>NC_069470.1:5475000-5487500 GCF_026875155.1 Cherax quadricarinatus
ATATATATATTATATTATATTTATATATATATATTATATATTATTGTTTTTTCATATAAGTAATTTTACATAGCTGAGTTTTTCGTTAATAGCTAAAACGAAAGTATATCCTGTTTTATATATTATTTGACTTTATTATTAGCTTATATATGTAAGTAGGATGTAACAACTACACCTCTGACTGTGCTCACTGGCGGAGACTTGACTGGCTGCTACCTGCTACCTGCCACCTGCCACCTGCTCGCTTGTTGTTCAGTTTGTGCCAGGCTCCAGCTAATACAAGTCGCCCAATGTTGTATCTGCTGGACCTGCTTCTCCCTCACTGCTCCTTGTGGAAGAAACATCTCCATCTCTGCTCTGGGAGAATACTGTTCTCCGCAGCTTGTGTTATTTAGACTGTTTTTGGTAATGTTTCCGATGGTGAGCTGGAACATACATCTAGTAACTATGTGCAACTCTGTTCGCAGAGTATTATTTACACGGTGATATTTGACGTTGTGCGTCGTGAGACACTATATCTCTGATTCCGGTGATATTTGACGTTGTGCGTCGTGAGACACTATATCTCTGATCCCGGTGATATTTGACGTTGTGCGTCGTGAGACACTATATCTCTGATCCCGCATTCAACTTTAGACCTACATTTGTCCTGGCATCTATGCACTGTCGTAGTCGGGAATTTGGTGTTGCTGAACTCAATTTCAGTAATAAAGGAGTTTAGCCTTTTTGGGAGCATCTGCTAGAAGTCCACAGTTAGGGTCGTTTTAGTCTCCATGATTCCTTGCCTGATATTGATGCTTCAAGTATTATTTCTCTTTGGCAAATGGGTCGTCATACTGTTCAAGCAAGCTGATAGACTCAATGGTCCAGAAATTAGCTCATTTGGGAACTTCTTGTCAGTCACATTCTAAGTTGAGTCAGTCCGAGCACATACCGAACATTTACACAAACACACACATTTACACACTACTAATCTTATATCTATGGGTACATCTCATAATAGCAAAGTACAGGATGGTAAATATGAATAGTACAATATGTTACAAAATGTACCCATAGCACCATATGATTATATATACAACATAACTATGATATATAAGGATACTAAGTTATACTCCAAGACCGGGCCGCGGGGGCGTTGACCCCCGGAACTCTCTCCAGGTAAACTCCAGGTAAACTACATTAACTGTAATTATTACCACCTAGACACCTTGTTATTAAAGGTCTCAACTTTCGTTTTGTTGGTTTGTATTTATTCAGTTGTAATCCAAAGAGCACTATTGAGAAGCCACATAATTTACAGGATAATTGAAAATTGGGTTGGGCAAATGTTTTGTTAGTGGGATGAATTGTAAAGGACCTGCCTAGTATGGGCCAACAGGCCTCCTGCAGTGTTCCTCCTTTCTTATGTTCTTATGTTCTTATAACTCGACTAGAATACACTGACAAATTGTTACGAAAACTTGAAGTAGGCTAGATACTAGATGTCGCATTTTGTAACAGTGGTGGTGGTGGTTATTACGAACACAAGTGTAGTCTACTGGCCTGCACACCTGGTTGTAGTACGATAACCAATGTAGAAAAGAGGAATGAGCAAAACATAGCCAAGAGTAAACAGGTATATGTACAATATTTACAGAGGATATGTACAAAAAGGCAAATTTGCAAGAAAGAGACATGTTGGGAACTGTCTTCGACCAGACTTGGAGGTAAGTCTGCCAATGTTGATTCACAACTGGTGGGTTTGTGATTGTTCGGTTGAACGAGGGGGGTCCGTACTCGTTATACTCTTAGCACCTGGTTCACTGGTTGGGATGGCATGCTTATGTGGGTGTGTGATTTACGGAATGTACTCATAGCATGCCACAATGTTGGTGCTGGTTGTTGTGGTGATGATTGTGGTGGTGCTGGTGGTAGTGGTGTGCTGCTTGGTGCTTGTGGTGCTGCTTGCTGGTGGTGGTGGTGCTGGTGATGCTGCCTTTGCTGGTGGTGGTGGTGCTGGTGATGCTGCCTTTGCTGTTGCTGTTTGCTGTTGCTGCTACTGGTACTACCTGGAGTTTACCTGGAGAGGGTTTTGGGGGTCAACGCCCCCGCTGCTCGGTCTGAGACCAGACCTCATGGTGGATCTGGTTCATCAACCAAGCTGTTACTGCCAGCCACACGCAAACTGACGTACGAACCACAGCCTGGTTGGTCAGGTACTGACTTAAGGTGTCTGTCCAGTGCCTGCTTGAAGACAGCCAAGGATCTAATGGTAATCCCCCTTATGTATGCTGGGAGGCAGTTGAACAGTCTTGGGCCACTCACACTTATTGTGTTGTCAGTGTACTCGTGGCACCCCTGCTTTTCATTGGGGGAATGTTGCATCTCTTGCAGTCTTTTGCTTCATAGGGAGTGATTTTCGTGTGCAAGTTTGGTACCAATCCCTCCAGGACCTTCCTAGCGTATATTATCATGTATCACTAGTACTATGGCTACTACTGTTATTACTACTACTAGTGCTACTACTACTAGTGCTACTATTACTACTAGTGCTACTATTGCTACTACTACTAGTGCTGCTACTACTACTACTAGTGCTACTACTACTAGTGCTACTATTGCTACTACTAGTGCTGCTACTACTACTACTAGTGCTACTACTACTAGTGCTACTACTACTAGTGCTACTATTGCTACTACTAGTGCTGCTACTACTACTAGTGCTACTACTACTAGTGCTACTACTACTAGTGCTGCTGCTGCTACTACTACTACTACTAGTGCTACTACTTTTATTACCACTACTTTCACTACTACTACTATTACTACTAATGTGATTAATAATTATGCTACTAAATACCGCTTGATGCTAGTGAAGGGTTCTTGATCCCAGCAGTTGGAGGTAACAATTTTCCTCGGATCAAACGTGATTAAACTCTGTTACTTAAGGGCAGCTTGCCCCCTACTGGTTTAGCGCTTCTTGAATATACAGCTTACTTCAAGAAGGGGGCTGTGACCCCTTCCTAAAGGGGCGCTGCCCCCCCCCTTGTAATTATCCTCACTAACAGCCTCTACACCGCTACTCTAAATACCATTACCATTAAAAGTCCATTACCGTACTGTAATGGTGAAGGCTCGATCCTCCGCCCGCTAATTTCCGAGTTTCTGATCAGCCAGGCTGTTGGCGCTGCCACCTAACACCTCATTAATGAGGTCGCAGCTAGGTAACAAACTTCCAGATACAAGATAAGATTTTGTTGGCGTTTTTAACCACGGAGAGTTATCCACCCAGGATAACTCAGGGTAGGGAGGGTTAGTCACATAGGATAACCCAGTAGGGAGGGTTAGCCACCCAGGATAACCCAGGGTAGGGAGGGTTAGCCACCCAGGATAACCCAGGGTAGGGAGGGTTAGCCACCCAGGATAACCCAGGGTAGGGAGGGTTAGCCACCCAGGATAACCCAGGGTAGGGAGGGTTAGTCACACAGGATAACCTAGGGTAGGGAGGGTTAGCCACCCAGGATAACCTAGGGTAGGGAGGGTTAGCCACCCAGGATAACCTAGGGTAGGGAGGGTTAGCCAACCAGGATAACCTAGGGTAGGGAGGGTTAGCCACCCAGGATAACCCAGGGTAACGAGGGTTAGCCACACAGGATAACCCAGGGTAGGGAGAGTTAGCCACACAGGATAACTCAGGGTAGGGAGGGTTAATCCCCCCGGGAAATAACCCAGGGTTGGGAGGGTTATCCCCCAGGAAAAAACCCAGGGTAGGGAGAGTTAGCCACCCAGGATAACCCAGGGTAGGGAGGGTTAGCCACCCAGGATAACCCAGGGTTGGGAGGGTTATCCACCCAGGATAAACCAGGGTAGGGAGAGTTAGCCACCCAGGATAACCCAGGGTAGGGAGGGTTAGCCACCCAGGATAACCCAAAGGGTTGGGAGGGTTAGCCACCCAGGATAACCCAGGGTAGGGAGAGTTAGCCACCCAGGATAACCCAGGGTAGGGAGAGTTAGCCACCCAGGATAACCCAGGGTAGGGAGAGTTAGCCCACCCAGGATAACCGAGGGTAGGGAGGGTTATCCACACAGGATAACCCAGGGTAGGGAGAGTTAGCCACACAGGATAACCCAGGGTAGGAAGGGTTAGCCACCCAGGATAACCCAGGGTAGGGAGGGTTAGCCACACAGGATAACCCAGGGTAGGGAGGGTTAGCCACCCAGAATAACCCATGGTAGGGAGAGTTAGCCACCCAGGATAACCCAGGGTAGGGAGAGTTAGCCCCCCAGGAAAAACCCAGGGTGGGGAAAGAGTTAGCCACCCAGGATAACCCAGGGTAGGGAGAGTTAGCCACACAGGATAACCCAGGGTAGGGAGAGTTAGCCACACAGGATAACCCAGGGTAGGGAGAGTTAGCCACCCAGGATAACCCAGGGTAGGGAGAGTTAGCCACCCAGGATAACCCAGGGTAGGGAGAGTTAGCCACCCAGGATAACCCAGGGTAGGGAGAGTTAGCCACCCATGATAACCCAGGGTAGGGAGAGTTAGCCACCCATGATAACCCAGGGTAGGGAGAGTTAGCCACCCATGATAACCCAGGGTAGGGAGAGTTAGCCACCCATAACCCAGGGTAGGGAGAGTTAGCCACCCAGGATAACCCAGGGTAGGGGAGTGAGCCACCAGGATAACCCAGGGTAGGGAGAGTTAGCCACCCAGGATAACCCAGGGTAGGGAGAGTTAGCCCCCCAGGATAACCAGGGTAGGGAGAGTTTAGCCACCCAGGATAACCAGGGTAGGGAGAGTTAGCCACCAGGATAACCCAGGGTAGGGAGAGTTAGCCCCCCAGGATAACCGGGTAGGAGAGTGAGCCACCCAGGATAACCAGGGTAGGGAGAGTTAGCCACCCAGGAAAAACCCAGGGTAGGGAGAGTTAGCCACCCAGGATAACCCAGGGTAGGGAGAGTTAGCCACCCAGGATAACCCAGGGTAGGGAGAGTTAGCCACCCAGGATAACCCAGGGTAGGGAGAGTTAGCCACCCAGGATAACCCAAGAAAGTCAGTGAGTTATCAACGACTGTCTCTTATTTCCATTGTGATCCTTCAGTCTTGTCCCCCAGGATGCCACCCACACCAGTCCACTAACACCCAGGTACCTACTTGCTAGGTGAACGGGGACAGTAGGAGTAAGGAAACACGCCCAGTGTTTCGACCGGGGATCGAACCGCGACCACTGTATTGTGTGAGTACAAGCTTGTGTGAGTACAAGCTTGTGTGAGTACAAGCTTGTGTGAGTACAAGCTTGTGTGAGTACAAGTTTAAGTACAAATTTGTGATCACTCTTTTTGGGTATTGTTCAGTGTCGACGGCTCCGTCCAAACAGGAGATATATCAGTGCTGTAACAGATACATAGATCATTTACGGCACACGTAGAGCCAGTAAGGCATATAAATTACTGGGAACGCCTCAGAGTTCTAAATATGTACTCCCTGGAGCGGAGGAGAGAGAGATACATGATAGTATATACGGGAAAAGTGCTAGAGAGGCACGTCCCAAATTTGCACACTGCCATAACAACATACTGGAGTGAGAGATATGGGAAGAAGTGCATAATAAACTAAATGAAAAGAGGGGGTGCAGTGAGCACCATAAGAGAACACTGTATCAACATCCTGGGTCCCAGACTATTCAACATCTTACCAGAAGATATCAGAAACACTGCTGGAACAAGTGTAGAAGTCTAAAATAGGAAACTGGACAAGTATCTCCTCTAAGTGCCAGATCAACCAGGTTGTGATGGATATGTAGGTCAGCGGGCCACCAGCAACAATAGCCTGGTTAACCAAGCAAGCACCAGAGGAACCTGGCCGATGACCGGGCTCTACGAGAAGGAAAACTCTCGAAACTTAACAAAGGTATCTGTGTGTAAGTGGATGCAAAGTGAAGAATTTTACGGCAGATAGACGCGGGTGAGACTGAGAGAGCCAGCTGAAGGCCTCGGTCAGATGACCAAAAGCTCCAATAACGGGTCATCATCTAAGACCCGCGTCAGGAAACACTTGTCCTGCTCCCTGACGAACCTTACCTAAGTAACTAAGAATCTAGCAGTTAGGTAGTGTGTAAGTTTACACCAGTACAGGTACACATAAATACATTTACATAAATTATCACACATAGCAGCATATGGCACTTAAGTGCCATGGTGTAAGCACTTAAGTGCCATGGTGTAAGCACTTAAGTGAGAATGAAGAAGTTAGGTTGTGATCTCAAGGGGATGAGAGAGTCAATGATCAACTAAGACACTTTAGTGCAGATTAACGAGTTCGTTAATGGGTCAATTATCCACGCCAGCCAATTAGCCAACGTCAGATGTGAACGCCATCAATAAAACGTTGAACTGTGATTCCACTATCGATTTATATTTATAAATTGAGTAAATAAATTTAAATTGAGAATTAATGTTTGATTTTTTTTGGGTTCTTATTAAAAAGATCAGTTTTTTTTATTTATTAGTATTGTTGTTTGGGAAGAGATGTGTTGGTCAGAGGGAGTGTGTTTGTTCCATGGAAGTAGAGGCGGTACTCCAGAGTCTTGGATCAAGAACACTGTACTAGCATCCAGGTAATGTTCCATAATGGTGATTGTATGTAGGGAGTGCACGTGTGTGCGCACGCTCTCTCTCTCACACACCCCAACACCACACACACACACACACACACACACACCACACCACACACACACTAACACACACACACTAACACACACACTAACACCACACACACACACACACACACACACACACACACACACCACACACCACAACACTAACACACACACACTAACACACAACACTAAACACACACACACACACACACACAAAACACACAACCAACCCCACCACAAAACACACCCACACTAAACACACACACACACACACTAACACACACACACACTAAACACACACACACACACACACTAACACACACACACACACACACACTAACACACACACACCCCACCACACACACACACACAACACACCACACACACACACACTAACATACACACGCACAAACACACCCCACACACACACACCCCACACAACACACACACACACACAAAGCACACACACGCACAACACACGCCAAAAACACACGCACAACACACACACACACACACAACACACACTACACACACACACACACACACTACACACACACACACACCACACACAACACACACACCCCACACACACACCACACACACACACTAACACACACACACACACTAACACACACACACACACTAACATACACACACACACACACACACACACACACACGCACAAAAACACGCACACACACACCACACACACACACCAACACACACACACAACACACGCACACACACGCACAACACACGCACAACACACGCACAACACACACACACACACACACACACCCCACTACACACACACACACACACACACACACACACACACACACACACTAAACACACACACACACACTAACACCACACACACACACACACACACACACACACGCACAACACACGCACACACACACACACACACAAAACACACACACACACACACACACACACACAACACACACACTAACATACACACACACACACCACACACCCCACACACACACACAAAAACACACACACACACACCACACAAAACACACACACACAACATACACCCCACACACACACTAACATACACACACACACACACACACACTAACACAACACACACCACTAACACAAAAACACACACACACCCCAACCACACACTAACACACACACACACACACACACACCACACACAAAACACTAACACACACACACACACACACACACACCCCTAACATACACACGCACAACACACACACACACACGCACAACACACGCACAAAACACAAAACACACACACACACACACAAACACACACACAGTGTTCTTGATGTTTTTTTTATTATTTTATCACAAATGGCGATTCCCACCAAGGCAGGGTGGCCCGAAAAAGAAAAACTTTCACCATCATTCACTCCATCACTGTCTTGCCAGAAGGGTGCTTTACACTACAGTTTTTAAAACTGAACATTAAACCCCTCCTTCAGAGTGCAGGCACTGTACTTCCCATCCCAGGACTCAAGTCCCCGGGCCTGCGGTTTCCCCGAATCCCTTCATAAAAAGTTACTTTGCTCACACTCCAACAGCACGTCAAGTATTAAAAACCTTTGTCTCCATTCACTCCTATCAAACACGCTCACCATGCCTGCTGGAAGTCCAAACCCCTCGCCCCAAAAACCTCCTTTACCCCCTCCCTCCAACCCTTCCTAGCCAGACCCTACCCCGCCTTCCTTCCACTACGACTGATACACTCTTGAAGTCATTCTGTTTCGCTCCATTCTCTCTACATGTCCGAACCACCCCAACAAAACCCCTTCCTCAGCCCTCTGGACAACAGTTTTGGTAATCCCACACCTCCTCCTAACTTCCAAACTACGAATTCTCTGCATTATATTCACACCCCACATTGCCCTCAGACACGAAAATCTCCCCTGCCTCCAGCCTTCTCCTCGCTGCAACATTCATCACCCACGCTTCACACCCATATAAGAGCGTTGGTAAAACTATACTCTCATACATTCCCCTCTTTGCCTCCAAGGACAAAGTTTCTTTGTTCCACAGACTCCTAAGTGCACCACTCACTCTTTTTCCCTCATCAATTCTATGATTCACCTCATCTTTCATAGACCCATCCGCTGACACGTCCACTCCCAAATATTTGAATACGTTCACCTCCTCCATACTTCTCCCCCCAATCTGATATTCAATCTTTCATCACCTAATCTTTTTGTTATCCCCATAACCTTACTCTTTCCCGTATTCACCTTTAATTTTCTTCTTTTGCACACCCTACCAAATTCATCCACCAATCTCTGCAACTTCTCTCAGAATCTCCCAAGAGCACAGTGTCTCAGCAAAGAGCAGCTGTGACAACTCCACTTTGTGTGTGATTCTTTATCTTTTAACTCCACGCCTTTGCCCAAAACCCTCGCATTTACTTCTCTTACAACCCCCTCTATAAATATATTAAACAACCACGGTGACCCTCACACATCCTTGTCTAAAGGGCCCACTTTTACTGGGAAAAAATTTCCCTCTTTCCTACATACTCTAACTTGAGCCTCACTATCCTCGTAAAAACTCTTCACTGCTTTCAGTAACCTACCTCCTACACCATACACTTGCAACATCTGCCACATTGCCCCCCTATCCACCCTGTCATACGCCTTTTCCAAATCCATAAATGCCACAAAGACCTCTTTAGCCCTTTTCTAAATACTGTTCACTTATATGTTTCAAATGTAAAAAACCTGGTCACACACCCCTACCTTTCCTAAAGCTCCTTGTTATCTGCTATCCTATTCTCCGTTTACTCTAATTCTTTCAATTATAACTCTACCATACACTTTACCAGGTACAATCAACAGACTTATCCCCCTATAATTTTTGCACTCTCTTTTTCCCTTTGCCTTTAACAAAGGAACTATGCATGCTCTCTGCCAATCCCCAGGTACCTTACCCTCTTCCATACATTTATTAAATAATTGCACCAACCACTCCAAAACTATATCCCCACCTGCTTTTAACATTTCTATCTTTATCCCATCAATTCCGGCTGCCTTGCCCCCTTTCATTTTACCTACTGCCTCACGAACTTCCCCCACACTCACAACTGGCTCTTCCTCACTCCTACAAGATGTTATTCCTCCTTGCCCTATACACGAAATCACAGCTTCCCTATCTTCATCAACATTTAACAATTCCTCAAAATATTCCCTCCATCTTCCCACCACCAGTTCTTCGTCAGAACACACAACCCCTATGAGTTTAGCGCTCCCATTGAATATAACAATATCAATAATATAAACATTAATACTATCAACAATAATATCAATATTAATATAGTAATAATGATTATAAGTAATATCAGTAATAATGATAGATATGGTGGCAGTTATGGTATATAATAGTGAGCTGATAATGACTAGACACAGGTGCAACGCCTGCCGTCTTTATTCTTAAGACGTTTCGCCCACCAGAAGGTTTATCAGTTTTAAACAGAGATTGAGAGAAAGTGTTGAATCTAGAGACAACGGGGTTATGGCACAGTAACACCAAAATCGATACAGATATGCTTTAAATACTTCTACTTGTGATATACTAGTTTTGGGGGGGTTTGAAGCCGTTAGTAAGAGGCATTCGTTAGATATTACATGTCACAGAGATGAAGGTCTATTCTGTAGTCTTGATGAATCTGAACCATCGACAGGAAAATGATTTCTTATATACGAGTCCAACAAGGTGTAGTAGTTGCAGGCATCATCACTGTGGGCGGGGCCGGCTAGTGGATATAAGTCATATAAACTGGTTGAAGAAGGTGAAGGAGTCCTGTTTACTTGACTCAAATCTTATGCATGACTTGTATACAATATTGGGCCCCTTCCACGGCGACACTACCTGCAACTGCTGCGCCTCGTCTGACTCCTATATAAACAACCATCTTCCTAAGACTCTCGAAACACTTGTCCATTTTCCTGACAAAATACCTACCTACTTACCTGCCTATTCTTCAGAGTCATCAAAAAGATTGAGGGACTGATTACCTCTTCCACCTTACCCAGTGTTAACTTCTTCAAATAACCTCTGTTTTGAATTGATAAAGTCACTGGTTGGCGAAACGTCTCCAGAATAAAGATAGCCAGGTGTTGCCTGGTTGACCAGGTAAACATCAGACGATTATTATTATTATAATCAAGGGGGAAGCGCTAAACCCGTAGGATTATACAGCGCTTGGGGGATGTGGAAGGCATTCAGGCTTAATTCGGGGAACTGGAGCACAGATCCAATTCCCTAAATCAAGAGCCCCTCACCAACATCAAGGAACCTTCCCTGAGGGGAAACATCAGACGAGCCTGGCCCATGGCCGGGCTCCGGGAGCAAAACAACTCTCAGAACTCATCAAAGGTATATCAAAGGTAAAGGCATACTGCTGGTAATAGTCAATTAAAAGACGTATGCAGCAAAACAAGGTTTTCATGGAGAACGTTTCGCTTAACGTAGAGCGAAACGTTGCCTTAATGAAAGTGTTCTTTGCAACGCAGTGTTTCCTGACGCGGGTCTTAAATAAAGATTCTTAAGTGGAAAAACATCTGGTGGTCTACCATAGGTACGTAAGGCTCATTAAAACACACAATCACTACGCAGTAAATTCCTTAAATGCTTCTAAACACTGAATCGCAGCTTGTCACGTGGTGTATATACACTGAGATGTGTATATCCCCTAGTGTATACACTCTAGGGATATATTTTAATCCCTATTTTAGTGATTTAGATATTCTTGACTAGTACCGGAATGGTGACGTACATTCTTAATGACCCTGTGAGTAGACGATAGACTTTGATCATGGCCAACCAAAGGTGGTGTTTTGAGTTGACTCTTGAAGAGAGTTGGGAAAGGCGGCCATTATGGTGCCATCTAGTGCCAGCACTCACTATGAATGACGGCCTTTATACACTCGCTGTTTGGGCTACTGGCAGATAAGGACTCACTATCACCCTGAAATGCTACAGGCTATTAGTCTCGTAAGATGAAAGCCAAACCGCTGTTTGGCCGATTAGGCAATATATTCCTGACAGAGCCGAGCGTCTTTTGTCGGCGGCAGGAGAAGAGGGTTTCTGCGTCTATAATTTCTCGTGCATTGAGGATTAGATAGCTTCACAAGGCTTCTTTTGTTGATAGCGGGGAAATGGTTTCTGTGACTATAATTACTTATGCATGGAGGATTAGAACCCTTAACAAAGACTTCTTTTACTGATAGCGAGAAAATGTTTTTTGCGTCTATAGTTTCTTATGCATAGAGGATTAGAAGCCTCAAAGAATCTCTGTTTTAGCGGGAGAAAAAGTTTCTCTCAATATTGTTTCTGATACATAGAGAATTAGATAGCTTAGTGATGCGTGTTTTGTTAATAGCGAGGAAATAGCCTTTCTGTTTACTGTTTATTTAGCCCAGAGAACCAGATTACATAGCCAAGGTCTGAAGCCTAGATGACACACAGTGCAGTGGTTAATTGGGCTAAGGAATTCCTAATAGATATAATCATGGACCGGTAAGCCAGTGGAAGGCTTTGGTCAGATGACCAAAAGCTCCAGCTGTGCATAACAAGGGGCTTTCTGTATAATAATATGTCATTGATGTTAGCAAGGACTGTATACCTTGTACATGTACTTGTGGAAATAAAGATATTATTAAATGGCCAAGACCCGTGTCAGGAAATACTTGTCATGTTTCCTGACAAACTTTACCTAACTTAATTGAGTTTAAATTATATCAACTACACGAGGGCCATTTAATACTTAAAATAATGACTTAAGTAAACTTGTAGAGTATATATCACTATAAGATATATACCTCTCAGTATATA
>NC_069470.1:5492500-5545045 GCF_026875155.1 Cherax quadricarinatus
TATGATCTGGCGTTCGTACCATCAGTCACATGGTTGTCCTAGAATTCTTTCTATTTTCATTGTTTACTTTTGGTCAGGTGAGACACCAAGATGTCACAATGATCGAAGACATGAGATTCAACCATGGGTTTAAACTCCATATATCCCGTAGTTTGTTTACAGTTGTGCTATTACGGCTTCGTGAGTCACTGAAAGCTTGACGTTAAGAATGTGTGTCCCACGATGCTTGTCTAAGCTGACTAAGCTGACGCTTGTAAAATCCGTGGTTCGTCTCTCTTTTAAAGGTGTTGTATATGTAATAATTCTGATCCCTTGTATATTGATATATATAATTCCCGAGTATTGTTTCTCTGATATTAAAGTGCTAAGTGGTGTAAGGTGTTACGTGCTGTAAGTTGTAAGTGGTATAAAGTGCTAAGTGGTTAAGTACTAAGTGGTATAAAGTGCTAAGTGGTTAAGTACTAAGTGGTTAAGTACTAAGTGGTATAAAGTGCTAAGTGGTTAAGTACTAAGTGGTATAAAGTGCTAAGTGGTTAAGTACTAAGTGGTATAAAGTGCTAAGTGGTTAAGTACTAAGTGGTATTAAGTGCAAAATAAGTGCTGTAATTACTAAGTGGTATAAAATGCCAACTAAGTGTAAAGTGCTAAGTGGTGTAAGTGCTAGATGGTATAAAGTGCCAAGTGGTTTAAAGTGTTCTAAGGAACGAGGAGAAATTTCCATCCTCCGGTGTGTGTGTGTTTGTGTGTGTGTGTGTGTGTGTGTGTGTGTGTGTGTGTGTGTGTGTTTGTGTTTGTGTGTGTGTGTGTGTGTGTGTGTGTGTGTGTTTGTGTGTGTGTGTGTGTGTGTGTGTGTGTGTGTGCGCTCGCGTGTACTCACCTAGTTGAGGTTGCAGGGGTCGAGCCCAAGCTCCTGACCCCGCCTCTTCACTGGTCGCTACTAGGTCCCTCTCCCTGAGCCGTAAGCTTTATCATACCTCTGCTTAAAGCTATGTATGGATTCTGCCTCTACTGTGTGTGTTTTGTGTGTGTGTTTTGTATGTGTGTTTTGTGTGTGTTTTGTGTGTGTTTTGTGTGTTTTGTGTGTGTGTGTGTGTGTGTGTACACACGGTGCTGAGAGGTGTGTATTCTCGGTGTATATACACCTGGAGGTATGTATTCTCGGTGTATATACACCTGGAGGTATGTATTCTCGGTGTATATACATCTGGAGGTATGTATTCTCGGTGTATATACACCTGGAGGTATGTATTCTCGGTGTATATACACCTGGAGGTGTGTATTCTCGGTGTATATACACCTGGAGGTGTGTATTCTCAGTGTATATACACCTGGAGGTATGTATTCTCAGAGTATATACACCTGGAGGTGTGTATTCTCAGTGTATATACACCTGGAGGTGTGTATTCTCAGTGTATATACACCTGGAGGTGTGTATTCTCAGTGTATATACACCTGGAGGTGTGTATTCTCAGTGTATATACACCTGGAGGTGTGTATTCTCAGTGTATAAACTCCTGGAGGTGTGTATTCTCAGTATATATACACCTGGAGGTGTGTATTCTCAATGTATATACACCTGGAGGTGTGTATTCTCAGTAAATATACACCTGGAGGTGTGTATTCTCAGTGTATATACACCTGGAGGTATGTGTTCTCAGTATATATACACCTGGATGTGTGTATTCTCAGTATATATACACCTTGATGTGTGTATTCTCAGTGTATATACACCTGGAGGTATGTGTTCTCAGTATATATACACCTGGATGTGTGTATTCTCGGTGTATATACACCTGGAGGTATGTATTCTCGGTGTATATACACCTGGAGGTATGTATTCTCAGTGTATATACACCTGGAGGTGTGTATTCTCAGTGTATATACACCTGGAGGTGTGTATTCTCAGTGTATATACACCTGGAGGCGTGTATTCTCAGTGTACATACACCTAGAGGTGTGTACTCTCAGTGTATATACACCTGGAGGTATGTGTTCTCAGTGTATATACACCTGGAGGTATGTGCTCTCAGTATATATACACCTGGATGTGTGTATTCTCAGTGTATATACACCCGGAGGTGTGTATTCTCAGTATATATACACCTGGAGGTGTGTATTCTCAGTGTATATACACCTGGAGGTATCTGTTATCAGTATATATACACCTGGAGGTGTGTATTCTCAGTGTATATAAACCTGGAGGTATGTATTCTCAGTATATATACACCTGGAGGTGTGTATTCTCAGTGTATATACACCTGGAGATGTGTATTCTCAGTGTATATACACCCGGAAGTGTGTATTCTCAGTATATATACACCTGGAGGTGTGTATTCTCAGTGTATATACACCTGGAGATGTGTATTCTCAGTGTATATACACCTGGAAGTGTGTATTCTCAGTGTATATACACCTGGAGGTGTGTATTCTCAGTGTATATACACCTGGAGGTGTGTATTCTCAGTGTATATACACCTGGAGGTATGTATTCTCAGTGTATATACACCTGGAGGTGTGTATTCTCAGTGTATATACACCTGGAGGTGTGTATTCTGTGTATATACACCTGGAGGTGTGTATTCTCAGTGTATATACACCTGGAGGTGTGTATTCTCAGTGTATATACAACTGGAGGTGTGTATTCTCAGTGTATATACACCTGGAGGTATGTATTCTCAGTGTATATACACCTGGAGGTGTGTATTCTCAGTGTATATACACCTGGAGATGTGTATTCTCAGTGTATATACACCTGGAGGTGTGTATTCTCAGTGTATATACATCTGGAGGTGCGTATTTAGTATACCTATATCCTTTCCTCAGGATTTAAAGAATGTTTGATGCTAGAATCTATGTGGATTGCAGCCTTAATACCCCTCTTAGTGAGCCAACACCATCCCACCGGTTCGAAACCCCCCTGACCTCGATTAGGATGTTAGAACCTAACAGAATGATGAAGAAAATACCTCAATGTGATAGACTGGAGGAAATATCGTATGTGATGTTATTTTCCTAAGAATTAGTTATTATCGTGAGAGAGAGAGAGAGAGAGAGAGAGAGAGAGAGAGAGAGAGAGAGAGAATGATGACGGGAAAATGTGTTCAATTTTTTTTAGAAAGGTGATGTTGGGTAAAGCTTTCAGTTAAGCTGATGTAGGTAACAGCTTGTAACTTTGTAAATTTAAGCGTTGTAAAATATGATGAGAGACAGAGAGGGAGGGGGTGAGGCAGGGCTGGGAGGGGGTGAGGCAGGGCTTGGAGGAGTGAGGCAGGGCTGGGAGGGGGTGAGGCAGGGCTGGGAGGGGTGAGGCAGGGCTGGGAGGGGGTGAGGCAGGGCTGGGAGGGGGTGAGGCAGGGCTTGGAGGGGTGAGGCAGGGCTGGGAGGGAGTGAGGCAGGGCTGGGAGGGGTGAGGCAGGGCTGGGAGGGGGTGAGGCAGGGCTGGAGGGGGTGAGGCAGGGCTTGGAGGGGTGAGGCAGGGATGGAGGGGGTGAGTTAGGGCTGGGAGGGGTGAGGCAGGGCTGGGAGGGGGTGAGGCAGGGCTGGGAGGGGGTGAGGCAGGGCTGGGAGGGAGTGAGGCAGGGCTGGGAGGGGGTGAGGCAGGGCTGGAGGGGGTGAGGCAGGGCTGGGAGGGGGTGAGGCAGGGCTTGGAGGGGGTGAGGCAAGGATGGGAGGGGATGAGTTAGGGCTGGGAGGGGGTGAGGCAGGGCTGGGAGGGGGTGAGGCAGGGCTGGGAGGGGGTGAGGCAGGGCTGGGAGGGGTGAGGCAGGGCTGGGAGGGGGTGAGGCAGGGCTGGGAGGGGGTGAGGCAGGGCTGGGAGGGGGTGAGGCAGGGCTGGGAGGGAGTGAGGCAGGGCTTGGAGGGAGTGAGGCAGGGCTGGGAGGGGGTGAGGCAGGGCTGGGAGGGAGTGAGGCAGGGCAGGGAGGGGTGAGGCAGGGATGGGAGGGGGTGAGGCAGGGCTGGGAGGGGGTGAGGCAGGGCTGGGAGGGGTGAGGCAGGGCTGGGAGGGAGTGAGGCAGGGCTGGGAGGGGTGAGGCAGGGCTGGGAGGGGGTGAGGCAGGGCTGGGAGGGGTGAGTTAGTGCTGGAGGGGTGAGGCAGGGCTGGGAGGGGGTGAGGCAGGGCTGGGAGGGGGTGAGGCAGGGCTTGGAGGGGGTGAGGCAGGGATGGGAGGGGGTGAGTTAGTGCTGGGAGGGGGTGAGGCAGGGCTTGGAGGGGTGAGGCAGGGCTTGGAGGGGGTGAGGCAGGGATGGGAGGGGGTGAGTTAGTGCTGGGAGGGGGTGAGGCAGGGCTGGGAGGGGGTGAGGCAGGGCTGGGATGCATCACTTCTAAGACAACATCCCACACTAAACGACACTGTTTCTGCCTCTCCTCACTACAGGTTTCTTCGCATCGACCGACCTCACTGAAGGATCAGCGAACTGTCTGTGTTGGCTGGCTGCCTGAGAAGTCCCATACCTCTCTCCCCACACACACACACACACACACACACACACACACACACACACACACACACACACACACACACACACACACACACACACACACACACACACACACACGGGATCCAGCCTCTAAAGATTCGTTGAACAAGCAATTAGTGGAAGTAACACTGATTGCACCAATTAGTGGATCTCTGAGGTGGAACTTTGCTTGAAAGATCGCAACTGGAGCGGAGGTACAGGTGTTTTGTGCAGGTGTTGGGTGGGTGACCATAGCTTCTTCACCCCTCTTCCGTCTTTACCTCTCATTCTCTTCCTTTCCTCTTTTGTTGGCTGATTTCCATCTTCAACTCTTCTACGTCTTGTTTCATATTTATTTCGTATTTCTATCTCCTTTTTCATTTCTTTGTAACGAAGATAAAGAAAGTCAATCACGTATTGCTGCTCCTCCCTCCTCTTTCTCTCTTAGTGCTTATTCTTTTCCTGCTGGCTCCTTTATCCTGCCTCGTCTCTGTTCCTTCTCCTGTTAGTTTACAGTCTCCCTCACATCCTGCTGTTGCAGTTCCCCTCCTTCCTGCCTCCTGCCTCGTCTCACCTCCTGCTACTGTTCACTCTCCCCTCTCCCTTGCTTCCTGCTTCTGCTTTTCCCCTCCTTCCCTCACCTCCTGCTGTTCTCTCCCTGCCTCCCTCACCTCCTGCTGTTCTCTCCCTGCCTCCACCTCCTGCTGTTCTCTCCCTGCCTCCACCACCTCCTGCTGTTCTTTCCCTGCCTCCCCCATCTCCTGCTGTTCTCTCCCTGCCTCCCTCACCTCCGCCTCCATGTTTGAGGTAATGTCAGGGGCGGGCGGGGAGCCCACTACAGAAGCCAAGTCCCCCACCAACAACAACATTGTTGGAGCCTTCAACATGAACGGCAGTGTTGGGGGACTCTCCCTCACCCCCTCCAGCTCCCTTCCGTCCCCCGAGCCCCCATCAAAGTCACCCGCACTCCCGCCCACGCCCTCACACACTCACATCCTTCAGCCGCCCACGCCCATCAGCCAGTCCTCCCTCCACAGCGTCACGCCCTTGTTCCGTACGTGGCACCCACACGTCTACAGCATCTCTCCCAAGTCTCCCACACCTCACAGGATTTCGGATATCCTGGGGTGGGAGGTGTGTGGGCGTAGTGATGAACCTCTCAACCTCACTACGCGGCCACATGACTCAACCTCACACCTCAAAGGTAAGAACCTCACTGTCAGTCTGCTTGCTTAAGTTTTATTGAAGGTAATTCTTAATCTATCGTCTTGTTTGGGTTTATAGGGTCATTGACAGCTTACGCCGTATGTTTGGGTTTATAGGGTCAGTGACAGCTTACACCGTATGTTTGGGTTTATAGGGTCAGTGACAGCTTACACCGTATGTTTGGGTTTATAGGGTCATTGACAGCTTACGCCGTATGTTTGGGTTTATAGGGTCAGTGACAGCTTACACCGTATGTTTGGGTTTATAGGGTCAGTGACAGCTTACACCGTATGTTTGGGCTTATAGAGCTACAAACAGCTTGCATGTTATGTTTAGATTTAAAGGGCATCGGACAGCTTACGCCGCATGTCAAATCTTATAGGGCCACTGAGAGCCTACGCCGTATCGAGCCCAGCCAGTGAAAGATTTTCTTGTGATGGGCCCTAAGTTGTGCGTAATATGATTTATGATTCTCTTATATTAATCGAATCGTTGCCAAATTGGTCTGTCACTGTCAAGTGCAAGCAGCTCTTGCTAGCTGTCAAAATAAGAAAATTGCTTATACTCTATAGAGACGAACTTAGTAAAAATTGCGTTTTGGCATTCACTGCGTGCGAAAATGTAAAGAAAAGAAGAAACTTAAAAGAGAAGAAATAAAAGGGTAAAGAAGAAGAGAAGGAGGCGGCATTATTCGGATAATTAACTCGTGAGTTATTAACCAAGGATAATGCATGAAAGCCAGTGCGGTTAATTCCCACTGCGGTATTGTGGTCCTCTTTCCCTGTGACTCACAACAGTCGGCCGACACCCAGCTATCACACTGCTAGGTGAACAGGATCGAACCCGGATCCTTCGCTTGTGTGGTGAAAGCATTACCAATGAGCCACACGCCATTTGGTGCACACACAAATCTAGAAGATCAGTCAGTGACAAAAGCTTCTTAGAATATCGAAAATGATTAGAATATTGAAAGAGGGTTGAATTAGCTAAGACATGTTCAGTGTATAGTGTATGGAGAAGATAAACACAATCCTACACTATATAGTCAGAACGTAGCAGAATACAGAAGTATAGAATTAATACCACACATGTGTGTTCACAGTACAGAGGTAGCTAAGGTTTGTTAAATCTTACGATAAGATGGAGGATTTGCTACAGCTATATTACGATTATTTGTAAAGCTTGTGATAGGTGGAATGGGGTGGAATGTTCACTTGGGGGATGAATAGCACTGGCCAGTGCTGTATTCATGGCCATTTACCTAACATCATTGCTGTTTATCCCAGTAAATTGTATACAGGCTGATGTTGACCCTTAGAACCCAATGTTTACAGTCAATGATTACGATGATAGTGGATGGGTAACCGAATGAAGTACGTGTTTTTTTATACGAAATCCACATATACGGTAACTCGGGCAGTTATTAACGAGAGGTTTCGACACCTAGTGACTTTATCAATCCAATACGGAACAGAAAGAAGAGTATATATGTTGGGTCAGGTCAGGCGCTGTAAGTGCTGGAGGGTGGAAAAAGGTGATTATTACCAAGTTAGAAAAGGAAACGAGTGAACTTCAGGATGCTTTAGATCAGGTTATGGTGCTGAAAGTGGCATACGTAGATTATTAATTTGAAAAATGCAAAGTTTTACTTAATAGTGGGGATAAAAATAACTCTCTGGCTTCCAAGCCAAACCGTATACAACTTGGTTACAGCTTGGAGAATGAGACACGACGACGTTTCGGTCCGACCTGTATCAAGATATAGGGAAACGTCGTCACAAATTTTAGTCTATGTGCAGATTATTTGTGATTTGTTCCAGTCATTGTATTGTGTATTTTTGTTCAACATTGCAAGAACGTGTACAGGACTTAGGAGTCACGGTAGGCAGTGTAATCTGTGGAAAACACAGCAGTGCCTCAGGTTGAAAGTACAAGACAAACATGAATTTCCAGAGGAGAGGAAGCTCGGTGTGAGAGACCTGGGAGTGACAATGTCATAGCATCTCGTGAAAAAGGTTTGCAATATATTTTTTTTTTATCACAGCCAGAAGGAAAATGATAGGATGTTGCGCCTCTTCCACCGAGTTCGCGATTATATCAGAGCTTTAGAGAACCAACAAATAGATGAATTAAACACAGTTCAACACTCGGGCATCTTTGAAGATACCCAAGTGTTGAACACGTGTCTAATTTATCAACATATCAGAGTTATCTATTGAATTTTGTATATATAAGTACCAGAAACCTGCTTTTCTCACTCTTATATCCAGTGTAATGAGAAATATAAGATAGCCCTGAATAATTCTTTGGGTAAAGTTGATAACGGGTGAATATTTCTTTTAGTGGGTTTGGGTTTGTCAAGGTATTGCTAAGTATGGGCCAGTAGGCCTGCTGCAGTGTTTCTTTTTATGATGTTGGTAGAATTTATACGAGAGTGGCATCCCTCGAGGCCACACTAAATCTTCTAAGAGATTAACCAAGTCTTCCAGTGGGCCACTGACGACAATATAATGTTTAATGAGAACAAATTTCAGTTTCTCTGTTATGGAAAAAATTGAGGAAATGCAGACTGAACGTACAAGATAGACATGAATTTTCAGAACAGAGGAAGCTCGGTGTGAGAGACCTGGGAGTGAGAATGTCATAGCATTTCATGAAAAAGGTTTACAATATTTTTTTATCACGGCCGGAAGGAATATGATAGGATGGGTGACAAGAATCTTCAGAACATGAGATACCAAGTCAATATTTATGTTCTTTTAGTCACTTATCTTCAGGCTGGAATACTGCTGTATTCTATATCAGATGTGTTTAGTACCGGTAAGATGAGGAATTAGACACATGTGTATCATCAGTCTTGACTGATGGACAGATCCAGGCTGAGGGACTGATTACCTCATTCTCATCTTTCACCATTCTTCTCTGTTCTGGACTGAAGAAGCCACTGGTTTCTTAAACCATCACATCACAACTTTAAACTACAGCATTGACATAAATGCACCGGAGATCATAAATAAGAATAACGAAATTAATCCATTGTCTGAGAAATCTTTAAGACGTGGCTGGAGTGAGGTAGTTGGAATTTCCACTGTTTTGAAAGACGTAGAATGAGAGGAGACGTAATGAGGCATACAAGTGAAGGATAAAAATTAAAGGGGATATAAATATGCTTCGATAACGAGAGAGAGAGAGAGGAGGGAGGGAGAAAGGGAGAGAGAGAGATGAAGACAATAGTCAATTACCAGGTGGCGTGCTGGGTCCGCCGCGTGATTACACTAATTGCACAGGTGTGAAAATTAATTGAGAAGAGAGAGAGAGAGAGGGAGAGAGCGGAACATCAAAGTGCTCCCGGGGATTTAATTGACGCGCCGGACACTCGCGGATTTAAGCTCTATCAGAAATCCCGGATTAGCAGCAAGATGCTTGTAAACGATCGGGACGAATCAGTTAGCCTTTGTGGGGAGATGATGGGGAATGGGGAGGTAGGGAGTGGGGACATAGAAAGTGAGAAGGTAGGGAGTGGGGAGATAGAAAGTGGGGAGGTAGGGAGTGGGGAGATAGAAAGTGGGGAGGTAGGGAATAGGAAGTAAGTCATGTCAGGTGCTTTTGTGGGAGTTCATTATAGACCCCATCCTTTGTACTCATTGTAGACCCCATTCTTTGTACTCATTGTAGATCCCATCCTTTGTACTCATTGTAGATCCCATCATTTGTACTCAGTGTAGACCCCACCCTTTGTACTTATTGTAGACCCATCCTTTGTACTCATTGTAGACCCATCCTTTGTACTCATTGTAGACCCCATTCTTTGTGCTCATTGTAGACTCCATCCTTTGTACTCATTGTAGACCCCATCCTTTGTACTCATTGTAGATCCCATCCTTTGTACTCCTCATTATAGACTCCAACAAAGGTACCCAACTGTTGCACGGGTCTCAGTCACCTTTGTATTCAACAGAAGAAATCCACTGTGCAGGCGATGCGGTTCGTAAATAAAAATACCTGTGTTGCACATGTGTGTTGCACATGTGTGTTGCACATGTGTGTTGCACATGTGTGTTGCACATGTGTGTCATAGGTGAAGAGAAGATTGTGGAGAATAGGCCTAAAGAACTATAAATGCAAGGGCACCTTATGAAGAGAAATATACAAGTCCTACTATATAATATATATAATATATATATATATATATATATATATATATATATATATATATATATATATATATATATATATATATATTAGAGAGAGAGAGAGAGAGAGAGAGAGAGAGAGAGAGAGAGAAAAGGATTCTCTCAACCTATCAGCAGGTGTTCAGTTTTGATTATGAAGACATGTGGACTGAACACATCGACTCCAGGCTGAGGGACTGATTACCCCAAACTCCTCCTTTGTCGTCCATCGTTCTTCTCTATGCTGGACTGAGGAAGCCACAATAAAGATACCTTGGTACCGAGGCCTGGTCTCAGACCGGGCCGAGGGGGCGTTGATCTCCGAAACCCTCTCCAGGTATACCTTATACTCCTAGTTTCCGATTAGGATACCAACGAATTGATTTAGAAAGACGCGTGAGCAAACGCTAGACCCTGGAACCTTGATCACAGAAGTAATCAAGGTTCCAGGACCGAAACATTTTCAAATAAATATGTCCTAGTGTTTGCTCACGTGTCTTTGTAAATCGTTTCCGCTTGCCTGGTAGCTGAGGTTGAGCAGGGAAGAGAGAACCTCAGGCAGAGAGAGAGAGAGGATAAAGCGCAAAGGGGAGATTCAACGCTAATCCCTCTGAAGCAATCGACTGGTCTTGTATCGTTATGTACAGTCTGGTGAGGTGGTGTATTAAACTAGTGCCAAGCGAGCACCAGAGGGATGGCATCCTTTTGGCCCTTTGGCTGCCACTCGATCTGTTGGTCAGGTGGGTTTTCCAGGACGGGTCCTGGCACAGGTCTTCTCCATGTGGTGACCCGGCAGTGGCTCCAGGAGTTTGTACAAATTGTGTACAGATTACAGCCCTATGGCGGGGGTGGGCCTATGACAAGGGTACAGTGAGTCGTCTTCAGGTCAAGTTCTTGTGTTTACCTTCTTGTTAGTCCTGGGATCATCGATTTTAGTAAATATGTAACGTCTCTCCTTGTTGGAGTCGATGGTGGATGTGGGGATGGGAAGATGAAGTTTAGATATCATTGTGAATATTGTTGCTTTCTATACACCGTTCCTGCAGCAGTCCTATTGGCCCATACAAGGCAGGTCCTTCTCAAACCCAAACCCACCAACAAAAATATTTGACAACTCTATTAACTTGTGTGTAAATCCTAAAACAAAAGAGTCGTTCTTGCCCTACCAAACAACATTCCTCTCGTGTTGTAAATGGTTTAAAAACCGACAAGTTGAAGAATGAGACACTTGTTCAACATTTCGAAATCTTTTTATTCAACTGAAGAAGTCACTGGCTGGCGAAACGTTTCCTCAATAAAGATTCCCAATTATTCCACAGGTGTTTGATTCATCAACATTTTTCTCAGTCAGCACTCACAACTGCTGTCTCAGATCCCATGGGGATAAACGATATAAAATACTAACACCAGGAAGCCTACCTAGCATTCTCCACCTAACTCTCCACCTTATATATACTCATGTACTCTTTACCCAGGTCACACATTACATCCAACTCGCCTCCTGAGAATCCCCTGAGTCGCTCTGGTACTCGAGTTGCGACCTGGATGGCAGGAGTGACTCAGATGGAGTAGAGCTTTTTACTAGCGAGAATACCAGCCCTGACACCAGAGCGTGGAAGACCATTGTATCTAACTGCTACACTACTGACTCACTGCACTCTTGTCATAGGGCTGTAAGTGGTATTCACCGTGCTCCTGCCATAGGGCTGTAAGCGGTGCATCACTTGTACAAACTCCGAGACTTCTTCGAGAACCACTGCCTGGTCAACATGTGGAGAAGACCCAGGTCAGGACCCGTCCTGGCAAACCTACAGGAACATAAACTTTACCCAGGTAGATCTGTTTGTAGGTCCTACCCAAAGAGATGGGTTAGTTGTAGTAGTAGTTGTCGTAGTCGTGAAGGTTATGTACATGTCCTCAGAATTAAGATTCCATTATGTTGCAGTGTCTGACAGGTTGTGTAAGAATGGTATATAATACCGACAAGATGAAATTGAGACACATGTGCAACATCTGGGTATCTTTATTGTAAACGTTTCGCCATCCAGTGGCTTTTTCAATATAAATTCCAGGACATAACTTGAAGACAGGAGAACTATGTACAGAAGATGAGGTAATCAGTCCCTACTTCCACTGGGGAATCCCGCCTACCAGTGACTATGCCCCAGATATGTTTGTGACTTGATAAAGCCCACTGTGTGGGCGAAACGTAGGATCCCATTATACTGTATTTCAGTTTATTTTTCCATTTAGATCCCATATCCGATGCGTCTCGACCTCTTCCTCAGTAGCCATAGAGAGTCATAAATGTTCAATGTTACAGCTTCGTGAAGCTTGGGATGTGTTGTGGGATAAAGTCAGCCAAGTAATCCTGACAGCAGCTGGTCCAAGAGCCACTTTCCATACCCAGCACGACAGGGTACGTGTTGTGTAGGTTAATAATATTGGCCAAGCGGATAACCTAACAATATTACGAACTGCAGAAGAAAGGCATGTTAATGTTCGCAGACATTCTTGTACACGAATGGTGAAGAATTACACACGAAATCTGGGTATCTTTATTTGTAGACATTTCTCCATCCAGTGGCTTTTCGACACGATTTTAAAACTATATCCAAAAGACGAGGTGATCAGTCAGTCAGATATACTTGCTTTGATATGTGCTGTGGATCGGTCGTAGTTTATCGTTCAGTTGTCCATCGGTGATCATATACCGAGTACAATATTTACCTATCTCCGTAGACAGTAATGTCTGTTCTGCCGACTACAATATAAATATTGAATACAGAAAGTTTTAGACAATGAAACAGAATTCGTATCTAGGCTGAGGGACTGTCAACCTCAAGGATGATGGACTGGCTACATCGTCTTCACATCTCTACTGTTCCTGCATAAATACTGAAGCTATGATGCCACGTCAACCTGTGACAGTATTAAGCTCCTCGCTGCCCTACAATTGGCAAGTAATTGCTTAAACTGTAGCATACATTTTACCCACTCAACAATAGTGATGTCAGTGCTAACAAGTGGGACATCCCAGTAAATACTGATGGTCGAGCATAACTTGCCTTGCCTATGGTTCCTTTTTAAATTGTGCTGGGCTCGTTTTGCCTTCTCCAGTTCGTTCTCCTTATTGTACATGAATGGTGTACAATGTCGACAAGATGAAGAATTAGTCACACGTGTAACATCCGGGTATCTTTAATTTGTAGACGTTTCGCCATCCAGAGGCTTTATCAATACAGATTCTAGGACATAATTAGAAGACAGTAGAACTGTATACAAAAGATGGGGTAATCAGTCCCTCAGCCTTGGAGCTGATGTTCTTCATTAACTCCAAGGGACTGATTAGCTCATCTTTTGTGTATAGCTCTACTATCTTCTCATTATGTCCTTCAATTTGTATTGATAAAGCCACTGGATGGCGAAAGGTCTAAAGCTACCCAGATATTTTGCTGCCACCAAAGTCTGACTTTATTGATTATTCGCCCACACTACTTTCACTGGATATTTTTTTTAGTTTTTCAATGTCTGTAGCAAAGTGGACTGTTAGAGGAAATTAGAAAATAGAGGACGAGCTCCAGGTCTTGATCCTCCAGACGTCTCCTGTATGTAATTGTCAACAAGACAGTAATCTCAACCAGTGTATTGATTTCCACGTTCATTATTTAGATAGGTGGTTCACAGTTTGTTCTTTTTACCTTTATTCTTCTCACTTCTTTGAACGCCCTCTACAATTCCTAGTTTCATTATTATCTAAATTTATTGATGTCTTGTTCATTTACCCGTGTTCTGAATACTGGAGTTGTGATCCACGTAATTTCTGCAGTGGAGCCTCGGTGTTCGAACGTACTGGATGTCGAACATACCATAGTCCGAACAGTTTTGTTCAGAAAAAAAATGACAAGGTGTTCGAACGTTTTTCTGGACTTCGAACGCGCTGACTTGTTTAAAATTCAGTTGTGACAACACTTGACACCTTACCTTTGATATACCTTTGAAGAGCTTCGAGAGTTTGACTGCTCTCGGTACCCGGCCATGGGCCAGGCTCGTCTGGTGCTTGCCTGGTCAATCAGGCTGTTGCTGCTGGAGGCCCGCTGCCCCACATATACACAAGTGTCTTTTTCCACATATCCATCAAAGCCTGGTTGATCTGGCACCTGGAAAGCCTCGTTTCAAAAGTGCTTTGAAGTGACCTCAGACACTGATCTGACTCTCAGAGAATTTTGGAAGAGTCAGTTCAACATCTAGTATGTGAGAATGATACCTGGAGTATACCTGGAGAGGATTTCGGGGATCAACGCCCCCGCGGCCCGGTCTGTGACCAGGCTTAATGTTTGTGAAGGCTTACTCAGCCCTGTAACAACTTCAGACAGTATTACCAAGGCTGGCTCCTCCTCAGGAAAATTAATGAATAGAAAAAGAAATAACAGACAAACACTTTATTATATAGAAAATATAAAACACTTAAATATGAAATATTAATCCTACATTAAAGAAAATGAAAAATGAAAAATATGAATGATAACTGAATTCAATGCTAATATATATAGGGGTGTCTGGTGTTGGTGACACTGTGTTGTTGAAATCGTAGCTGTTGCTGATGATGGAGGGGGGGTCGCAGGTGTTGGTTACAACCCACCAGTTCGTTCTTCACAGTATAGCCTTGAATATTATATCCCGATGACAGGAAAGCAGGTTCTTTACCGCTGCAATGATGGGTTACGTCCTGCAATTTCATACAGGTGCACAGGTAATTAAATCCGAAAAGGGGAAGTCTCAGGACGTTAGTCCATCTCCATCAGTTCTACTCGTTGATTGGCAGGTGACCCTCTCTGTCATCCAAGCTGGAAAGATAGACAGGTTACCCAGTGCTTAAGAAATCACTCTCCATGATAAGTACAATACCTAAAAGATGTGGTGATTATTACAACAGTCAACTTAGAGCAAGACTGAAAGGACTAAGTTTATTATTGGTCAAAAGTGAAGCTTTCAACCAATAAATCCACTAGAATACAAGGCAGGCATGTACTTACAGTAGTGCTGGGAGCTGTGAGTCTAGTGATTACTGTTTGGACTGGAGCCCCACACGTCACCTTTTGGGAAGGGGGGGAAGAAGGAGGGGAAGGGATAGCAGGAGCTAGACTGACCCTACCTTAACAAGTAGCCGGCAGTCAAACTATCACTTTCGGGGTGGGGGAAAAAAGGCGGGAATAGCGGAGCTTGACTTACCCTACCTTAACAAGTAGCCGGCAATGAAACTATTGTTACTATATACTCCCTCTCTACTCCTATCTATTGAACTTTTCCCTCACAATGTTAAAGCCTGGGAAATACTTTCTCGGCCATCGAACTTTCTGCAGTTCGAATATCATCTAGGAGCTAATTAAGTTCAAACGCCGAGGTTCCACTATACTGGTATTTAATGAATGATTACAAGGGATCTCCATAAAAGTGATTACTGTTGTTGTTCCTAGTCTTACACCCATCCTTATGGAAATAAATGGTATAAAATACCGACACAATGGAAATATAAACAGATATGCAGTATAATGTGATCCTTTACGACGTTTCTCCCATACAGTGGGCTTTTTCAAGTCACAAACAGATCTGCCTGGGGTGGAAGGAACGGGAGTATTTATAGTCAGGTTCAGAATGTTGAGGTCAAGTGGAGAATGCTGCATCTGATGATCCACTGGGTGGGGTTATAGAGTCTTGGGTAGCTTGGCAGGGGTATTGGACAAGTTGTGAGTAGACCTTCTGAAGTGTTCTATGTTCTTATGTGGGATAGCGATGAAGAAGTTTCTTGGCAAGTGGTTCAGCTATGTTATAGAAGCCATTGTTCTGGTTGAAGTTGTTGGTTATAGAGATAAGCGATGATTCCAGGATTCTTCGGTATTGAGTGTTGTCTTCTGTGGCGATAAGTCTTGAGTTTCTGTAGTTTATTAAATGGTTGTGTGAATTACGGTGTTGTACACAGGCATTCCTTGTATCGTCAGTCCTGCTTGCGTATTGGTGTTCTGAAATACGTGTTTGAAGGTCTCTTGATGTTTCGCCCACGTATAATTTGTTCCAGTCATTACAAGGGATTATGTATACCCCTGCAGAGGATGGAAGCTTGTCCTGTCTACTACTGGTGATGTCCTTGATGGTCGTGGAGGTAGATACTTGAAATCATTGCTGCACTATAATTGAACAAGTATTTTCCAAACTCCACTATCCTCGTCACTTCAGAGACTGAAGACGACGGGCATTAAACATCTTCAACACACCCAGAGAAGACACTGCCGAGAAGAGATACATAGTCCTCCCCACCAACTCCATTGCCAAACATGTTTCCAACATCTTTTCCAATACCTCATCACAGACGGTATTTTATACCATTCATATACACACGCGTGTCCTAGTAGTCACCAGACTGTGTTAGGGCCATAGAACTCAACCCTGCCGCGCGGTGCCGGTAATCTGACTTTAAGCAAGCAAGAGCCCATACCCGATGTTTCACACTAGCAACCAAGCATTCTCAAGGAGCCTATGTTTCACCCTTAAATGCCACTACTTCTGTGAGCGCAATATGGAAAAAGAAGCGACAACTGGGAGACAAGTACTACCTTGAATCAGATCCTGTCCATGACACTACTGATGCAGTGTTAGAGGATCCAGATGAGGCCATAAAAGCAGTGGGATACAACCCAGCAATACCCGTCTCCTGACCTCCTTCGTTTGCATTCTCATTATTTTTATGCAAACACTGAAACATATGAGTCGGTCCCTTCTGGCAGGTCATTTACATATATTAAAAATAATAGTCCCAAAACTGATCCTTGGGGAACCCCATTTTCATACTTTTCTATCTTGAAACATCTGTTCTTATCGTTCTCTGTCTTCTCTTCGTTAGGTTGAAGATTAACACACACGTGCAACAGTTGGGTAACTTTATTGATGAAACGTTTCGCCTACACAGTAGGCTTCTTCAGTCAAATACAGAGGCAGCAGTAGTAGTGAAATGAAGATGATGTAATCAGTCAGTCAACCTTGAAGAAAAGTGAGGTGGTCAGTCCCTCAGCCTGGAGAAGAGTTCAGCAACATGGTCTGGAAAAGGTGGTCAGTCCCTCAGCCTGGAGAAGAGTTTCAGCACCATGGTCTTGAAAAGGTGGTCAGTCCTTCAGCCTGGAGAAGAGTTCAGCACCATGGTCTGGAAAAGGTGGTCAGTCCCTCAGCCTGGAGAAGAGTTCAGCACCATGGTCTGGAAAAGGTGGTCAGTCCCTCAGCCTGGAGAAGAGTTCAGCAACATGGTCTGGAAAAGGTGGTCAGTCCCTCAGCCTGGAGAAGAGTTCAGCAACATGGTCTGGAAAAGGTGGTCAGTCCCTCAGCCTGGAGAAGAGTTCAGCAACATGGTCTGGAAAAGGTGGTCAGTCCCACAGCCTGGAGAAGAGTTCAGCAACATGGTCTGGAACGATATGAAGCTGTAGCATGAGAACGGAGTCTTAAATATTGTCGAAGGTGAGCTGGACGATTAGAAGACGTTGCTGGGGACGGGAACCACTAGTGGAAGTAAGAAGGCGGCTCCATCTGGAATCCAACCCTCCTTACACATAGCTAGTAGATATTCCTTGATCCAATGGAGGAATTTACCTGCTACTCCTGTTATCTTATTCGCTTTCATATTCTTCATTGATGCTACTGCTGTGTACATTGATGCTACTGCTGTGTACATTGATGCTACTGCTGTGTACATTGATGCTACTGCTGTGTACATTAGTGCTACTGTGGTGTACATTGGTGCTACTGTGCATGTTGATGCTGCTGGCGTGTACACTGATGCTGCTGTGTACATTAATGCTACTGTTGCGTACACTGATGGATCTAAGAGGGATGCTTGCCAGATATACCTAGTATCTTTACTGGTATGCTTGCCAGATATACCTAGTATCTTCACTGGTATGTTTGCCAGATATACCTAGTATCTTCACTGGTTTAGAAAGACAACCAAACACTACGACATACCGTAACCCAGCTTGTCGGTATCTCTTACAAACGTTTATACCAGTATCTTCACTACAAGCGGTTCTCTCAGTTATCCAGATTGCCTTTCTTCTCACTTCTTTCTTTGTTATACTCTCTGACTCGTAAAGTGCATTACAAACTCGACGAAGATCTGACTCACCGTATTCGATCGTCCTTAGCATTCAGCGCTGGCTGTGTCGTCTCTTTAGCAAGCATAAAGATAATGTCTTTTGCTGGGGTCTCTGTACCTTCTGGTGTCCAGGGCATTGAACTTCAAACTCCTAAATTTGTATATAAATGGTACACAGTACCGAAAAGATGAGGAATTAGACACACGTGCAACATCTGAGTGTGGTAGGTAAGACACATAGGCAACAGTTAGGCAACTTTATTCCGAAACGTTTCGCCTACACAGTAGGCTTCTTCAGTCGAATACAGAAAGTAGGCAGGAACAGTAGAGATGTGAAGACGATGTGATCAGTCCATCACCCTTGAAGTCGTAGAATTTGAGGTTGTCAGTCCCTCGGCCTGGAGAAGTTCAGTTCCATAGTCAGGAACTATCTGAAGATCAAGCGACAGTGCGGAGACTTAAATACTGTCGGAAGGAGAGGTGCAGAGTAGTAGTAGTAGTAGTGAGAATGTAGCCACTGAGAGGTCATGTCCCTCTCAGATCCAACAGTTCTCACTTGAAAGGGTTGTCTAAGGCGTTTTCTGTACCAAGATGCCATGTGTTGCAGTGTCTGACAAGATGAACATCAAAATGGTATACAATACCGACAGGTTGGTAGGTAAGACACATATGCAACAGTTAGGCAACTTTATTCCGAAACGTTTCGCCTACACAGTAGGCTTCTTCAGTCGAATACAGAAAGTAGGCAGGAACAGTAGAGATGTGAAGACGATGTAATCAGTCCATCACCCTTGAAGTCGTAGAATTTGAGGTTATCAGTCCCTCGGCCTGGAGAAGTTCAGTTCCATAGTCAGTAGCTGTATCTGTCGGTATTGTATACCATTTTGATGTTCAACATCTGAGTGTCTTTATTTGTAGACGTTTCGCCCTCCAGTGGCTTTATCAATACAAATTCCAGGACATAACTTGAAGATAGTAGAACTTCTGTACATAGTTCTACTGTCTTCAAGTTATGTTCTAGAATTTGTGAGGAAATGGTATGGTGATACCGACAAGTTGTGGAAAAAGACACTTATGTACAGTTCAGGACATTTATTAAAGGAAACGTTTCGCCACGAGTGGCTTCTTCAGTCCTAATACAGAGAAAACTAAGAAAACACATATATATATAGTGGCAGGAGTCAGGTGAGGTGATGCGTGGGTAGAGGTGGTAGTAGCAGTAGTAGTAGTAGTAGTAGTAATGGAACTAAGGAGGTGAGGCTAGAGAGGGACCTGCTGGCATCAAGTAACACCAGTTCCCAGGATGGGTAATATCCTCTTGCTTAGTAATTTTGAAATACTGTAACTACCGGATTTTTGCTTTATAGTGTTACTGACAGAAATTAGTGCAGCTTCAATGCATTTTCTCCGTCTTAAGTCGTCTTCTTTAATAACTAGTTTAGCTTCATTGAATTTCATGAGGTGTCCAACATCGTCTCTATGTTGAACACATGCGTTTTTGCGGTCATCATTTCTGCAAGCATTTTTGTGTTCTGCTATCCTAATGTCCAGAGTTCTGGCTGTTTCCCCTACATATACTTTGTCACACCCCCCACATGGTATAGTGTAGATTCCTGCACTTGTGCCAGAATCATGCTTGGGTTTTTGTATCAGGTTCCTAATAGTAGTTGTAAAGTAAAAGGACACAAGTGCAACTAATGTGACATTTATTGTGGCAACGTTTCGCTCTCCAGGAGCTTTATCAAGCCATTACAAACAATACATGGACACAGAGGGTATATAAAGGCTCAGAGTGAGGTGAATACTAGTGAGGTACCATTTCGATGTTCACTAGTGGTAGTAGTAGTAGTAGTAGTAGTAGTGGTAGTGACAAAAGTAATACGATATGGTAGAGCAATTAATTCGTACATGAGTAAAAGGATATAAAAGCTATTACTTGGGTAACATAAAAATAGATTGGACAAATATAAACTGGAATGAGGCAGGTTGTTTCATGTTCACTCTCTGTGCTTTGTGTAGTATAACAGGAGAGACTATGTGATGGCAGGGTTTACTGTTTTCAGAGGATTCTTGCTAAGACTTCGGAGATGGTGAAGCTGCCGTTGTTTTGTTTAATTGTATTCGAAACAGCGATCAGTGCTGATTCAAGGCACATTGCGTGTGCGGAAATTAGTTTCTTTTATCACTAATTGGGCGTCTCTGAATTTCATAAGATGATTGGTGGAATTTCGGTGTTGTACACAGGCGTTGTTTAAGTTGTCGTTCCTACATGCGTATATGTGTTCATTGAGGCGGTGTCGAGGTTTCTTGCTGTTTCACCTACGTAGATCTTGTCACAGCCTCCACAGGGTATAGTGTAAACTCCTGCATTGACTGGTTCGTGGTGCTTGGGTTTTGTCCTGGTTAGATCCTTTATTGAAGTGGTAGAAGCGATGGCGACTCTGTGTTAGCTTTGAAAGTACTTTTGAGACGTTTAGTGCAACCTGGCTGTTGGAAGAATTATGACTTTGTTGGAGCGGTGTTGATGCGTGGAGAATTGAAAGATCTGAAGAGCTCTTTTCTTGCAGTCTTTGATGAAAAAGAAGGAAATTGTAACTCAGATGAATGTTTGGTGAATGTAAGTACATTCCTCGTCAAGAAACTCAGGACTACAAATTCGGTATGCTCTTAGGAAAAACCCGATGATGATGCCTCTTTTGGTCTTGGTATCTTGACTGAATAGAAATGTGTGAGATCATTTTTATTGGTGGGTTTCCGATAAACTTGAAATCTTAGGTTGTTGTCTACTTTGTGAATGAGGACGTCGAGGAAAGGTAGCTTGTCATTGGACTCTTCTTCTAGTGTAAACTGAATCGCTGGTTCAACTGCGTTGAGCCTTGCCTGAAGATCCCGTACATCAAAACGTTTTGGAGTTATTACGAGGACATCGTCCACGTAACGTAACCAAGTGACGCTTGAAGGGATGATGTTACGTTACGTGGACGATGTCCTCGTAATAACTCCAAAACGTTTTGATGTACGGGATCTTCAGGCAAGGCTCAACGCAGTTGAACCAGCGATTCAGTTTACACTAGAAGAAGAGTCCAATGACAAGCTACCTTTCCTCGACGTCCTCATTCACAAAGTAGACAACAACCTAAGATTTCAAGTTTATCGAAACCCACCAATAAAAATAAATCTCACACACTTCTATTCCAGTCAAGATACCAAGACCAAAAGAGGCATCATCATGGGGTTTTTTCCCTAGAGCATACCGAATTTGTAGTCCTGATTTTCTTGACGAGGAATGTACTTACATTCACCAAACATTCACTGAGTTACAATTTCCTTCTTTTTTCTCAAAGACTGCAAAAAAAAGAGCTCTTCAGATCATCAATTCTCCACGCATCAACACCGCTCCCAACAAAGTCATAATTTTTCCCCAACAGCCAGGTTGCACTAAACGTCTCAAAAGTACTTTCACAAGCTAACACCAGAGTCGCCATCGCTTCTACCATTTTCAATAAAGGATCTAACCAGGACAAAACCCAAGCACCACGAACCAGTCAATGCGGATTTTACACTATACCCTGTGGAGGCTGTGACAAGATCTACGTAGGTGAACAGCAAGAAACCTCGACACCCGCCTCAATGAACACATATACGCATGTAGGAACGACAACTTAAACAACGCCTGTGTACAACACCGAAATTCCACCAATAAACTTATGAATTCAGAGACGCCCAATTAGTGATAAAAAAACTAATTTCCGCACACGCAAGTGCCTTGAATCAGCACTGATCGCTGTTTCGAATACAATTAAAAAAAACAACGGCAGCTTCACCATCTCCGAGTCTTAGCAAGAATCCTCCTGAAAACATAAACCCTGCCATCACATAGTCTCCCCCTTTTATACAAACACAAAGCACAGAGGTGAACACTGAAACAACCTGCCTCTTTCCAGTTTATATTTGTCCAATCTATTTTTATGTTACCCAAGTAATAGCTTTTATATCCTTTTACCCCTGTACGAATTAATTGCTCTACCATATCGTATTACTTTTGTCACTACCACTACTACTATACTACTACTACAAACACCATAGTGAACATCGAAATGGTACCTCACTAGTATTCACCTCACTCTGAGCCTTTATATACCCTCTGTGTCCATGTATTGTTTGTAATGGCTTGATAAAGCTCCTGGAGAGCGAAACGTTGCCACAATAAATGTCACATTAGTTGCACTTGTGCCTTTTACTTTACATATTGTCGGTAATTCTACCAACTTTATTACACTAATAGTAGTTGAAGAGCTGGTAGATATTTTAGCCAGTTTTCTGTCAAACATTTTTGAAACATTAGTGGCAACGTTGCTGACCGGTAAAACGATGTAACTTGGAGGCTTTTCTTCAATTTGATAGGTGTTGGTCTTGCTGAGGATACGTGTTGCACGTTTCCTGCAGTCACGTATGAAGTGTAGGGGAAAGTGTAGTGAACTAAAAGAGTTGGTGATGTATGTAAAATTCTTCTTCGAGGAACTGGGGACTGGAAATTCTGTAGGCTCTCAGAAAGAAGCCAATAACTACCCCTCTTTTAGTTCTTGTGTCATGGTGAGAGAAGAAAATGTAGAAGATCATTCTTGTAGGTAGGCTTCCCGGGAGACTTTAAAAGAAAGTTTATTTTCCCTGTGCGTAAAAAGAAAAGTCGAGAAAAGGTAACTGGTTGTCCTTCTCCTCCTCTAGAGTTTAAATTTAATAGTAGGTTTTCCCGAGTGTTGATGGTGTTGAGGATGCCCTGTACGTCAAGATTTTTGGGTACAATGACCAAAATATCATCTACGTACCGCATCCAAGTAACTGAACGAGGGATGTTACTGAGGATCCTTCTTGTCGAACTTTGTGTTCGTTATAACTGTTTTAGGTTCGAGGACAAGAAGTACAAACAACTCTTCGGACTAGCCATGGGATCCCCCTTAGTGCAGTTCTTGCCAATTTATATATGGGAGGACCTGGAATCAAAGAAGGATCCTCAGTAAAAATCCCTCGTTCAGTTACTTGGATGCGGTACGTAGATGATTTTTTTGGTCATTGTACCCAAAAATCTTGACGTACAGGGCATCCTCAACACCATCAACACTCTGGAACCTACTATTAAAAATTTAACTCTAGAGGAGGAGAAGGACAACCAGTTACCTTTTCTCGACGTTCTCTTACGCACAGGGGAAAAAAAAACTTTCTTTTAAAGTCTAAACCCGGAAGCCTACCTACAAGAATGATCTTCTACATTTCTTCTCTCACCATGACACAAGAACTAAAAAGAGGGGTAGTTATTGGCTTCTTCTGAGAGGGCCCACAGAATTTCCAGTCCGCAGTTTCCCCGAAGAAGAATGTACATACATCACCAACTCTTTTTGTTCACTGCACTTTCCCCTACACTTCATACATGACTGTAGGAAACGTGGGGGCACGTATCCTCACAAGACCAACACCTATCAAATTGAAGAAAAGCCTCCAAGTTACATCGTTTTAAACCGGTCAGCAACGTTGCCACTAATGTTTTCAAAAATGTTTGACGAAAACTGGCTAAAATATCTACCAGCTCTTCAACTACTATTAGGAACCTGATACAAAAACCCAAGCATGATTCTGGCACAAGTGCAGGAATCTACACTATACCTTGTGGGGGGTGGGGACAAAGTATATGTAGGGGGAAACCGCCAGAACTCTGGACATTAGGATAGCAGAACACAAAAATGCTTGCAGAAATGATGACCCCAAAAACGCATGTGTTCAACATAGAGACGATGTTGGACACCTCATGAAATTCAATGAAGCTAAACTATTTTTTAAAGAAGACGACTTAAGACGGAGAAAATGCATTGAAACTGCACTAATTTCTGTCAGTAACAAATATAAAGCAAAAAACCGGTTTGTTACAGTATTTCAAAATTACTAAGCAAGAGGATATTACCCATCCTGGGAACTGGTGTTACTTGATGCCAGCAGGTCCCTCTCTTGCCTCACCTCCTTAGTTCCATTACTACTACTACTACTACTACTACTACTACTACCACCTCTACCCACGCATCACCTCACCTGACTCCTGCCACTATATATATATGTGTTTTCTTAGTTTTCTCTGTATTAGGACTGAAGAAGCCACTCGTGGCGAAACGTTTCCTTTAATAAATGTCCTGAACTGTACATAAGTGTCTTTTTCCACAACATCTAGAATTTGTATTGATAAAGCCACTGGAGGGCGAAACGTCTACAATAAAGATACCCAGATGTTGCACACGTGTCTTAATTTCATCATTTAATAATATAATACAAGAACATATGACGAAATATATACCAGAGATGAGGTAATCAGTCCCTCAGCCTGGAGTCGATGTAATCAGTCCAATTTTGAATTCTTTTCAAGATTGATGGACTGATTACGTCGACTCTAGGCTGAGGGACTGATAATCTCAAACTCCTTCTGATATTCACCACTCTTCTCTGTATAGGACTGATGAAGCCACTGTGTGCTTCACGTGCGTCTAATTTATCAACACTGCAGCAGGCCTATTGGCCCATACTAGGCAGGTTCTTCTCAAACCCAAACCCACTAGGCAAAAATATTTGCCCAACCCATTTTTACTACTACCCAAGGAATAAGCTACGTCAATTAGACACGTATATGCCCTTCAGAAAATTCTACCCAGACAGACTCAGTGTGTGTTCTTTCAGTTTTAATACCCTCATTTAAGCAGCAATTTAAGTGTTCTGATTCTTTACATGTCGTGATTCTTCATATTAAACCAGGTCACAGTTATGGTAAATACGTCAGTGTTATCAGCACTTGCAACTAATCTCAACTCGTCTGTCTTGTTTCTATCACTACGACTATTTGTATGTTTAGAAACTCTCTTCTCTTTCCTCCCTGCTCATTCACTATATTACTGTCCTTATCACCTACAGGGTTCCCTCTCTTCTTCCTAATTATGTCTATTACTGTTCTATACCTGCTGATCAGATCCTCACTCCTACGTCTGCCAACATCTTTACCTCCATCACTGAGACAAATAATGGGATTGCTCCCTTTACCTCTCGTGATGATATTCAGACAGCTAGCAATATCCTCCATCCCAGCCCTTGGTAAACAAACCCTCTGCGTCCTTTAAGGCAAAATGCGGTATCTATAAACTTAACCTAACCTAACCCAACTAAAACAACGTTCTTACCTGCACTGGCTGTGATGGTCCTTGTAGGGATGGTCTTTGCGGGGATGTTCACTGGCGAGCTTCGCTGTGTCATTAACATTGGTCCTTGAAGATTGAGACACTTATGCAACATATGGGAATCTTTATTTAGGAAACGTTTCGCCGCACAGTGGCTTCATCAGTCCAATACAAAGTAGAAAGGCGTAAGGAGAGGAGGAGTTTGAGGTAATCAGTCCCTCAGCCTGGAGTCGATGTGTTCAGTCCATCAATCTTGTAGAATGTACAACATAGGGCCGTAGACGTGGCTTATATACTGTAGTGAGGTGAGGTGAAGCAGGAGGAGGCGGGGTCATAGTGGTACCATCCACTAGTCGAAGTAGATCTTCGTCCAAAGGTTGAACAAGTGTTGAAGAATTCTTTGTAACAAGATCCCATGATGCTGCAGTGTCTGACAGTTGTGATGAACACATCGACTCCAGGCTGAGGGACTGATTACCTCAAACTCCTCCTCTCCTTACGCCTTTCTACTTCGCAATGGACTGATGAAGCCACTGTGTGGCGAAACGTTTCCTGAATAAAGATTCTCATATGTTGCGTAAGTGTCTCAATCTTCAATTTATCGGTTTTCAAACACCATTCATCACAACACTGGTCCTTGTTGGAATGGTCGTCGATGGTCGATTCGCATTCATCTGATAAAAGAGAGTTGCTGGTTTTCACAGCTGTCTCCTGGAGCTTCTACATCTTCAGCTCCGTCTCTTCAGTTCCAACTTGCATCCAGTCGTTGGTACGATCATCGACGACCTTGTTCCAGGGATAATCCTTGCATATATCATTCAGTCTTTGAATTTCTCTTTATGCTTCCATTAATTCTGCCTTAAGCTGAAGACATAGCTGCTCGAGGTCGAGGGAGGCCATTACCACAGTCTCAGTAGCAAGGTCTATGGTATAAACCTTGGTAATAAATACCGACAAGTTGGTTTAGAAAGACACGTAAGCAAACACTATGACATATTTATTAGAAAACGTTTCGGTCCTGCTGCAGTTCTTCAACTTACAGTTCTAACCACAGTTGAGTTTTTTGGTCGACTTTAATCGTTGTAGGTGTGACAAACCTGCCTAGCATGGGCCAGTAGGCTCATGTTCTTACGACAGCTCATCCCTCAACTACGGTTGTAAAAGCAGTCAAATAAGAACATAACGTAAAGAACATAAGAACATAAGAACAAAAGAAGCAACACTGCAGCAAGCCTACTGGCCCATGCAAAGCAGGTCAAAGTCACCTACTGGCTTATGCCACGGACCCAGCCTAGTTAGGTCCAGGTCACATCCACTTAAGGAAGGAGCACAGTATCAGACTATTAGCACAAACTAGTCAGGTCCAACTCACACCCACACCCACTCGTGTATTTATCTGATCTATTTTTGAAGAATTGGGACACTTATGCAACATATGGGAATCTTTATTGAAGAAATGTTTCGCCACACAGTGGCTAACTAAAAAAATTAGCTACGCTAAACCACTAAACGACCGAAAAAATTAGCGAAGCTAACCGCTAACTTTTCCCAATGAATTCAGATTCTTTTTTTTTTTTTTTTGGTGTTTTACTTTTAAGACTTTTAGAACAGACCTGTTGTACATGTGTCTAATTCATCTTGTTGATACAGTGGAACCTCTGGTCACGAACACATAATCGGGTGCCGAACAAACAGCCGTGCCAATTTTCACATTCCACGCCATTTTTTGGGGCAAGCTCCAATTTTCCCCACTTCCTGTTGTTTATGTACAGCTAACAAAGACCCTTGCCTTGTAGATGGTCTCGGTTAGACCTGCGTTCACTCGCTGTGAACTCCCTGTGTTGTATTTCGCATGTTTTTTAATTCAGTGTCAGTACCCAGCTAGGGCTTGCCATATATGATTTTTGGTAAATATAAAGGATGGGTGTTAATGTTGCAGTTTAAAAACTGTAGTGTAAAGCACCCTTCTGGCAAGACAGTGATGGAGTGAATGATGGTGAAAGTTTTTCTTTTTCGGGCCACCCTGCCTTGGTGGGAATCGGCCAGTGTGTTAATAAAAAAAATAATGCTTTTTCTCAGTTGTTTGTTGGGCTATCTTATTGAAACTTGGGCGATGTATGATGGAAAGATGCTTCTTAACGTACACCAAAAATTAAAGAAATCGGACGATAAACAACTGTTTACAGCAAACGGTTCGTAGGGGTCAAAAACGGACTCGTTAGTTTTCTCTGTTATTCAAGGCTTTTGCATTTAATTTACTATTACACTGTGCATTCTATGGTATAATTAACTATTTTTGTGTTGAAAAATCTTAAACAATATTTACCTCTCATTACTCTACCCACCACTCCACACTCTCTCCCCCTCTCACTGCTTTAACTCAACATAAATAAATGGAAATAATAAATAACGGGGACAGTGAATATTACTATTCTACTCAAACACAGTTTATTATTAAGTCCTTGTACAATAATATATTTGGGAACAGGAGTACATCATTGGGGTTTAGATAAATGGGATGGTACACATAAGCAGTGAGACAGGGAACACAATCAACTTGACGAGAATGAATATAACTTACAATATAGTACAGAGGACAGTTCACTACAGGAACTAAGCCACAGGTCCCAAGACCTACACAGCACGAGTACTGCGCCAAGCCAGTACTCTGCCCAATGCCTCCAACAGTCTCCTCCAGAGACTTCAGCAGCCTTCTCCCGAGCCCTGCACCCCAGCAGCAGCTCCGCTCGAAGTCTCTGCTCAGGAGCTCTGCACCCCAGCAGCAGCTCCGCTCGAATCTCCTGATCATGCTCTTCCTTGGGCTTTTATGGTGGTCCAAGCACCCTCCACAATGAGGTGTGCACACGTGGTGTTGATCTGACGCCGAGGTCTGACGCCGTCCAGAACAAAAGACCTCAGTCTTAAGCCGAAAAGGCGTGGCTCTGACAGACATTTGCCAAGGCAAGGTGACCATATATTTAGTTAAATTAGGTCTCCCCAGAGACCTCACAAACCCAGCTGGACTATATCACACAGTTCGTAGGTGTCTGGAACTGATTAATCGTATTGACATACAGTCCAGTGGGGAAATTAGGCTCGGATCACGACCGAATCTAGTCATGCCCAGAGTTTTGGAACGAATTATGGTCGTAACCAGAGGTTCCACTGTATTATATACTATTTATTTACAAAACAAGTATGGTTCTGGGTGCCCGAAACTCACTCCAGGTTAGGTTAAGGTTAAGTTAGGTTAGGTTTGTCAGGAAACAGGACGCTAGTCATCAAATGACGCGGGTCATAGTCATATGACCCGCAGCTGGAGATTTTGGTCACCTGACCGAGGCCTTCTGCTGGCTTACCCCTCCCACCCCCTTTAAAAATTATGGTTATTATAACCATTTTTTTTGCCCCATACTAGTGGCTTTTTTGCGCCTAACAATATTATTAATTATTATTATTATTATTATTATTATTATTATTATTATTATTATTATTATTTCGAAAGGTCTTTCAACCCAGACTGATTTTTGGTTAAGTAAATTGACCACTCATTCATAGCCAGTAGTCACTGCCCCAAGTTTGTCAAGGCAATAGTCACTGCCCAAGTTTGTCAAGGCAATAGTCACTGCCCAAGTTTGTCAAGGCAGTAGTCACTGTCCAAATTTGTCAACCAGACTGTGGTGCTTATGCTGAACGTAATGCGGATATCAGCAACAAGTTGAACAAGATAAGATACATGTACAGCAATTGGCTGTGTTTATTATCGACAGTAAAGATAGCCAAGTGTCTAACTGCTTGTCGATATTGTGTACAATTATAGCTATACCGTGGACCACTATAGTCACATTAAAACCATTCACTGTAACCGGTAAACACAGTACAAATTAGTGCCCTCGTAACTGAGTACTTAACTAGCACTATCATCCTCGTAACTAAGCACTTACTAGCACTAGTGCTCACATGTTAAGAGCCGCTGGTTCAAGTGATCTGTTATATTCACGTCTGTTTATTCAATGACACGGCCCAGTGCCCGCTACCACGCTACCTGACTTCAGCTACCAGGCGCTACCAGGGTCTGTCGGGCAGTGTGAGAGGAACTGTATACCAGCTCCTCAGATCTCTCTTCTGTCTACCGCTTTTTCTCGTCTTTATCTCTTCTTGGAAATATAAACACACATGCAGTATAATATGATCTTTTATTGACAACGTTTCGCCCACACAGTGGGCTTTTTCAAGTCACAAACAGATCTACCTGGGGTGAAAGGTACGGGAGTATTTATAGTCAGGTTCAGAATGTTGAGGTCAGGTGGAGAATGCTGCATCTGAGGATCCACTGGGTGGGGTTATAGAGTCTTGGGTAGCTTGGCAGGGGTATTGGACAAGTTGTGAGTAGACCTTCTGCAGTGTTCTATGTTCTTATGTGGGATAGCGATGAAGAAGTTTCTTGGCGAGTTTATCTGGAGTGAGTTCCGGGGGTCAACGCCCCCGCGGCCCGGTCTGTTACCAGGCCTCCTTAGGTCATTAGGTAAGACACATATGCAACAGTTAGACAACTTTATTCCGAAACGTTTCGCCTACACAGTAGGCTTCTTCAGTCGAATACAGAAAGTAGGCAGGAACAGTAGAACATTAAAATGGTATAAAATACCGACAGATTGTTAGGTAAGACACATATGCATATGTGTCTTACCTAACTTACCTAGCTCCTTCTCAGCACGTATGCCGTATTCTATTCAAGATTGATGGACTGACCACATCGACTCAAGGTTGAGGGACTGATTACCTCATTCTCCTCCTATTCTTCAAGATTCTCCTTTGTATGGACTGATGAAGCCACTGTGTGGCGAAACGTTTCCTCAATAAAGATACCCAAGAGTTGCACATGTGTCTAATTTATCAACATGTCGGTTCTCTGAACCATTCATCTACAAAGATGTTTAATGCCCGCCGTCTGCAGTCTCTGATGAAGTGACGAGGATAGTGGAGTTTAGAAAATACTTGTTCAATTATAGTGCATTCTTCCTCAAGGAACTCATTGCTGCAGATTCTGAGTGCACGCAGGAAGAAGCCTATAATTACACCACGTTTGGTTTTGGTGTCGTGGTGAGAGCAGAAGTGGAGAAGATCGTTTTGGTTGGTGGGTTTTCGATAGACTTTAATTAAAACGAAGTTCATGGTCAGTTTTGCAGAGAAGAACATCAAGGAAAGGAAGAGTGTTGTCGACTTCTTCTTCAAGTGTGAACTGGATTGAAGGCTCGACCTGGTTGAGCTTGTCTTGGAGAACTTGAACTGTAGACGTTTCGCCATCCAGTGGCTTTATCAATACAAATTCTCCACGACTATGGTGCTGTTCGCACCTACTCCTAGGTTGAGGGACTGATTACCTCATCTTCTGTACATAGTTCTACTGTTTTCGAATTATAAGAACATAAGAACATAAGAAAGGAGGAACACTGCAGCAGGCCTGTTGGCCCATACTAGGCAGGTCCTTTACAATTCATCCCACTAACAAACATTTGTGTATGAAATGGTATATAATACCGACAAGATGAGAGTAAGACACATGTGCAACTCTGGGTATCTTTATTGTAGACTTTTCCCATCCAGTGGCTTTATCATACAAATTCTAGGAATAACTTAAAGACAGTAGAAAAAAGTACAAAAAAGAGAGGTAATCATCCCTAACCCCAGGAAGGTGCGACAGCCCCATAGTCGTGGAATTTGAACAGAAGAAAGAACCCTGGCGCTTTTATAGTAACGTCGGGTTTGTAGCAGCGGGGCTATTCCGGGTAGGGGGGATTCCCCAGTGGAAGTAGGTAAAAAAACCTTCACGACACGACAACTATTCTAAAACAAACCCCCATCTTTTTGGGGAAGGCCCATTTCCACTGGGGAATCCCGCCTCCCATAAATAGCCCTCGTCTGTACCCTGACGTTACTATAAAGCGCCAGGATCTTTCTTCTGTTTCAGAATCTCCACGATATGGGCTGTTCGCCCCTACCCCTAGTTGGGGGATGTTTACCCATTTTCTGTACATAGTTCTACTGTCTTCAATTTATCCCCCAAAATTTTGTATTGAAAAAAGCACTGGGGGGCGAAATTTACAATAAAGAAACCCAGAGTTGACAGTGTCTTACTCTCAAAAAACATTGCCCAAACCCCAAATTTTTCGTAGATGAAGGGTTTCAGAGAACCGACATGTTGAAAAATTAGACCATGTGCAACCCAAGAGTTGCACAGGGTTTTAAATTTTATAAACCCCAAATTTTAAAACCCACCCAAAAACAAGCTTGACGGAAAGTCCCCCCAAAAAATCCAACCCCCCCACTCATGTACTTACCAACCAAAATTTTGAAACTACCCAAAGTCCTAGCCTCAAAAACCCCAAAGGTAGACTTTTCCCACCCACTACCCTTTTAAAAAACCAATACTTTCCTATGTCCTTTCAAAATCAAAAATTTTTAAATTTTAAATCCATTCTGCGGGTTCTTCTTGGAGAGAATCCTAAAGACCTTTTTTAATACCCCCCTTTTTAAATCCTATCTTCCACTTATACACTTCGATCGGCTCCCCTCATTCTTCGCTAACAGTGAAGTAATTAAGGTCTTCAAACTTTCTTCATAAGGAAGTTTCTAAGCTAGTATTGATTTTAGTCATCCCACCTGAATTTTTCTCGAATTTTTGTCCATTCTGTAATATGGAGACCCGAATTGAGTGCATAATCAGGTGAGGCCACAAAAAAGTATAAAGCTGCAGATGACCCCCGGGCTTCTGTTTTCTTTCACTTCTGATATAATCCCAGTAATCTATTTCCCTTTTTACGTACGCTTAGGCATTGCTGTCTTGGTTTAAGGTTGCGCTTACCATAACCCCCAAGTCCTTTTCGCAATCTGTATGGCTAAGTTCTACATTATTTAACTTATAAGTGCTAGGGTTATGGACACTCCGAGCTTCAGAACCTTGCATTTATCTACATTGAACTGCATCTGCCACTTTTCTGACCAAGAGTAGAGTTTGTCTAAATCCTCCTGAAGTTCCCTAACATCTACGTTTGAATCAATTATCCTACCTATCTTCGTGTCTATCGGCGAATTTGCTCATATCACTAGCAATTCCTTCATCAAGATCATTGATATATATTATAAACAACAACGGGCCCAAGACTGATCCCTGTGGAACGCCACTTGTTACTGATCCCCACTCGGATTTAACCCCATTTATGACACTCTCTGCTTCCTGTCTGTGAGCCATGACTCGATCCACGAGAGCACCCTTCCCCCAATGCCATGAGCTGCTACTTTCTTCAACAGTCTTTGGTGCGGAACTCTATCAAATGCCTTACTAAAATCTAAGTAAATAATATCAAATTCTTTATCGTGGTCAACAGCCTCAAAAGCTTTACTGAAGAAAGTTAATAAATTAGTTATACAAGACCGGCCTCTTGTGAATCCATGCTGAGTATCATTATCAAGCTATGCTTATCGAGATGGCTTCTTATAACCTCAGCTATAATTGACTCTAGCAACTTGCCTACATTTGAGGTCAGGCTTATTGGGCGGTAATTTGACGGTAACGACTTGTCCCCTGTTTTAAAAATAGGAATTACATTAGCCATCTTCCACATATCAGACACTACACCTGTTTGAAGAGATAAATTAAAAATATTAGTTAATGGTTCACAGACTTCCATTTTGCATTCCTTAAGAACCCTTGAAAAAACCTCATCAGGACCCGGTGACTTATTTTGCTTCAGTCTGTCTATCTGCTTCACAACCATTTCACTAGTGACTGTGATGTTACATAATTTATCTTCTTCTGACCCACTATAAAAATTAATTACCGGAATATTATTAGTGTCTTCCTGTGTAAAAACCGAGAGAAAATAATTATTTAAAATCGAGCACATTTCATTCTCTTTGTCAGTAAGATGCCCATAGTTATTTTTAAGGAGGACCTATCTATCTCTGACTTTTTTTCTATATACCTGGAAAAAACTTTTGGATTAGTTTTTAGAATCCTAGCAACATTATTCATAGTCCCTTTTAAGCTTTTCTTATCCCCTTTTATAATTGTCCCTCTTAATGTCAATATAAATACTGATTCATATGACGACGTCTCGCCTCTTTTGATACGCCTATAAATTCCTTTCTTATGCCCTAGAGATTCTTTCACAGCCTATTAATTCATCCAATTTGGTCAATTTTTCTATTTGATCTAATTTCCTTAATGAGGATAAAACGATCTTTGAGGCAGCATGTAATTTGTGTTTCAGATAAACTGTCATAATTAATAAGTTCTCTCTTCGTTACCCCCCAGTCCAACAGATGAATAAGTGTTCTCTAAGGCCCATCGTAAAATTGCTAAGGAACGAAAATCTGGGACTGTTACTGATTAACCCTACTATCATACTTCCATTCAATTCTACATGTAATTGAGATTTGTGGTCGCTAGCACACCAGTTCCTCTGAAAACTTCTAAATTTATTAAACAAGGGAATTCATTGTTTTGCCAGATCTAAGATCAAGCAGTTATTTCCCCTTGGTAAGGTTCTGTCACAAATACTGCTTCAAAAAACAATCCCTGACCTAACTTCTAAGAAATCGTATGATTCTCTACAATTCCCAGTCAAAGGAAATTCCAATCAATATGACTAAAGTTAAAGTCTCACCCTACGAATTACTACATTATCAGTGCGCTTGTGGCCCCAACCAATTTCCCCTCCAATAGTAAGTCTCCCTTGGTCCCTATCTGATAATTTGGGGACGGTATATCACAACCTAAAATTACAATTTTTCATGCCCTCTGAAAATTCTATCCAAAACAGACCTGTATGTGTTACTCAGACTTAATACCCCGTTTTTTATGCAAACATTTCAAGCGATCCTCGGACATACAAGGCCACCCCCACCCCCTCCCGATATTCCTCACCTCAGAATTTGTATTGATAAAGCCACTGGATGGCGAAACGTCTACAATAAAGACTACCCAGATTTGCAACGTGTGTCCTTAACTTTCATCCTTGTCGGTATTATATACCAATCTTAACACATGATGAAGATTACGACATGTGCAACATCTGGGGTATACTTCTTGTAGACGTTTCGCCATCCAGTGGCTTATCAATAGCAAATTCTAGTACAAAACTTGAAGACAGTAGAGACTATGTACAGAAGATGATGTAATCAGTCCCCTCAACCTAGGAGTAGAGGGCGAACAGCACCATAGTCACGTGAGATTTCGGAAAGCGAAGAAAGAATCCTGAGCGCTTATATAGTAACGTCAGGTGTAGCAGACGAGGAGCATATTCACTGGGTAGGCCGGAGATTCCCCAGTGGAATTTGTATTGCTAAAGCCACTGGATGGCGACAACGTCTTACAATTAAGATACCCAGAATGTTTGTACATTGTCATTAATCTCATTTTGTCGGTATTATATACCATTTCGTACACAACTTGTCAGACACCTGCAAAACCATAATGGAATCTGAATTCTGAGGACAATGTACATAAACTTCACGACTACGACAACTACTACTTACAACTAAACCCAATCTCTTTGGGCAAGGACCAACTCTACTTCCACTGGGGGAATCCCGCCTAACCATGGAATTTGCCCTCGTCTGCTACAACCTGACGTTACTATAAAGACGCCCCAGGCTCCTTTCTTCTCTTCCAGAATCATACCACGACTATGGTGCTGTATCGCACCTCACTCCTAAGGTTGAGGGACTGTATACCTCATCTCTGACTAAGTTCTACTGTCGTCAAGTTATGTACTCAGAATTTTGTATTGATAAAGCCTCTGGATGGCGAAACCGTCTACAAGAATGACTACCCAATGTTTGCACGCTGTGTCCTTAAACTCATCTTGTCGGTAATTAATTTACCATTCCGTACCATTCTACACCAACTGTGAAACGTTGAAGCGTTTTAGGAGTTATATGAGAGAATTTCGTCAACATAATGCGGAGCCAAGGTACAGTCGAAGGAAATAATTTGGAGAAACAACCAAGCTAACCCAAGATATTTAGACCTAACCCCACCCGGTAGATCATCAGAGGCAGCATTCTCACTGTTTTACCCGGACTATAAATAACTACTACGCGAACCCTTCCAACCCCCCAGATAGATCTGTTTGTGACTTGAAAAAGCCCACTGTGTGGGCGAAAGCGTTGCCAAAGGATCACAGTAATACTCATATGTGTTTATATTTCCACCTTTTACTCTTCTTATAAGCTCCTTCAGGTCTTTCCCATCCCTAAATTAACTTCCCTCTCCGTCTCTATCTCTTCAGCCTACTACTTCCACTTCCTCTAGTCTCTATCTCTCATTCCTAACACTTCCTCCCGTTTTCTGTCTCTCCGTCCTAACACCTCTTGTCTCTATCTCATTAATAACACTTTCTCTCGTCCCTCTCTCCTTACTAACACTTCCTGTCGTCTCTATGAATTCTCCCTACTACTTCCTCTCGTCTCTATTTCTACTTCCTACTCTCCATTACTATACAAGTCCTAATATATCTAGATTCAATACCTGGTTGACCACTTTCCATCTCCCACTGGTCAGCTAACTGATGTTCTTAGATATTCGGCACATTTCTCCGGCCATGTTCTCAGCCGGTCAACTGCTCGAATTTCTTTGCATGGCTGTGGGCTTTTTCTTTGTAAGAAACGATGCAAACGAATCTTATTTTAATAAATCTTCGTAGAAAAGCTGTTGTAGTTGATGCTTCTGTTGTTACTGCTACTTCTGTTGCTGCTACTGCTGCTGCTACTGCTACTGCTACTGCTACTGCTACTGCTACTGCTACTGCGGGTGTTGCTGCTGGTGCTGCGGCTTGGGATATTTGTTTAATATATCTTATATCTTATTTTCATTAAGATATCTTGACATATCACATAGGTTATTATACTGTCTCTATATTCCTCAGTAAGTGGACAATTAAACACACAGTGTTCAAGATAGTGTCCATAGGACTGGTCAGATACTGAGCATTTAGTTTGATCATCATGTAAGTGTCTGCCACTGCCAGAAGTACTTGTAACCAAGTCTAACTCTGGCCACTACAACATCAGTCAGTACTTGTAACCAAGTCTAAGTCTGGCCACTACAACATCAGTCAGTACTTGTAACCAAGTCTAAGTCTGGCCACTACAGCATCAGTCAGTACTTGTAACCAAGTCTAAGTCTGGCCACTATAACATCAGTCAGTACTTGTAACCAAGCCTAAGTCTGGCCACTACAACATCAGTCAGTACTTGTAACCAAGCCTAAGCCTGGCCACTACAAACATCAGTCAGTACTTGTAACCAAGCCTAAGCCTGGCCACTACAACATCAGTCAGTACTTGTAACCAAGCCTAAGTCTGGCCACTACAACATCAGTCAGTACTTGTAACCAAGCCTAAGTCTGGCCACTACAACATCAGTCAGTACTTGTAACCAAGCCTAAGTCTGGCCACTACAACATCAGTCAGTACTTGTAACCAAGCCTAAGTCTGGCCACTACAACATCAGTCAGTACTTGTAACCAAGCCTAAGTCTGGCCACTACAACATCAGTCAGTACTTGTAACCAAGCCTAAGCCTGGCCACTACAACATCAGTCAGTACTTGTAACCAAGCCTAAGCCTGGCCACTACAACATCAGTCAGTACTTGTAACCAAGAATTGAGACACTTATGCAACACATGGGAATCTTTATTGAAGAAACGTTTCGCCACACAGTGGCTTCATCAGTCCAATACAAAGTAGAAATAGGTAAGGAGAGTAGAAGTATGAGGTAATCAGTCCCTCAACCTGGATTCGATGTGTTCAGTCCATCACTCTTGTAGTAAGTGCAGCATAGGGCCAGAGAGGTGGCTTATATACTGCGGTGAGATGATTGAAGCAGGAGGGGCGGGATCTTAGTGGGACCTGCCACTAATGTAAGTAGGTCATCGTCCAAAGGTTTGGGCAAGTGTTGAAGTCTTTGTACCAAGATTCCATGATGTTGCAGTGTCTGACAGATATGATAATGGTTTTGAAAACCGACAAGTTGAAGAATTGAGACACTTATGCAACACATGGGGAAACTTTTTTGAAGAATCGTTTCGCCCACACGTGGCTTCATCAGTCCAATACAAAGTTTGAAATAGGTAAGGGGGAGTAGAAGTATGAGGTAATCAGTCCCTCAAACCCGGATTCGATGTGTTTAGTTTCCCTTTACTCTTGTAGTAAGTGCAGCATTGGGGCCCGAGAGGTGGCTTATATACTGCGGTGAGATGAGTTGAAGCAGGAGGAGGCGGGTCTTAGTGGGACCTGCCACTAAAGTAAGTAGGTCATCGTCCAAAGGTTTGGGCAAGTGGGTTTAAGTCTTTGTACCAAGATTCCATGATGTTGCAGTGTCTGACAGATATGATGAATGGTTTTTGAAAACCGACAAGTTGAAGAATTGAGACACTTATGCAAAAACATGGGAATTTTTTATTGAAGAAACGTTTCGCCACACAGTGGCTTCAAACAGTCCAATACAAAGTAGAAATAGGTAAGGAGAGTAGAAGTATGAGGTAATCAGTCCCTCAACCCGGATTCGATGGTTCAGTCATCACTCTTGTAGTAAGTGCAGCATAGGGGCCCGAGAGGTGGCCTTATATACTGCGGTGGATGAGTTGAAGCAGGAGGAGGCGGGTCTTAGGGGACCGCCCCTAATGTAGTAGGTCATTTGTCCAAAGGTTGGGCAAGTGTTGAAGTTTTGTACCAAAATTCCATGATGTTTGCAGTGTCTGACAGATATGATGAATGGTTTTGAAAACCGACAAGTTGAAGAATTGAGACACTTATGCAACAAAATGGGAAACTTTATTGAAGAAACGTTTCGCAACAGTGGGGTTCATCAGTCCAATACAAAGGGAGGGAATAGGTAAGGAGTAGAAGTATGAGGTAATCAGTCCCTCAACTGGATTCGATGTGTTCAGTCCATCACCTTGTAGTAAGTGCAGCATAGGGCCAGAGAGGTGGCTTATATACTGCGGTGAGATGATTGAAGCAGGAGGAGGCGGGATCTTAGTGGGACCTGCCACTAATGTAAGTAGGTCATCGTCCAAAGGGTTTTGGGCAAGTGTTGAAGTCTTTGTACCAAGATTCCATGATGTTGCAGTGTCTGACAGATATGATGAAAGGTTTTTAAAACCGACAAGTTGAAGAATTGAGACACTTAAGCAACACATGGGAATCTTTATTGAAGAAACGTTTTTGCCACACAGTGGCTTCATCAGTCCAATACAAATTAAAATAGGTAAGGAGAGTAGAAGTATGAGGTAATCAGTCCCTCAACCTGGATTCGATGTGTTCAGGGCCATCACTTACATTAGTGGCAGGTCCCACTAAAGATCCCCCCTCCTCCTGCTTCAACTCATCTCACCGCAGTATAAAGCCACCTCTCTGGGGCCCCATGCTGCACTTACTACAAGAGTGATGACTGAACACATCGAATCCAGGTTGAGGGACTGTTACCTCATACTTCTACCCTCCCCTTTCCTATTTTCTACTTTGTATTGGACTGATGAAGCCACTGTGTGGCGAAACGTTTCTTCAATAAAGATTCCCATGTGTTGCATAAGTGTCCCCAATTCTTTTAACTTGTCGGTTTTCAAACCATTCATCATATCTTTTCAGACACTGCAACCCTCATGGAATCTTGGTACAAAGACTTCAACACTTGCCCAAACCTTTGGACGATGACCTACTTACATTAGTGGCAGGTCCCAAAGATCCCGCCTCCTCCTGCTTCAACTCATCTCACCGCAGTATATAGCACCTCTCTGGCCCCATGCTGCACTTACTACAAGAGTGATGGGGCTGAACACATCGAATCCAGGTTGAGGGACGATTACCTCATACTTCTACTCTCCTTACCTATTTCTACTTTGTATTGGACTGATGAAGCCACTGTGTGGCGAAACGTTTCTTCAAATAAAGATTCCCATTGTTGCATAAGGTCTCAATTCTTCAACTTGTCGGTTTCAAAACCATTCATCATATCTGTTTAACACCAAAATCATGGAATCTTGGTACAAAGGACTTCAACACTTGCCCAAACCTTTTGACGATGACCTACTTACATAGTGGCAGGTCCCACTAAGATCCCGCCTCCTCCTGCTTCAACTCATCTCACCGCAGTATATAAGCCACCTCTCTGGCCCTATGCTGCACTTTCTACAAGAGTGATGGACTGAACACTCGAATCCAGGTTGAGGGACTATTACCTCATACTTCTACTCTCCTTACCTATTTCTACTTTGTATTGGACTGATGAAGCCACTGTGTGGCGAAACGTTTCTTCAATAAGATTCCCATGTGTTGCTAAGGTCTCAATTCTTCAACTTGTCGGTTTTCAAAACCATTCATCATATCTGTCAGACACTGCAACATCATGGAATCGTGGTACAAAGACTTCAACACTTGCCCAAAACCCTTTTGGGCGATGACCTACTTACATTAGTGGCAGGTCCCATAAGATCCCGCCTCCTCCTGCTTCAACTCATCTCACCGCAGTATATAAACCACCTCTCTGGGCCCCATGTGCACTTACTTACAAGAGTGTGGACTGAACACATCGAATCCAGGTTGAGGGACTGATTACCCTCATACTTCACTCCCCCTTACCTATTTTTTACTTTGTATTGGGACTGATGAAGCCATGTGTGGCGAAACGTTTCTTCAATAAAGATTCCCATGTGTTGCATAAGTGTCTCAATTCTTCAACTTGTCGGTTTTCAAAACCCTTCATCATATCTGTCAGACACTGCAACATCATGGAATCTTGGTACAAAGACTTCAACACTTGCCCAAACTTTGGGACGATGACCTACTTACATTAGTGGCAGGTCCCACTAAGATCCCGCCTCCTCCTGCTTCAACTCATCTCACCGCAGTATATAAGCCACCCTCTCTGGCCCTTTTGCTGCCCCTTACTACAGAGTGATGGACTGAACACATCGAATCCAGGTTGAGGGACGGGTTACCTCATACTTCTACTCTCCTTACCTATTTCTACTTTTTTATTGGACTGATGAAGCCACTGTGTGCGAAAACGTTTCTTCAATAAAGATTTCCCCTGTGTTGCATAAGTGTTCCAATTCTTCAACTTGTCGGTTTTCAAAAACCCTTCATCATATCTGTCAGACACTGCAACAACATGGAATCTTGGTACAAAGACTTCAACACTTGCCCAAACCTTTGGACGATGACCTACTTACATTAGGGCAGGTCCCACTAAGATCCCGCCTCCTCCTGCTTCAACCTCTTCCACCGCAGTATATAAGCCACCTCTCTGGCCCTATGCTGCACTTACTACAAGAGTGATGGACTGAACACATCGAATCCAGGTTTAGGGACTGATACCTCTACTTCTACTCTCCTTACCCATTTCTACTTTGTATTGGACTGATGAAGCCACTGTGTGGCGAAACGTTTCTTCAATAAAGATTCCCATGTGTTGCATAAGTGTCTCAATTCTTAACTTGTCGGTTTTCAAAAACCCTTCATCATATTGTCAGACACTGCAACATCATGGAATCTTGGTACAAAGACTTCAACACTTGCCCAAACCTTTGGACGATGACCTACTTACATTAGTGGCAGGTCCCACAAGATCCCGCCTCCCCCTGCTTCAACTCATCTCCCGCAGTATAAAGCCCACCCCTCTGGCCCTATGCTGCACTTTACTACAAGAGTGAGGACTGAACACCCTCGAATCCAGGTTGAGGGACTGATTACCTCATACTTTTCTACTTCCTTACCTATTTCTTACTTTGTATTTGGGCTGATGAAGCCACTGGTGGCGAAACGTTTCTTCAATAAAGATTCCCCTGTGTTGCATAAGTGTCTCAATTCTTCAACTTGTCGGTTTTCAAAACCATTCATCATATCTGTCAGACACTGCAACCCTCATGGAATCTTGGTACAAAGACTTCAACACACTTGCCCAAACCTTTGGACGATGACCTACTTACATTAGTGGCAGGTCCCACTAAGATCCCGCCTCCTCCTGCTTCAACTCATCTCACCGCAGTATATAAGCCCACCTCTCTGGCCCTATGCTGGGACTTACTACAAGAGTGATGGACTGAACACAAACGAATCCAGGTTGAGGGACTGATTACCTCATACTTCTACTCTCCTTTCCTATTTCTACCTTTGTATTGGACTGAAGAAGCCACTGTGTGGCGAAAACGTTTCTTCATAAAGATTCCCATGTGTTGCATAAGTGTCTCAATTCTTCAACCTTGTCGGTTTTTTAAAAACCATTCATCATATCGTCAGACACTGCAACATCATGGAATCTTGGTACAAAGACTTCAAAACTTGCCCAAACCTTTGGGACGATGACCTACTTACATTAGTGGGCAGGTCCCACTAAGATCCCGCCCCTCCTGCTTCAAATCATCCCCACCGCAGTATATAAGCCCCTCTCTGGCCCTATGCTGCACTTACTACAAGAGTGATGGAAAGAACACATCGAATCCAGGTTGAGGGACTGATTACCTCATACTTCTAAATCTCCTTAAACCCATTTCCTACTTTGTATTGGACTGATGAAGCCACTGTGTGGCGAAACCCTTTCTTCAATAAAGATTCCATGGTTTGCATAAGTGTCTCAATTCTTCAACTTGTCGGTTTTCAAAACCATTCATCATATCTGTCGACACTGCAACATCATGGAATCTTGGTACAAAGACTTCAACACTTGCCCAAACCTTTGGACGATGACCTACTTACATTAGTGGCAGGTCCCACTAAGATCCCGCCTCCTCCTGCTTTTCAACTCATCTCACCGCAGTATATAAGCCCACCTCTCTGGCCCTATGCTGCACTTACTACAAGAGTGATGGACTGAACACATCGAAAACCAGGTTGAGGGACTGATTACCTCATACTTCTACTCTCCTTCCTATTTCTACTTTGTATTGGACTGATGAAGCCACTGTGTGGCGAAACGTTTTCTTCAATAAAGATTCCCATGTGTTGCATAAGTGTCTCAATTCTTCAACTTGTCGGTTTTCAAAACCATTCATCATATCTGTCAGACACTGCAACATCATGGAATCTTGGTACAAAGACTTCAACACTTGCCCAAACCTTTGGACGATGACCTACTTACTTAGTTGGCAGGTCCCACTAAGATCCCGCCTCCTCCTGCTTCAACTCATCTCACCGCAGTATATAAGCCACCTCTCTGGCCCTATGCTGCACTTACTACAAGAGTGATGGACTGAACACATCGAATCCAGGTTGAGGGACTGATTACCTCATACTTCTACTCTCCTTACCTATTTCTACTTTGTATTGGACTGATGAAGCCACTGTGTGGCGAAACGTTTCTTCAATAAAGATTCCCATGTGTTGCATAAGTGTCTCAATTCTTCAACTTGTCGGTTTTCAAAACCATTCATCATATCTGTCAGACACTGCAACATCATGGAATCTTGGTACAAAGACTTCAACACTTGCCCAAACCTTTGGACGATGACCTACTTACATTAGTGGCAGGTCCCACTAAGATCCCGCCTCCTCCTGCTTCAACTCATCTCACCGCAGTATATTTAAACCACCTCTTGGCCTATGCTGCACTTACTACAAGAGTGATGGACTGAACACATCGAATCCAGGTTGAGGGACTGATTACCTCATACTTCTACTCTCCTTACCTATTTCTACTTTGTATTGGACTGATGAAGCCACTGGGTGGCGAAACGTTTCTTTAATAAAGATTTCCCATGTGTTGCATAAGTGTCTCAATTCTTCAACTTGTCGGTTTTCAAAACCATTCATTTATACTTGTAACCAAGCCTAAGCCTGGCCACTACAACATCAGTCAGTACTTGTAACCAAGCCTAAGCCTGGCCACTACAACATCAGTCAGTAATTGTAACCAAGCCTAAGTCTGGCACTAAAAACATCAGTCAGTACTTGTAACCAAGCCTAAGCCTGGCCACTACAACATCAGTCAGTACTTGTAACCAAGCCTAAGCCTGGCCACTACAACATCAGTCAGTACTTGTAACCAAGCCTAAGCCTGGCCACTACAACATCATCAGAAATTGTAAAACCCAAACCTAAGCCTGGCCCTACAACATCAGTCAGTACTTGTAAAAACCCAAGCCTAAGTCTGGCCACTACAACATCAGTCATACTTGTAACCAAGCCTAAGCCTGGCCACTACAAACATCAGTCAGTACTTGTAACCAAGCCTAAGCCTGGCCACTACAACATTTAGTCAGTACTTGTAACCAAGCCTAAGCCTGGCCCTACAACATCAGTCAGTACTTGTAACCAAGCCTAAGCCTGGCCACTACATCATCAGTCAGTACTTGTAACCAAGCCTAAGCCTGGCCACTACAACATCAGTCAGTACTTGTAACCAAGCCTAAGCCTGGCCACTACAACATCAGTCAGTACTTGTAACCAAGCCTAAGCCTGGCCACTACAACATCAGTCAGGTACTTGTAACCAAGCCTAAGCCTGGCCACTACAACATCAGTCAGTACTTGTAACCAAGCCTAAGCCTGGCCACTACAACATCAGTCAGTACTTGTAACCAAGCCTAAGCCTGGCCACTACAACATCAGTCAGTACTTGTAACCAAGCCTAAGCCTGGCCACTACAACATCAGTCAGTACTTGTAACCAAGCCTAAGTTGGGCCACTACAACATCAGTCAGTACTTGTAACCAAGCCTAAGCCTGGCCACTACAACATCAGTCAGTACTTGTAACCAAGCCTAAGTTGGCCACTACAACATCAGTCAGTACTTGTAACCAAGCCTAAGCCTGGCCACTACAACATCAGTCAGTACTTGTAACCAAGCCTAAGTCTGGCCACTACAACATCAGTCAGTACTTGTAACCAAGCCTAAGTCTGGCCACTACAACATCAGTCAGTACTTGTAACCAAGCCTAAGCCTGGCCACTACAACATCAGTCAGTACTTGTAACCAAACTAAGTCTGGCCACTACAACATCAGTCAGTACGTGTAACCAAGCCTAAGTCTGGCCACTACAACATCAGTCAGTACTTGTAACCAAGCCTAAGTCTGGCCACTACAACATCAGTCAGTACTTGTAACCAAGCCTAAGCATGGCCACTACAACATCAGTCAGTACTTGTAACCAAGCCTAAGTCTGGCCACTACAACATCAGTCAGTACTTGTAACCAAGCCTAAGCCTGGCCACTACAACATCAGTCAGTACTTTAACCAAGCCTAAGTCTGGCCACTACAACATCAGTCAGTACTTGTAACCAAGCCTAAGCCTGGCCACTACAACATCAGTCAGTACTTGTAAACAAGCCTAAGTCTGGCCACTACAACATCAGCAGTACTTGTAAAAAAAGCCAAGGTCTGGCCACTAAAAACATCAGTCTTTTACGGGGAAACCACGAAGTCTCCCCCAATTAAGAGAAAATTTCCGGGGGAAGGGGGGGAAAAAATAAAGGTTTTTAAAAAAACCGGGGCCACAATAAATGTTTTTAAACCCAACCAAAAAGGGAACTACCTGGTAGTTTTCCCCTGTTTTGGATTTAAAGCCAAAACTTGTCAACCGGGGGCCAATAAACATCACATTTATTTGTAGAAATAATTCAAAACTTCCAGATTTTTCCCCAAGTGGTTTTAAATTTTCCTTAAGTCGGTATTTTTCCCCCTTTCGGGCCACCCCAAAAAAGTCTGTTCATTTTGGGGGCAAAGTTTAAAAAATAAATAAATTGGGTTTAAAAAATTTCCCGACAAATGGGAAAAAAACCCACAAGAATTAATGGGGAATTTTTTTTAAAAAACCCCACGTTTTCGCTTCTAAAGGACCTTTTCCAAGTTTTTTAACCAAACAATCCAGGGAAAAGGGTTTAAATTTAAAGGGGTATTGAAATTTTTAATTTTCCCAGTCTTTTAAATTGCTTGGAAAAATTGGGAAAGTTCCCAAATTGGTTAGAAAAAAAAAAGTATGTTATTATTTTATTTTTAAGAATTTTCCGGGGGTCAACCCCCCGGGCCCCAACCCGTGCCGGGGTTTATGGTTTTAAATTTTTTGAGGGCGTTAATCCCAGGTTGTATTCGCCTTTTTTTGCAATGTTTTAAAAAAAAAGGGATTGATGAAAATTTAAGGATTTAAATTTTGGAAAGGTTCTTTAACCCCCCCCCGGTTGTGCCGGGTTTATGGTTTTTTTTTGGGGGTTTTCCTTGTTTACCAAAATTTTGTAAAATTTTTCCCTTTATTTTTTAATGTGTTTGAAAACTTTTTGTTTAAAAGGTTTCTTCGGGTTTCACCTGTAATTTTGCCACCGTTTTCCACGGGGGGTTGGGGAAAATTCCTTTTGACGGCCGGTTTGTCCGGTTTTTTTCCCCTTTTTAAATGTTTTTACTAAAAGGCCGGGTTTCTGTTTTTACCTAGTATTTTTTTTCAAAAAACCTCCCTGAGGGAAGGGTTTTTTCCCTTGGGTTGGTTGGGTTGCCTGGAGATTTATTAAATCCTGAAGAGGCCTCTTTTGCGTCTTTTGTTTTTTAAAAAAGGAAAAAAAAGGGTGTTGAAGGTTTTGGTTTTGGGTGGCCCTGGAAAAAAATTAGGACTGAAAATTCTTTAGTTTTTGGGGGGGAAAACCTAAGGTCGGTGGGGGGGGGTCTGGGGGGGGTGGGTTGGGGAAATTTGCCTTGGGGAAAAAGGGATGTTTTGATGGTCTTAGTTTTGGGCCATTCTTGAGGGAATGGAAAGTGTGTGAGATCATTTTGGGTTTTTGGGTTTTTTTGGGTAAACTTAAAACCTTAAAGTTTTATTATTTTGTGAATGAGGACGTCTAGAGAAGGTAGCTTGTTTTAAGTGAAAAACTGGACCCGCCGGTTAAACTGCAAATTGACCCTTTGTTTGGGAAGATTCTACACAAAAAAAACGTCGGGGAGTTATTCTGGGGACGTCTTTCCACATAACGTATCCAAGTGACGTAATGGGAATGTGTTGGCGAAGTTTTTTTGCTTCCGGGTGTTCCATATCAATTGGTTAAGCGGCGCGGGAGGGGGAAACCCCCCTTTCCCCATACCTAGTCTGTAGGGGCCGGGTTATTGAAAGAGTTCAATCGGGGGAAAACAAAACTCTCGGGGAGAAAGGGGGAAGTTTAAAGTCTTGTTGACTTTTACGTTGTAGAAGGGTTAAGGGCCTTGTGTGGGGGGCGAAGAGAGAGGTTCTTTCCCAAAACTATTAGTTTTTTGGGTTTGGGGGGTTGTAGAGGTCTCTGATGGGGTTGGGGTTTCCCCTTTGGAGTCCCGTTTGGTAAACCGAAGGCGGGAAAAAATTTTTGGGGGAAAACTCAAATTTGTTCGTTTCTTATTTTAATTTTTAGGCTCGGGGGAGCCTTGTAGCGAAAAAAACTAAAATTTTTTAATAGCAGTGATTTTCCTTTTTAATGATGCAATTTTCCCCCACTCGTAGGTAAAACGTTTTTTCCCCAGTCGTTTTTCCCTCCCTGTAGAGTCTTGAAAAATTGAAAAAGTGAAAACTCTTGGGTATCTTTTTGGGGAAAAACTTTTCCCCCACACAGGGGGTTTTCATCATTTCCATAAAAAGGAGAATCTTGAAGAACAGGAGGGAATGGGGGAAAAAAACCCGGCCCCTCAAGTTTTGAGGGACGACCACATCGATCAAGGTTGAGGGCTGTTTACCTCATTCCCCTCCTGTTTTAAAGATTCCCCTTTTTGTATGGATGATGAAGCCACTGGTGGCGAAACTTTTCCCCTTCAATAAAGTTTCCCAAGATTTTGCACATGTGTCTAATTTTTCAACATGGGGTTCTCTAAACCATTCATTGATAGTCTTGTTCACCGCGTGTCGGCGTTTTCACCCCGTTTCACCAACCCTTTTGTTCGGTTTGGTCGGAGGGGGGACCATCACTGCGTTATAAACCATGGTATTTTTCCCTTTTTAAGATTTTCCCGGGGAGTTTCTCTACTCTTTTGACCCCGGCCAGGGGCCAGGCTCGTTTGGTGCTTGATACGAAAAAGGTTTTAAAAAAGACACGTTAGGTTAGGTAAACTTCTAAAAAAAACCCCAAAGGGCGCATTTTAACCTCATTCTCCCCTGCCCTCACCCCAAATATATCATTTTTCAGGTCACCCAGGGGGTCACTCATACCTTTTTCTCCTCCTATTTTAAAACTATTTACCCTTTATACTTTACTATTATACGCGTGATTACACATATTTTTAAAAACTCTATAAAAAGGGGTTTTAAAAACCCGTGATCGTTTCGTGTGCTTTAAAACATTTTCCCAAAGGAATAAAGATGTGTGAGCACTTTGAAAGAGCTAGATTCTTTTTTCATTTGTCGTTTTTTTAAACATATGTTGACGCTTGAAATCTGTGTTCAAAGGGTAATTGGCTCCGGCCCAAAACGTTTTCTAATTAGTTTTTAGTGTTGGCTTACGTGTCTCTTAAAATCAAAAGTTGTATCTAAAGGGTTTTCTGGACATTTTTGGGGGTATTTTTATTCGGGAAAACGTTTCCCCCCAGGCAGGGGGCTTTTTTCAGTCCAGTGAAAAAAAAAAAAGTGGACAGGGGGACTCTGAGGTGATCAGCCCCTTACCCTTAAATCGTGTGTTCAGTCCCACAAGATTTCCCGGGAGGTTTTTTTTTACCCCGGACCCCGGTCAGGGGCCCCAGGCTTTTTGGTTTTTTTTGGGGGTAAACCAGGCTATTTGTGTGGGGGGCCCCTCTAAAACCCCGCATTCAAAAAAGGGTTTTTGGTTGATCTGGCACCAAGTATCTCTTTCTTCTGTTTGTATTATTTCCCGGTAATTTATTTGTTGTGTGTGTGTGTGGTGGGGTGTGGGGTGTGTGTGGGGTGTGTGTGTGTGTGTGTGGTGTGTTTTGTGGTTTTGTGGTGATAAACCATCCCAAGGGGGGGGGGGGTTAAAACCCCGCGATCACGCTAGTGGAGATTCGTCTGTAAAAAATTTTGATTTGGGGTTTCAAGGGGGGGGGCTTAGGTAACCTTCCTATGGTTTTAAAAAATTACCTAGTTGCATCTTTTTGTGGCCAGTGGCCCAGGGGCAAAACGCGTCATTTCGGGTTTTTTTAATTGACTTTTCTGACGGGGGTTTTTAACCCCCCCGGGGGTTGATTTTTTTTGCAATCGTGTCAATACGTTTTCGAAGTTTTACCGATATTTAAACCTTAGGGTTTATGAGAGCAGGTTGGAGGTCAGTATACATCACTGGTAGGAAAGACAGAACCGGTACAGGGTGCAGTTTGGCAAGGGCCGGGTGGGTTCGGTGGTCGGTTTAAAGACCACACTGTATCTGAAGTTTCGTGGTTTTTGGCTGGTCGGTAGTGGGCCATCACCACAAATGCATTGGAGTCCCGTGGTGTTCGGCTGGTCGGGGGAGTGGCCATCACCCCCACTGCATCTGGGGGTCCCCTGGTGTTCCCGGGTGGTCGGTTGTGGCCATCACCACACTGTATCTGGGAAGGGCCCGTGGTGTTCGGCTGGTCGGTTGGGGTCCATCACCCCCTTTTTATTGGAGTCCGTGGTGTTCGGTCGGTGGTGTTCGGAAAAAGGGCCCCTTTGGGGGTCATAATGAATGGGGTCAGCCCCGAACTCACCACAGGGAGTTTAAACTTCTCCCAACAAACACCCCGTGTCCCACAACCCAGCCAGCCGTGTCTGAGGGGGGAAAAAATTGTAGGATCGGCAAGCGTTCTCTTTGTTTTTCCCCTTTTTGATCCCGACAAAGGGGGCACCCGATCAGCCTCTTACCGGGCTGATAAGGGCCCTACCCCCGACCCCCTTGGGCCCGACCAGAAAAGCTGGACTTAGGGGCCAAATTTCCGTCAGACGAAAAGGTGGGAAATCCCAGAAGGGTGGATTTTTGGGGGGTGTTTAGCGGTTTGTGATGCTAAGGCAGAAAAATCCCGCCCTTTATTATCACTTAAGGCAGGACCAGGGGGAGTCGGGGGCTTTTAAGGGGGCTCTGGGCTGTAGTCTTAAAAAACGCAAACCCTTCCCTTTTAAAAATGTCTCCGGCAATTAAGGTTTCAAAATCCCGGGGGTAAAAAATTAAATTTAAAGGGGGCATCGCTTGCGAGATGTTTTAAAAAATGTCCGTTTAAATTTGCTGGCCCCCAGAGGCTCCAAATTCATCCTGTTCCCTGTTGATGGGTTGGGTACCTTCATTTAGCTTAAAAATGAAACTGATGTAAAATAACGGGTCTTTTTGTAAAGAAAATTAGGGGGCCTTTAAAGGGAGAGAAAGGGGAGAATGAGAGGAAAAAAGAGAGAAGGGAGAGGAGAGAGAGAGAGGGGAGAGAGAGAGAGGAATACATGGAAAAAAAAGAGGGTTAACGGTTTTTTGAAATCGACTTTAAGATCTTTCTTTATGCGAATAGACCGGAGGTTTTGTGCTGTTTTTCTAGGGTAAGTAGGTACCAAGGTAGGTCAGTCTCTGTTGGGCAATGAGTTAGCTCCCGATTAAGTTACCCAAAGATTGTACTTTTGGTTGTTGGTGGGGCTGTGTTGAGGGGCCCGGGGGATAAAAGTGACTTTTGGGGGACAACAGAGCACAAGGGCTAGCATGGGAAAACCCATTACAGAGTGTTTCAGTGCCCCCTCGGCCCGACATAACCCCCGCGGGGGTGGAGGTGCCCAGGGTGTCTTCATGCTCCTTTCCCCTTTTCCACATGCTTCCCACACCCCCTCTCGCAGCCCCTTTTTTAAATGCCCCACCCCGTCCTCTTTTTTGCTCAAAAATGGGCCCCCCTCCCATTTTTGCCCCGTGCTGACTTTTCCCCCCCTATCATCCATCACCCCCATTCTATGTAAACAAAAGGCACTATTGAGCGGCAGCCGCCTTTTACAATTAGGAACAATTTTTTCCATTAAAAAGGGTGGAATTAAAAGGCTCAGGAAAACGGGCCCGAGTGGGACTTGAAATTGCGAGTCGTACATGTGGTTATTTGTGGGGGTCGTACAGGGGGCTTTTGGTCGTACATGTGGCTTGTTTATGGGTCGTTTCTTGAGTTGTGAGTCGTACTTGTCCTTGAGTCGTACTCGGGAGCTTGTCGAGTCGTACTTGTAGCTTTTTGTGGGGTCATACTTGTTTGTGAGTTTGTTTCTTGTAGCTTTTTTGTGGTCGTACTTTGTACCTTTTTTGTGGTTTTACTTGGGACCCTTTTTTTGTGAGTCGTGTTGTACCTTGTCTGTGGGGTCGAATTGGTAGGGGCCGTACTTGTTTGCTTGTGAACGTTACTTGTAGCTTGTCGTGGGGTCGTGTTTCGTTTTAAAGTTCCTCAATTTCAGTTATTTCGTCGGGCAACTGCATTTTAAAAAACCCTCACCATCTAATTTCCCCCCTTTGGGTCAGTTTATCAGTTTTTATATATGGATTGACAGACTTTTTTCACTGGATCTTTTTTAAAAAATATTCCAGCTAGGTTTTTTTTGGGAGTCAGGATTTCCAATTTAAAAATATTATTTGGGGAAGTACTACCCCCCCGTTTGCACCCCCGTTTTTGACGCTTGCCCATGAGACGTGTTTTTTTGTGTCCTTAGTGAACACCAGAAATAAAGGGTTTAAGGTTAGCTTTAAGAGGAGAATGTATTTAAAAATTTGACGCTTGGGTTTTCTTTACTGAGGAAAAACGTTTCGCCACACAAATTTGGGTTCAACCCGTCCTTTTCAGAGAAAAATTTTTTTTTAAAAGGCTGATGGATGATTACATAGACTTGAGACTGGGGCTGAATTTCCCCAAATCCTGATCATCATTTTTCTTTGTTTTAGGGGGTGGTGAAAAAAAGTGTGGGGGAAACGTTTTCCCCAGTAAAGGGTACCCAAGTGTTTGCCCCATGTGTTTTTAAATTTTTCAAATGTCGGTTCTCTGGGCCATTTATCCCAAAAAGAGGATGGCAAATGATGAATATGGATGGATGGGTTTGATTGATACTTGAGAATTGAAAACTAATTCTTGGGGTTTGCTTTGGGGGAAAAGTTAACCAGTGGAGGGTGGGTTTTTAAAAACATGAGAAGGGGAAACCACGCCCGAAGGCCTTTCTGCCCCCTACAGGGAAGGGCCTATCAAAACCCCCCATATATTTGTCCAATGTTTATCCCAAAGGGTTTGGGCAGATATAAAAGATTTTGAAAAAAAACGTAAAAAACACCGGGGCCCCGTTGAAAAACGTTTCGGCCCCGGGACCTTAGTTAATTATGGTGTTTTCCCTTAGTGTACCCCAAAGGGGGCCCCCGTAAAAAGTAGGGGCTTTCCTGGTAAATAAGGGGAAAAAACCCCAAAAAAGTGTCCCGGGGCCCCAAAATGTTAACAGCCCCCCATCAAGCATTAGGGGAAAATTTCCAATAAACCCCTGGCTGCCTTTTAAGAGGGGAGTGGACAGGGTGCCTAAAATCAGTGCCGGATCAGCCCCGGGGTGTGGCTCGTACGTTGGAAAATGGGGTGCGGCCCAGAGTAACAGCCCAGTTGATCCCCCCCCTGATCCATCGGGGAGGGCCCGGGCATGGACCGGGGGCGGGGGGCGTTGATCCCCCGGGAAAAACCTCCCGGAAAACCCCCAGGTCCAGGGGCCGAAACGTTTTTCTATTCCTAGTGTTTGTTCTGTGTCTTTCTACAACCAGTCGGTATTTATTACCAAGGTTTATACCAGAAAAAGAACCTACCCAAATTTGGGCCCGTAAGCCTCCTTTCAGTGTCCTCCCTTTCTTACGTTGTCATGTAATTTTTTTTTATTCACTGGTCAGGGAAATTTTTAATATTTGGGCTTAAAATATTTTTTTTTTTTTTTGAGTATTCAGATTTAAAATTTTTAATAATTATTTCAAATTTTTTACTAATTCTTAGATTGAATTATTTCACCATACCCAAATTTATAAAATTTAAAAAAAAAGTTGGGAAAATAACCCAAGATTAGGAGTAAAAAGTTAGAAATAAGAAATAAAAAATGTAGGAAAACTGCAGAAGGGTACTGGCCCCTTTCGAGGCAGGGGCCTTATCAAAAAGATTTACCCAAAGCCACCCAAGAAATAACTTTCCCCTACCAATGGGCACCAAAGATTTTAGGAATCAGACGAATATGAATGCCCTAGGAAAAGCAATTAGAGTCCTGAACCGAAGTAAATTCCTTTAAAAATAACGTGGAAAAAAAGGGCCCAAAAAAGCGCATTTTTAAACCCAGTTGTTTATAAAAAAATTGGGGCCGTTAACCCCAAAATAATATATAATTTAAAATTTTTTTTTCTATATTTTGGTCCTTATGTTGGTCCTCTCTTTTCGAATTGTCTGTCCTTATTGCCTTATCAGTGCCTCTGAAAATCCAAAATACGTGCAGTACGGCATTTTG
>NC_069470.1:5545545-5613124 GCF_026875155.1 Cherax quadricarinatus
CCACAAGCTAAAGGGAATTCCCAATAAACCCCGGGGGCCCTTAAAGGAGAGCTGACAGATACCAAAAAAGTCGGGCCCGGATCAGCCGGGCTGTGGCTCGTACGTTGGACTGCGTGCGGCCAGCAGTAACAGCCTAGTTGATCAGGCCCTGATCCATCGGTAGGCCTGGTCATGGACCGGGCCGCGGGGGCGTTGATCCCCGGAATAACCTCCAGGTAACCTCCAGGTCCCAGGACCGAAACGTTCTCTATGTCCTAGTGTTTGCTTCTGTGTCTTTCTACAACCAGTCGGTATTTATTACCAAGGTTTATACCAGAGAAGAACCTACCTAGTTTGGGCCAGTAAGCCTCCTGCAGTGCTCCTCCATTCTTACGTTGTCATGTACATTTTTCATTCACTGGTCAGTAATTATTAATATTGACTCGAAATATATTTTTTTTTGAGTATTCAGATTAAATTTTCAATAATATATTTCAAATTCTTACTAATTCTTAGATTGAATTATTTCACCATACAATTGATAAATTGAAAGAAAAGTTGAATGTAACCTAAGATTTAGAGAGTAATGTGTTAGAACATAAGAATGTAGGAACACTGCAGAAGGCCTACTGGCCCATACGAGGCAGGTCCTTATCAAAACGATCTCTACCTAAAGCCACCCAAGAAATAACTCCCGTGAACATTAAAATGGTATAAAATACCGACAGATTGTTAGGTAAGACACATATGCAACAGTTAGGTATCTTTATTTCGAAACGTTTCAACGGAACAATGCTCTTCTCCAGACTGAGGGACTGACCACCTCAAAACTTTAAGGGTGATGGACTGATTACATCGTCTTCAAGTCTCTTCTGCTTCTATCAACTTTTCTGTACTCGACTGAAGAAGCCTACTGTGTAGGCGAAACGTTTCGAAATAAAGATACCTAACTGTTGCATATGTGTCTTACCTAACTCCCGTACCCAATGACACCAATGATTTTAGAGAATCAGACGAATATGAATGTCATAGGAATGCAATTAGAGTCCTGAACCGATGTATAATTCACTAATAATAACGTGAAGGTCGATAAGCGCATTTAAGCGAGTTGTTGATAAAAAATTGGTCCTGTTAACCAACATAATATATATATTTTAATTTTTGCTTCTATATATGGCTCCTTATGTCTTGTCCTCTCTTTTCGAATTGTCTGTCCTTATCTGCCTTATCAGTGCCTCTGACAATCATATATAGTGCTAGTCACGGCATTATGCCGCCCCTCCCCTCCACACGTACCAAAACACAAACACATATCATGAAAGATTATAATATATATATTTGCACACTTACTGAGGTTTTAATATTTGTTGCTGTGTCCTTTATGCTTAATCACGTCCCTCAGTCGTGTAGGAAGACTCTCACACAAATTATTGAGGGTTTGGGGAGGTATATTATTCCATGCCTCATGTAGAGCAGCCTCCAGCCGCAGGATGGAAGCGATATCTTTGCCCAGTAAACTTCGTTTCACTATTGACCAGAGGTTCTCAATAGGGTTTACATCTGGGGAATTGCCTGGCCAGTCATTAAAGAACCTCACTTCACAGTCCTTATGCCACTGAACTACAGATTTGGTGGTATGACACGATGCACAGTCCTGCATAAAAACCGGAGCTCCACACTTGTCAAACACCTCAGGTAAATTGTCACACAAAAACACCAGGTAATTATACTGGTTCATATACTGGTTTTTTTGGGAAGCACAATGAGTTCACCAACACTCTGAGCACTGAAACACCCCCAAACCATGAGCGGTCTGGATGTTTGGTGGTCCCACAGGTGTAGTTTGGGTCTAGCAGGTCACTACCTCTGGGCCAGTGCACATGTCCCCCAAGGTTACAGGTGATGGTGAAGGTTGCTTCATCACTCCAAACTACTTCAGACCACTGTTGAGGAGTCCAGTGAAGATATTTCTTTGCATAATCCAACCTATGTTTCTTCTGTGGCTTGGAGAGATTCGGTTTCTTAACCTGGCAGTGACTGCTGTATCCCCGTTCTGACACACATCTGTTAACAGTTCTTACAGACCTCTGAGGGAAGACCTGGGTTCTTTTCTTTCGATTCTCTAGCAGTTATCTTAGGTGCACTCTCTAACTGCTTCTTTAACACAGTTAAGGTACAAACAGATGTCTTCGAGGGGCCAGGCTGAGGTTTGGCAGACGGTAACTCGACACCGCCACCAGACTTGAAACACTGCGACCAGTTCTTCACTGAACGCTCACACACACCAACAATCTCCACTATTTCTTTCGTCTGGTGTCCAGCTTTGTGAAGCCCTATGATTTGAGCTATAGTTTCAGGTGTTAAAGACTTCCTTTTACCCATAATCAAACATGTATATCCCCAAAACCTAAGGAAACACTGGACAAAAGATGGGGGCGGATGAGAGACAAAAGTGCAACACTTTCTCTCACCATGGCAGCCATGGGAGCACTGAGGAGTAACTGTGGAGTGTGGCAGCAGGCCGTGACGTCATGCTAACGTCTGCTACCGGGCATAATGTACTGACGAAAAACGACCCCCCTGTATGGTAGGCCTTTGATTTTCACCACAGCATTATACCGGGGCACTCACCCGGCATAATGCTGTGACTATCACTCTGTCTTGATTAACAGAACGTTAGTTGTGAGAGACCTGGGAGTGATAATGTTGGAAGATCTCACTTTCAAGAACCACAACAATGTTGTATTGAAGTCCGTAGAATTGCCAACAATGTGTTAGGTAAAAGGACACAAGTGCAACTAATGTGACATTTTACTGTGGCAACGTTTCGCTCTCCAGGAGCTTTATCAAGTCGTTACAAACAATACATGGACACAGAGGGTATATACAAACTTAGAGTGAGGTGTAATACTAGTGGTAGTAATAATATTAGTTGTTGCTGTATTAATATATGTGGTAGAACAATAAAAATAGGTTAGAACCTAAAAATAGGTTAGAACCTAAAAATAGGTTAGACAAATGTTTGTGTTAGTGGTTGGAGTTGAGAAGGTCTGTTTGAGTGTTCCTCCTCTGTTATGTTCTTGTGTAGTATTAGCAGCAGCGACTATGTGGTGGCAGAGTTTATTGTTTTAAGGAGGATTTTTGCTAATACATACTTCAGACATGATGAAGCTGCGTTTATTTTGCTTGATTGTGTTAGAAACAGCGATTAATGATTACAGCGATTAATGATTATTCAAGGCATTTACGTCTGCGGAAATTAGGTTCTGATCACTAGTGGGGCATCGTTGAATTTCATGAGGTGATTGGTGGAATTCCGGTGTTGTACACAGGTGTCGTTCAAGTCATCATTCCTACACTTTAATGTGTTCATTGAGACGTGTTTTGAGGTTCCTTGCTGTTTCACCTACATATATTTTATCGCATCCTCCACAAGGCATAGTGTAAACTCCTGCATTAACTGGTTCATGGTGGTTCGATTTTGTCCTGGTTAGATCCCTTATGGAAGTGCTGGATGCGATGGTGACTCTTAGTGTTAGTCTGTGCAAGTACCTTGGAAACATTCAGTGCAGCCTGACTGTTAGGAAGGATAATAATTATTAGGAATGGTGTTGGTGCTTGGAGAATTGATCTGAAGAGCTCTTTTCTTGCAGTCTTTGATGAAAAAGGAAGGAAAATATAGATCAGTGAAGGTTTGGTGTATGTAAGTACATTACATAAGAACATAAGAAAGGAGGAGCACTGCAGCAGGCCTGTTGGCCCATACTAGGCAGGTCCTTTACAATTCATCCCACTAACAAACATTTGACCAACCCAATTTTCAATGCCACCCAAGAAACAAGCTCCGATGTGCAAGTCCCACTCAAATCCAACCCCTCCCACTCATGTACTTATCCAACCTAAATTTAAAACTACCCAAAGTCCTAGCCTCAATAACCCAACTAGGTAGACTGTTCCACTCATCAACTACCCTATTTCCAAACCAATACTTTCCTATGCCCTTTCTAAATCTAAACTTATCTAATTTAAATCCAAGACTACAAATTCGGTATTATGCTCTTAGGAAATATCCGATGATGATGCCTCTTTTGGTCTTAGTATTTTGACTGGAATAAAAGTGGGCGAGATAATTTTTGTTTGTAGGCCTAAGGTAAACTTGATGAAAATTAAACACATGTGCAACATCTGGGTATCTTTACTGTAGATGTTTCGCCCTCCAGTGGCTTTATCAATGCAAATTCAAGGACATGAATGGAAGACAGAAGAACTATATACAAAAGATGAGGTAATCAGTCCCTGAACCTTGGAGTTGGTGAAAGTTAAGACACATGTGCAACATCTGGATATCTTTATTGTAGACGTTTCGCCATCCAGTGGCTTTATCAATACAGATTCTAGGACATAATAGGAAGACAGTAGAACTATATACAAAAGATGAGGTAATCAGTCCCTCGGCCTTGGAGTTAGTGTTCACAGCATCGTGGTGGAGGAGAATCTGGAGCAAAGACAAGAAGACTGGCGTTTATATAGGCGTCAGTGGAAGGGACGGGTAGCAGACGAGGGCAGTCACTGGTAGGCGGGATTCCCCAGTGGAAGTAGGTCCTTCCCAAAGAGATGGGTTAGTTGCAGCAGCCGTGAAGAAGGTCTTGTAGATGTCCTCTGAACCAAGATTCCATGATGTTGCAGTGTCTGACAAGTTGTGTAAGAAAGGTATAAAATACCGACAATATGCAACTAACCCATCTCTTTGGGAAGGACCTACTTCCACTGGGGAATCCCGCCTACCAGTGACTGCCCTCGTCTGCTGCCCGTCCCTTCCACTGACGCCTATATAAACGTCAGTCTTCTTGCCTTTGCTCCAGATTCTCCTCCACCACGATGCTGTGAACACTAACTCCAAGGCCGAGGGACTGATTACCTCATCTTTTGTATATAGTTCTACTGTCTTCCTATTATGTCCTAGAATCTGTATTGATAAAGCCACTGGATGGCGAAACGTCTACAATAAAGATATCCAGATGTTGCACATGTGTCTTAACTTTCATATTGTCGGTATTTTATACCTTTCTTACACAACTTGGAGTTGGTGTTGAGAGCACCGTGGTCGTGAAGAATCTGGAGCACAGGCAAGAAGGCTGGTGCTTATATACTGGCGTCAGGTGGAAAGAGACGGGTAGCGGACGAAGGCATAGTCTTCTACCCGTCCCTTTCCACCTCACCACATTATATAAGCACCAGCCTTCTTGCCTGCGAGGAAATGGTATGGTGATACCGACAAGATGTGGAAAAAGACACTAATGTTCAGGACATTTAATAAATGTCCTGAACTGTATATAAATGTCTTTTTCCACTTCTTGCCTGTGCTCCAGAGTCTTCACGACTACGGTGCTCTCCACACCAACTCCAAGACTGAGGGACTAATTAACTCATCTTTTGGTTTGGTAATAGAGTTGTGGATGAGTGGAACAAACTCCCGAGTACAGTTATTGAGGCTAAAACGTTGTGTAGTTTTAAAAATAGGTTAGATAAATACATGAGTGGGTGTGGGTGGGTGTGAGTTGGACCTGACAAGCTTATGCTGCTGGGTCTGGTGCGGTGCTCCTTCCTTGAGTGGAGGTGACCAGACTGGGTGGGTCATTGAGTTAATCCGCCGGGGGGAGGGGGAGTGTTCCTTCTTATATTCTTATATAGTTCTACTGTCTTCCAGTCATGTCCTTGAATTTGCATTGATAAAGCCACTGGAGGGCGAAACATCTACAGTAAAGATACCCAGATGTTGCACATGTCATTTTCGTCTTGAAATCTTTGATTATCAACTTTGTGATTAAGGAAACCTAGGAAAGGTAACTTGTCATTGAACTCTTTCAAGTATAAACTGGATAACCGGTTCAACTGCTCAACGCAGTTGAACCGGTTATCTAATTAAGGCAAAACTTCTTACTTATTTCGTAATAAAAATCACAATAGGAAGATAAAAATTAAGTTAGCAGAGATAAAATAGTTTATAGTAGCGATATAGTGGGACAATATATGTAATGGGAAGATATATGTAATGTGACATATGTAATGGGTCGATATATTTAATGGGAAGATAATGTAATGGGACAATATATGTAATGGGAAGATATATGTAATGTGACATATGTAATGGGTCGATATATTTAATGGGAAGATAATGTAATGGACAATATATGTAATGGAAGATATAAGTAATGTGACATATGTAATGGGTCGATATATTTAATGGGAAGATAATGTAATGGGAAGATATATGTAATGTGACATATGTAATGGGTCGATATATTTAATGGGAAGATAATGTAATGGGTCAATATATGTAATGGGAAGATATATGTAATGTGACATATGTAATGGGTCAATATATGTAATGAGACAATAAATGCTTCTAATTATATATGAGAACTGAAGGATGGCAGAAAGAACAAGGACAAGGCTAGGATTGGTTGAAGGCACCATTGTTTAAGTGTTAACCTATTGTTGACAGAATTCTTAACAATAGCTCTGAAGAGACTGGCAGGTAAGTAAGGTATTCAGGTATACACAAATAGTTACATAGATCATCATACATAGCAGCATATGTGTAGTGAACCTGGGAGAACCCAAAAAAGTCAGTGACTTATTTCCATTGGGGGCCTTTTGTTTCCATTGAGATCCTTCGTATTTCCATTGAGATCCTTCGTATTTCCATTGGGGTCCTTTGTATTTCCATTGGGGTCCTTCGTATTTCCATTGGGGTCCTTTGTATTTCCATTGGGGTCCTTCGTATTTCCATTGGGGTCCTTCGTATTTCCATTGGGGTCCTTTGTATTTCCATTGAGATCCTTTGTATTTCCATTGGAGTCCTTTGTATTTCTATTGGGGAAGACTTTTAAATCTCCAGACAAGGAATTCCAGATTCTTAGACCCTTTTATCTGCATTGAGTTGTTACACAGATTGAGTCGGGTGTCAAAGATATTTCTGTGGTCTGTGTTATGCCTATGGCTTCTGTTGCAGCTGTCAAAGTAGAATTCCAGAATAGCACTAATGTACTTAGTAGTGGTCCTTGTTGCTCTCCACTCGTCACTGTGGACTACTCAGACTTCTTCAACCGTTCCTTTCTTATTTCATCTGTTATAAGCTTCCTGTGACTGGATATGACAGCAGAAAGTCGGCAGATATGCAAAAAAAAACTATTAAAAACAAGGGTGGGACAATAAGTGTCACAAGTGTAATGGCACCAAGACTCTTAAATATACTCCGTGCATAAGGGGAATTGTCAACAGGCCCGTGGCCTGGTAGCAGTGCTCTCGCTTTACACGCTGAGTATCCGTGGTTCGATCCCAGGCAAGGGTGGAAACATTGGACGTGTTTCCTTACACCTGCTGTCCTCGTTCACCTAGCAAGCAAGTACGTACTGGGTATTAGTCGACTGGTGTGGGTCACAAGAATAACTGCACCCGACGGATATTGACTCTGTGTTCTCCTATTGTATCCACAGCGCCCCTGCTTTTTACTGGGTTTATTTTGCATTTCCTCCCACATCTCTCGTTGCAGTGTATTGTTAAGGTAGTGTGTAGGAATAGATGTAGCTTCCCCCCACGTATTTATCAAAAACTGTGTCCTCGCGTCCAGAGAGTACATCTTCAGTACACTGAGATGTTTCCAGAAGTTTAAAGGCCTTTGCGGGAAGCTATGTATCTGTGCCTGCTCTCATCTCTCTCTCCTGCCTGAACGGAGGCATCATCAGCATCATTTCCCTCGTTTAGAAAGTTCTCACTATGCACCCCGTCATCATCTTGGCTTTAGCGGAATTTGCCCCATTGTGTAATTTTAATGAAAAAGTCAGCTGTCATACTGTTAACTTCTTCACGTGTTCCTTTCGTTCTATTTGGTGAGTTTCGTGAGTTTTGTATTCTTTCTTCCATTTGAGTTCCTCATTCTTGAGATATCTGAACATTTGGAACTATATAAATCCAGATGTACGTCTGCAGTTCCTTTAGGGGCCTAGTTTCTAGGCCCTTTGTGTATCCATATTCTTTTCAAGATTGATGGACTGACCACATCGACTCAAGGTTGAGGGACTGATTACCTCATTCTCCTCCTGTTCTTCAAGATTCTCCTTTGTATGGACTGATAAAGCCACTGTGTGGCGAAACGTTTCCTCAATAAAGATACCCAAGAGTTGCACATGTGTCTAATTTATCAACATGTCGGTTCTCTGAACCATTCATCTACATATCCATATTCTCTTGCACTACCATCCACGGGATGGATATGAGGTACACAAACTAGCCGCTACCATCCACAGGATGGATATGAGGTACACAATAAACTAGCCACTACCATCCACAGGATGGATATGAGGTAAACAATAAACTAGCTACTACATCCACAGGATGGTATGAGGTACACAATAAACTAGCTACTACCATCCACGGATGGATATGAGGTACACAAACTAGCCGCTACCATCCAAGGATGGTATGAGGGTACACAATAAACTAGCCACTACCATCCACAGGATGGATATGAGGTACACAATAAACTAGCTACTACCATCCACAGGATGGATATGAGGTACACAATAAACTAGCCACTACCATCCACAGGATGGATACGAGGTACACAATAAACTAGCCACTACCATCACAGGATGGATATGAGGTACACAAACTAGCCACTCCCATCCACAGGATGGATATGAGGTACACAATAAACTAGCCACTACCATCCACAGGATGATTATGAGGTACACAATAAACTAACCACTACCATCCACAGGATGGATATGAGGTACACAATAAACTAGCCCTACCATCCACAGGATGGATATGAGGTACACAATAAACTAGCCACTACCATCCACAGGATGGATATGAGGTACACAATAAACTAGCCACTACCATCCACAGGATGGATATGAGGTACACAATAAACTAGCCACTACCATCCACAGGATGGATATGAGATACACAATAAACTAGCCACTACCATCCACAGGATGGATATGAGGTACACAAACTAGCCACTCCATCCAGGATGGATTTGAGTACACAAACTAGCCATACCATCCACAGGATGGATATGAGGTACACAATAAACTAGCCACTACCATCCACAGGATGGATATGAGGTACACAATAAACTAGCCACTACCATCCACAGGATGGATATGAGGTACACAATAAACTAGCCACTACCATCCACAGGATGGATATGAGGTACACAATAAACTAGCCTCTACCATCCACAGGATGGATATGAGGTACAGAATAAACTAGGCACTTGAGCTGCAAAATCTAAATCTAATCATCATTGAACATCATATTTTTCTCTACTGCCTACAGGAAGACCCTAATCAAACAGAATGTAAGACAGTGTTTACTTCCCTTCTTCTCTAGAGTCTTTTCAGCTACAGTTATTTAGGCAAAACGTTGTACAATTAAGAGACTTCACTGCTGCTAGTGATATTTTCCCTTGTGGGCATCCAGTCTTGAGTTACAGGCAGAAACAGGAGGTGCCTGCTTGGTCTTGCTTGTTCAAGGCACTGGCTGGTTTCTGCTACCGTCCACCTGCTGTAGCTTGCGTCAGTAAAAGTTGATACAGCACTATAGCAGTGTAACCTATTGCTTCGGGTTTATAGTCACCGACAGCTTAAACCATATGTTGTGGTTTATACGGCTTCCTGGCAGCTTACACCCTATTTTGCGGTTTATAGGGTTCCCTGACTGCTTACACCATATGTTGTAGTTTATAGGGCTCCCTGACAGCTTACACCATATGTTGTGGTTTATACGGCTCCCTTACAGCTTACAAGATATGTTGTGGTTTATAGGATTCCCTGACTGCTTACACCATATGTTGTAGTTTATAGGGCTCCCTGACAGCTTACACGATATGTTGTGGATTATAGGACTCCCTGACAGCTTACACCATATGTTGTGGTTTATAGGGCTCCCTGACAGCTTACACCGTATGTTGGGATTAATAGTCCCACTGTCACTATCCACTGGTACTCACATAGTCGATCCTCTACCTCCTTGACGTCGTGCATTACCAACCGAGTCTTCATTTGCACGAATGTGAACAAATTTTAAATGTCTGAAAAAAAGACAGACAATATGACCCTAAATTTTAGGAGAACATGTCTTATCTATACAACAATTTAGCTCCTATAGAAACAAAAGATGAACTTCATGAACATACGATTTTAGACATAAATTATTTCTGCAAACAAATAATTGCATCATGGAGATAAGTGCAATTTCAAACAATTTGCAACATTGCAGCATAATAAAGATTACAACTTTTATTTTTAAATAAAAAATACACGTTTTTAGGATGAAAATAATACGAATTTAAAAGCGATGGAAATGGACAAGCAGACATTCTTCTTTTTGTTTCTTTTATTGAAAACGTTTCGATTCTTGGATCTTGAGCACTTCAAACACGTACGTCGAACTTCATGCACTTTTATAGAGCGAAAAATTACGAATGTTTCGGTCCGACTGTACTACTTTAATGGTCACGTCTGACCGAAACGTCGTCGAACTTGGACACGTTTTTCAGGTCTTCGTACGTGAGGCTATTTGTGTATTCCAGTCACGGCATTTTGCCTTTTCATTCTTCACTTGCCTTTTCATTCTTCGCTGTGCCTTTTCATTCTTCAGTGTGCCTTTTCTTTCTTCACTGTGCCTTTTCATTTTCAGTGTGCTTTTCATTCTTCACTGTGCCTTTTCATTCTTCAACTGTGCCTTTTCATTCTTCACTGTGCCTTTCATTCTTATGTGCCTTTTCATTCTTCACGTGCCTTTTCATTTTCCTGTGCCTTTTCTTCTTCACGTGCTTTTTCATTCTTCAGTTTTGCTTTTCATTCTTCACTGTGCCTTTTCATTCTTCACTGTGCCTTTTCATTTTCTTCAACTGTGCCTTTTCATTTCTTCACTGTGCCTTTTCATTCTTCACTGATAAACCTTTTCATTCTCCGCTGTGCCTTTTCATTTTCACTGTCCTTTTCACTTCACTGTCTATTAAACTCACTGGCTTATTCATGCACACTGACTTTTATACTTCCTGTGCTAAACAAATCATGTGCATCATGGAGTAGTGCAATTTAAATTCTTGACATTTCTCATTAATTTATGTTCACTTTTCATTTTTAAATAATACACGTTTTTTTAGGATGCAAATATACGATTTAATGCGATGGAATGGACAAGCAGACATTCTTCTTTTTGTTTCTTTTATTGAAAACGTTTCGATTCTTGGATCTTGAGCACTTCAAACACGTACGTCGAACTTCATGCACTTTTAGTGAGCGAAACTTACGATGTTTCGGTCCGACTGTGACTACTTAATGGTCCACGTCTGACCGAAACGTCGTCCGACTTGGACAACGTTTCAGTCTCGTACGTGAGGGCTATTTGTGTATTCCAGTCACGGCATTTTGCCTTTTCATTCTTCACTGTGCCTTTTCATTCTTCACTGTGCCTTTTCATTCTTCACTGTGCCTTTTCATTCTTCACTGTGCCTTTTCATTCTTCACTGTGCCTTTTCATTCTTCACTGTGCCTTTTCATTCTTCACTGTGCCTTTTCATTCTTCTCTGTGCCTTTTATTCTTCACTGTGCCTTTTCATTCTTCGCTGTGCCTTTTCATTCTTCTCTGTGCCTTTTCATTCTTCGCTGTGCCTTTTCATTCTTCACTGTGCCTTTTCATTCTTCTCTGTGCCTTTTCATTCTTCACTGTGCCTTTTCATTCTTCACTGTGCCTTTTCATTCTTCTCTGTGCCTTTTCATTCTTCACTGTGCCTTTTCATTCTTCGCTGTGCCTTTTCATTCTTCACTATGCCTTTTCATTCTTCGCTGTGCCTTTTCATTTTGAAATGATCAAGGTCCAGGCACAAAGACCTTTTCAATAAAGGCTTCCTAAGTAAATACATTCTGGGCCATTTAAAGTTTACGGCGGCCATTTGTCCTCTTTCCACACGACATAAAATATTTAGTCCTTTTTCTAAGTCTTAAGAAATTTAGTGTGAATAATGTGTTTGAAAGTCGAGCATCAGTTCTGGATGTTGTGGTTGATGGTCCCCTCAAGGGAGGTTCCTTGATGCTGGTGTGGGGAGGTTCCTTGATGCTGGTGTGGGGAGGTTCCTTGATGCTGGTGTGGGGAGGTTCCTTGATGCTGGTGAGGGGAGGTTCCTTGATGCTGGTGTGGGGAGGTTCCTTGATGCTGGTGTGGGGAGGTTCCTTGATGCTGGTGAGGGGAGGTTCCTTGATGCTGGTGTGGGGAGGTTCCTTGATGCTGGTGTGGGGAGGTTCCTTGATGCTGGTGTGGGGAGGTTCCTTGATGCTGGTGTGGGGAGGTTCCTTGATGCTGGTGTGGGGAGTTTCCTTGATGCTGGTGAGGGAGGTTCCTTGATGCTGGTGTGGGGAGGTTCCTTGATGCTGGTGTGGGGAGGTTCCTTGATGCTGGTGTGGGGAGGTTCCTTGATGCTGGGTGTGGGAGGTTCCTTGATGCTGGTGTGGGGAGGTTCCTTGATGCTGGTGTGGGGAGGTTCCTTGATGCTGGTGTGGGGAGGTTCCTTGATGCTGGTGTGGGGAGGTTCCTTGATGCTGGTGTGGGGAGGTTCCTTGATGCTGGTGTGGGGAGGTTCCTTGATGCTGGTGTGGGGAAGTTCCTTGATGCTGGTGAGGGGAGGTTCCTTGATGCTGGTGTGGGGAGGTTCCTTGATGCTGGTGTGGGGAGGTTCCTTGATGCTGGTGTGGGGAGGTTCCTTGATGCTGGTGTGGGGAGGTTCCTTGATGCTGGTGTGGGGAGGTTCCTTGATGCTGTGTGAGGGGAGGTTCCTTGATGCTGGTGTGGGGAGGTTCCTTGATGCTGGTGTGGGGAGGTTTCCTTGATTGCTGGTGTGGGGAGGGTTCCTTGATGCTGTGAGGGGAGGTTCCTTGATGCTGGTGTGGGGAGGTGCCTTGATGTTGAGAGGGGTTCCTTGATGCTGGTGAGGGGAGGTTCCTTGATGCTGGTGTGGGGAGGTTCCTTGATGCTGGTGAGGGGAGGTTCCTTGATGCTGGTGAGGGGAGGTTCCTTGATGATGGTGAGGGGAGGTTCCTTGATGCTGGTGAGAGGAGGTTCCTTGATGCTGGTGTGGGGAGGTTCCTTGATGCTGGTGGGGGAGGTTCCTTGATGCTGGTGTGGGGAGGTTCCTTGATGCTGGTGGGGGAGGTTCCTTGATGCTGGTGAGGGGAGGTTCCTTGATGCTGGTGAGGGGAGGTCCTTGATGTGAGTAGGGGTTCCTTGATGCTGGTGAGGGGAGGTTTCCTTGATGCTGGTGTGGGGAGGTTTCTTGATGCTGTGAGGGAGGTTTCTTGATGCTGGTGTGGGGAGGTTCCTTGATGCTGTTGAGAGGGGTTCCTTGATGCTGGTGAGGGGAGGTTCCTTGATGCTGGTGTGGGGAGGTTCCTTGATGCTGGTGAGGGGAGGTTCCTTGATGCTGGTGTGGGGAGGTTTCTTGATGCTGGTGAGGGGAGGTTCCTTGATGCTGGTGAGGGGAGGTGCCTTGATGCTGGTGAGGGGAGGTTCCTTTGTGATGTAGTTCAGCTGGGCTTGTGAGGTCTCTGGGGAGACCTAATTTAACCAATTATATGGTCACACCTTGCCTTGGCAAATGTCTGTAGCCACGCCCACGTCTGAGGTCTTTTGTTCTTGACGGCGTCAAATCCAGGCGTCAGGTCGTACACGTGGTTGTGGAGGGTGCTTGGACCACCATAAAAGCCCAAGGAACAGCTGAGTAAACCATACCCCCGGCCGGGATTGAACCCGCGGTCATAGAGTCTCAAAACTCCAGCCCGTCGCGTTAGCCACTAGACCAGCTACCCACAATAAGATTCATCCAACTAGGTATATTTCTACACCATAGGAAAGTTAGCACAGGCACCTCTGTGACCACAAATGCAAGTTTTTACAGACGAATCTCCAGCTAGCGTGGCCGTGACGAATCTTAGCATTTGTGGTCACAGAGGTGCCTGTGCTAACTTTCCTATGGTGTAGAAATATACCTAGTTGGATGAATCTTATTGTGACTAGCTGGTCTAGTGGCTAACGCGACGGGCTGGAGTTTTGAAACAGCTGAGTAGAGAGATTCGAGCGGAGCTGCTGCTGGGGTGCAGAGCTCCTGAGCAGAGACTTCGAGCGGAGCTGCTGCTGGGGTGCAGGGCTCGGGAGAAGGCTGCTGAAGTCTCTGGAGGAGACTGTTGGAGGCATTGGGCAGAGTACTGGCTTGGAGCAGTACTCGTGCTGTGTAGGTCTTGGGACCTGTGGCTTAGTTCCTGTAGTGAACTGTCCTCCGAACTATATTGTAAGTTATATTCTGTTTCGCCAAGCTAATTGTATTCCCTGTCTCACTGCTTATGTGTACCACCCCATTTATCTAAACCCCAATGTACTCCTGTTCCCAAATATATTATTGTACAAAGACTTAATAATAAACTGTTTGAGTAGAATAGTAATATTCACTGCCCACCGTTATTTATTATTTTTTCTTATATTTTATTATGTTTATATATGAGTGAAGAATGGGCGAGGCATACGTTAGTGAGTAGTGTAGAGTTAATGAGTGTCGTGGTGGTCACCACTGACCTGTCATTACCTACCTACCTCCGCTAATCATCTCACTCCTACCACCTCGCCTGCCTCTCCCCTGCCTACTAACTCCCTCCTCTTACCCCCATATTCCCCCTACATGACACCTTGATGCTGGTGAGGGGAAGTTCCTTGATGCTGGTGAGGGGAGGTTCCTTGATACTGGTGTGGGGAGGTTCCTTGATACTGGTGAGGGGAGGTTCCTTGATACTGGTGAGGGGAGGTTCCTTGATGCTGGTGAGGGGAGGTTCCTTGATGCTGATCAGGGGAGGTTCCTTGATGCTGATCAGGGGAGGTTCCTTGATGCTGGTGAGGGGAGGTTCCTTGATGCTGGTGAGGGGAAGTTCCTTGATGCTGGTGAGGGGAGGTTCCTTGATGCTGGTGAGGGGAGGTTCCTTGATACTGGTGTGGGGAGGTTCCTTGATGCTGGTGAGGGGAGGTTCCTTGATGCTGGTCAGGGGAGGTTCCTTGATGCTGATCAGGGGAGGTTCCTTGATGCTGGTCAGGGGAGGTTCCATGATGCTGGTCAGGGGAGGTTCCTTGATGCTGGTGTGGGGAGGTTCCTTGATGCTGGTCAGGGGAGGTTCCTTGATGCTGGTCAGGGGAGGTTCCACATCTCTCCACAGGCGCTGTATAGTCCCTACGGCTTTAGTGCTCCCCCATGATTATAATGTGATTGACAGAGTTACTGTGAGGTTGTCCTTTATAAATATGTTAGGTTATTACGTACACATAATTATTATACATAGTAATATAATTATCATACATAGTAATATAATTATCATACATAGTAATATAATTATACATAGTAATATAATTATCATACATAGTAATATAATTATCATACATAGTAATATAATTATTATACATAGTAATATAATTATCATACATAGTAATATAATTATCATACATAGTAATATAATTATACATAGTAATATAATTATCATACTTAGTAATATAATTATTATACATAGTAATATAATTATCATACTTAGTAATATAATTATTATACATAGTAATATAATTATCATACATAGTAATATAATTATCATACATAGTAATATAATTATTATACATAGTAATATAATTATTATACATAGTAATATAATTATCATACATAGTAATATAATTATCATACATAGTAATATAATTATATACATAGTAATATAATTCATACATAGTAATATAATTATCATACATAGTAATATAATTATTATACATAGTAATATAATTATATACATAGTAATATAATATATCATTAAACAATAGTAATATAATTATTATACATAGTAATATAATTATCATACATAGTATATAATTATCATACATAGTAATATAATTATTATACATAGTAATATAATTATCATACATAGTAATATAATTATCATACATAGTAAATATAATTATCATACATAGTAATATAATTATTATACATAGTAATATAATTGTTATACATAGTAATATTATTATACATAGTAATATAATTATCATACATAGTAATATAATTATCATACATAGTAATATAATTATCATACATAGTAATATAATGATCATACATGGTAATATAATTATCATAGTAATATAATTATTATACATAGTAATATAATTATCATAGTAATATAATTATTATACATAGTAATATAATTATCATACATAGTAATATAATTATTATACATAGTAATATAATTATCATACATAGTAATATAATTATCATAGTAATATAATTATCATACATAGCAACACAATTATCATACATAGTAATATAATTATCATAAATAGTAATATAATTATTATACATAGTAATATAATTATCATACATAATATAATTATCGTACATAGTAATATAATTATTATACTTAGCAACACAATTATCATACATAGCAACACAATTATCATACATAGTAACACAATTATCATACATAGCAATACAATTATCATACATAGCAATACAATTATCATACATAGTAACACAATTATCATACATAATACAATTATCATACATAGCAACACAATTATCATACATAGCAATACAATTTTCATACATAGCAACACAATTATCATACATAGCAACACAATTATCATAGCAATACAATTATCATACATAGTAACACAATTATCATACATAGCAACACAATTATCATACATAGCAATACAATTATCATACATAGCAATACAATTATCATACATAGTAACACAATTATCATACATAGTAACACAATTATCATACATAGTAACACTATTATCATAGCAACACAATTATCATACATAGCAACACAATTATCATACATAGCAACACAATTATCATACATAGTAATATAATTATCATACATAGTAATATAATTATTATACATAGTAATATAATTATCATACATAGTAATATAATCATCATACATAGCAATATAATTATCATACATAGTAATATAATTATCATACATAGTAATATTATCATACATAGTAATATAATTATCATACATGGGTATTATATAAATCATCATACATAGTAATATAATCATCATACATAGCAATATAATTATCATACATAGTAATATAATTATTATACATAGGAACACAATTATCATACATAGTAACAATTGTCATACATAGTAACTCAATTATCATACATAGTAACAATTATCATATATAGTAACACAATTATCATACATAGTAACACAATTATCATACATAGTAACACAATTATCATACATAGTAACACAATTATCATACATAGTAACAATTATCATACATAGTAACACAATTATCATAGCAACAATTATCATACATAGTAACACATGCTGCAGTAACTCACAGTAACTGTCACATTATAACTGTGAGGTAATATCTCAACCTTATAAGTCTTCTGTTGCAGTTTTGCAGTTCCTTGATAACGTGAGAATTCAAGAAAACGCTTGGAAATTCACAATTTTTTCACAATTATTTTTAAGAAATCGTTATAGCTATGACCAAAATTTTTAAAAGGGTGCATCGCTTAGCCAGCGGAAGGCTTCAGTCAAATGACCAAAAGCTCCAACGGCGGGTTTGTTTCCTGACAAACCTTACCTAACCTAGTGATTAGTTTGCACGTAACATGTGTGTACATTACCCACCTTGTGATATCTTTTTTGCGAGGCCATTATGGCCCAGACGATAACCAAAATATGGACTTTGAGTTTAACGCTTAAACTGTCCAAACGTTGATCGACGTTTGGACAGTTTAAGGTTTAAGTGTAACAATGAGAGACTTACTAATATTTTTTTCAGTATCTGGGACTTTTACATTTCTGTATAACATACTGAAATACAACAGTTTAAATCACCGATAACAATTACGATACTTGTGTACCATATAAAAATACCTTTGCGTACCCCCGAGGGTACGCGTACCAGCTTTAAGAATAAGTATGATAGGCCTCAAGAGACCAGGAAAAGCGTCAGCTGATAGACGGTGTCAGTAACCATAGTCATGGTTACTGATTTTCTCATTGCAGACTGTCACAATAAGAGGTCACCTGAACAGCGTCAACTGGAATAACCTCTCCAGGTATGAGAATGTCGAAAAAGACACTTGTGTGCAGTTCAAGACAGAGGAAACGTTTCGCCCCCTCGTGGCGAAACGTTTCCTCTGGTATATGCTCTGTACTGTACATATTTTTCCAAGTATTGTCGGTATCATCAAGCCATTTTCCAACAACAGTTGATTCTTCCCCTCCTTACCCCTCTCCCACATTCCCCTTTACCTGTCCATCCACTTCCCCCTCCCCCATCACCCCCTTGGCCAGTGTGGCGGTGTGTGTGTGTACCTGCGCAGGCGAGTCCTATTTGCATGCTGTCACCGCCGTCGCCGGTGGACTTGATCCGCGAGTTACTCTCTCGAGGCGGCCGTCACAGTGCATCATAGACCTGGTAGATGTTTATAGTACTCCTGACAGCTTATACCGTATGTTCTGGTTTATAGGGCTACTGACAGCTTATACCGTATGTTCTGGTTTATAGGGCTACTGACAGCTTATACCGTATGTTGTGGTTTATAGGGCTACTGGCAGGTTAAGCCGTATGTTCTGGTTTATAGGGCCACTGACATCTTCCAGTGGCATCCAAATTAATTGTCGATCTTAAACCCCTTGACGTTTCGTATTATCAGTTGAGTATCCTGTTGTACGAGTGTGTTAGTGACGCACCCTAGCGGCCGCTAGGGTGCGTCACTGCCATCATCACTAAGGACGCTAGGGTGTCATTGGACTCATGGTAGTTACCAGTGATCACTACGGACGCTAGGCATGACTACGGACGCTAGGCATGACTACGGACGCTATGCATGACTACGGACGCTAGGCATGACTACGGCCGCCGGGCATCAATACTAGAGTGCGTTATTGGCATTATGGTGGTTAAGAGCTATTATCTTACCTCAGGTAAGATGGATGACCCAACAGCGCGACACCACGAGTAAGGTAGACACTAGACACCCAGTTACCTACTTACTGCTAGGTGAACACGGGCAGCAGATGTAAGGTAACTAACACCCAGGTACCTACTTACTGCTAGGTGACCAGAGGCAGCAGGTGTAAGGAAATATGCCTAACGTTTCACCGCACCGAAGATCGAACCAGACCCCTCACTGTGCAAGGCGAGTGCGTTATCAGCTGAGCCACGGGACACGTTTTGAGTAAAAATTAATCTGAATCTGAAATTATATTAGAAATGCTACAAATGTGAATATTCTTGTATGGCTGAATCCTAGCTTCGTGTCTTGTATTATCTGAAGTGGATAAGAATTTTGTACAAGCCCGGGAGCTAGAGAAAGAAAATATACAGGAATATACTACTCTGAGAGAATATATTCTCAGTGAATATACAGCGAGAATATACAGTGTTTTATCCCTTCTTTAGAGATTAAAATATTCTTGACTGGTGTTGAACACGTTGCATTGAGCCTTCAATGACCATCGTGTGGTTGTTAGGTTTCGAAGCCAGTCGAAGCTGACTGCATGGAGTTAGCAGTAACAGCCTGGTTGATCAGGCCGTGGTCCACCATGAGGCCTGGTCACAGACCAGGCCGCGGGGGCATTGACCTCCGGAACTCTCTCCGGGTAACCAAATAGGCAGAGTGGACAGTGGTGGACGACAGACCTCCAGTTTGTGGTTGCGGGATGGGAGGACTGATGAACGTGCAGGGGACGGTCTTCCAGTATTGTGCTCATGGATACTTCCAGCCTTATTGTGCACCGCTGATCCTGATGGCTAACTAACCATAGATTTACATAGTTATGTTTGTGTAGGTTATAACGTTAGGTTAGGTTAAGTTAGGTTCGTAAGGAAACAAGTGTTTACTGACGCGAGTCTTAGTCATATGATAACCCGTTGCTGGAGTATGGTCATCTGACCGAGGCCTTCCGCTGGCTTACCCTACCACCCCCTTTAAACATTATGGTTATAAACATTTGTAATGTGAGAGTTATAAGGTGGTGAATATATCCGGGATATATTTAGTTTGATGTTATATCTTAGTGGTTTGTGTTAAGTAATACTGACTGTTATGCAGAGCTCTACTTGTCTTTTGTGTTAGTTACAATTCTGTTAGGGGCACTTGGGTGTGTACTGTGTGTGTACTGTGTGTGTACTATGTGTGTGTACTGTGTGTGTGTACTGTGTGTGTGTAGTGTGTGTGTGTACTGTGTACTGTGTATGTGTACTGTGTGTACTGTGTGTGTATTGTGTGTGTACTGTGTGTGTGTACTGTGTGTGTACTATGTGTGTGTACTGTGTATGTGTACTGTGTGTACTGTGTGTGTATTGTGTTTGTGTGTACTGTGTGTGTATTGTGTGTGTGTATTGTGTGTTTGTGTGTACTTGTGTGTACTGTGTGTACTATGTGTGTCTGTGTGGTCTGTGTGTGTGTGTGGTATTGTGTGTGTGTGTACTGTGTGTGTACTGTGTGTGTACTGTGTGTGTGTACTGTGTGTGTGTACTGTGTGTGTGTACTGTGTGGACTGTGTGTGTGTGTGTGTTTTACTCGTGTGTATTCACCTAAATGTGGCTGCTGAAGTCGAGTCATAGCTCCTGCCCCCGCCTCATCACTGATTACTGTGTTTTATCATACCTCTTCTTAAAGCTATGTATATATCCTGCCTCCACTAAATCACTCTCCAGATTGTTCCACTTCCTGACAACTCTGTGACTGAAGAAATACTTCCCAACATCCCTGTGACTCATCTGAGTCTTCAACTTCCAATCGTAATCCCTTGTTGCTGTGTCCCATCTCTAGACATTGTTCTTTTTCACTTAGTCAATTCCTCTAGGTATGTTATACGTTGTTATCATGTGCCCCCTGACCCTCCTGTCCTCCAGTGCCGTCAGGTCGATTTCCCTTAACCTCTCATAGGACATTCCCCTTACCTCGATTATTAAAAGTTAATATTATTATTATTATTATTATTATTATTATTATTATTATTATTATTATTATTATTATTATTATGTACAAGGGAGAGCGCTGAACAAGTAGGAGTGAAATAGTGCCTGTGAAATTGGATGTGATCAGGTTTGATCCAAGGGCGGGGAGGGTAGCTCCAGGAGCGGTGACTCGACCCCCAGCAAGAAGAAACAAGCACAGACACGATCATTCTTTTCCCAAACCTCTTAACTTCAAATGAAACAAGCAGTGTTACCAGGTGGTAAATGTTTCAAGCCTAACTTGGCAACTGTGAGTGTCACTACCCCCCCCCCCCCCTACGTCCCTTTATTCCCCCTTTGCCCCCCCCCTGCCCTCTCTTAATTAGGATATGGACAATTAAGGAACATTCACCCTGGTGTTGACAGGCAATTGACAGGAAGACTGACGTGTGGATAGTGACGTGATGGGAGGTAGGGGGACGTTGCTGTCCAGTCCCCCCAGTACCCTGTCTCTGGTACTGTACCAGTACACACTTTTAACCTCCCAGTACACTCTTTTCACCTTCCCAGTACACTAGTTTATCCTCCCAGTACACTCTTCCGCCCTCCCAGTATACTCTTCCACCCTCCCAGTACACTCTTCCACCCTCCCAGTACACTCTTCCACCCTCCCAGTGCACTCTTCTACCCTCCCAGTACACTCGCCTTCCCAATACACACTTTTACTCTCCCAGTGCACTAACCCTTCCAGTACACTGACCCTCCCAGTATACTCATCCTCCCAGTACACTCACCCTTCCAGTAGACTCATCCTCCTAGTATACCCTTCTGCCCTCCCAGTACACTCATCCTAGTACATCCTTTTACCCTCCCAGTACATTCACCCTCCCAGTACATACTTTCTGCTAGTATACACATTTACCCTCCCAGTACATTTTCATCCTCCTAGGTACACTCTTTTGACCCTCCCAGTACACTCTCCCAGTACACCCATCCTCCCAGTACACCATTTTACTCTCCCAGTACACTCACCCTCCCTGAACACACTTTTACCCTCTTAGTACACACTTTCACCCTCCCAGTACACACTTTCACCCTCCCAGTACACTGATCCAGTACACTGACACAGCACACTCACCCTCCCAGTACATTCATCCTCCCAGTACAACCTTTCACCCTCCCAATACACTTTTTCATCCTCGTGGTACATCCTTGTCCCTCCCGGTACACTCACCCTCCAAGCACACTCATCCTCCCAGTACTCTCACCCTCCAAGTACACTCATCCTCCCAGTACTCTCACCCTCCAAGTACACTCATCCTCCCAGTACTCTCACCCTCCCAGTACTTGTCCTTACTTTCCAACTAAAGTTAATTTTAACACGAGCTTATTTCAACAAGCCAGACAACATCTAAGGTAAATTTAGCACTGATTATTGTAGGAGCTGTGACTCGACCCCTGCAACAACATCTAGGTGAGTACAGCCCATCACATACACTACCTCATACTGAAGCAACATAATGTAGGTACTTTGCTAGATCACACACTCAGCTTGACTCTGTGATACTGATTCTGTGGTCATCACTGATGCTCGTGACTCTGACATGATCATTGGAGAAGTCAACACAGCAGCAGTATAAGGTGTTAATTTATTGACGACGTTTCGCCCATACAGTGAGCTTCATCAAGTCACAAACAGATCTGTTTGTGACTCGGTGAAGTCCACTGTGTGGGCGAAACGTCGTCAATAAAGGATCACATTATACTGCTTCTCTCTTTATTTTTCCATTGTGTCTGTATTTTATACCAATTATTTGCATCACTGGAGAAGCCAGGTATAGATACACAAAAAATCCGGGAAAAAGGAATTAATGTACAATTGTTTTGGATTCCGTCACATATTGGATTACACCTTCATGATAAAGTTGATATGTTAGCCAAGAAGAGTACCCAGAAGTGTCAGCATAGTTGCTGATTCCCCTTACATGTGTTGTATAGCTTAGCTGAGTATCATAGTACCATCCATGTGTTTATATAGAAGATCTATACTAGGCCTAGTGACTGTATGACGTCACGGGATGCGCATGAGTGAGTGGGACGCGCTACCTCGCTCTCAGTCCACGCTTAGACATACCAGGCATCTACAGGCAGGCTGGGCCCCTTCCCTTACCACACAGTCTGACAATATATAGCGTTACCATCCACAAGTGTGTTTATCTTCAACCATCATATCTCCTTCCGAACCCCCACTACAGAAGGAGAATGTTGAATATAACTTTGGTATATCTGTGTCTAGCATTAGGAATAATATTAGGAGAGAGGAAATTAATGGAAATGTTATAGGAATGCAGTTAGAAGCCTGAGTAGATCTATAACCCACTATGATAACATGAACGTAGATAAGTATGTTTATGGAGGAACTTGCAATGTGAACACTGATGTTGTAGTGGCCAGGCTTAGGCTTGGTTACAAGTACTGACTGATGTTGTAGTGGCCAGGCTTAGGCTTGGTTACAAGTACTGACTGATGTTGTAGTGGCCAGGCTTAGGCTTGGTTACAAGTACTGACTGATGTTGTAGTGGCCAGGCTTAGGCTTGGTTACAAGTACTGACTGATGTTGTAGTGGCCAGGCTTAGGCTTGGTTACAAGTACTGACTGATGTTGTAGTGGCTTACCTGGAGTTTACCTGGAGAGAGTTCCGGGGGTCAACGCCCCCGCGGCCCGGTCTGTGACCAGGCCTCCTGGTGGATCAGAGCCTGATAAACCAGGCTGTTGCTGCTGGCTGCACGCAAACCAACGTACGAGCCACAGCCCGGCTGATCCGGAACTGACTTTAGGTGCTTGTCCAGTGCCAGCTTGAAGACTGCCAGGGGTCTGTTGGTAATCCCCCTTATGTGTGCTGGGAGGCAGTTGAACAGTCTCGGGCCCCTGACACTTATTGTATGGTCTCTTAACGTGCTAGTGACACCCTTGCTTTTCATTGGGGGATGGTGCATCGTCTGCCAAGTCTTTTGCTTTCGTAGTGAGTGATTTTCGTGTGCAAGTTCGGTACTAGTCCCTCTAGGATTTTCCAGGTGTATATAATCATGTATCTCTCCCTCCTGCATTCCAGGGAATACAGGTTTAGGAACCTCAAGCGCTCCCAATAATTGAGGTGTTTTATCTCCGTTATGCGCGCCGTGAAAGTTCTCTGTACATTTTCTAGGTCGGCAATTTCACCTGCCTTGAAAGGTGCTGTTAGTGTGCAGCAATATTCCAGCCTAGATAGAACAAGTGACCTGAAGAGTGTCATCATGGGCTTGGCCTCCCTAGTTTTGAAGGTTCTCATTATCCATCCTGTCATTTTTCTAGCAGATGCGATTGATACAATGTTATGGTCCTTGAAGGTGAGATCCTCCGACATGATCACTCCCAGGTCTTTGACGTTGGTGTTTCGCTCTATTTTGTGGCCAGAATTTGTTTTGTACTCTGATGAAGATTTAATTTCCTCATGTTTACCATATCTGAGTAATTGAAATTTCTCATCGTTGAACTTCATATTGTTTTCTGCAGCCCACTGAAAGATTCGGTTGATGTCCGCCTGGAGCCTTGCAGTGTCTGCAATGGAAGACACTGTCATGCAGATTCGGGTGTCATCTGCAAAGGAAGACACGGTGCTGTGGACTGACATCCTTGTCTATGTCGGATATGAGGATGAGGAACAAGATGGGAGCGAGTACTGTGCCTTGTGGAACGAGCTTTTCACCGTAGCTGCCTCGGACTTTACTCTGTTGACGACTACTCTCTGTGTTCTGTTAGTGAGGAAATTATAGATCCATCGACCGACTTTTCCTGTTATTCCTTTAGCACGCATTTTGTGCGCTATTACGCCATGGTCACACTTGTCGAAGGCTTTTGCAAAATCTGTATATATTACATCTGCATTCTTTTTGTCTTCTAGTGCATTTAGGACCTTGTCGTAGTGATCCAATAGTTGAGACAGACAGGAGCGACCTGTTCTAAACTCATGTTGCCCTGGGTTGTGTAACTGATGGGTTACAAGTACTGACTGATGTTGTAGTGGCCAGGCTTAGGCTTGGTTACAAGTACTGACTGATGTTGTAGTGGCCAGACTTAGGCTTGGTTACAAGTACTGACTGATGTTGTAGTGGCCAGACTTAGGCTTGGTTACAAGTACTGACTGATGTTGTAGTGGCCAGATTTAGGCTTGGTTACAAATACTGACTGATGTTGTAGTGGCCAGACTTAGGCTTGGTTACAAGTACTGACTGATGTTGTAGTGACCAGGCTTAGGCTTGGTTACAAGTACTGACTGATGTTGTAGTGGCCAGCTTAGGCTTGAGTTACAAGTACTGACTGACTGATGTTGTAGTGGCCAGGCTTAGGCTTGGTTACAAGTACGGACTGATGTTGTAGTGGCCAGGCTTAGGCTTGGTTACAAGTACTGACTGATGTTGTAGTGGCCAGGCTTAGGCTTGGTTACAAGTACTGACTGATGTTGTAGTAGCCAGGCTTAGGCTTGGTTACAAGTACTGACTGATGTTGTAGTGGCCAGGCTTAGGCTTGGCTACAAGTACTGACTGATGTTGTAGGGAATTCAGTGAGTGTAAAGAGACCGCGACTCTTCAGCACCCTCCTTTCATGCAAGAAGGAAATTACTATCAGCCCCTTTGGCTGTCTACAAGAGGGAACTCGATAAATTACTCAAATCACTTATTGATCAGCCGGGTTGCGGTGGCGGTGGGCACCAATAGCCTGATCGATCAGACCAACAACCAGGAGGCTTGGTTTGGGACCGGATCGCGGGGGTGGTGACCTCCGGAAGCGATTACAGGTATCCTCCAGGTATATAAATTCTGACTACTTGCTTCTCCTTCAGGCTGAGGGACTGATTCCCTTCTAAGTTGAGGGACTGATCCCCCTTCTATCAAAGCTAAGGTACCGATCCCCTTCTATCAAAGCTAATGGACTGATCCCCTTCTATCAAAGCTAAGGGACTGATCCCCTTCTATCAAAGCTAAGGTACTGATCCCCTTCTATCAAAGCTAAGGGACTGATCCCCTTCTATCAAAGCTAAGGGACTGATCCCCTTCTATCAAAGCTAAGGGACTGATCCCCTTCTGTCGAAGCTAAGGGACTGATCCCCTTCTGTCAAAGCTAAGGGACTGATCCCCTTCTGTCGAAGTTGAGGGACTGATCCCCCTTCTATCAAAACTAAGGGACTAATCCCCTTCTGTCAAAGCTAAGGGACTGATCACTAATTCAAACTGCCATTTCTGTCTTGTTTTATTCACCTGTATTTGAACGAAGCAGTTGGTAGTCGATATAAGGTGACTTCGATTATTGGTGACTGCAGTCTATATCCGCTTGTTTCTGCGAGGTAAATTGACATCAAAATCCCTTGTGATGTCAGAACATACAGGACGGGGTTGAAATAGCTTGGAACTATACTTAAGGCTCACTGATGTGCCCGGGCTGGGTAAGAAACATAACTTGTAAACCAGACTGCCCAGCTTATGTGGCATTTGTGGCCGAGTGGTCTAGAGCGCCGCTGGCAGAACTTTACCAGCTTCTCTTAAATGATTTTGAATTTGATGGCTGCCTTCTTAAATATATATATATATATATATATATATATATATATATATATATATATATATATATTAGTCGTGCCGAATAGGTAAAATTGGTCAGTTATCAAGAACTCATTTAAAATTAAGTCCTTTCTAAAATTTTCTCTTATATGTTTAAAGATATATTTTTTCATTTATGTTAATGTAAAAATTAATAATTTTGTACCAAAAGAACCTTAGGAAACTTACCTGACATTATTATAACAAGCACAATTTAATTTAGCTTAAACAAACACAATGAAATATATTTTTTTCTTTAGGTTCAGAATGATTTTTGCGAAATTATTGCATACACAAATTTTCGATTGCCTTATTCGGCAAGAGGGCGTTGCAAGTTTTAGAGAGAGAGAGAGAGAGAGAGAGAGAGAGAGAGAGAGAGAGAAAGAGAAAGAAAGATAGCTAGAAGCCAGACCTTAATAACTGAGAGATCAGTTCAACGCTTCCCTGTTAATAATTTTCCATAGTTTACCATTAAGAAATATTTTGGCCACATGATATAATAATCTATAATAATCTCCAAGTAAACTAATATTTTTTATAGTCTTAAGAATTTGTTCTCTTAAAAATATTGTTGATTTTTATACTACTACTGACACTGTCAGATTTATATTATTGAGGAATTTACATAAAGTTGATTTGTGTTTATATTATCCATTAAAAAATTTAATATGGTTTTGAATTCATTATTCTTGTAGTTATCTGGAGTTTATCTGGAGAGAGTTCCGGGGGTCAACGCCCCCGCGGCCCGGTCTGTGACCAGGCCTCCTTAGGTCAGTGTCCCAGGATGCGACCCACACCAGTCGACTAACACCCAGGTACCCATTTTACTGATGGGGAACATAGACAACAGGTGGAAAGAAACACGTCCAATGTTTCTACTCTGGCTGGGAATCGAACCCAGGCCCTCACCGTGTGAAGCGAGAGCGTTAACCACCAGGCCACCAGAGCCCTTTAGATTTCAAATTTAAAAAAAAATATAGAACAAAAGGTCTGAGCTTGCTACCATCTGTAGCTCATAAGACTACCATCTCCACGAACCCCTTTGAGGCGGGGTAGATGGCAGACCAGAGGCCTAGCTTCTCCCTACGAGCCCCGTGAGGGCGGGGAATGTGGCTAGGCCTGGGGACACTTGGTCCCAATGATGAGGAGGTACTTGTACCTCCTCCCATGGGAGACACTCCCCAGATAGGGAGCCAAGGCCGGGTCACCACTACTTGGAAAAGACCCGGGCCGGGAGAATACCGGCGAATAAAAACAAATAAAGATTTTAAATGTTTTTACGAACGTAAAGGTCTTGTCAGGAGACGTTACTTAAAAGATAACACGAGTGTTAGTGGGCCAAGACTGTTCAACTGCCTCCCAGCTGATTGTTGTCAAGGGGAGCTGGACAGTCACCTCCAGTCAGTACCTGACCAGCCAGGTTGTGCTTCGTACGTCGGTGTACGTGCGGCCAACAGTAACATCCTGGTCACGGACCGGACTACGGGGGGCGTTGACCCCCCAGACTACCCTCCAGGTAGGTAGAACATACAAAACGTTATTTATTATATTAATTAAACATGTATATTACCTGAGAACCAACAAATATCACTTTTAATATTAATCAGATATACGAGGTAACATTTTCCTCTCGAGACATTAAACTAGAGGATGTTTCAAAAAGATGGACCTGGTCAGCTTTGAATTTGGGTCCATCTTTTTGACCCATTTAATGTTAAATTGTTTGTGTTATACCTTCCTGGATATATTGGTGATGAGAAACATCCTGGACTTGTTGTGTTGGTGATGAGAAACATCCTGGACTTGTTGTGTTGGTGATGAGAAACATCCTGGACTTGTTGTGTTGGTGATGAGAAACATCCTGGATTTGTTGTGTTGGTGATGAGAAACATCCTGGACTTGTTGTGTTGGTGATGAGAAACATCCTGGACTTGTGTTGGTGATGAGAAACATCCTGGACTTGTTGTGTTGGTGATGAGAAACATCCTGGACTTGTTGTGTTGGTGATGAGAAACATCCTGGACTTGTTGTGTTGGTGATGAGAAACATCCTGGACGTGTTGTGTTACTGATGAGAAACATCCTGGACTTGTGTTGCTGATGAGAAACATCCTGGACTTGTGTTGCTGATGAGAAACATCCTGGACTTGTGTTGCTGATGAGAAACATCCTGGACTTGTGTTGCTGATGAGAAACATCCTGGACTTGTGTTGCTGATGAGAAACATCCTGGACTTGTGTTGCTGATGAGAAACATCCTGGACTTGTTGTGTTGCTGATGAGAAACATCCTGGACTTGTTGTGTTGGTTATGAGAAACATCCTGGACTTGTTGTGTTGGTGATGAGAAACATCCTGGACTTGTTGTGTTGGTTATGAGAAACATCCTGGACTTGTTGTGTTGGTGATGAGAAACATCCTGGACTTGTTGTGTTGGTGATGAGAAACATCCTGGACTTGTGTTGCTGATGAGAAACATCCTGGACTTGTGTTGCTGATGAGAAACATCCTGGACTTGTGTTGCTGATGAGAAACATCCTGGACTTGTGTTTGCTGATGAGAAACATCCTGGACTTGTGTTGCTGATGAGAAACATCCTGGACTTGTGTTGCTGATGAGAAACATCCTGGACTTGTGTTGCTGATGAGAAACATCCTGGACTTGTGTTGCTGATGAGAAACATCCTGGACTTGTGTTGCTGATGAGAAACATCCTGGACTTGTGTTGCTGATGAGAAACATCCTGGACTTGTGTTGCTGATGAGAAACATCCTGGACTTGTGTTGCTGATGAGAAACATCCTGGACTTGTGTTGCTGATGAGAAACATCCTGGACTTGTGTTGCTGATGAGAAACATCCTGGACTTGTGTTGCTGATGAGAACATCCTGGACTTGTGTTGCTGATGAGAAACATCCTGGACTTGTGTTGCTGATGAGAAACATCCTGGACTTGTGTTGCTGATGAGAAACATCCTGGACTTGTTTTGCTGATGAGAAACATCTGGACTGTTGTTGTGAGAAACTTGACTGTGGGAGAAACATTCCTTGACTTGTGTATATGTGACACAAGACTTATTGATGACTCATAGACTTTTTGTCATTTGGATGATAGACCTTGTTGTTCATATTGTGACCTGCATAGACTTGTTTTGTTCATATTGTGACTTGCATAGACTGTTCATATTGTGACCTGCATAGACTGTTCATATTGTGACCTGCATAGACTTTGTTGTTCATATTGTGACCTGCATAGACTTCGTTTGTTCATATTGTGACCTGCATAGACCTTTGTTTTGTTCATATTGTGACCTGCATAGACCTTTGTTTTGTTCATATTGTGACCTGCATAGACCTGTTTTGTTCATATTGGACCTGCATAGACCTTTGTTTTGTTCATATTGTGACCTGCATAGACCTTTGTTTTGTTCATATTGTGACCTGCATAGACCTTTGTTTTGTTCATATTGTGACCTGCATAGACCTTTATTTTGTTCATATTGTGACCTGCATAGACCTTTGTTTTGTTCATATTGTGACCTGCATAGACCTTTGTTTTGTTCATATTGTGACCTGCATAGACCTTTGTTTTGTTCATATTGTGACCTGCATAGACCTTTGTTTTGTTCATATTGTGACCTGCATAGACCTTTGTTTTGTTCATATTGTGACCTGCATAGACCTTTGTTTTGTTCATATTGTGACCTGCATAGACCTTTGTTTTGTTCATATTGTGACCTGCATAGACCTTTGTTTTGTTCATATTGTGACCTGCATAGACCTTTGTTTTCATATTGTGACCTGCATAGACCTTTGTTTTGTTCATATTGTGACCTGCATAGACCTTTGTTTTGTTCATATTGTGACCTGCATAGACCTTTGTTTTGTTCATATTGATTGACCTGCATAGGACCCTTTTGTTTTGTTCATATTGTGACCTGCATAGACCTTTGTTTTGTTCATATTGTGACCTGCATAGACCTTTGTTTTGTTCATATTGTGACCTGCATAGACCTTTGTTTTGTTCATATTGTGACCTGCATAGACCTTTGTTTTGTTCATATTGTGACCTGCATAGACCTTTGTTTTGTTCATATTGTGACCTGCATAGACCTTTGTTTTCATATTGTGACCTGCATAGACCTTTGTTTTCATATTGTGACCTGCATAGACCTTTGTTTTGTTCATATTGTGACCTGCATAGACTCTTTGTATGTTTGTTCATATTGTGACCTGCATAGACCTTTGTTTTGTTCATATTGTGACCTGCATAGACCTTTGTTTTGTTCATATTGTGACCTGCATAGACCTTTGTTTTGTTCATATTGTGACCTGCATAGACCTTTGTTTTGTTCATATTGTGACCTGCAATAGACCTTTGTTTTGTTCATATTGTGACCTGCATAGACCTTTGTTTTCATATTGTGACCTGCATAGACCTTTGTTTTTCATATTGTGACCTGCATAGACCTTTGTTTTCAATTTCATATTGTGACCTGCATAGACCTTTGTTTTCATATTGTGACCTGCATAGACCTTTGTTTTGTTCATATTGTGACCTGCATAGACCTTTGTTTTGTTCATATTGTGACCTGCATAGACCTTTGTTTTGTTCATATTGTGGACCTGCATAGACCTTTGTTTTGTTCATATTGTGACCTGCATAGACCTTTTTTTGTTCATATTGTGACCTGCATAGACCTTTGTTTTGTTCATATTGTGACCTGCATAGACCTTTATCGTGAACAAGGTTGTGGGAACCCTTACAATTACACCGGATATGTGTTGGTAATAAGAGAGGGGTGTGGGGGTGGGAGAGAGAGAGAGGGGTGTGGGGGTGGGAGAGAGAGAGAGGGTGTGTGGGGTGGGAGAGAGAGAGAGAGGGGTGTGGGGGTGGGAGAGAGAGAGAGGGGTGTGTGGGGGTGGGAGAGAGAGAGAGGGGTGTGGGAGAGAGGCACATTTACGGTCGTGATAACAAGGGGATTGATAAACCACACCATTAGCGTCTCTCTCTCTCTCTCTCTCTCTCTCTCTTCTCTTCTCTCTCTCTCTCTCTCTCTCTGTCTTTCTTCTTCTCTCTTCTGTCTTCTCTCTCTGTCTTTCTGTCTGCTCTCCTGTCTCTCTCTGTCTCTCCGTCTCTCTGTCTCTGTCTCTCTCTGTCTCTGTCTCTGTCTCTCTGTCTCTTCTGTCTCTTTCTGCTCTGTCTCTCTCCTTCTCTCTGTCTCTGTCTCTCTGTCTTCTTCTCTGTCTCTCTCTCTCTCTCTCTCTGTCTCTCTCTGTCTCTCTCTCTCTCTCTCGTCTCTTCTCTTCTCTGTCTCCTCTCTCTCTCTCTCTCTCTCTCTGTCTCTCTCTCTCTCTCTCTCTCTCTCTCTCTCTCTCTCTCTCTCTTCTCTCTCTCTCTCTCTCTTCTCTGTCTCTGTCTCTCTCTCTCTCTCTCTCTCTCTCTCGTCTCTGTCTCTGTCTCTCTCTCCAGTTCAAAATAAGTTGATAAGTTGATCTGCTCACAACTCATCAACAAATGAGTCAACAGTTTGGTTTAAAGTTGTATATAAGAGAAAATTTGGTTTAACGATGTAAACAAGATAGTTTGTAACCAAGATAGTGTGTGAACAAGATAGTTTGTAAACAAGATAGTGTGTGAACAAGATAGTTTGTAAACAAGATAGTTTGTAAACAAGATAGTGTGTAAACAAGATAGTTTGTAAACAAGATAGTTTGTAAACAAGATAGTTTGTAAACAAGATAGTGTGTAAACAAGATAGTTTGTAAACAAGATAGTGTGTAAACAAGATAGTTTGTAAACAAGATAGTTTGTGAACAAGATAGTGTGTAAACAAGATAGTGTGTAAACAAGATAGTTTGTGAACAAGATAGTGTGTAAACAAGATAGTGTGTAAACAAGATAGTTTGTGAACAAGATAGTGTGTAAACAAGATAGTGTGTAAACAAGATAGTTTGTGAACAAGATAGTGTGTAAACAAGATAGTGTGTAAACAAGATAGTTTGTGAACAAGATAGTTTGTAAACAAGATAGTGTGTAAACAAGATAGTTTGTAAACAAGATAGTGTGTAAACAAGATAGTTTGTAAACAAGATAGTTTGTAAACAAGATAGTTTGTAAACAAGATAGTGTGTAAACAAGATAGTTTGTGAACAAGATAGTGTGTAAACAAGATAGTGTGTAAACAAGATAGTGTGTAAACAAGATAGTGTGTAAACAAGATAGTTTGTGAACAAGATAGTTTGTGAACAAGATAGTGTGTAAACAAGATAGTGTGTAAACAAGATAGTGTGTAAACAAGATAGTGTGTAAACAAGATAGTGTGTAAACAAGATAGTTTGTAAACAAGATAGTGTGTAAACAAGATAGTGTGTAAACAAGATAGTTTGTGAACAAGATAGTTTGTGAACAAGATAGTGTGTAAACAAGATGGTGTGTAAACAAGATAGTTTGTAAACAAGATAGTGTGTAAACAAGATAGTTTGTAAACAAGATAGTTTGTGAACAAGATAGTGTGTAAACAAGATAGTGTGTAAACAAGATAGTGTGTAAACAAGATAGTTGTGAACAAGATAGTTGTAAACAAGATAGTTTGTAAACAAGATAGTGTGTAAACAAGATAGTGTGTAAACAAGATAGTTTGTGAACAAGATAGTGTGTAAACAAGATAGTTTGTAAACAAGACAGTGTGTAAACAAGATAGTGTGTAAACAAGATAGTTTGTAAACAAGATAGTTTGTGAACAAGATAGTGTGATAAACAAGAAGTGTTGAAACAAGAAGTGTGTAAAACAAATAGTTGTAACAAGATAGTTGTAAACAAGATAGTTTGTATAAACCAAGACAGTGTTTAAACAAGAGGTGTAAACAAGTTAGTTTTAACAGATAGTGTAAACAAGATAGTTGTAACGAAGACATGGTAAACAAGAAGTGTGAAAAGATAGTTACCCTTAAATTCATAGATAAAGTAACAAGAGTTTGGTTTGATTAAACCAGAGATGAAAATCAAGTCTATAAACATGAGATAATCATAAGTTATAATTAGTTATAACAAGAATCGATTAATTAATGATTATAATCATAGTAAATAACAGTTATAATCAAGATCACATGATTATATAATCATTTTAATACGATTATAATTCAGTTTAATCAAACTAACAATCTATATTAATCACATTATAATCATAGATCAAATTATCAGGTTATTATAACATTATAATCATTATATAATCATTATTAATCATATTATCAACATTATAATCATTAATCAACATTAATATTAATCAACATTATAATCATTATTCAACATTATAATCAATTCAATTTAACATTATAATCATTATTAATCAACATTATAATCATTATTAATCAACATTATAATCATTAATCAACATTATATCATCATTAATAATCAACATTATAATCATTAATCAACATTATAATCATTAATCAACATTATAATCATTAATCAACATTATAATCATTAATCAACATTATAATCATTATTAATCAACATTATAATCATTAATCAACATTATAATCATTAATCAACATTATAATCATTAATCAACATTATAATCATTAATCAACATTACAATCATTATTAATCAACATAATCATTATTAATCAACATTATAATCATTAATCAACATTATAATCATTATTAATCAACATTATAATCATTATTAATCAACATTATAATCATTATTAATCAACATTACAATCATTACTAATCAACATTATAATCATTAATCAACATTATAATCATTAATCAACATTATAATCATTATTAATCAACATAATCATTAATCAACATTATAATCATTATTAATCAACATAATCATTAATCAACATTATAATCATTATTAATCAACATAATCATTAATCAACATTATAATCATTATTAATCAACATAATCATTAATCAACATTATAATCATTATTAATCACATAATCATTGTCATAATCATTATCAAAAATCAATTATTATTATCAATATGATAATTATTGTTCCATCTATTGTGAACATGGAACACAAAACGGTCGTGTACGTTGACGTAAGTGTCAGGGGCCCAAGACTGTTCAACAGCCTCCCAGCATTAGGGGGATTACCAATAGACTTCCTGGTTGTCTTCAAGAAGGCGCTGGACAGCCGCCTAAAGTCAGTACCTGACCAGTCGGGGTGTGGTTCCTATGTCCGGTTTCTTACGGTCACCTGCAACAGCCTAGTTGATCAGGTTCTGATCCACCGCGAGGCCTGGTCATGGGCCGGGCCGCGGGGGCGTTGACCCCGAAATACCCTCCAGGTATCAATCATCATTAGTCGTCATGATTATCACCATTAACAAGTATCATTAATATAATAGGGGAGAACGAGGGGAGAACGTGGGGAGAGAAGAGAGGGGAGCAGAGCAAGGGAAGAAAATGGAGGGGAGAGAGTGGGGAGAGAAGGTAGGGGAATAGAGATAAGTAAAGACAAAGGGTTCTTGTGCCATCACAGAACACTGACGCCGCCGCCGCCGCTGCCACTTCCCTTACACAAAGACCCCTGGCGCCGCTGCCATCATCCTGTCACTGCCCCCGCCACCTGGTGCCACTGCCATTATCCTGTCACTATCACTGCCATCATCCTGTCACTACCACTGCCATCATCCTGTCACTGCCCCTGCCACCTGACGCCACTGCCATCATCCTGTCACTGTCACTCCCATCATCCTGTCACTGCCACTCCCATCATCCTGTCACTGCCACTCCCATCATCCTGTCACTGCCACTCCCATCATCCTGTCACTGCCACTGCCATCATCCTGTCACTACCACTGCCATCATCCTGTCACTGTCACTCCCATCATCCTGTCACTGCCACTCCCATCATCCTGTCACTGTCACTCCCATCATTCCTGTCACTGCCCACTCCCATCTCTGTCACTGCCACTGCCATCTCCTGCCACTGTCACTCCCATCATCCTGTCACTGCCACTGCCATCATCCTGCTCACTGTCACTCCATCTCCTGTCACTGTCACTCACATCATCTGTCACTGCCACTGCCATCATCCTGTCACTGTCCACTCCACTCATCCTGTCATCTGTTCACTCCCATCATCCTGTCACTGCCACTGCCATATCTGTCACTGCCACTCCCATCATCCTGTCACTGCCACTGCCATCATCCTGTCACTGCCACTCCCATCATCCTGTCACTGCCACTCCCATCATCCTGTCACTGCCACTCCCATCATCCTGTCACTGCCCCGTCACCTGGTGCCATTGCCATCATTCTGTCACTGACCCCGCCACCTGGTGCCACTGCCCCCGCCACCTGGTGCCACTGCCCCCGCCACCTGGTGTCACTGCCATCATCCTGTCACTGCCCTCGCCACCTGGCGCCACTGCCATCAACCTGTCACTGCCATCATTCTGTCACTGCCCCCGTCACCTGGTACCACTGACATCATCGTATCACTGCCACTGCCATCATCCTATCACTGCCATCATCTTGTCACTGCCACTGACATCATCTTATCACTGCCATCATCCTGTCACTGCCATCGTTCTGTCACTGCCCCCGCCACCTGGTGCCATTGCCATCCTGTCACTGCCGCCGCCACCTGGCGCCACTGCCATTATCCTGTCACTGTCCCCGCCACCTGGTGCCACTGCCATCATCCTGTCACTGCTGCCGCCACCTGGCGCCACTGCCATCATCCTGTCACTGCCCCCGCCACCTGGCGCCATTGCCACCATCCTGTCACTATCACTGCCATCATCCTGTCACTGCCCCCATCACCTGGTGGCCACTGCCAATCATACCTAGTCACTGCCCGCACACTGCGCATCATCCTGTCACTGCTGCCGCCACCTGGCGCCACTGCCATCTCCTGTCACTGCCCCCGCCACTGGCGCCATTGCCACCTCCTGTCACTATCATTGCCAACATCTGTCAACTGCCTCCTTTATCAACCTGTGCCATTCATCCTGTCACTGCCCATTAACCATGGTGGCACTGCCATACTGTCACCTGCCCCGCCACGGTGGGCTCACGCTATCATCACTGCCCCAAACTGGCGCCACAGCCATCATCACTGTCCCCACCACCTGCGCACTCCGTCATCACTGCCGCCGCCACGTGCACCACTATTCACTACAATTTAAACACTACACTGCCTGAAGTGTCCCTGATAAACACTAAATTAAATAATCTGAAACACAACAAGTGGCAATGTCTGGAATGACACTCGTCTATGAATGAACCCTTAACCAGTCGAGGCTTGCTCACGGCCTGGGATGAGGGGGGCGTTGACCCCCGAAATCTCCAGCTATATCACACTACACAACTATATCATCTACAAACCTGTCAGACACTGCAACTTCTTGGGATCTTAATACTTAGGAATTCTTCGCTTGCCTAATTCTTGGGCACGACCTACTTCCACATTGAACAAATGTGACACCACCTATGACTGCTGCACCTCTCCTGCCATACGGTTTATAAGCTGCTTCTCCGCTCATCTGCCGTATTCTACTCAAGATTGATGGACTGACCACATCGACTCAAGGTTGAGGGACTGATTACCTCATTCTCCTCCTGTTCTTCAAGTTTCTCCTTTGTATGGACTGATGAAGCCACTGTGTGGCGAAACGTTTCCTCAATAAAGATACCCAAGAGTTGCACATGTGTCTAATTTATCAACATGTCGGTTCTCTGAACCATTCATCTACAAACAACCCGATGTTCGCTCCGGCTTGGACCATTGACAAGTCACACTAACACACGAAGGTAAGGGAGTCTGTATAAGCGGGGGTTTTGTATAGTTCCAGGTATGATATTGCGTATTATAGGTCTTTATAAGCAGTAACTACAAAAAAATAAGATACAAAATAACGAAAAAACCTTAAAGGTATAATTAATAAATAATTCGATAAAATAACCAAGAATTATTTTTAATAGAAGGAAAGAAAGCGACTCACGAAATCGTAGTGACACGATTGGCGGGGTTAGAACCCGCGGTCAGTGGCTAACGCGACGGTCTGGAGTTTTGAGACTGATCGCGGGTTCAAACCCCGCCCGTGGTATAGGTTTGGAAAAGAAGTGTTCCGTAAATCGAATTCTTGACCCCTCGAGGTAGGTTCCTTGGTGATGGTGAGGGGCTCTTGATCTAGGGAATTGGATCTGTGCTCCAGTTTCCTGAATTGGGCCTCAGCACCCCCCCCCTCCAATAATCCCTACGGGTTTAACGATTCCTCACGATTATAGTAATTCAAATTCTTGAGATTCCTATAAAAATGTACAGATTTTGGTACGAAATGCTGTGTGGCGAAACGTTTCCTGAATAAAGATTCCCGTATGCTGCATAAGTGTCTCAATCTTCAACTTGTCAGTTTTTCAAACCATTCATCACAACTGTCAGACACTGCAGCATCATGGGATCTTGTTACAAAGAATTCTTCAACACTTGTCCAACCTCTGGACGAAGATCTACTTCGACTAGTGGATGGTACCACTATGACCCCGCCTCCGCCTGCTTCACCTCACCTCACTACTTCGACTAGTGGATGGTACCACTATGACCCCGCCTCCGCCTGCTTCACCTCACCTCACTACAGTATATAAGCCACGTCTACGGCCCTATGCTGTACATTCTACAAGATTGATGGACTGAACACATCGACTCCAGGCTGAGGGACTGATTCACTATGACCCCACCTCCGCCTGCTTCACCTCACCTCACTACAGTATACAAGCCACGTCTACGGCCCTATGCTGTACATTCTACAAGATTGATGGACTGAACACATCGACTCCAGGCTGAGGGACTGATTACGTCGTACTCCTCCTCTCCTTACGCCTTCCTCTTTATATTAGACTGATGAAGCCGCTGTGTGACGAAACGTTTCCTGAATAAAGATTCCCATATGCTGCATAAGTGTCTCAATGGTTCAGCTATGTTATAGAAGTCCATTGTTCTGGTTGAAATTGTTGGTTATAGAGATAAGCGATGATTCCAGGATTCTTCGGTATTGGGTGTTGTCTTCTGTTTCCTGACGTGAGTCTTGCTGGGACAAATTTGGCAATAGAGTATTAAAGGAACAGTGAAAAATGTACCAGCCGGAAATGTGTTGTCATTTCTACGTAATTTACCCGATAAGAGGCAGGGCAGTGAGAGTAAAAAAAAAAAAAAAAAACCTATTGACAGACATGTGCTTGACAAATTAGACACATGTGCATTTCGTAGGTATCTCTAGTGAGGAAACGTTTCGCCACACAGTGGCTTCACCAGTCCAATACAAAGTAGAAATCGGTAAGGAGAGGAGAAGTTTGAGGTAATCAGTCCCTACAAGAGTGATGGACTGAACACATCGACTCCAGGTTGAGGGACTGATTACCTCAAACTTCTCCTCTCCTTACCGATTTCAACTTTGTATAGGACTGATGAAGCCACTGTGTGGCGAAACATTTCTTCAATAAAGATTCCCATGTGTTGCATAAGTGTCTCAATTCTTCAACTTGTCGGTTTTCAAAACCATTCATCACACATTTGGATTTATCAAGTGTGATACCACCTATGACTGCTGCACCTCACCTGCCTACTGTATATAAGCCACTTCTTCGCACACACATTATTTTCAAGATTGATGGACGGATTACATCGACTCTAGGCTGAGAGACTGATTACTTCAAACTACTCCTGTTCTTCACCATTCTCCTTTGTATTGGACTGATGAAGCACTGTGTGGCGAAACGTTTCCTCACTAAAGATACCCAAGTGTTGCACATGTGTCTAATTTGTCAAGCACATTTCTGTCAATACTATTACTGGGTAAAGAGTACACGAGTATATATAGTGTGTAGTCAGGTGGAGAGTGTTGGGTAGGTGGGATCTGAGTTGGACCTACACTGGACGGGCGAGTGTGTTCTGTAGGATAACTGAAGATTCCTATTGTAAGGAGTTCAATTATGTTGTATAAACCGTCGTTGTGGTTGTAATTAGACAGATGATGATTCCAAGCCCCTCGGTACTGTCTTCCCTGTAGTTCCCTGTCTTCCCTGTAGTTCCCTGTCTTCCCTGTAGTTCCCTGTCTTCCCTGTAGTTCCCTGTCTTCCCTGTAGTTCCCTGTCTTCCCTGTAGTTCCCTGTAGTTCCCTGTCTTCCCTGTAGTTCCCTGTAGTTCCCTGTCTTCCCTGTAGTTCCCTGTCTTACCTGTAGTTCCCTGTCTTCCCTGTAGTTCCCTGTCTTCCCTGTAGTTCCCTGTCTTCCCTGTAGTTCCCTGTCTTACCTGTAGTTCCCTGTCTTCCCTGTAGTTCCCTGTCTTCCCTGTAGTTCCCTGTTTTCCCTGTAGTTCCCTGTTTTCCCTGTAGTTCCCTGTCTTCCCTGTAGTTCCCTGTCTTCCATGTAGTTCCCTGTCTTCCCTGTAGTTCCCTGTCTTCCCTGTAGTTCCCTGTCTTCCCTGTAATTGATTACATGGCTGTGGAAGCCTCGGTGTTCACACACGTGTTCCACAAATCCACCATTCTGCCTGTATATTGGTGTTCTGAAATACGTGTTTGGAGGTCTCTGGATGTCTCGCTCACGTATAATTGTTTGCAGTCGTTGCAAGGGATTATGTATACATGATGGGAGGGATACATGATGGGAGAGATACAATACATAATGGGAGGGATACAATACATAATGGGAGGGATACAATACATAATGGGAGGGATACAATACATAATGGGAGGGATACAGTACATGCTGGGAGGGATACAGTACATAATGGGAGGGATACAATACATGATGGAAGGGATACAATACATGATGGAAGGGATACAATACATGATGGGAGAAATACTATACATGATGGGAGGGATACAGTACATGATGAGAGGTATACAATACGTAATGGGAGGGATACAGTACATGATGGGAGGGATACAATACATGATGGAAGGGATACAATACATGATGGGAGAAATACTATATATGATGGGAGGGATACAGTACATGATGAGAGGTATACAATACGTAATCTGAGGGATACAGTACATGATGGGAGGGATACAGTACATGATGGGAGGGATACAGTACATGATGGGAGGGATACAGTACATGATGGGAGGGATACAATACATAATGGTAGTGTACATGGTAACATAATAAGATCTCACAACTTTATGTGGTGTGTTGTGGCGCCTGGTTGTCACACAATCTACATTGTCTCCACCACAAGGAGGTGATTGTTGTGTGTTGTCACCGGTTTGTGTTTGCGGGGGTCGAGACCCGGTTCCTAACATCGCCTATTAAAATTAAAACTAGTGGGCCCGCCTCTTATGACGCAGCCTCCAACTTCTGCACCTCACTTCAGGTTTCCTTTCAAACTCCAATTGTATTCTAGCTTAGCATGGGCCAGTAGGCCTGCTGCAGTGCTCCTTCCTTCTTAAGTGGGTGTGATTTGAAGCAACATAATATATATATATATATTAATATATATATTTATATATATATATGTCGTGCCGAATATGTAAAACTGGTCAATTAGCAAGAAACTCATTTAAAATTAAGTCCTTTCTAAAATTTTTTCTTATACGTTTAAAGATATATTTTTTTCATTAATGTTGATGTAAAAAATTATAATTTTGCACCAAAAGGAACTTTGAAAACTTACCTAACCTTATTATAACAAGAACAATTTATTTTAGCCTAACCCAACTAAATATATTTTAGATGTGTTTACAATAATTTAATACTAAACAAACACAGTGAAATATATTTTTTTCGTTAGGTTCAGAATGAATTTGGCGAAATTATTACATACACAAATTTTCACTTGTCCTATATGGCAAGATGAGCGTTGCTATTTAAGCCAAGATGGCAAGTTCTGCCTATTCGGCACGACATATATAATATATATAAATATATATATATATATTATATATATATATTTATATATATATATATATATATATATAATATATATATATATATATATATAAAGTTGTGTGTATATATATAAATCTAAGATTATTTCTAGAGAAGTAAATTTTAAGGGAGTTTGGCCTATTAGGCACAACATACATACACATATATACACACTCACACCTCATACAACAAAGTGTAGAAGTACAACGTAATCTTGTGTTCAGTATTGTACTGGATACAGAAAATACACATACACCCCCGCCCCGCGGGGGCGCTGACCCCCGAAACCTTCTCCAGGTATACCTCTGCTATACCTTGCTGTACCTTGCTATACCTCTGCTATACCTTGCTATACCTCTGCTATACCTTGCTATACCTCTGCTATACCTCTGCTATACCTTGCTATACCTCTGCTATACCTCTGCTATACCTTGCTATACCTCTGCTATACCTTGCTATACCTCTGCTATACCTTGCTATACCTCTGCTATACCTTGCTATACCTCTGCTATACCTCTGCTATACCTTGCTATACCTCTGCTATACCTTGCTATACCTCTGCTATACCTTGCTATACCTCTGCTATACCTTGCTATACTTTGCTATACCTTGCTATACCTCTGCTATACCTTGCTATACCTTGCTATACCTCTGCTATACCTTGCTATAACCTCTGCTATACCTTGCTATACCTCTGCTATACCTTGCTATACCTCTGCTATACCTTGCTATACCTCTGCTATACCTCTGCTATACCTTGCTATACCTCTGCTATACCTTGCTATACCTCTGCTATACCTTGCTATACCTCTGCTATACCTTGCTATACCTCTGCTATACCTTGCTATACCTCTGCTATACCTCTGCTATACCTTGCTATACCTCTGATATACCTCTGCTATACCTTGCTATACCTCTGCTATACCTCTGCTATACCTTGCTATACCTCTGCTATACCTTGCTATACCTCTGCTATACCTTGCTATACCTCTGCTATACCTCTGCTATACCTTGCTATACCTCTGCTATACCTCTGCTATACCTTGCTATACCTCTGCTATACCTTGCTATACCTCTGCTATACCTTGCTATACCTCTGCTATACCTCTGCTATACCTTGCTATACCTCTGCTATACCTTGCTATACCTCTGCTATACCTTGCTTATACCTCTGCTATACTTGCTATACCTCTGCTATACCTCTGCTATACCTTGCTATACCTCTGCTATACCTCTGCTATACCTTGCTATACCTCTGCTATACCTTGCTATACCTGTGTGTAATTGATATTCGTACATATTTAAACGTTTCTTGGTCCTTATGGAGTTAACTTAAATTTCAACTTAAACCCAAGTTAACTTATCTTAGGGCAACTTGACCTGAGCCTAACTTAGCCTCGCTTAAAATATAGAAAACGGGTTTTGTAAACTTAAAATATAGAAAACGGGTTTTGTAAACTTAAAATATAGAAAACGGGTTTTGTTAACTTAAATATAGAAAACGGGTTTTGTAAACTTAAAATATAGAAAACGGGTTTTGTAAACTTAAAATATAGAAAACGGGTTTTGTTAACTTAAAATATAGAAAACGGGTTTTGTAAACTTAAAATATAGAAAACGGGTTTTGTAAACTTAAAATATAGAAAACGGGTTTTGTAAACTTAAAAATATAGAAAACGGGTTTTGTAAACTTAAAATATAGAAAACGGGTTTTGTTAACTTAAAAATATAGAAAACGGGTTTTGTTAACTTAAAATATAGAAAACGGTTTTGTAAACTTAAAATATAGAAAAACGGGCTTTGTAAACTTAAAATATAGAAAACGGTTTGTAAACTTAAAATATAGAAAACGGGTTTTGTAAACTTAAAATATAGAAAAGCGGGTTTTGTTAACTTAAAATATAGAAAACGGGTTTGTAAACTTAAAATATAGAAAACGGGCTTTGTAAACTTAAAATATAGAAAACGGGTTTTGTTAACTTAAAATATAGAAAACGGGTTTTGTAAACTTAAAATATAGAAAACGGGTTTTGTAAACTTAAAATATAGAAAACGGGTTTTGTTAACTTAAAATATAGAAAACGGGTTTTGTTAACTTAAAATATAGAAAACGGGTTTGTAAACTTAAAATATAGAAAACGGGCTTTGTAAACTTAAAATATAGAAAACGGGTTTTGTAAACTTAAAATATAGAAAACGGGTTTTGTAAACTTAAAATATAGAAAACGGGTTTTGTTAACTTAAAATATAGAAAACGGGCTTTGTAAACTTAAAATATAGAAAACGGGTTTTGTAAACTTAAAATATAGAAAACGGGTTTTGTAAACTTAAAATATAGAAAACGGGCTTTGTAAACTTAAAATATAGAAAACGGGTTTGTGAAACTTAAAATATAGAAAACGGGTTTTGTAAACTTAAAATATAGAAAACGGGTTTTTGTTAACTTAAAATATAGAAAACGGTTTTGTTAACTTAAAATATAGAAAAACGGGTTTGTAAACTTAAAATATAGAAAACGGGCTTTGTAAATTAAATATAGAAAACGGGTTTTGTTAACTTAAAATATAGAAAACGGGTTTTGTAAACTTAAAATATAGAAAACGGGTTTGTAAACTTAAAATATAGAAAACGGGCTTTGTAAACTTAAAATATAGAAAACGGGCTTTGTAAACTTAAAATATAGAAAACGGGTTTTGTAAACTTAAAATATAGAAAACGGGTTTTGTAAACTTAAAATATAGAAAACGGGTTTTGTAAACTTAAAATTAGAAAACGGGTTTTGTAAACTTAAAATATAGAAACGGGTTTGTAAACTTAAAATATAGAAAACTGGTTTTGTAAACTTAAAATATAGAAAACGGTTTTGTAAACTTAAAATATAGAAAACGGGTTTTGTAAACTTAAAATATAGAAAACGGTTTGTAAACTTAAAATATAGAAAACGGTTTTTGTAAACTTAAAATATAGAAAACGGGTTTTGTAAACTTAAAATATAGAAAACGGGTTTTGTAAACTTAAAATATAGAAAACGGGTTTTGTAAACTTAAAATATAGAAAACGGGTTTTGTAAACTTAAAATATAGAAAAACGGGTTTTGTAAACTTAAAAATATAGAAAACGGGTTTTGTAAACTTAAAATATAGAAAACGGGTTTTGTAAAACTTAAAATATAGAAAACGGGTTTTGTAAACTTAAAATATAGAAAACGGGTTTTGTAAACTTAAAATATAGAAAACGGGTTTTGTAAACTTAAAATATAGAAAACGGGTTTTGTAAACTTAAAATATAGAAAACGGGTTTTGTAAACTTAAAATATAGAAAACGGGTTTTGTAAACTTAAAATATAGAAAACGGGTTTTGTAAACTTAAAATATAGAAAACGGTTTTTGTAAACTTAAAATATAGAAAACGGGTTTTGTAAACTTAAAATATAGAAAACGGGTTTTGTAAACTTAAAATATAGAAAACGGTTTTGTAAACTTAAAATATAGAAAACGGGTTTTGTAAACTTAAAATATAGAAAAACGGGTTTTTGTAAACTTAAAATATGAAAAACGGTTTTGTAAACTTAAAATATAGAAAAACGGGTTTTGTAAACTTAAAATATAGAAAACGGGTTTTGTAAACTTAAAATATAGAAAACGGGTTTTGTAAACTTAAAATATAGAAAACGGTAAATGTAAATAAATTGATGTTGCGAAAATATAGAAAAAAATATATATTTTCTGATTATTATTATTATTATTATTATTATTATTATTATTATTATTAATTTATTAATATTATTAGTATTTTATCATTATCATAATTATTGATATTATTATATTTCACTATATCCGTAAACAGGTGAGTAGACACAAGGTAGATACCAAGTGGATACGGTAGACGCTAGTAGACGCCAGGTAGACGTTTGGTAGACGTAGATGCCAGTTAGACAAGGTAGACGCGAAGTAGAAGCCAATTAGACAAGGTAGACGCGAAGTAGAAGCCAATTAGACAAGGTAGACGCGAAGTAGAAGCCAGTTAGACAAGGTAGACGCGAAGTAGAAGCCAATTAGACAAGGTAGACGCGAAGTAGAAGCCAATTAGACAAGGTAGACGCGAAGTAGAAGCCCAATTAGACAAGGTAGACGCGAAGTAGAAGCCAGTTAGACAAGGTAGACGCGAAGTAGAAGCCAATTAGACAAGGTAGACGCGAAGTAGAAGCCAATTAGACAAGGTAGACGCGAAGTAGAAGCCAATTAGACAAGGTAGACGCGAAGTAGAAGCCAATTAGACAAGGTAGACGCGAAGTAGAAGCCAATTAGACAAGGTAGACGCGAAGTAGAAGCCAATTAGACAAGGTAGACGTTAGGTAGCCGTAGATGCCAGTTAGACAAGGTAGACGCGAAGTAGAAGCCAGTTAGACAAGGTAGACGCGAAGTAGAAGCCAATTAGACAAGGTAGACGCCAGGTAGACACCTGTTAATGGGGAGGATGTTAAGCACTAATTACCGTGGGAGCGGGCCAGTGTTTAGACATTCTTGTGGCTTAGTCTATCCACGGTCCACACCCGGTCCACTGCCGGTCCACACCTAGTTCACATTCCTACCCTCTGCCTCACATTTTGTCCATTGCTGGTCCACAGCTGGCCCACTGCTGGTACACAGCTGGCCCACTGCTGGTACACTGCCGGTACACAGCTGGCCCACTGCTGGTACACTGCCGGTACACTGCTGGTCCATTGCCGGTCCACTGCCGGTCCACTGCTGGTTCACAGCTGGCCCACTGCTGGTACATTGCCGGTATACAGCTGGTCCACTGCTGATCTACAGCTGGTCCACTGCTGGTCCACAGCTGGCCCACTGCTGGTACACTGCCGGTACACAGCTGATCCACAGCTGGTCCACTGCTAATCCACAGCTGGTCCACTACTGGTCCACAGCTGGTCCACAGCTGGTCCACAGCTGGTCCACTGCTGGTCCACTGCTGGTCCACTGCTGGCCCACTGCCGGTACACTACTGGTCCATTGCTGGTCCACTGCTGGTCCACAGCTGGTCCACAGCTGGTCCACAGCTGGTCCACTGCCGGTACACTGCTGGTCCACAGCTGGTCCATACGTTAATATGTCAACAAACTTCAATTATTCTGCTGTCGAAGAAAGATGGAGGGAAGACAGGCAAACAGACAAGCAGACAGAAAGGCAGACAAGCAGACAGGAAGGCTGGCAGGCAAGCAGAGAGGTGGTATGTTCAGCAAAGCGGTGATCTGCCGGGCCAGCAGACTTCTGTGTCTGCACATAACACACTCGTCACCTCATTGACGTGGGGATTGATGTGGTGGGTCGCCTGGTCATTAGTGGCGGTGCCTGTTGGTGTGGTGATTGCTGGACCTGAAGTGCGTAAGAGTGGTTGACGGGGTGATGGGTGATTGACGGGGTGATGGGTGATTGACGGGGTGATGGGGTGGTTGACGGGGGTGATGGGTGGTTGACGGGGTGGTGGGTGGTTGATGGGTGATTGACGGGGTGATGTGTAAGCTATTGGCCTGAAATTTTACAACTCGCCGCGAGTTCAGTCCCCACCCCTTACCATGGTTAGTTTGCATGGTTAGTTAGTCATTACAATTTCGTAAGTCACGAAGTCAGGAAATTTGGAAACAGGAGGTGATGCTAATCTGTTCTTAAGTGTGACAAATGTCGTTTCTTGGTCACAAGTCTCCTCAAATGGAACAGCCTTCTTGAGAAGCCAAGTCAGTGGTGCAGCAACAGTAGAGAAACCGGCAATGAAAGTGCTTTGAAATCCAACTAGTCTTGGGAACTGTCTGCCATCATAGGTCTAGGGAAATCCTGAATGCCGTCCCGAGTCACTACATGGCCCAGAAACATCATCTTTTTCCTGGAAGACTGGAATCTGGAAAGCTTGACTTTGAGTTTAACCTCGGCTAATTTAACGAATACCCCCTCCCTCAAGTTTTGTGAGAAGGGAAGGTATATGGTACAGTGTGGAAGAATGGTGTCACACCGTCGACTGTGCACGCATCACTGTCAGCTATTACGTGGTCTCCTTCTAAAGCTTTGCTCACAAACACCATAACTGGATTGGTAGGTAAGACACATAGGCAACAGTTAGGCAACTTTATTCCGAAACGTTTCGCCTACACAGTAGGCTTCTTCAGTCGAATACAGAAAGTAGGCAGGAACAGTAGAGATGTGAAGACGATGTAATCAGTCCATCACCCTTGAAGTCGTAGAATTTGAGGTCAGTCCCTCAGCCTGGAGAAGTTCAGTTCCATAGTCAGGAACTATCTCCTGATAGTTCCTGACTATGGAACTGAACTTCTCCAGGCTGAGGGACTGACAACCTCAAATTCTACGACTTCAAGGGTGATGGACTGATTACATCGTCTTCTCTACTGTTCCTGCCTACTTTCTGTATTCGACTGAAGAAGTCTACTGTGTAGGCGAAACGTTTCGGAATAAAGTTGCCTAACTGTTGCCTATGTGTCTTACCTACCAACCTGTCGGTATTGTATACCATTTTGATGTTCACCATAACTGGAGTTAGGTTAGGTTAGGTTAGGTAAGGTTCGTCAGGAAACAGGACAAATGTTTCCTGACGCGGATCTTAGTCAGATGATGACCCGCCTTTGGAGCTTTTGGTCATCTGACCGAGGCCTTCCGCTGGCTTACCGGTCCACCCCTTTAAAAATTATGGTCATTTATAACCATTGTTATTCTATAACTGGAGTGAGGGAGTTGGTTGAGTAAGTGACGTCATTCGTAACTTTGCTCACAGCTGCTGTGACATGAGTCAGTCACCTGCCGTCAGGGGTCCACCTGCTGCTCGATCACTTTCGTAATACTGTTGATAGAATTACCGACAATATGTTAGGTAAAAGAACGCAGATGCAACTAATGTGACATTTTATTGCGGCAACGTTTCGCTCGTTTCGGCATGACAGAGCTCCTGTGATGAATGGTTTTGAAAACCGACAAGTTGAAGAATTGAGACACTTATGCAACACATGGGAATCTTTATTGAAGAAACGTTTCGCCACACAGTGGCTTCATCAGTCCAATACAAAGTAGAAATGGGTAAGTGGAGTAGAAGTTCGAGGTAATCAGTCCCTCAACCTGGAATCGATGTGTTCAGTCCATCACTCTTGTAGGAAGTGCAGCATAGGGCCAGAGAGGTGGCTTATATACTGCGGTGAGATGAGTCCAAGCAGGAGGAGGTGAGATCACAGTGGGACTGATTACCTCGAACTTCTACTCCACTTACCCATTTCTACTTTGTATTGGACTGATGAAGCCACTGTGTGGCGAAACGTTTCTTCAATAAAGATTCTCATGATGAACATCAAAATGGTATACAATACCGACAGGTTGTTAGGTAAGACACATATGCAACAGTTAGACAACTTTATTCCGAAACGTTTCGCCTACACAGTAGGCTTCTTCAGTCGAATACAGAAAGTGTTGCATAAGTGTCTCAATTCTTCAACAGAGCTCCTGGAGAGCAAAACGTTGCCACAATAAAATGTTACATTAGCTGCACTTATGTTCTTTTAATTGATTACTATCGCCATCGCGACCAGAGTTAGTTAGAACAGAGATTAGACTTACCGTTCCCAGGCTTTTTCCTCGTAACTGTTCTCTGTTGTTTAGGATGAGAAGCGTAACACTTTTGTAGGGCTGGTCTGGGGAAGTGTCCAACTGAGATTCTGCTGATACTGAAACTGTTTCAAAAGTTTCCAGACATTGGACATAGCTAGCTGGTCCAGTGGCTAACGCGACGGTCTGGAGTTTTGTGACTCTCTCACCGCGGGTTCTATTCCCGCCCGTGGTATGGTTTGTTTTTTCTGCTTTGTATGGGCCAGTAGGCCTTCTGCAGCGTTCCTCCATTCTTATGTTCTTTGATGCTTGGTGGTAGACCTAGGATGGCTGGTACCAACCACGTCACCACAGTCGGAGTGCTCGTCGGCAAGTCCTTTTGCTGAGAGCGTGAAATGCATTGTGGACAGGGTCGGAATACACCGACTCCTAAAGTGACTACCAATGTGGACGCGAGTCCTTACCCGAACTGTGAGACTGATTGCTACTACCTTCTGCTACCTGAAGATCTACCACACGCCGACTGATGACAGTGGGTGTGCAACTGAGCATGTGGATAAATGAGACACTTTTGGAACATTTGGGTATCTGTATTCTGGAAACGTTCGCCACATAGTGGCGAACGAAAAAAAAAAGAGGAGTTTGAGGTAATCATTCCCTCAACCTTCAGTCGATGTTGCCTAAGTGTCTCATTTATCAACGTGTCGGTTTTGTAAATAATTTATTTATATTCTGTCAGACACAGCAACATCTTGGGATCTTAATGCACGGAATTCTTCACAACTTTTCTAATGTATAGACATGACCTACTTCCACTAGTGCCGTTGTTCACTGGTGACGCCACCTACCACTGCGCCACCTACCACTTCTCCACCTCACCTCGTCGGTGTATAAGTTCCATCTCCGTGAATATGCTGCACTTTTATCAAGATTGATGAACACATCGACTCAAGGTTCAGGGACTGATTACCTCAAACTCTTCCTCTACATTGGACTGAAGAAGCCACTGCGTGGAGAAACGTTTCCAAAATAAAGATACCCAGTGTTGCAAAAGTGTGTCGTTTAGCAACTGAGCATCCTTCGAATTGTGGCTGGAAAAAGCCTTTCCACACAACTTACAGAGTAGTACGTGCGTCAGTAGCATGCCCTGGACAGTCAGGAACACAGAAGTCTTCGGAGCATTCATTGGAGTGATCCTGGACACGTGAGGTCCCCTGTATTTTTCATAATTCTCACCAAGGCGCGAGTTCCATGTGTCTAGGTAGGAAACCCCGTGAGTAAGAGAGAAGCTAGGCCTCTACCTCGTTCTCACTCACACGCTGGCTATTGGAAGGATATCACCCTCTTCTAGGTCTTTGGTTCTGGTTGTCCCTCACTCGCCCTGCCTGGTGTACCCACTGTCAATAAACCATTATCTAGTGGGTCGAGACTTTACAGCATCCTGCACAGTTCCTGCTCGCCAGTTATCTTAATAGAACAACCAATTACTGCCAACCTGTAACGCAACTCTTGTAGTTCATGAAACTGGAGTCTGTATATGAGTATTTTATATTGCTGAGAATTTACATCGTTGCTGTGTAAGTGGTGGTATCATAGGGATAATTTAACGTTTAGTGACATCTTTTACAGTGCATACTTAGTCTAATTTACTGCACTATTGTTGCTGGCATGTTGCACGTGCTGTTCCTATCAAATAGAACTCCCTATGCTGTACATTCTACAAGATTGATGGACTGAACACATCGACTCCAGGCTGAGGGACTGATTACCTCATACTCCTCCTCTCCTTACGCCTTCTTCTTTGTATTGGACTGATGAAGCCACTGTGTGGCGAAACGTTTCTTGAATAAAGATTCCCATATGCTGCATAAGTGTCTCAATTCTTCAACTGTGTAAGGGGGTTAGATACGCAAGATAATGAGTGAGAGGGGATGGATTTGAGTGGGACTTGTATATGAGTGAGGGGTTGGGTTTGAGTGGGACCTGTACATGAGTGAGGGGTTGGGTTTGAGTGGGACTTGTACATGAGTGAGGGGTTGGGTTTGAGTGGGACTTGTACATGAGTGAGGGGTTGGGTTTGAGTGGGACTTGTACATGAGTGAGGGGTTGGGTTTGAGTGGGACTTGTACATGAGTGAGGGGCTGGGTTTGAGTGGGACTTGTACATGAGTGAGGGGTTGGGTTTGAGTGGGACTTGTACATGAGTGAGGGGTTGGGTTTGAGTGGGACTTGTACATGAGTGAGGGGTTGGGTTTGTGTGGGACTTGTACATGAGTGAGGGGTTGGGTTTGAGTGGGACTTGTACATGAGTGAGGGTTGGGTTTGAGTGGGACTTGTACATGAGTGAGGGGTTGGGTTTGAGTGGGACTTGTACATGAGTGAGGGGTTGGGTTTGAGTGGGACTTGTACATGAGTGAGGGGTTGGGTTTGTGTGGGACTTGTACATGAGTGAGGGGTTGGGTTTGAGTGGGACTTGTACATGAGTGAGGGGTTGGGTTTGAGTGGGACTTGTACATGAGTGAGGGGTTGGGTTTGAGTGGGACTTGTACATGAGTGAGGGGTTGGGTTTGAGTGGGACTTGCCCATAAGTTAACAGGGTTATCAAGGCTTGCTCTTTGAGTGGGATTGAAAATTGGTTGGGCTGATAGTTTTGTTAGTGGGGTTGGGCTTGAGATGGACTCGCCTAGCTTGGGCCAGTAGGCCTGCTGCAGTGCTCCTCCTCATGTTCTTAAGTGTGATCGTTCCCCTGATCTTCCCTATGATCACTTGCCAATAGAAAATGCATTGTTAGGTAAGACACATATGCAACAGTTAGGCATCTTTATTTCGAAACGTTTCGCCTACACAGTAGGCTTCTTCAGTCGAGTACAGAAAAGTTGATAGAAGCAGAAGAGACTTGAAGACGATGTAATCAGTCCATCACCCTTAAAGTTTTGAGGTGGTCAGTCCCTCAGTCTTGAGAAGAACATTGTTCCATAGTCTGAAACAATATGGAGATGAAGTGACAGGATGGAGCCTTATATAGCGCCAGGAGGTGAGACGTAGGTCACTAGAAGAGGTAAGAACGCAGATGTTGGGAGGTCAGGTCCCTCTCAAATCCAGCCGTTCTCACTAGTAGAAGTTGTCGAAGTTGATTACAGGTCTGTACCAAGATACCCTTGTGTTGCATTGATTTGATACCGGAAGCAAGACAAGACTTGTGGAAAAAGACACTTATGTACAGTTCAGGACATTTATTAAAGAAAACGTTTCGCCACGAGTGGCTTCTTCAGTCCTAATACAGAGAAAACTAAGAAAACATTTATATATATAGTGGCAGGAGTCAGGTGAGGTGACGCGTGGGTAGAGGTGGTAGTAGTAGTAGTAGTAGTAGTAATGGAACTAAGGAGGTGAGGCTAGAGAGGGACCTGCTGGCATCAAGTAACACCAGTTCCCAGGATGGGTAATATCCTCTTGCTTAGTAATTTTGAAATACTGTAACTACCGGATTTTTGCTTTATAGTATTACTGACAGAAATTAGTGCAGCTTCAATGCATTTTCTCCGTCTTAAGTCGTCTTCTTTAATAACTAGTTTAGCTTCATTGAATTTCATTAGGGGTCCAACATCGTCTCTATGTTGAACACATGCGTTTTTGCGGTCATCATTTCTGTAAGCATTTTTGTGTTCTGCTATTCTAATGTCCAGAGTTCTGGCTGTTTCCCCTACATATACTTTGTCACACCCCCCACATGGTATAGTGTAGATTCCTGCACTTGTGCCAGAATCATGCTTGGGTTTTTGTATCAGGTTCCTAATAGTAGTTGAAGAGCTGGTAGATATTTTAGCCAGTTTTCTGTCAAACATGTTTGAAACATTAGTGGCAACGTTGCTGACCGGTAAAACGATGTAACTTGGAGGCTTTTCTTCAATTTGATAGGTGTTGGTCTTGCTGAGGATACGTGCCGCACGTTTCCTACAGTCATGTATGAAGTATAGGGGAAAGTGCAGTGAACTAAAAGAGTTGGTGATGTATGTACATTCTTCTTCGAGGAACTGTGGACTGGAAATTCTGTAGGCTCTCAGAAAGAAGCCAATAACTACCCCTCTTTTAGTTCTTGTGTCATGGTGAGAGAAGAAATGTAGAAGATCATTCTTGTAGGTAGGCTTCCGGTAGACTTTAAAAGAAAGTATATTTTCCCCTGTGCGTAAAAAAAAAAAAAAAAAATATATATAAATGGTTATAAATGACCATAATTTTTAAAGGGGTGGACCGGTAAGCCAGCGGAAGGCCTCGGTCAGATGACCAAAAGCTCCAAAGGCGGGTCATCATCTGACTAAGACCCGCGTCAGGAAACATTTGTCCTGTTTCCTGACGAACCTTACCTAACCTAACCTGTGCGTAAGAGAACGTCGAGAAAAGGTAATTGGTTGTCCTTCTCCTCCTCTAGTGTAAATTTAATAGTAGGTTCCAGAGTGTTGATGGTGTTGAGGATGCCCCGTACGTCAAGATTTTTGGGTACAATGACCAAAATATCATCTACGTACCGCATCCATGTAACTGAGCGAGGGATGTTACTGAGGATCCTTCTTGATTCCAGGTCCTCCATATATAAATTGGCAAGAACTGCACTAAGGGGGGATCCCATGGCTAGTCCGAAGAGTTGTTTGTACTTCTTGTCCTCAAACCTAAAACAGTTATAACGAACACAAAGTTCGACAAGGCTCACAAAATCTTGGCGGGGTACAGGTAACTGTATCATCTTTAATCACCCTGCGAAGAAGATCAATGGCTTGATCAACTGGGACATTGGTGAATAAGGCAGTCACGTCAAAACTTGCAAGCTTCTTATCACTCATGTCGAGATCCTGATACGGTTAAGGAGGTCACCCGAATGCTTTAGATGAGCCTGACTGATTGTACCCAGGAGCTTTGACAAATATTTCGCCAAAACTCCTGCTACACTGTGAGGGGCGCTGCCGATACCAGATGTAATGGGTCTCATAGGCACATTTGGTTTGTGGGTCTTTGGTAAACCATAAAGTCTTGCTGACTTGGGGTTGGTAGGGATGTGGCGCAAGAGCTTTTTACCTTCTTCTGATTTCCTGAGTATGCTGCGGGTCTTACTGAGAAAAGAATCTGTTTCTTTCTTCCATGCATGTTCGGGGATGGAAACGTATGTGTTGGCGTCGTTCAATAAATCTTGCATCTTACTAACGTAGTCTGTACTGTTGAGGATGACCACTCCTCCTTTGTCCGCTGTGGTGATGAGGATATCATTATTCATCGCTACATCCAGGCACTCAAAATCTTAGCTACTAATAATGATATCCTCATCACCACAGCGGACAAAGGAGGAGGAGTGGTCATCCTCAACAGTACAGACTACGTAAAGTAAAAGGACACAAGTGCAACTAATGTGACATTTATTGTGGCAACGTTTCGCTCTCCAGGAGCTTTATCAAGCCATTACAAACAATGAACATCAAAATGGTATATAATACCGACAGGTTGTTAGGTAAGACACATATGCAACAGTTAGACAACTTTATTCCGAAACGTTTCGCCTACACAGTAGGCTTCTTCAGTCGAATACAGAAAGTAGGCAGGAACAGAAGAGATGTGAAGACGATGTAATCAGTCCATCACCCTTAAAGTCGTAGAATTTGAGGTTGTCAGTCCCTCGGCCTGGAGAAGTTCAGTTCCATAGTCAGGAACTATCTGAGATAGTTCCTGACTATGGAACTGAACTTCTCCAGGCCGAGGGACTGACAACCTCAAATTCTACGACTTTAAGGGTGATGGACTGATTACATCGTCTTCACATCTCTTCTGTTCCTGCCTACTTTCTGTATTCGACTGAAGAAGCCTACTGTGTAGGCGAAACGTTTCGGAATAAAGTTGTCTAACTGTTGCATATGTGTCTTACCTAACATTACAAACAATACATGGACACAGAGGGTATATAAAGGCTCAGAGTGAGGTGAATACTAGTGAGGTACCATTTCGATGTTCACTAGTGGTAGTAGTAGTAGTAGTAGTAGTAGTAGTAGTAGTAGTAGTAGTAGTAGTGACAAAAGTAATACAATATGATAGAGCAATTAATTCGTACATGAGTAAAAGGATATAAAAGCTATTACTTGGGTAACATAAAAATAGGTTGGACAAATATAAACTGGAATGAGGCAGCTTGTTTCAGTGTTCACTCTCTGTGCTTTGTGTAGTATAACAGGAGAGACTATGTGATGGAAAGGGTTTACTGTTTTCAGGAGGATTTTTTTGCTAAGACTCGGAGATGGTGAAGCTGCCGTTGTTTTTGTTTAATTGTATTCGAAACAGCGATCAGTGCTGATTCGAGGCACTTCGTCTGCGGAAATTAGTTTTCTTTGATCGCTAATTGGGCGTCTCTGAATTTCATGAGATGAATGGGTGGAATTTCGGTGTTGTACACAGGCGTTGTTCAGGTTATCGTTCCTACATGCGTAAATGTGTTCATTGAGGCGGGTGTCGAGGTTTCTGGGTGTTTCACCTACGAAACTGTCACAGCCTCCACAGGTATAGTGTAAACTCCTGCATTGACTGGTTCGTGGTGCTTGGATTTTGTCCTGGTTATATCCTTTATTGAAGTGCTAGAAGCGATGGCGACTCTGGTGTTAGCTTGTGAAAGTGCTTTTGAGACGTTCAGTGCAACCTGACTGTTGGGAAGAATTAAAACTTTGCTGGGAGTGGGGTTTTATGCGTGGAGAATTTATGATCTGAAGAGCTCTTTTCTTGCAGTCTTTGATGAAAAAAAAAGGGAAAATGAAACTCTGTGAATGTTTGGTGAATGTATGTACACTCCTCGTCAAGAAACTCAGGACTACAAATTCGGTATGCCTTAGGAAAAACCCGATGATGATGCCTCTTTTGGTCTTGGTATCTTGACTGGAATAGAAGTGTGTGAATCATTTTTATTGGTGGTTTCCGATAACTTGAAATCTTAGGTTGTCTACTTTGTGAATGAGGACGTCGAGGAAAGGTAGCTTGTCATTGGACCTTCTTCTAGTGTAAACTGAATCGCGGGTTCAACTGCGTTGAGCCTTGCCTGAAGATCCCGTACATCAAAACGTTTTGGAGTTATTACGAGGACATCGTCCACGTAACGTAACCAAGTGACGCTTGAAGGGATGATTTTGGGGCGAAGTGTTCGGACTCTAGGTGTTCCATGTAAAAAGTTGGCTAGGACGGCACTTATGGGGGACCCCATTCCCATGCCGTAGGTTTGTTTGTAGAGCTTGTTATTAAAAGAAAAACAGTTGAAATTAACACAGAGTTTGGCAAGAACTCCGGCTAGTTTGTGTGGAGCACTGCCGTCCTAGCCAACTTATACATGGAACCCTAGAGTCCGAACACTTTGCCAACACATCCCTTCAAGCGCACTTGGTTACGTTACGTGGACGATGTCCTCGTAATAACTCCAAAACGTTTTGATGTACGGGATTTTATCAGGCAAGGCTCAACGCAGTTGAACCGGCGATCCAGTTTACACTAGAAGAAGAGTCCAATGAAAGCACCTTTCCTCGACGTCCTCATTCACAAAGTAGACAACCAAGATTTCAAGTTTATGGGAAACCCCCCAAATAAAAAAATCCACATTTCCCATTCCAGTCAAAAACCCAAAAGACCAAAAAGGCTCATCAGGGGGTTTTTCCAAAGAGCATACCGAATTTGTGCCCGGGAGTTTCTTGACGGGGATGTACAACATTCCCCAAACTTCACAGAGTTACATTTTCCTTCTTTTTTTCATCAAAACTGCGAAAAACCCCCTTTTCAGATCAAAACTCCACCTAAACCCACTCCCGCAAATTTTAAAACTTCCCACCAGGGCACTAAACCCAAAAAAGCACTTTCAAAAGTAACACCAAGTCGCCATCGTTTCACATTTCAAAAAGGAAAAACCAGGAAAAAACCCAAAGCCCACGAACCACAATGCAGGAGTTTACACATCCCCGTGGAGGCTGTGACAAGTTTTACTGGGGAAAACACCAAAAACCCTCGACCCCGCCTCATAACACATTTACGCATGTGGAACATAACCTAACAACCCCTTGACAACCCCAAAATTTCCCCCCAATCATCTCATAAAATTTCAGAACGCCCAATTAGCGAAAAAAGAAACTAATTTCCGCGAGAAAGTCCCTCGAATCAGCACTGATCCTGTTTCGAATACAATTAAACAAAACAAGGGCAGCTCCCTTTCCCCGAAGTCTTAAAGAATCCCCCTGAAAAAATAAAACCCCCGCCCAAACAATGTCTCTCCCTTTTTAAAATACACAAACAAGAGAGTGAACACTGAAACAAGCTGCCTCATTCCCTTTATTTTTGCCAACCTATTTTTAAAAAAAAAAAAAAAAAAAAAAATTTTTTACTCATGTACGAATTAATTTCTTATCATATTTATTACTTTTGCACTCTACTCTACTACATACACACTACTACACTCACTACTACCATAGGAACATCGAAATGGTACCTCACTAGTATTCACCTCACTCTGAGCCTTTATATACCCTCTGTGTCCATGTATTGTTTGTAATGGCTTGATAAAGCTCCTGGAGAGCGAAACGTTGCCACAATAAATGTCACATTAGTTGCACTTGTGTCCTTTTACTTTACGTAGTCTGTACTGTTGAGGATGACCACTCCTCCTCCTTTGTCCGCTGTGGTGATGAGGATATCATTATTAGTAGCTAAGATTTTGAGTGCCTGGATGTAGCGATGAATAATGATATCCTCATCACCACAGCGGACAAAGGAGGAGTGGTCATCCTCAACAGTACAGACTACGTTAGTAAGATGCAAGATTTATTGAACGACGCCAACACATACGTTTCCATCCCCGAACATGCATGGAAGAAAGAAACAGATTCTTTTCTCAGTAAGACCCGCAGCATACTCAGGAAATCAGAAGAAGGTAAAAAGCTCTTGCGCCACATCCCTACCAACCCCAAGTCAGCAAGACTTTATGGTTTACCAAAGACCCACAAACCAAATGTGCCTATGAGACCCATTACATCTGGAATGGGCAGCGCCCTCACAGTCTAGCAGGAGTTTTGGCGAAATATTGTCAAAGCTCCTGGGTACAATCAGTCAGGCTCATCTAAAGCATTCGGTGACCTCCTTAACCGTATCAGGATCTCGACATGAGTGATAAGAAGCTTGCAAGTTTTGACGTGACTGCCTTATTCACCAATGTCCCAGTTGATCAAGCCATTGATCTTCTTCGCAGGGTGATTAAAGATGATACAGTTACCTGTACCCCGCCAAGATTTTGTGAGCCTTGTCGAACTTTGTGTTCGTTATAACTGTTTTAGGTTTGAGGACAAGAAGTACAAACAACTCTTCGGACTAGCCATGGGATCCCCCCTTAGTGCAGTTCTTGCCAATTTATATATGGAGGACCTGGAATCAAGAAGGATCCTCAGTAACATCCCTCGCTCAGTTACATGGATGCGGTACGTAGATGATATTTTGGTCATCGTACCCAAAAATCTTGACGTACGGGCATCCTCAACACATCAACACTCTGGAACCTACTATTAAATTTACACTAGAGGAGGAGAAGGACAACCAATTACCTTTTCTCGACGTTCTCTTACGCACAGGGGAAAATAAACTTTCTTTTAAAGTCTACCGGAAGCCTACCTACAAGAACGATCTTCTACATTTCTTCTCTCACCATGACACAAGAACTAAAAGAGGGGTAGTTATTGGCTTCTTTCTGAGAGCCTACAGAATTTCCAGTCCACAGTACCTCGAAGAAGAATGTACATACATCACCAACTCTTTTAGTTCACTGCACTTTCCCCTATACTTCATACATGACTGTAGGAAACGTGCAACACGTATCCTCAGCAAGACCAACACCTATCAAATTGAAGAAAAGCCTCCAAGTTACATCGTTTTACCGGTCAGCAACGTTGCCACTAATGTTTCAAACATGTTTGACAGAAAACTGGCTAAAATATCTACCAGCTCTTCAACTACTATTAGGAACCTGATACAAAAACCCAAGCATGATTCTGGCACAAGTGCAGGAATCTACACTATACCATGTGGGGGGTGTGACAAAGTATATGTAGGGGAAACAGCCAGAACTCTGGACATTAGGATAGCAGAACACAAAAATGCTTGCAGAAATGATGACCGCAAAAACGCATGTGTTCAACATAGAGACCTCATGAAATTCAATGAAGCTAAACTAGTTATTAAAGAAGACGACTTAAGACGGAGAAAATGCATTGAAGCTGCACTAATTTCTGTCAGTAACACTATAAAGCAAAAATCCGGTAGTTACAGTATTTCAAAATTACTAAGCAAGAGGATATTACCCATCCTGGGAACTGGTGTTACTTGATGCCAGCAGGTCCCTCTCTAGCCTCACCTCCTTAGTTCCATTACTACTACTACTACTGCTACTACTACTACTACTACCACCTCTACCCACGCGTCACCTCACCTGACTCCTGCCACTATATATATAAATGTTTTCTTAGTTTTCTCTGTATTATACTGAAGAAGCCACTCGTGGCGGAACGTTTCCTTTAATAAATGTCCTGAACTGTACATAACTGTCTTTTTCCACATCTTGTCGGTATCACCATACCATTTCCTCAAGACAAGACTTATCCTCGGTAAAGTTGAATCATGAATTAGTGAAAGTTAATTTTGAAACTACCAAAGAACAGCCAGGTTTGCTAATGAGGAATATGATGGAGAGACGGAGAGAGTTTTTCGTCTCTGAGTCTGGTGAACGATTTAATTTGCAAAAGTCGGTGTCATTGGTACGATGCTTTTCAAGGTGTTTGAAAATTAGGCTTCACTTTTGGTATTTCTAAAACAACATTGGGCTTTACTAGTTGATAAAGTATTACTGGGTTAGGCACAGATGTGTGCATTTATATAGTCACACTGACTTCCTCATAATATATATCTCATAATGGTATATAATGGAAATATAAACACAAATGCAGTATAATGTGATCCTTTATTGACAACGTTTCACCCATACAGTGGACTTTTTCAAGGGTGATGGACTGATTACATCGTCTTCAAGTGTCTTCTGCTTCTATCAACTTTTCTGTACTCGACTGAAGAAGCCTACTGTGTAGGCGAAACGTTTCATAATAAAGATACCTATCTGTTGCATATGTGTCTTACCTAACAACCTGTCGGTATTTTATACTATTTTAATGTTTAATACTGCATATATGTTTATATTTCCACTGTGTCGGTATTTTATACCATTTATTACCAGTATATAATATCGACAGGTCAGTAAGGCTCATGTGCAGTAGTTTAGTGTGATGAATGGTTTGAAAAACCGACAAGTTGAAGATTGAGACACTTATGCAGCATATGGGAATCTTTATTCAGGAAACGTTTCGCCACACAGTGGCTTCATCAGTCCCAATACAAAGAGGAAGACGTAAGGAGAGGAGGAGTATGAGGTAATCAGTCCCTTAGCCTGGAGTCGATGTGTTCAGTCTTGTACATTCTACAAGATTGATGGACTGAACACATCGACTCCAGGCTGAGGGACTGATTACCTCATACTCCTCCTCTCCTTACGTCTTCCTCTTTGTATTGGACTGATGAAGCCACTGTGTGGCGAAACGTTTCCTGAATAAAGATTCCCATATGCTGCTTCAGTAGTTTAGTATATTCTTTGATGAGACGTTTCGCCAGCTCACAGGCTTCTTCCGTCGAAATTAAGAGGAAAAAGTGGTAGAATTATGTTTGAGGTGGTCATTCCCTCGGCAAGATATTGACGTCTTCTTGGCTATAGCCATGATGTCTAACACTACCTTTGTGATTCTTTATATATATATTGTATTGATGAAAGACTCTGGTGGTTGTGTTTACATGACTAACGCGACGGTCTGGAGCTTCTGTGATTCTGACCGCGAGTTCTACCCTCACCCGTGGTATGGTTTGTTGTGTGGTAAGACACATATGCAACAGTTAGGTATCTTTATTATGAAACGTTTCGCCTACACAGTAGGCTTCTTCAGTCAAGTACAGAAAAGTTGATAGAAGCAGAAGATACTTGAAGACGATGTAATCAGTCCATCACCCTAAAGTTTTGAGGTGGTCAGTCCCTCAGTCTGGAGAAGAGCATTGTTCCATAGTATGAAACAATATGGAGAAGAAGTGACAGGATGGAGCTTTTTATAGCGCCAAGAGGTGAGACGTAGGCCACTAGGAGAGGTAAGAACTCAGATGTTGAGAGGTTAGGTCCCTCTCAAATCCAGCCCTGTTGTGTTTTAGTGGTGGTTGAGGTGTGTGATAGATGAGGTGGAGAAGTGAGTTTGAGGTGGTGATAACTGGTTGAGGTGGTGCTTGCTGACTGAACTAGTGATGGGTTTAGTTGACATCATTGCTTAGTTAATCTTAAGTTAATTGAAAGCCAGCCCGTAATGCTATGCATACAAGTGGCTTTGGCATGCTGCTCTTACCTGTATCTTTTTTTGTACCTCTGTATGTATGCTAAATTTCTAAATAAATAAATAAATAAATAAAACAATGTGAAATAAGTGAAGAGAAGAAAGAGAAAGAAGAGAAGTAGGGCTCTTATTTTTCGAATTAATAATCTGGATGACTAATAACCCAGAACAGTCCAAGAAAATAACTAAGCATTGCTTATTTCCATTAGATTCTTTGATACTGCTCAGGACACGACCCACAATAGCCGACTTACTACTTCTAGGTAGGTGAACAAAGGCAGCAGGTGTAAGGCAATTTACCTATAAGCATAACCTCACCTTGGATGAATATCAAATGTTATAGAAAGACACGTAAGCAAACACTATAACATATTTATTAGAAAACGTTTCGGTCCTGGGACCTTGATCACTTCTAACCAAGGTTTATACCATCAAATGTTATACAATACCAACAGGTTGGTAGATAAGACACATAGGCAACATTTAGCTTCTATACTCGACTGAAGAAGCCTACTGTGTAGGCGAAACGTTTCGGAATAAAGTTGCCTAACTGTTGCTATGTGTCTTATCTACCTCACCTTGGATACCACCCATGTTAGCCTTTTAACGTGGGTGGCAACTATTTACAGGTAGATGAACAAGAATACCCAGTGTTAGGAGATTTGTTGAAACTACTCACCAGGGCAAACCCCCAATCTTTTCGGTTGTGTGCCGAGTATTCAACCGGTGAACCAGGAATCACCACTCTGGCTTCCCACCACTACCACACCTGGACTTCACTACATCTGAATCTTAATGAAGACGTGATCCTGGGGTCTTGTCGGCTCCTTACACAAAACTCTTGAGATTAAAGTCTCGCCTACACTCGCTACCTTGGTATGCCAATCCAAGTGGAACCGAGCCAGTGCTTACATCACTACCTTATTGACAGTGTTATCACAGACTTGCCGTTCGTTTTTATTAGTTTTATCGTGGTAATTTGTACAGTAGTTTACGAATGTTGCAACATGCAAGCATTGAGTTGATAAGTCATTAGCATTGCAACTGATAAATTAGACACATGTGCAACTCTTGGGTATCCTTATTGAGGAAACGTTTCGCCACACAGTGGCTTCATCAGTCCATACATAGGAGAAACTTGAACAGGAGGAGAATGAGGTAATCAGTCCCTCAACCTTGAGTCGATGTGGTCAGTCCATCAATCTTGAGTAGAATACGGCATACGTGCTGAGAAGGAGCTTATAAACCGTTGGCAGGAGAGGTGCAGCAGTCATAGGTTGTCACATTTGTTCAATGTGGAAGTAGGTCGTGCCCAAGAATTAGGCAAGCGAAGAATTCCTAAGTATTAAGATCCCAAGAAGTTGCAGTGTCTGACAGGTTTGTAGATGAATGGTTCAGAGAACCGACATGTTGATAAATTATCAACATGTCGGTTCTCTGAACCATTCATCTACAAAGCATTGCAACTGTTTGAGATGAAATGTGCTGTCTCTGTGGTGGTGTGTTGTCAAGATGGGTAATGCTAGACAGTGCTGTCGTCATGGTGGTATGTTCACTCCTTAAATGAACATACATATGTATTTATAGATGAATGGTTCAGGGAACCGACATGTTGATAAATTAGACACATGTGCAACTCTTGGGTATCTTTATTGAGGAAACGTTTCGCCACACAGTGGCTTCATCAGTCCATACAAAGGAGAATCTTGAAGAACAGGAGGAGAATGAGGTAATCAGTCCCTCAACTTTGAGTCGATGTGGTCAGTCCATCAATCTTGAGTAGAATACGGCATACGTGCGGAGAAGGAGCTTATAAACCGTTGGCAGGAGAGGTGCAGCAGTCATAGGTCGTGTCACATTTGTTCAATAAAGATACCCAAGAGTTGTACATGTGTCTAATTTATCATACACATGTATGAAGATTGAGACACTTATGCAGCATATGGGAATCTTTATTCAGGAAACGTTTCGCCACACAGTGGCTTCATCAGTCCAATACAAAGAGGAAGGCGTAAGGAGAGGAGGAGAATGAGGTAATCAGTCCCTCAACCTGGAGTCGATGTGTTCAGTCCATCAATCTTGTAGAATGTACAGCATAGGGCCGTAGACGTGGCTTATATACTGTAGTGAGGTGAGGTGAAGCAGGCGGAGGCGGGGTCATAGTGGTACCATCCACTAGTCGAAGTAGTGAGGTGAGGTGAAGCAGGTGGAGGCGGGGTCATAGTGGTACCATCCACTAGTCGAAGTAGTGAGGTGAGGTGAAGCAGGTGGAGGCGGGGTCATAGTGGTACCATCCACTAGTCGAAGTAGTCTTCGTCCAAAGGTTGAACAAGTGTTGAAGAATTCTTTGTAAGAAGATCCCATGATGCTGCAGTGTCTGACAGTTGTGATGAATGGCCGTAGACGTGGCTTATATACTGTAGTATATAAGCCACGTCTACGGCCCTATGCTGTACATTCTACAAGATTGATGGACTGAACACATCGACTCCAGGTTGAGGGACTGATTACCTCATTCTCCTCCTCTCCTTACGCCTTCCTCTTTGTATTGGACTGATGAAGCCACTGTGTGGCGAAACGTTTCCTGAATAAAGATTCCCATATGCTGCATAAGTGTCTCAATCTTCAACTTGTCGGTTTTTCAAACCATTCATCACATACACATGTATGTTGTGTGTGTACTCACCAAATTTTTAATTACCCTATTGCTGGATTGAAAAATGAAGTTGTTACGTGTAACTCAAGATATAACAATAAAGTTACATGAACAAATACTGATTGCAATCTGAACACAAGTTTAGGACTATACGAACTAGACACAGTAATAATATGGTAAGACACACATGCAACAGTTAGGTATCTTTATTTCGAAACGTTTCGCCTACACAGTAGGCTTCCTCAGTCGAGTACAGAAAAGTTGATAGAAGCCGAAGAGACTTGAAGACGATGTAATCAGTGGTCAGTCCCTCAGTCTGGAGAAGAGCATTGTTCCAAAGTCAAAACTTTAAGGGTGATGGACTGATTACATCGTCTTCAAGTATCTTCTGCTTCTATCAACTTTTCTGTACTCGACTGAAGAAGCCTACTGTGTAGGCGAAACGTTTCAAAATAAAGATACCTAACTGTTGCATATGTGTCTTACCTAACAACCTGTCGGTATTTTATACCATTTTAATGTTCAGTAATAATATCTATGAGAAGCTTAAGCCATAATGAAGAAACCCAATAACTTTACCAGATATATTGCACTTTATCCGACGCATTCTGAGTTAATGTGTAACTCTAAGGTATGTAAAGTAAAAGGACACAAGTGCAACTAATGTGACATTTATTGTGGCAACGTTTCGCTCTCCAGGAGCTTTATCAAGCCATTACAAACAATACATGGACACAGAGGGTATATAAAGGCTCAGAGTGAGGTGAATACTAGTGAGGTACCATTTCGATGTTCACTAGTGGTAGTGGTAGTAGTAGTAGTAGTGGTAGTGACAAAAGCAATTAATTCGTACATGAGTAAAAGGATATAAAAGCTATTACTTGGGTAACATAAAAATAGGTTGGACAAATATAAACTGGAATGAGGCAGGTTGTTTCAGTGTTCACTCTCTGTGCTTTGTGTAGTATAACAGGAGAGACTATGTGATGGCAGGGTTTACTGTTTTCAGGAGGATTCTTGCTAAGACTTCGCCATCACCATCTCCGAAGTCTTAGCAAGAATCCTCCTGAAAACAGTAAACCCTGCCATCACATAGTCTCTCCTGTTATACTACACAAAGCACAGAGAGTGAACACTGAAACAACCTGCCTCATTTTAGATTTAGAAAGGACATAGGAAAGTATTGGTTTGGAAATAGGGTAGTAGATGAGTGGAACAGTCTACCTAGTTGGGTTATTGAGGCTAGGACTTTGGGTAGTTTCAAATTTAGGTTGGATAAATACATGAGTGGGATGGGTTGGATTTGAGTGGGACTTGCACATCAGAGCTTATTTCTTGGGTAGCATTGAAAATTGGGTAGGTCAAATGTTTGTTAGTGGGATGAATTGTAAAGGACCTGCCTAGTATGGGCCAACAGGCCTGCTGCAGTGTTCCTCCTTTCTTATGTTCTTATGTTCTTATTCCACAAGTGCACAAGTGCAACTAATGTGACATTTATTGTGGCAACGTTTCGCTCTCCAGGAGCTTTATCAAGCCATTACAAACAATACATGGACACAGAGGGTATATAAAGGCTCAGAGTGAGGTGAATACTAGTGAGGTACCATTTCGATGTTCACTAGTGGTAGTGGTAGTAGTAGTAGTAGTGGTAGTGACAAAAGCAATTAATTCGTACATGAGTAAAAGGATATAAAAGCTATTACTTGGGTAACATAAAAATAGGTTGGACAAATATAAACTGGAATGAGGCAGGTTGTTTCAGTGTTCACTCTCTGTGCTTTGTGTAGTATAACAGGAGAGACTATGTGATGGCAGGGTTTACTGTTTTCAGGAGGATAAGAACATAAGAACATAAGAATGTAGGAACACTGCAGAAGGCCTACTGGCCCATTCGAGGCAGGTCCTTATCAAAACGACATCTACCTAAAGCTACTCAAGAAACAACTCTCACACCCCCCAACACCAATCAAACCCAGCCCCTCCCACTCATATATTTGTCCAGTCTCTTCTTAAAGATACCCAAGGTCCTAGCCTCTATCACCCCACTGGGAAGACTGTTCCACGCATCTACAACTCTGTTAGAAAACCAGTACTTACCTATGTCCTTTCTAAATCTAAATTTATCCAACTTAAATCCATTATTCCTGGTTCTTACCTGGTTCGACACCCTGAGTACTTTATTGTCTCCCTTGTTTATGCCCGTCATCCACTTATACACTTCAATGATATCTCCCCTCATTCTACGCCTCTCCAGAGAGTGGAGATTTAAGGCTTTAAGTCTATCTTCATACGGGAGGTTCCTTACACAGTAAATCATTTTAGTCATTCTTCTCTGTATGTTCTCTAATGAGTCTATGTCCATCCTGTAGTAAGGGGACCAAAACTGAGCAGCATAATCTAAATGAGGCCTCACTAGTGATGTATAGAGCTGTAAAATAACTTTTGGACTTCTGTTACTTATACTTCTTGAGATAAATCCAAGTAATCTGTTGGCCTTGTTGCGCACACTGAGGCACTGCTGTCTTGGCTTTAGATTTCTGAGGAAATGGTATGGTGATACCGACAAGATGTGGAAAAAGACACTTATGTACAGTTCAGGACATTTATTAAAGGAAACGTTTCGCCACAGTGGCTTCTTCAGTCCTAATACAGAGAAAACTAAGAAAACACACATATATATAGTGGTGGGAGTCAGGTGAGGTGAAGCGTGGGTAGAGGTGGAAGTAGTAGTAGTAGTAGTAATGGAACTAAGGAGGTGAGGTTAGAGAGGGACCTGTTGGCATCAAGTAACACCAGTTCCCAGGATGGGTAATATCCTCTTGCTTAGTAATTTGAAATACTGTAACTAACCGGATTTCTGCTTTATAGTGTTACTGACAGAAATTAGTGCAGCTTCAATGCATTTCTCCGTCTTAAGTCGTCTTCTTTAATAACTAGTTTAGCTTCATTGAATTTCATGAGGTGTCCAACATCGTCTCTATGTTGAACACATGCGTTTTTGCGGTCATCATTTCTGCAAGCGTTTTTGTGTTCTGCTATCCTGATGTCCAGAGTTCTGGCTGTTTCCCCTACATATACTTTGTCACAACCCCCCACATGGTATAGTGTAGATTCCTGCACTTGTGCCAGAATCATGCTTGGGTTTTTGTATCAGGTTCCTAATAGTAGTTGAAGAGCTGGTAGATATTTTAGCCAGTTTTCTGTCAAACATTTTTGAAACATTAGTGGCAACGTTGCTGACCGGTAAAACGATGTAACTTGGAGGCTTTTCCCTTTAATTTGAAAGGTTTGGTCTTGCTGAGATACGGTTTTTCCGTTTTCCTGCATCA
>NC_069470.1:5613624-5696124 GCF_026875155.1 Cherax quadricarinatus
ACTTAGGCAGCATATGCTGCATAAGTTTTCCAATCTTAACTGTCGGTTTTTCAAACCATTCATCACATCTTCTGCTTCTATCAACTTTTTTGTACTTGACTGAAGAAGCCTACTGTGTAGGCGAAACGTTTCATAATAAAGATACCTAACTGTTGCATATGTGTCTTACCTAACAACCATAACTGGAGTCAGGTTAGGTTAGGTAAGGTTCGTCAGGAAACAGGACAAGTGTTTCCTGACGCGGGTCTTAGTCAGATGATGACCCGCCTTTGGAGCTTTTGGTCATCTGACCGAGGCCTTCCGCTGGCTTACCGGTCCACCCCTTTAAAAATTATGGTCATTTATAACCTTCATGTCTTACACTCTCGCCAAAATTAACAGGTCTAAGCCACCCACTGTTTCTCAAGCCAAACCTAACCAACCCAACCCATTTTAACAGATTCTTCACGTATGATTTACAGCACATTTCTTAAGTTAGGTTACTAGGTCACGTTAGGCCACGTTAGGTCACGTTAGGCCACGTTAGGTTAGGTTAGGTAAGGTTCGTCAGGACACAGGACAAATGTTTCCTGACGCGGGTCTTAGTCAGATGATGACCCGCCTTTGGAGCTTTTGGTCATCTGACCGAGGCCTTCCGCTGGCTTACCCCTCCTCCCCTTTAAAAATTATGGTCATTTATAACCATTGTTATTCTATAATTGGAGTGAGGGAGTTGGTTGAGTAAGTGACGTCATTCGTAACTTTGCTCACAGCTGCTGTGACATGAGTCAGTCACCTGCCGTCAGGGGTCCACCTGCTGCTCGATCACTTTCGTAATACTGTTGATAGAATTACCGACAATATGTTAGGTAAAAGGACGCAGATGCAACTAATGTGACATTTTATTGCGGCAACGTTTCGCTCGTTTCGGCTTGACAGAGCTCCTGTGATGAATGGTTTTGAAAACCGACAAGTTGAAGAATTGAGACACTTATGCAACACATGGGAATCTTTATTGAAGAAACGTTTCGCCACACAGTGGCTTCATCAGTCCAATACAAAGTAGAAATGGGTAAGTGGAGTAGAAGTTCGAGGTAATCAGTCCCTCAACCTGGAATCGATGTGTTCAGTCCATCACTCTTGTAGTAAGTGCAGCATAGGGCCAGAGAGGTGGCTTATATACTGCGGTGAGATGAGTCCAACCAGGAGGAGGTGAGATCACAGTGGGACTGATTACCTCGAACTTCTACTCCACTTACCCATTTCTACTTTGTATTGAAGATTGAGACACTTATGCAGCATATGGGAATCTTTATTCAGGAAACGTTTCGCCACACAGTGGCTTCATCAGTCCAATACAAAGAGGAAGGCGTAAGGAGAGGAGGAGAATGAGGTAATCAGTCCCTCAACCTTGGAGTCGATGTGTTCAGTCCATCAAGGTTGAGGGACTGATTACCTCATTCTCCTCCTCTCCTTACGCCTTCCTCTTTGTATTGGACTGATGAAGCCACTGTGTGGCGAAACGTTTCCTGAATAAAGATTCCCATATGCTGCGTAAGTGTCTCAATCTTCAAACTTGTGTCGGTTTTTTTTCAACCATTCATCACTTACTTTGGTATTGGACTGATGAAGCCACTGTGTGTCGAAACGTTTTCTTCAATAAAGATTCCCATGTGTTGCATAAGTGTCTCAATTCTTAAACAGAGCTCCCTGGAGAGCAAAACGTTTGCCACAAATAAATGTTACATTAGCAGCACTTACGCTTCTTTTAATTGATTTCTATCGCCACCGGCGACCAGAGTTAGAACAGAGATAGACTTATCCGTTTCCCAGGCTTGGGGTCCTCCACTAACTGTGACTTGAGGAGAGTGAGGTTTATGGATGAGAAGCGCGTAACGACTGTTTGTAGGGCTGTCTGGGGAAGTGGTCCAAGCTGAGATTCTGCTGATACTGGGAAACTGTTTCAGAGAGTTTCCCAACATGACATAGCTAGCTGGTCCCAGTGGCTTAACGCGACGGTCCCTGAGTTTGCTGCCTCCACTTCACCGCGGTTTCTATCTCCCGCCCGTGGTTAATGGTTTGTTTTTTTTTCTGCCCTGTATGGGCCAGTAGGCCTTCTGCAGCGTATCCTCCATTCTTATATTCTTTTGATGCTTGGTGGTAGACCTAGGATGGGCTGGTACCAACCATGTCATCCACAGTGGAGTGCTCGTCGGCAAGTCCTTTTGCTGAGAGCGTAGAAAGCATTGGGACAGGGTCGGAAAACACCGACTCCTTAAGTGACTACCAGTGTGGACGCGAGTCCCTTACCCTAACTGGTGAGACTGATTGCTACTACCTTCTGCTACCTGAAGATCTACCACACGACGACTGATAACGAGTGGTGCGCCACTGAGCATGTGGATAAATAGACACTTTTGCAACATTGGGTTATCTGTATTCCTGGAAACGTTCGCCACAGTAGTGGCGAACGACAAAAAAAAGAGGAGTTTGAGGTAATCATTCCCCTCAGCCTTCAGTCGATGTTTGCCAAAGTGTCTCATTTATCAATCGTGGGTCGTTTTGCAAAAAAATTATTTACATTTCTGTCAGACACAGCAACATCTTGGGATCTTAGATGCACGGAATTTCTCACAACTGTTTCTAATGTATAGACATGACCTACTTCCGACTAGTGCCGTGTTTTCACTGTGACGCCCACCTATACCACATGGCGCCATCCTATCCACTTTCTCCATCCTCACCTCGTCGGTGTATAAGTTCCATCTCCGTGAATATGCTGCACTTTTATCAAGATTGATGAACACATCGAATCAAGGTTCAGGGACTGATTACCTCAAAAAACTTCTTCTCCTACAATGGACTGAAGAAGCAACTGCGTGAGAACGTTTTCCAAAATAAAGATACCCAGTGTTTGCAAAAGTGTTCCGTTTAGCAACCGAGCAAGCCCCTTCGAATTGTGGCTGGAAAAAAGCCTTTCCACACAACTTACAAGAGTAGTACGTGCGGTCAGTACATGCCCTGGACAGCTCATGGAACACAAAAGTCTTCGGAGCATTCACTGGAGTGATCCTGGACACGTGAGGCCCCCTGTATTTTCATAATTCTCACCCAAGGTCGCGAGTTCCATGTGTCCTAGGTAGGAAACCCCGTGAGTTAAGGAGAGAATCTAGAACCCTACCTCGTCTCAACCTCACTACGCGGCTATTGGAAGGATATCGCCCTCTCCTAGGTCTTCTGGTTCTGGTTGTCCCTCACTTCGCCCAGCTGGAGTACCCACGTCACTAAACCATTATCTAGTGGTCAGAGACTATACAGCATCCTGCTGCACAGTTCCTGCTCGCCAGTTATCTTATAGAACAAACCAATTACTGCAAACCTGTAAACGCAACTCTTGTAGTTCATGAAACTGGAGTCTGCTATAGAGGTATTTTATATTGCATGAGAATTTACATCGTTTGCTGTGTAAGGGTGGAGTATCATAGGGATAATTTAAACGTTTAAGTGACATCTTTTTCAGTCAACTAGTCTAATTTACTGCACTATTGTTGCTGGCATGTTGCACGTGCTGTTCCTATCAAATAGAACCCCTATGCTGTACATTCTACAAGATTGATGGACTGAACAACATCGACTCCAGGCTGAGGGACTGATACCTCATACTCCTCCTCTCCTTACGCCTTCCTTTTGTATTGGACTGATGGAAGCCACTGTGTGCGAAACGTTTCTTGAATAAAATTCCCATATGCAGCATAAGTGTCTCCAATTCTTCACCAACTGAGTAAGGGGGTTAGATAGCAAGATAATGAGTGAGAGGGGTTTGGGTTTGAGTGGGACTGTACAATGAGTGAGGAGGGTTGGGTTATGAGTGGGACTTGTACATGAGTGAGGGTTTTGGGGTTTGAGTGGGACATGTACATGATGAGGGTTGGTTTTGTAGATGGGACTGCCCATAAGTTAACAGGGTTATCAAGGCTTGCTCTTTTGAGTGGGGTTGTAGGTAAGGACACAAAGGCAACAGGTTAGGCACTTTATTCCGAAACGTTTCGCCTACACAGTAGGCCTTCTTCAGTCGAATACAGTGTAATAAAAGTTGGTAAATTAACCGACATATGTAAAGTAAAAGGATACAAGTGCAACTAATGTGACATTTATTGTGGCAGAACGTTTCGCTCTCCAGGAGCTTTATCAAGCCATTACAAACAATACATGGACACAGAGGGTATATAAAGGCTCAGAGTGAGGTGAATACATGAGGTACCATTTCGATGTTCACTAGTGGTAGTATAGTAGAGTAGTATATAGTGGTAGTGACATAAAGTAATACAATGGTAGAGGCAATTAATTCGTACATGATAAAAGATATAAAAGCTATTTACTGGGTAACATAAAAATAGGTTGGACAAATATAGACTGGAATGAGGCGGTTGTTTTTCAGTGTTCACCTCTCTGTGCTATTGTGTAGTATAAACGGAGAGACTACGTGATGGGCATGGTATACTGTTTCAGGAGGATTCTTGCTAAGACTTCGGAGATGGTGAAGCTGCCCGTTGTTTTTGTTTAATTGTATTCGAAAACAGCGATCAGTGCTTGATTCAAGGCACTTGCTGTGCGGAAATTAGTTTCTTTTAATCACTAATTGGGCGTCTCTGAATTTTCATAAGATGATTGGGTGGAATTTTCGGTTTTACACAGGCGTTGTTTAAGTTGTCGGTTCCTACCTGCTAATGTGTTCATTGAGGCGGTGTCGAGGTTTCTTGCTGTTTTTCACACCACGTAGATCTTGTCACAGCCTCCACAGGGTATAGTGTAAACTCCTGCATTGGACTGGAGTTCGTGGTGTGTCGCTGTTTCGAATACAATTTAAACAAAACAACGGCAGCTTCATCACCATCTCCGAAGAGTCTTAAAGCAATAATCCACCTGAAAACAGTAAACCCTGGCCATCACATAGTCTCCCTGTTATACTACACAAAGCACAGAGAGTGAACACCTGAAACAACCTGCCTCATTCCAGTCTATATTTGTCCAACCTAATTTTATGTTTACCTCCAAGTAATAGCTTTTATAATCCCTTTTTACTCATGTCGAATTAATTGCTCTACATATTGTATTACTGTTTGTCACTACCAATACTACTATTACTACCTACTACTACTACCACTAGTGAACATCGAAATGGTACCTCACTATATTCCAACACACATCTGAGGCTTTATAATACCCTCTGTGTCCATGTAATTGTTTGTAATGGCTTGATAAAGCTCCTGGAGAGCGAAACGTTGCCACAATAAATTCACATTATTGCACTTGTTCCTTTTACTTAATACAGTCTAATACAGAAAGTAGGCAGGAAACAGTAGAGATGTGAAGATGATGTAATCAGTCATCACCCTTGAAGTCGTAGAAATTTGAGGTTGTCAGTCCCCCTCAGCCTGGAGAGTTTCAGTTCCATAGTTCCTGACTAGGAACTGAACTCTCCAGGCTGGGGACTGACAACCTCAAATTCTACGACTTCAAGGGTGATGGACTGATTACATCATCTTCACATCTCTACTGTTCCTGCCTACTTTCTTGTATCGTAACATTAAAGTTGGTAGAATTACCCGGAACAATATGTAAAGTAAAAGGAGCAACAAGTGCAACTAATGTGACATTTAATTGTAGAACGTTTCGCTCTTCTCCAGGAGCTTTATCAGCATTACAAACAATCCTGGACACAGAGGGTAATAAAGGCTCCAGAGTGAGTTGAATACTAGTGAGGTACCATTTCAGATGTTCACTAGTGGTAGTAGTAGTAGTAGTACGGGTAAGTGACAAAAGCAATTAATTCGTACATGATAAAAGATATAAAAGCTATTACTTGGTAACATAAAAATAGGTTGGACAATATAAACTGAATGAGGCATGGTTGTTTCAGTTTCACTCTCTGTGCTTGTGTATATAACAGGAGAGACTATGTGATGGGCAGGTTTACTGTGGTTCAGGAGGATCTTGCTAAGACTTCGAGATGGTGAAGCTGCCGTTGTTTTGTTTAATGTATTCGAAACAGCATCAAGTGCTGATCCAAGGCACTTGCGTGTGCGGAAATTAGTTCTTCTGTTTTATCACTAATGGGCGTCTCTGAATTTCATAAGATGATTTGGGTGGAATTTCGGTGTTGTACACAGGCGTTGTTTTAGTTGTCGTTTCCTACATGCGTATATGTGTTCATTGAGGCGGGTGTCGAGGTTTTCTATGCTGTTACAACCTACGTAAGATCTTGTTCACAGCCTCCACAGGGTATAGTGTAAACTCTGCATTGAACTGGGTTCGAGTTCTTGGGTTTTTGTCCTGGTAGAATCCTTATTGAAGTGGTAGAAGCGATGGCGACTCAGGTGTTAGCTTGTGAAAAGTACTTTTGAGACGTTTAGTCAACCTGCTGTTGGAAGAATTATAACTTTGTTGGGAGCGGTGTTGATGCGTGGAGAATTGATGATCTGAATGAGCTCTTTTCTATGCAGTCTTTGATGAAAAAAGAAGGAAATTGTAACTCCAGTGAATGGTTTGGTGAATGTTAAGTAACATGTCCTCGACAAGAACTCAGGACTACAGATTCGGTAGGCTCTTAGGAAAAACCCGATGATTGATGCCTCTTTTGGTCTTGGTATCTTGACTTCTATTCCAGGTCCAAGATACCAAGACCAAAGAGGCATCCATCATCGGGGTTTTTCCATAAGAGCATACCGAATTTTGTAGACCTGAGTTTCTTTGGAACGAGGAATGTACTTACATTCACCAACATTCACTGAGTTACATTTCCATTCTTTTTTCATCAAAGACTGCAAGACAGAGCTCTTCAGATCTCAATTCTCCACCATCAACACCGCTCCCAACAAATTTAATTCATCCAACAGCCAGTTGCTACTAAACTTCTCAAAAGTACTTTCCAACAAGCTAACACCAGAGTCGCCATCGCTTCTACCACTTCAAATAAAGGAATCTAACCAGACAAAACCCAAGCACCTCGGAACCAGTCAATGCAGAGTTTTACACTATACCCGTGGAGGCTGTTGACAGATCTACTAGGGAAACAGCAAGAAACCTCGACACCCGCCTCATGAACACATCTACGCATGTAGGAACGCAACTTAAACAACGCCTTGTACAACACCGAAATTCCACCAATCATCTTATGAAATTCAGAGACGCCCAATTAGTGATAAAAGAAAACTATTTCCGCACACGCAGTGCCTTGAATCAGCACTGGATTGCTGTTTCGAATACAATAAACAAAACAACGGCAGCTTCATCCATCTCCGAAGTCCTTTAGCAAGAATCCTCCTGAAAACAGTAAACCCTGCCATCACATAGTCCTCTCGCTGTTATACTACACAAAGCAAGAGAGTGAACACTGAAACACCTGCCTCATTCCAGTTTATATTAGTCCAACCTATTTTTTGTTACCCAAGAATAGCTTTATATCCCTTTTAGCCTCCATGTACGAATTAATTGCTTTTGTCATCTACACTACTACTACTACTACTACCACTAGTGAACATCGAAATGGTACCTCACTAGTATTCACCTCACTCTGAGCCTTTATATACCCTCTGTGTCCATGTATTGTTTGTAATGGCTTGATAAAGCTCCTGGAGAGCGAAACGTTGCTACAATAAATGTCACATTAGTTGCACTTGTGTCCTTTTACTTTACATTTCTGTATTCGACTGAAGAAGCCTACTGTGTAGGCGAAACGTTTCGGAATAAAGTTGCCTAACTGTTGCCTTTGTGTCTTACCTACCAACCTGTCGGTATTTTATACCATTTTGATGTTCATCTTTGAGTGGGATTGAAAATTGGTTGGGCTGATAGTTTTGTTAGTGGGGTTGGGCTTGAGATGGACTCGCCTAGCTTGGGCCAGTAGGCCTGCTGCAGTGCTCCTCCTCATGTTCTTAAGTGTGATCGTTCCCCTGATCTTCCCTATGATCACTTGCCAATAGAAAATGCATTGTGGAAAAAGACACTGTTAGGTAAGACACATATGCAAACAGTTTAGGCTCTTTTATTTCGTGAAAGTTTCGCCTACACAGTAGCTTCCTTCAGTTCGAGTAACAGAAAAGTTTGAATAGAAGCAGAAGAGACATGAAGACGATGTAATCAGTCCGTCACCCTTAAAGTTTTGAGGTGGTCAGTCCCTCAGTCTGAGAAGAACTGATTCCGTTTGTCTTAAACAATATGGAGATGAAGTGAACAGATGAGCTTTTATATAGCGCCAAGACAGGTGGAAGACGTAGGTCACAAGAAAGGTATAAGAAACGCAGATGTTGGGGGGGTCAGGTCCCTCTCAAGTCCAGCCGTTCTCACTAAGTAGAAGTTGTCGAAGTGATTACAGGGTCTTTACCAAGATATCCCCTGTGTTCATTGATTGAATACCGGAAAGCAAGACAAGACTTGGGGAAAAAGACCTTATGTACATTCAGTACATTTATTAAAGGAACGTTATTCGCCACGGAGTGCCTTCTTCAGTCCTAATACAGAGAAAACTAAGAAAAACATTTATATATATAGTGGCAGGAGTCAGGTGAGGTGACGGCCGTGGGTAGAGTGGTAGTAGAGTATATAGTAATGGAACTCAGGAGGTGAGGCTAGAGAGGGACCGGCTGGCATCAAGTAACACAGTTCGCCAGGATGGGTAAAATCCTCTTGCTTACTGAATTTTGAATACTGGTAACTACTCGATTTTTGCTTTATAGTGTTACTGACAGAAATTTAGTGCAGCTTCAATGCTTTCTTTCTCCGTCTTAAGGGTCGTCTTCTTAATAACTAGTTTTAGCTTCAATTGAATTCATATAGGGGTCCAACATCGTCTCTATGTTGAACACAATGGCGTTTTTGCGGTCCATTTCCCATTTCTGTAAAGCTTTATTGGTTCTGCTATTCTATTGTTCCAGAGTTCTGGCTGTTTTCCCCTACATATACTTTCACAACCGCCACATGGTATAGTTAGATTCCAGCTACCCTGTGCCAGAATCATGCTTGGGTTTATGTATCAGGTTCCTAATAGATTGAAGAGCTGGTAGTTATTTTTATCCAGTTTCTGTCAAAACATTTTTGAAACAATTAGTGCAACGTTTGCTGACCGTGTAAAAGGATGTAACTTGGGAGGCTTTTCTCAATTTGAGATAGGTGTTGTCTGCTAGAGGCTACGTGCCGCACTACGTTTCCTACAGTCATAGTATAAGTAGTAGGGGAAAGCGGGCAGTGAACAAAACAGAAGTTGGTGCTGTATGTACTTCTTCTTCGAGGAAGTTTTGGTTTTTTGTGTGTGGTTTTGGGGCGTGGAACTGAAATTCTGTAGGCACCAGAAAGACGCCAAAACTACCACCCCTCTTTTGTTCTTGTGTTCCATGGGGTGAGAGAAGAAATTTTTTTTGTAGAAATCGTTCTGTAGGTATGGCTTCCGGTATGACTTTTAAAGAAAGTTTTATTTTCCCCTGTGCGTAAAGAGAACGTCGAGAATAGTAAATTGGTTGTCCTTACTCCGCCTCTAGTGTAAATTTTATAGTAGTTTCCAGAGTGTTGATGGTGCTGGAGGATGCCCCGTACGTCAAGGATTTTTGGTACAATGACCAAAATATCTACGTACCGCATCCCAAGAACTGAGGCGAGGGATGTTACTGAGGATCCTTCTTGATTCCAATCCTCCATATATAAATTGGCAAGAACGCACTAAGGGGAAATCCCATGGCTAGTCGAAGAGTTGTTTGTACTTCTTGTCCTCGAACCTAAAACAGTTTAATAACGAACACAAAGTTCGGTCAAGCTCAACCAAATCTTGCGGGGTACAGGAATCTGTATCATCTTTAATCAACCCTGCGAAGCAGATAAATGGCTTGATCAACTGGGACATTGGTGAATTAAGGCAGTCACGTCAAAACTTGCAAGCTTCTTATCACTCATGTCGAGATCCCTGATACGGTTAAGGAGGTCACCCGAATGCTTTAGATGAGCCTGACTGATTGTACCCAGGAGCTTTGACAAATATTTCGCCTGAAGAAGCCTACTGTTGAGGATGACCACTCCTCCTCCTTTGTCCGCTGTGGTGATGAGGATATCATTATTCGTCGCTACATCCAGGCACTCAAAATCTTAGCTACCAATAATGATATCCTCATCACCACAGCGGACAAAGGAGGAGTGGTCATCCACAACAGTACAGCTACGTTAGTAAGATGCAAGAGATTTATTGAACGACGCCAAGCACATACGTTTCCGATCCCCGAATCATGCATGGAGGAAAGAAACAATTCTTTTCTCAGTCAAGACCCGCAGTATACCCAGGAAACAGAAGAAGTAAAAAGGCTCTTGCGCCTCATCCACTACCAACCCCAAGTCAGCTAACTTAATGGTTTCCCAAAGACCCCACAAACCAATTGCCTATGAGACACATTACATCTGGAATCGGCAGCGCCCCCCACAGTCTAGCGGAGTTTTGGGAATATTTGTCAAAGCTCCTTGGGTACAATCAGCAGGCCTCTAAAGCATTCGGGTGACCCCGCCTTAAACCGTAGTCAGGGATACTCGACAGAGTTGAAAGAAGCTTGCAAGTTTTGACGTGACATGCCTTATTCCACCAAGTCCCCATTTGATCAAGCATTGAATCTTCTTCGCAGGGTGATTAAAGATGATACAGAGTTACCTGTACCCCCGCCTAGATTTTGTGAGCCTTGACGAACTTTGTGTCGTTTATTAACTGTTTTAGGTTCGAGGACAAGAAGTAAAACAACTCTTCGACTAGCCATGGGACCCCCTTATGCAGTTTCTTGCCAATTTATGATATGGAGGAGACCCTGAATCAAGAAGAGTCCTCGTATCATCCCTCGCTCAATTACATGGATGCAGTATAGATGATATTTTGGTCATTGTAACCCAGAAAATCTTGACGTACGGGGGCAATCCTCAGCACCATCACACTCTGGAACCTACTATTAAATTTACACTAGAGGAGGAGAAGGACAACAATTCCCTGTTTCCTCGACGTTCTCTTACGCACAGGGGAAAATAAACTTCTTTTAAAGTCTACCGGAAGCCTACCTACAAGAACGATCTTCTACTTTTCTCTCTCACCATGACACAGCTTCTTTCTGAAGAGCCTATCAGAATTTCCAGTCCGCATTCCTCGAAGACATAAGAACAATAAAACATAAGAACGAAGGAACACTGCAGAAGGCCTACTGGCCCATGCGAGGCAGGTCCAAGTCTCCTACCGGCTTAAGCCAAAGCACCCGAACCTATCAGGTCCAGGTCAACATTGACTTAAGGGAGGAACACGGCAACCGAACCTGTTGCACAAGCATCAGGTCCTAACTCCCCACCCACCCATCATCTACTCATGTATTTATCCAACCTATTTTTTAAAGCTACACAACGTTCTGGCCTCTATAACGGAAACTTGGGAGTTTGTACCACTCATCCACAACTCTATTACCAAAACCAGGTACTTTCCCTATATCCTTCTGAATCTGAATTTTTCCAAATTTAAAACCTTTGCAGCGAGTCCTTCTCGGCTAGATATTTCAGCACACTAGTTTACATTCCCCTTTATTTTAATTCCGTCCTTCCATCTTATACACCTCAAATATATCCCCCCTAATTCTACGTTCTTTCTAGAGAGTGCGTTTCCAGGGCCTTTTAGTCTATCCTCATAGGGAAGGTTTCTGATACATGGGATCATCTTTGTCATCCTCCTTTGTACCTTTTCCAGAGAATTTATATCCATTCTGTAATACGGTGACCAAAACTGTGCACATAATCTAAATGAGGCCTAACCAAGGATGTAAAGAAGTTTGAAGAACAACCTGAGGTACTCCTATTATTTATGCTTCTTGATATGAAGCCAAGGATTCTATTAGCTTTAGTGCGAACACTTATGCACTTTTCTTGGTTTCAGATTACTGCTAACCAGAACTCCTAAATCTTTTTTCGGCCAATTCCAGTAATATTATGATTTTTTTTTTGTTTCTACATTATTTAGTTTATATGTGCATGGTTATTGGCCACTGTCCAACATTTAGAACTTGCATTTGTCTATATTAAAACTGCATCTGCCACTTCTGCTATCCGACCACTGCACATCAGTCTATTTCCAAATCTTCCTGGAGTCTCGAATGTCCCTCGTCAGAATGAATTCGTCGGCCTATTTTGGTGTCCTCGGCAAACTTGCCGATGTCGCTCTTTATGGCCCTCATCTATGTCGTTATGTAGATTGTGACACAGGGGGGCCCCAACACTGACGCCCTGGGACACCATCGTGACACTTCCCCACTCTGATTTCTCCCCAATTATGCAAACTCTCTGCTGCCTAATTGTCAACGCATGCCTCTATCCATGAAAAAAATTTCTCCTATTCCAGTGCTTTAATTTCCTCAATAGTCCTCTGATGTGGGATCCCTGCAAAAGCCTTACTGGAAGTCCATATACACAATATCATATTCATTACCATGAACTACCTCCTCAAATACCTTAGTGAAAAAATTTTATAAATTTCGTAAGGTCAGGACGCTCCTTTAGTAAAACCATGCTGAGATTCGTTTGATTAATTTATGCTTTTCAAGATGGCTACGAACTGCCTCGCAATTATTGATTCCATAAATTTCCCACTATGGAGGTTAGGCTTATTGGTCTATAGTTTCGAAGCTAAGGACCTGTCACCTGTTTTTGAAAAAATAGGTATCACATTTGCCATTTTCCACTTATCTGGCACCATCCAGTTTGTAGTGATAATGTTGAAAAGAGATTAGCCAAAGGTGTGCTAGCTCCTCTTTACATTCCTTTAGAACCCTTGCATACAGTTCATCAGGGCCCTGGGGATTGTTAGGTGTTTTTTAAATTTATCTCTTTGCCTAAGACCATGTCACTTTTGACCCCTAATAGTGCACAGTTTAATTATCGTCCTGTTCTACATAATTTATCATTACGGGAATATCGCGGTAATCCTCCTGTGTAAAAACTGAGAGGAATATGTGTTAAAAAATTCTACAGCATCTCCCTTATCACTGGTCAGTGAGCTGACCCGAGGAACTTTTGAGTGGGCCCTATACTTTGTCACTGATCTTACTTCTGTATACCTGAAAGAATCCTTTTGGGTTAGTCCTTTTTTTCGGATTCTTTTGCAACTTTTAACCTCATAATTCTCTTTTGCTTTTCTAATTCCCTTTTTTATTTCTCTCTTAACTAATATATCGATTTCTTGTAAATTGGCGCCTCTCCACGGGTTGGATTGCCTCATTATATGCCTCTCTTTTGAACCAATCAATATTTTAATTCTATTGTTTCATCCATTTGAGGATCATTTTGTTTGATTGATTTCCCTATTGGGAACATAATTTGACTGAGCAGCTAGAACACTATGCCCTGAAAGCATCATATCGTCAACCATTCAACCACCTACCTGACCTTTAGTCAGGTCATTCCATTCAGCCACCCTAAGTAATTTTTCAGTCAACTATGCAATCACCAAGCGAAAGTCAGGGAAGGAGAAACTTGATTGCCATTATTAGGGGAATTCCCATGATAATATTAAAACTGAGTGATTGTGATCACTCTCCCCAAGCTCATCATTAACCTCAAGATTATTAATTAGTGTTCCTTATCTACTGGCAAGAACCAAGTCAAGGAGGTTATTTCCCCCTAGTTTGGCTCGGTCACATACTGTTTGTAAAAAAAACAATCCTGGATCGTATCAAGAAAGTCTCACCACTCTAAAATTTTCCCTGTCAAATTGCTCCAGTCAATCTGTCTATAGTTGAAATCTCCCCCATTACACAACATTTATCGAAATGTAGATGCCTTACGATTTTCGTCCCCATAATAAGTTTACTGGCACTCCCTATCAAGCTTTGGGGCCCCTGTAAATCACAACCCAAAATTATTTTTTTCCTCGCCTCGAGAAGCTGTAACCAAACAGATTCATTGGCTGAACGCTTCTAATTTAATATCTTCGTTGTCTAACACAACAATTAAATTGTCTCTGACAATACAATCGCTACTCCACCACCTTCCTGTTGACCCTGTCAGTGTGGAATAATTTATAGCCTTGTATGTTGGACATTCAGAGGGCATCTCTCTATCTTTCAGATTGAGCCAGGTCCCCGTTAAATAGCAAGTAAAATCATGTTTCCTGCACTTGCAATTAATCTTAGCTCATCTATCTTATTTCTAATACACTCCTGGCTATTATATAGTAACCTTAAGGGAGCTAGTCCCTTGCTGCCATCTGCTGTCCCCTTTGTTTGCTGGCCCTGTTCTATTGTCTTTATTTATAACTTCATGCCTGAATGCCTTTTATACATTTACTGTTTTCCAACCCTAGTGTTGCAACCTGCTTGTTTCCCACACACACACCCATACCTACTATCTTCCATCAGTTTAAAAAATCATAGGCATTTCACCAATGGCCTTCTCAATCGAGTCTGCAAGATGCTACCACCCCTGCCCCGAGAGATGTACCCCATCCCTTGCATACATATCATGTTTTGCCATAAAAGTTGTCCAGTTGTCAATGAATGGGATTGCCAGTATTCCTTGCAGTATCTGTCCAGACCAGCAATTTACATAACCATTGCCCAGACAACCATTTCATTTCCTAACTCCCCTTCTAGGCAAGATGCTACATATGTTGGGATCCCTCCCTTAGACTTAATGAAAATTCTATAGCTGACCTGTACTATCTAGCAGCTCTTCTCTCCTAACCCTTCCCCAATATCATTTCCAACCAGCACTGAACAGATAATGGGCTTGTTCCCATAAGCCTGACATGATATTAACAGCCTGTTGACAATGTCCCCAACACCAGCGTCCAGGGAAGCACACTCTATCTCTCATCTTCCTTATTCCTATTACAAAAGAAGGTCAATAATCTTACCTGAGAGGTCACCAACCAACAAGAATGCGCTTACCTTTCATTAGCAGGGCAGTAGTACCCTTACCTTCACTGCCACTGAAGTACATTTCATCCTGGAGAACAGAGAAGCGATTCCTACCTTCAGCTCTCACTCTTAACTTTCCTTACTCCGAGCGCCTCCCATTACAGTGAACAACTCGCCACTTGTAGCAGGTGCTGGGCTGCACCTCACTGCTGGTAGCCGTTGCTACCTCCCCAACTACAGCCTCCTCACAGCGAGAGCAGACTGCACCTCACTGCTAGAAGTCACTTTTTCCCCACCACTCCACCACCTCACACTCTCTCCCTCCCAGACCCATTGAGTGGAACCTTCAGCTCCTAATCTCCCTCCTGGAGAAGCAAGACCTCCTCCTTCAACTCTCCAACCTCAGTTTTTAAAACACTGGCAGAAGCAAGCCAAGCTTTGTAACCCGTCCACGCTAATCCCCAAGCAGCTCAGGTCTGTGCCCTCACGTACGACTGACCACTGACCACTGACACTGACCATCACCACTCTTTTAGTTCACTGCAACTTTCCCTATACTTTCATACTGACTGCAGGAAACGTGCAACACGTATCCTCAGCAAGACCAACACCTAATCAAATTGAAGAAAAGCCTCCAAGTTACATCGTTTTACCGGTCAGCAACGTTGCCCACTTAATGTTTCCAAAAATGTTTGACAGAAAACTGGCTAAAAAATATCTACCAAGCTCTTCAACTACTATTAGGAACCTGATCAAAAAACCCAAGCATGGATTCTGGCACAAGTGCAGGAATCACACCCCTTAAAAATAAATCCATGTTGGGGGTGTGACAAAGTATATGTAGGGGAAACAGATCAGAACCTCTGGACATTAGAATAGCAGAACACAAAAATGCTTACAGAAATGATGACCGCCAAAAAAAACGCATGTGTTCAACATAGAGACCGATGTTGGGACCCCCTAATGAATTCAATGAAGCTAAACAGTTATTAAAGAAGACACGTAAGACGGAGAAAATGCATTGAAGCTGCACTAATTTCTGTCATAACACTATAAAGCAAAAATCCGGTAGTTACAGTATTTCAAAATATTAGTAAGGCAAGAGAATATACCCATCCTGGGGAACGGTGATACTTGATGCCAGCAGTCCACTCTCTTGCTCAACCTCCTTAGTTCCCTATTACTACTACTACTACTACACCTCTACCCACGGCGTCACCTCACCTGACTCCCTGCCACTATATATATAAAATTTGTTTATCTTTCTTATTTTCCTTTCTCTGATTAGGACTGAAGAAGCCACTCGTGGCGAAACGTTTCCTTTAATAAATGTCCTGAACTGTACATAAGTGTCTTTTTCCACATCTTGTCGGTATCACCATACCATTTCCTCAAGACAAGACTTATCCTCGGTAAAGTTGAATCATGAATTAGTGAAAGTTAATTTTGAAACTACCAAAGAACAGCCAGGTTTGCTAATGAGGAATATGATGGAGAGACGGAGAGAGTTTTTCGTCTCTGAGTCTGGTGAACGATTTAATTTGCAAAAGTCGGTGTCATTGGTACGATGCTTTTCAAGGTGTTTGAAAATTAGGCTTCAATTTTGGCATTTCTGAAACAACATTGGGCTTTGCTAGTTGATAAAGTATTACTGGGTTAGGCACAGATGTGTGCATTTATATAGTCACACTGACTTCCTCATAATATATATCTCATAATGGTATATAATGGAAATATAAACACATATGTGATCCTTTATTGACAACGTTTCACCCACACAGTGGGCTTTTTCAAGGGTGATGGACTGATTACATCGTCTTCAAGTATCTTCTGCTTCTATCAACTTTTCTGTACTCGACTGAAGAAGCCTACTGTGTAGGCGAAACGTTTCGAAATAAAGATACCTAACTGTTGCATATGTGTCTTACCTAACAACCTGTCGGTATTTTATACCATTTTAATGTTTAATACTGCATATATGTTTATATTTCCACTGTGTCGGTATTTTATACCATTTATTACCAGTATATAATATCGACAGGTGAGTAAGGCTCATGTGCAGTAGTTTAGTGTGATGAATGGTTTGAAAAACCGACAAGTTGAAGATTGAGACACTTATGCAGCATATGGGAATCTTTATTCAGGAAACGTTTCGCCACACAGTGGCTTCATCAGTCCAATACAAAGAGGAAGACGTAAGGAGAGGAGGAGTATGAGGTAATCAGTCCCTTAGCCTGGAGTCGATGTGTTCAGTCTTGTACATTCTACAAGAGTGATGGACTGAACACATCGACTCCAGCTGAGGGACTGATTACCTCATACTCCTCCTCTCCTTACGTCTTCCTCTTTGTATTGGACTGATGAAGCCACTGTGTGGCGAAACGTTTCCTGAATAAAGATTCCCATATGCTGCTTCAGTAGTTTAGTATATTCTTTGATGAGACGTTTTCGCCGGCTCACAGGCTTCTTCCGTCGAAATTAAGAGAAAAAGTGGTAGAATTATGTTTGAGGTGGTCATTCCCTCGGCAAGATATTGACGTCTTCTTGGCTATAGCCATGATGTCTAACACTACCTTTGTGATTCTTTATATATATATTGTATTGATGAAAGACTCTGGTGGTTGTGTTTACATGACTAACGCGACGGTCTGGAGCTTCTGTGATTCTGACCGCGAGTTCTACCCTCACCCGTGGTATGGTTTGTTGTGTGGTAAGACACATATGCAACAGTTAGGTATCTTTATTATGAAACGTTTCGCCTACACAGTAGGCTTCTTCAGTCAAGTACAGAAAAGTTGATAGAAGCAGAAGATACTTGAAGACGATGTAATCAGTCCATCACCCTTAAAGTTTTGAGGTGGTCAGTCCCTCAGTCTGGAGAAGAGCATTGTTCCATAGTATGAAACAATATGGAGAAGAAGTGACAGGATGGAGCTTTTTATAGCGCCAAGAGGTGAGACGTAGGCCACTAGGAGAGGTAAGAACTCAGATGTTGAGAGGTTAGGTCCCTCTCAAATCCAGCCCCTGTTGTGTTGTTAGTGGGTGGTTGAGGTGGTGATAGATGAGGTGGAGAAGTGAGTTTGAGGTGGTGATAACTGGTTAAGGTGGTGGTTGCTGTCTGAACTAGTGATGGGTTTAGTTGACATCATTGCTTAGTTAATCTTAAGTTAATTGTAAGCCAGCCCGTAATGCTATGCATACAAGTGGCTCTGGCATGCTGCTCTTACCTGTATCTTTTTTTGTACCTCTGTATGTATGCTAAATTTCTAAATAAATAAATAAATAAAACAATGTGAAATAAGTGAAGAGAAGAAAGAGAAAGAAGAGAAGTTGGGCTGTTATTTTTCGAATTAATAATCTGGATGACTAATAACCCAGAACAGTCCAAGAAAATAACTAAGCATTGCTTATTTCCATTAGATTCTTTGATACTGCTCAGGACACGACCCACAATAGCCGACTTACTACTTCTAGGTAGGTGAACAAAGGCAGCAGGTGTAAGGCAATTTACCTATAAGCATAACCTCACCTTGGATGAATATCAAATGTTATAGAAAGACACGTAAGCAAACACTATAACATATTTATTAGAAAACGTTTCGGTCCTGGGACCTTGATCACTTCTAACCAAGGTTTATACCATCAAATGTTATACAATACCAACAGGTTGGTAGATAAGACACATAGGCAACATTTAGGCTTCTATACTCGACTGAAGAAGCCTACTGTGTAGGCGAAACGTTTCGGAATAAAGTTGCCTAACTGTTGTCTATGTGTCTTATCTACCTCACCTTGGATACCACCCATGTTAGCCTTTTAACGTGGGTGGCAACTATTTACAGGTAGATGAACAAGAATACCCAGTGTTAGGAGATTTGTTGAAACTACTCACCAGGGCAAACCCCCAATCTTTTCGGTTGTGTGACGAGTATTCAACCGGTGAACCAGGAATCACCACTCTGGCTTCCCACCACTACCACACCTGGACTTCACTACATCTGAATCTTAATGAAGACGTGATCCTGGGGTCTTGTCGGCTCCTTACACAAAACTCTTGAGATTAAAGTCTCGCCTACACTCGCTACCTTGGTATGCCAATCCAAGTGGAACCGAGCCAGTGCTTATATCACTACCTTATTGACAGTGTTATCACAGACTTGCCGTTCGTTTTTATTAGTTTTATCGTGGTAATTTGTACAGTAGTTTACGAATGTTGCAACATGCAAGCATTGAGTTGATAAGTCATTAGCATTGCAACTGATAAATTAGACACATGTGCAACTCTTGGGTATCCTTATTGAGGAAACGTTTCGCCACACAGTGGCTTCATCAGTCCATACATAGGAGAAACTTGAAGAACAGGAGGAGAATGAGGTAATCAGTCCCTCAACCTTGAGTCGATGTGGTCAGTCCATCAATCTTGAGTAGAATACGGCATACGTGCGGAGAAGGAGCTTATAAACCGTATGGCAGGAGAGGTGCAGCAGTCATAGGTTGTGTCACATTTGTTCAATGTGGAAGTAGGTCGTGCCCAAGAATTAGGCAAGCGAAGAATTCCTAAGTATTAAGATCCCAAGAAGTTGCAGTGTCTGACAGGTTTGTAGATGAATGGTTCAGAGAACCGACATGTTGATAAATTATCAACACGTCGGTTCTCTGAACCATTCATCTACAAAGCATTGCAACTGTTTGAGATGAAATGTGCTGTCTCTGTGGTGGTGTGTTGTCAAGATGGGTAATGTGTACGAATGGTATATAATACCGACAAGATGAGAGTAAGACACATGTGCAACATCTGGGTATCTTTATTGTAGACGTTTCGCCATCCAGTGGCTTTATCAATACAAATTCTAGGACATAACTTGAAGACAGTAGAACTATGTACAGAAGATGAGGTAATCAGTCCCTCAACCTAGGAGTAGGTGCGAACAGCACCATACTTGGAGATTCTAAAAGCAGAAAACGAACGAACGAACAAAAGTTCAGGTAAGATCCCAAATGGGATGAGCGGGGAAGACGGGACAGACGAAGAATAGTGCTGGAGAGGATGTTCTTAGTCGTAGAAATAGAGCCAGGTTAACCCAGCAAAAGGCGATCGTGGGACAGATATGAAAAGAGAAATTCCGGTCTTCTGTTGGATTTTTTCCGGGGGGGTGAGCTGGGAGTAAGGGACTTGCGACCTTTAGAGCAAGAGGGGAGTGCAGAACTGAGTCATGTCTTAACCCAAAAAAGCTAAGGCGAACGTGGGTCAGAGAATGGTACCTGTCTTAGAAGGTACCTGTCAGGGGACCCAAAGGGTTTATTTGTAAGAGGGTTGGGAGCAAAGAAAGAATCCTGGCGCTTATATAGTAACGTCAGGTGAAGCAGACGAGGGCAAATTCACTGGTAGGGCGGGATTCCCCAGTGGAAGTAGGTCCTTCCCAAAGAATGGGTTAGTTGTAGTAGTATTTTGTAGAAAGTAGTTTGTTGTAGTCGTAAAGGGTTTAAATTACATGTCCTCAGAATTAAGATTCCATGATGTTGCAGTGTCTGACAAGTTGTGTACGAATGGTAAATAATACCGACAAGATGAGAGTAAGACACATGTGCAACATCTGGGTATCTTTATTGTAGACGTTTCGCCATCATGCAACATCATGGAATCTTAATTCTGAGGACATGTGCATAACCTTCACGACAACTACTACTACTACTAACCCATCTCTTTGGGAAGGACCTACTTCCACTGGGAATCCCGCCTACCATGAATTTGCCCTCGTCTGCTTCACCTGACGTTACTATATAAGCGCCAGGATTCTTTCTTCTGCTTCAGAATCTCCACGACTATGGTGCTGTTCGCACCTACTCCTAGGTTGAGGGACTGATTACCTCATCTTCTGTACATAGTTCTACTGTCTTCAAGTTATGTCCTAGAATTTGTATTGATAAAGCCACTGGATGGCGAAACGTCTACAATAAAGATACCCAGATGTTGCACATGTGTCTTACTCTCATCAAGATGGGTAATGCTAGACAGTGCTGTCGTCATGGTGGTATGTTCACTCCTTAAATGAACATACATATGTATGTTGTGTGTGTACTCACCAAATTTTTAATTACCCTATTGCTTGATTGAAAAATGAAGTTGTTACGTGTAACTCAAGATATAACAACAAAATATAACAATAAAGTTACATGAACAAGTACTGATTGCAATCTGAACACAAGTTTAGGACTATACGAACTAGACACAGTAATAATATGGTAAGACACATATGCAACAGTTAGGTATCTTTATTTCGAAACGTTTCGCCTACACAGTAGGCTTCTTCAGTCGAGTACAGAAAAGTTGATAGAAGCCGAAGATACTTGAAGACGATGTAATCAGTCCATCACCCTTAAAGTTTTGAGGTGGTCAGTCCCTCAGTCTGGAGAAGAGCATTGTTCCAAAGTCAAAACTTTAAGGGTGATGGACTGATTACATCGTCTTCAAGTCTCTTCGGCTTCTATCAACTTTTCTGTACTCGACTGAAGAAGCCTACTGTGTAGGCGAAACGTTTCAAAATAAAGATACCTAACTGTTGCATATGTGTCTTACCTAACAACCTGTCGGTATTTTATACCATTTTAATGTTCAGTAATAATATCTATGAGAAGCTTAAGCCATAATGAAGAAACCCAATAACTTTACCAGATATATTGCACTTTATCCGACGCATTCTGAGTTAATGTGTAACTCTAAGGTATCACTGACGAGTCCAGCAGCTCAAGTGTATATGTGAGATCCATCTAACTTGTGTACAGTCGTATAAATCAATGTGAAAAATGCTAAAATTGAAAGTGATTTCGTGATTTCTCACATTATCAAGGAACTGTAAAAAATAATAGGACTGAAGGCTTATAAACCAGAGATAACCTCAGTCAACATCTGTCACCTCGATGAAGATTGAGACACTTATGCAGCATATGGGAATCTTTATTCAGGAAACGTTTCGCCACACAGTGGCTTCATCAGTCCAATACAACTGTCAGACACTGCAGCATCATGGGATCTTGTTACAAAGAATTCTTCTACACTTGTTCAACCTTTGGACGAAGACCTACTTCGACTAGTGGATGGTACCACTATGACCCCGCCTCCACCTGCTTCACCTCACCTCACTACAGTATATAAGCCACGTCTACGGCCCAATGCTGTACATTCTACAAGATTGATGGACTGAACACATCGACTCCAGGTTGAGGGACTGATTACCTCATTCTCCTCCTCTTTTTACGCCTTCCTCTTTGTATTGGACTGATGAAGCCACTGTGTGGCGAAACGTTTCCTGAATAAAGATTCCCATATGCTGCATAAGTGTCTCAATCTTCAACTTGTCGGTTTTTCAAACCATTCATCACATCTGACACCTCACTTGTCCCTATATGATGATGTGGGTGAGATGGTCAAGGACTTGTCCAACACAGCTTTAACGTTTCCCAAATTTTATTAATTATGAATGAATCTAATTTGTATAACCCTAGACCTATATTAGTATTAAATTTAATACTGTTGTTTTATCAAGCTTCATTTACAGACCTGTTTAATACAACTTTCTCGGTCTTTTGAAAATCAATTAGATGGTTAAAATCTCTCTCACGAATATTGAGATATCACCTGTTTACTGTGATCTTTTGTAGATGAATGGTTCAGAGAACCGACATGTTGATAAATTAGACACATGTGCAACTCTTGGTATCTTTATTGAGGAAACGTTTCGCCACACAGTGGCTTCATCAGTCCATACAAAGGAGAATCTTGAAGAACAGGAGGAGAATGAGGTAATCAGTCCCTCAACCTTGAGTCGATGTGGTCAGTCCATCAATCTTGAATAGAATACGGCATACGCGCTGAGAGGAGCTTATTAAACCGTTGGCAAGAGGTGTACAGTCAAAGGTCCCTGTTATGGACTGATGAAGCCACTGTGGGCGAAACGTTTCCCCAATAAAGATACCCAAGAGTTGCACATGTGTCTAATTTATCAACTGTGATCTTAAACCATGGGGTCTAACCCCATCTGTATCGTGGTTTTATAAGTATTTCATCACAAACCGACCTTAATAAACATGAGAACAAAAAATTAAGAGGACCCAGAAGCCACCCCCAGCTGACGACCTGAGAGAGTCTAGCTCAATGGAACGATTTCCCTAACGAGGTAATCGAACATATCCCCCTTAACTCTATTAAAATCCGATATGCCCAGCACTCAAACAGTACTAGACGAACTAAGAGTTGAAGGTAAGACCATGTACATAGTTTATGGGTTTACTTTGACCCTGAAACGTTTCGCCCTTACAGTAAGCTTCATCATCAAATAGAGCAGTAGTGAAGTATAAGATTAATGAGTTTCCCTCAACCAGATAAGAACATAAGAATGTAGGAACACTGCAAAGCCTACTGGCCCATACGAGGCAGGTCCTTATCATGCTCACAGACAGGAACAGAGAGTGTCCATAAATGGGTTTAAAACCAGTGGGATCAGTAACAAGTGGCGTTCCACAGGATTTAGTCTTGGGCCCGTTGTTGTTTATAAAATTTTTATCAATGATCTTGATGAAGAATTGCTATGATATGAGCAAATTCTCCGATGCCACGAAGATAGTAGATAATTGATTAAACGTAAATGTTAGGAACTCAGAGGATTTAACAAACTCTACTCTTGTACAAAAGTGCAGATGCAGTTCAATTGATAAATGCAAGGTTCTGAAGCTCGGATTCCTATAACCCTAGCACTTTTTAATTTTAAAAAAGTAAATTAGCCAACAGATTGCAAAGGACTTGGGGTTATGGTTTAACAGCAACCTTAAACCAAGACAGCAATCCTAACGTACTAATAGGCAAATAGATTACTTGGATTTATATCAAGAATTTTTAAGCAACAAAGTCCGAGGTCATACTGCAGCTTTATACATCATTAGTAAGGCCTCCACCTAGATTATGCACCAATTCTGGTCTCCTATTACAGAATGGACATAAATTCTTAGAAAACATTCAGCGTAGGATGAATAAATTAATACATAGCTTAGAAACTCCTATAAAGAAAGATTGAAGACTCTTTAATTACATTCACTTGTTGACGAAGAATGGGGGAGACCTGATCGAGTTTTATAAGTGGAAGAAGGTATAATAGGGGGGATAATTAACAAGGTCTTGAGGGTAATCTCCAAGAGAGAACCCGATAAAGGATATTAAATTAGATAATTAGATTTAGAAAGGACTAGGAAAGTATTTGGTTTGGAAATGGGTATTGATGATGGAACAGTCTACCTAGTTGGGTTTTTGAGGCTAGGACTTTGGAGTTCAAATTTAGGTTGGATAAGTTTTGGGTAAAGACCTTGTTTGTGGCTTCAAGACCTTTTGTGTGCTTCAAGACCGTTTGGTGCTCTTGAGTGGTGAACCTGTACTTGAGTGCGACCTAATACTTAAACTCTGTGAAGAAGTGTCTTGTTTGCTCCGTGGACCCGAACCAAAAATGCCCTCCAATCGAGCAAAATTTACCAGCAACTTAAGGAAAATTCAGGGCAGCGAAGATGGAAAATACGGCATTGACCGAGGAAAAACAAAGATTCGTAGTAGTCCTCCTGTTTTGAGTCCTCAGTCAAGAAGGGATCGTGGTTTAGTGGCTGGACAACAGGGGACGACGAAGGGTTTTTCGATCAAGAAGACGAATGGAAAAGCCAGAAACGATGAAGAAGAAAGAGACTGCCGGGAAACTCCTGGGGAAACTCAACGCATTCCGTGCTACCCACGAATGTGAGTCACTACTGGATCTTTAACGAACGACAAAGAAGGTAAGAATATTGTTGTTGTTGGGGATACAGGTTAGATTACATGGATAGGGCATTCTGCTTGAAGGACAGGAGTAGGGGACAAGGGTATGCTTCCTGGGCTGGGATTGAGGACAATTTAGCCGGCTTGACAACATCATGAAATGGAAAGGGATCAAACATTATTTCCTCAGTGCCCGGAGCAATGATGTAGGCAAGTGAAAAAGGAGGGAATTAGTTAGAAAGTTCAGCGAAGCAATAGACATAAATTAGAAGAAGGGGGGCCCCTGTTTATATGTGGCATTTTGCCAAGAAGAGGTTTGGGAATGAATGGTTGCCAGAGCAATTGGTAATAATATGTTGGCTGGTAAACACGTAAGGGTAATGCAGTACCCTTCATTTACACTGGGACAACTTCTATGGCCGAAATGACATTATTCCCAGGGATGGGGTTCACTTATCCGGGCCCGGCAGGTGTGGGTTTTTTTTTGCCAACTCAGTTTGAGGGGTTGAGGACTTTTAAAAAATAGGAATTAGTTAGAGGTATGGGTTTAAAATGATTAATAATGAGAAGGATAATTGAACATCAAAGGTATACAATACCGACAGGTTTAGGTAAGACAACATATGCAAACAGTTAGACAACTTTATTCCAAAAGAACGTTTCGCCACAACAGTAGGCTTCTTCAGTCGAATACAGAAAGTGCAGGAACAGTAGAGAAGTGAAGACGATGTAATCAGTCATCAAACCCCTTAAAAGCGTAAATTTAGGTTGTCAGTCCCCGGCCCGGAGAAAGTTCCCTTCCTAGTCAGGGAAATATCGACAATCTGAACTATGAACGAACTTCTCAGGCCGAGGGACTGACAACCTCAAATATCTACACTTTTAAGGGTGATGGACTGATTACATCGTCTTTACATCTCTACTGTTCCTGCCTACTTCTGTATTCGACTGAAGAAGCCTACTGTGTAGGCGAAACTTTCGGGAAAAAAGTTGCTAACTGTTTGCATATGGATATATTGACTTATGCTCTGATATTAAGAATCTTAATAGTTAACTGTCATGGAGTAACTCTGGGTAATGATAAATTTCAGAAATTTTGTAAAAACAAAGATTGAAAAAGGAAAAATGTGCAGAAAAAAAACATATGATGGTATTTTATGCTAACAGTCGAAGTGCAAGAAATAAAATTAATGAACTACGTTTGGTAGCATGTGCTGGGAACTTGATATCATTGCATTAACTGAAACGTGGTATGATTTAAAGAGTCGGGAAAATACTGCTGAGTGTAATATTCAGGGATTTAAGTTTGTTCAATGTGGATAGATGTAATGGGAAGGGGGAGGAGTTGCATTGTATGTTCGAGAAAATATTAATTGTTGCATTAAAACAGGTATAAAAATAGATGGAGCAGTAACAGAGTCTGTTTGGGTAGAGTTCGTGGAGGGTCAAGAAAAACTAATTCTAGGTGTAATATACAGACCTCCAGGCTTGGATCACGATAGAGGGAGACTTCTTTGGGACGAAATTGTTAGGGCTTCTGGACACAGTAACATAGTCATAGTAGGGACTTTAACTTTAGTCAAATTGACTGGAATTCTTTGACAGGTAATCTAGAGTCCAGTGACTTTATGGAAACAGTTCAGGAGTGTTTTCTGAAACAGAGTGTAACTGAGCCTACCAGGGGTAATAATTTGCTAGACCTAGTCTTGTCAAATAAGGAAACACTCGTGAATAATCTGGAAATCACTGAAGAGCTTGGCGCAAGTGATCACAAATCCATCACTTTTAGCATTAATTGGGAATGCAAGAATAATGATAATACAGTAAAAATCCCTGATTTTCGTTCTGCCGATTATAATGGACTTAGGGAACATCTGTCTAATCTTGATTGGGGTTATCTAGCTAATGATTTTATTGACAATAATCATACTTATGAAATATGAAGGGATCTGCTTTTATGATTGTTTTCTTAATAATGTACACAGTGCCCAGAGAATATACATTCCCCAGAGAGAATTTAGGTCTAATAACAACGAACCCAAATGGTTAACAGGAGGCTAAAGCATCTATTAGGGGAGAAAAGGGGAATTTATAGGCGCATCAGAAGAGGAGAGGTTAACCTTACTGACCAATATGTTCAGCTTAAAAGAGAAGTAAAAAGGGCGATTAGAAAGGCTAAACGTGACTATGAAATTAGAGTTGCTAATGAATCAAAGACTAATCCAAAGGGTTTCTTTCAAGTGTATAGGACGAAGGTGAAGAAAAAAGTAAGACCTCTGAAATCTGGGAATGGACAGCTGACGGATAATGAACTGGAAATGTGTTCCTTATTTAATGACTATTTTTTGTCAGTTTTTACACAGGAAGATGTAAATGAGATTCCAGTAATTAACAATTATTTAGTTCCTGATGAATTTAAGTTAACTAATATTACTGTCACGAGGGACATGGTTATTAAACAAAATAGACAAACTGAAACAAAATAAGTCCCCCGGGACCCGATGAGCTGTTTTCCCAGGGTACTTAAGGAATGCAAGATGGAGCTTAGTCAGCCATTAACGAGTGTATTCAATGCGTCCATCCTTACCAGTGTTGTGCCAGAGATGTGGAAGATGGCCAATGTGGTTCCTATATTCAAATCAGGGGATACGTCCACTCCTTCAAATTACCGTCCAATAAGCCTGACATCTATAGTGGGCAAGTTATTAGAATCAATTATAGCTGACATTATCAGAAGTCACCTTGAAGAACATAACTTGATAAATGAATCTCAGCATGGATTCACGAGAGGTCGTTCCTGCCTGACAAACTTACTGACGTTCTTTAATAGAACATTTGAGGCAGTTGACAGCGATAAGGAATATGATATTGTTTATTTGGATTTTAGTAAAGCTTTCGATAGAGTACCTCACAAGAGACTCTTAAGAAAAGTGGCAGCTCATGGTAAAGTTCTAGCATGGATTGAGGCATGGCTTACCAATAGAAAGCAGAGAGTTACCATTAACGGAGTGAAATCTGAATGGGGATTAGTCACTAGTGGCGTTCCACAAGGATCAGTTTTAGGCCCTCTCTTGTTCATAATTTACATTAATGACCTTGATGAAGGGATTACGAGTGACATGAGTAAATTTGCTGATGATACAAAGATAGGCCGTATAATTCACTCTGAGGAGGATATCAATGAACTCCAGGACGATTTGGACAAATTAATGTCTTGGTCTGAAAAATGGCAGATGAAGTTCAATGTGGATAAGTGTAAGGTACTTGCCCTCGGTAATGAAAATAACCCTCGAAGCTATAATCTAGGTGAAGTAGAGCTTGATCATACAGAATGTGAAAAAGACTTGGGAGTCACGGTAAGCAGAAATCTAAAGCCAAGACAGCAGTGCCTTAGTGTGCGCAACAAGGCCAACAATTACTTGGATTTATCTCAAGAAGTATAAGTAACAGAAGTCCAAAAGTTATTTTACAGCTCTATACATCACTAGTGAGGCCTCATTTAGATTATGCTGCTCAGTTTTGGTCCCCTTACTACAGGATGGACATAGACTCATTAGAGAACATACAGAGAAGAATGACTAAAATGATTTACTGTGTAAGGAACCTCCCGTATGAAGATAGACTTAAAGCCTTAAATCTCCACTCTCTGGAGAGGCGTAGAATGAGGGGAGATATCATTGAAGTGTATAAGTGGATGATGGGCATAAACAAGGGAGACATTAATAAAGTACTGAGGGTGTCGAACCAGGTAAGAACAAGGAATAATGGATTTAAGTTGGATAAATTTAGATTTAGAAAGGACATAGGTAAGTACTGGTTTTCTAACAGAGTTGTAGATGCGTGGAACAGTCTTCCCAGTGAGGTGATAGAGGCTAGGACCTTGGGTAGCTTTAAGAAGAGACTGGACAAATATATGAGTGGGAGGGGCTGGGTTTGATTGGTGTTGGGGGGTGCGGGAGTTGTTTCTTGAGTAGCTTTAGGTAGATGTCGTTTTGATAAGGACCTGCCTCGTATGGGCCAGTAGGCCTTCTGCAGTGTTCCTACATTCTTATGTTCTTATGTTCTTATGTAATCATAGATGACTGTGCAAGAAAGGTATAAAATACCGACAATATGAAAGACATAGATGACTACAGGAAAGTGATAGCGACGACGAGTCTTTATTATCGTAGGTAAAGTATACAGTTATAGGATGAATTAGCATGATTGCTGAAGAGTGACACACTCGTTCAACATTTGGGAATATTTACCGTTGAAACGTTTCGCCAGCCAGTGTCTTCTTCAGTCCAAAACAGAGAATAGTGGAAGACGAAGCGTTTGAGGTACTCAGTCCCTCATCCTGGGTGACTTCACTAGCTGGCGAAACGTTTCCTCAATAAAAATACCGAAACGTTGCGCAAGTGTCTCATTCTTCAACTTGTCGGTTTTTAGAACCATTTTCCTTATCATTAATAAAACTTAAAAAAGTTCTTCAGAATATTATAAGAATTATATAAATAATTTTCAAGAATTTTATATTTAGCAATAGTTTGATTTTTGTGCCTTAAATATAATAAATACAACTCGTACATATAGGGAAAATGAGGGGAATGATTGAGGGGAAATTATGGAAAATGAGGGGAAATGATGGAAAATGAGGGGAAATTATGGAAAATGAGGGGAATGATGGAAAATGAGGGGAAATTATGGAAAATGAGGGGAAATGATGGAAAATTAGGGGAAATTATGGAAAATGGGGAATGATGGAAAATGAGGGAAATTAATGGAAAATGAGGGGAAATGATGGAAAATTAGGGAAATTAGGAAAATGAGGGGGAAAGATGGAAAATGAGGGGAAATTATGGAAAATGGGGAAATGATGGAAAATTAGGGAAATTATGGAAAATGAGGGGAATGATGGAAAAAAGAGGGAAATGATGAAAATGAGGGAAATGATGGAAAATGAGGGGAATGATGGAAAAAAGAGGGGAAATTATGGAAAATGAGGGAATGATGGAAAATGAGGGATAATTATGGAAAAAAGAGGGGGAAAAGATGGAAAATGAGGGAAATTATGGAAAATGAGGGGAAATGATGGGAAAAAGAGGGGGAAAGATGGAAAATGAGGGGAAATTTAGGAAAATGAGGGAAATGATGGAAAATGAGGGGGAAAATTATTTGGAAAATTAGGGAAATGATGGAAAATAGGGGAATGATGGAAAATGAGGGGAAATTATGGAAAATGAGGGAAATGATGAAAATGGAGGGATTGATGAAAATTAAGGGAAATTATGGAAAATGAGGGGAAATGAAAGGAAAATGAGGGGAATGAAAGGAAAATGAGGGAAATTATGGAAAATGAGGAAATGAATGGAAAATGAGGGAATGATGGAAAATTATGGAAAATGAGGGGGAAATGATGGAAAATGAGGGGAAATTATGGAAAATGAGGGGAAATTATGGAAAATGAGGGGAAATGATGGAAATGAGGGGGAAAAGATGGAAAATGAGGGAAATTATGGAAAATGAGGGGAATAATGGAAAATGGGGGAAATTATGGAAAAATGAGGGGAAATGAATGGAAGGAAATGAGGGGAAATTATGGAAGGAAAATGAGGGGATGAAAAGGGGAGGATTGAGTGAGAAAGAGGGGGGGTTGGGTCTGATGGTTAAAAAGTTAAAAAGATAGATAGATAGAGAAGAGAGAGAGAGGGGAGAGAGAGAGAGAGAGAGAGAGAGAGAGAGAGAGAGAGAGAGAGAGAGAGAGAGAGAGTTTTTAAGATAGAAGAAAGGAAGGGGTTTTGGGGAGGGGGGGTGTTGGGGAAGGGGAAGATCGAAGGCAAAGGGGGGGTAGGGTCACTAGACTATTTATACAGCAGACACTCACTGGAAGTGTCGGGGTTATCACAGTTATCATGGGCTATCAGAGTTATCATGGCCTCCAACAATGACACCCTTGATAGTATAGCAGCCTTGAAGTGAGCCGACCCTGTGATAACAGTTGTTATGGCACCGCTGCCTGATAACACCATCGTATAAATCCGGTAACAACCTCATTATACCAGATACCCTGTGATAACACCATTATAGCACATACCCTGTGATAACACCATTATAGCACATACCCTGTGATAACACCAAATTTTAAAAAACATACCCTGTGATAACACCATTATAGCACATACCCTGTGATAACACCATTATAGCACATACCCTGTGATAACACCATTATAGCACATACCCTGTGATAACACCATTATAGCACATACCCTTGATTAACACCATTATAACACAACCTGGGAACACCATTTAGCACATACCCTGTGATAACACCCTTTAGCACATACCCTGTGATAACACCATTATAGCACATACCCTGTGATAACACCATTATAGCACATACCCTGGATAACACCATTATAGCAAAATACCCGTGATAACACCATTATAGCACATACCCTGTGATAACACCATTATAGCACATACCCTGTGATAAACACCATTATAACACATACCCTGTGATAACACCATTATAACACATACCCTGTGATAACACCATTATAACACATACCCTGTGATAACACCATTATAACACATACCCTGTGATAACACCATTATAGCACATACCCTGTGATAACACCATTATAGCACATACCCTGTGATAACACCATTATAGCACATACCCTGTGATAACACCATTATAGCACATACCCTGTGATAACACCATTATAACACATACCCTGTGATAACACCATTATAGCACATACCCTGTGATAACACCATTATAACACATACCCTGTGATAACACCATTATAACACATACCCTGTGATAACACCATATAACACATACCCTGTGATAACACCATTATAACACATAACCCTGTGATAACACCATTATAGCACATACCCTGTGATAACACCATTATAACACATACCCTGTGATAACACCATTATAACACATACCCTGTGATAACACCATTATAACACATACCCTGTGATAACACCATTATAACACATACCCCTGTGATAACACCATTATAACACATACCCTGTGATAACACCATTATAACACATACCCTGTGATAACACCATTATAACACATACCCTGTGATAACACCATTATTATAGCACATACCCTGTGATAACACCATTATTATAGCACATACCCTGTGATAACACCATTATTATAGCACAAAACCCTGTGATAACACCATTATTATAGCACATACCCTGTGATAACACCATTATAGCACATACCCTGTGATAACACCATTATTATAGCACATACCCTGTGATAACACCATTATTATAGCACATACCCTGTGATAACACCATTATTATAGCACATACCCTGTGATAACACCATTATAGCACATACCCTGTGATAACACCATTATTATAAACATAAAAATGGTATACAATACCGACAGGTTGTTAGGTAAGACACATATGCAACAGTTAGACATCTTTATTCCGAAACGTTTCGCCTACACAGTAGGCTTCTTCAGTCGAATACAGAAAGTAGGCAGGAGCAGTAGAGATGTGAAGACGATGTAATCAGTCCATCACCCTTAAAGTCGTAGAATTTGAGGTTGTCAGTCCCTCGGCCTGGAGAAGTTCAGTTCCATAGTCAGGAACTATCTGAAGATCAAGCGACAGTGCGGAGGCTTAAATACTGTCGGAAGGAGAGGTGCAGGGTTAGTAGTAGTAGTAGTAGTAGTAGTATAGTGAGAGGCAACTGAGAGGTCCATGTCCCTCTCAGATCCAACCCTTCTCACTTGAAAAGCTTGTCCAAGGTGTTTTTCTGTACCAAGATGCCACGTGTTGCAGTGTCTGACAAGATGAACATCAAAATGGTATACAATACCGACAGGTTGTTAGGTAAGACACATATGCAACAGTTAGACAACTTTATTCCGAAACGTTTCGCCTACACAGTAGGCTTCTTCAGTCGAATACAGAAAGTAGGCAGGAACAGTAGAGATGTGAAGACGATGTAATCAGTCCATCACCCTTAAAGTCGTAGAATTTGAGGTTGTCAGTCCCTCGGCCTGGAGAAGTTCAGTTCCATAGTCAGGAACTATCTGAAGATCAAGCGACAGTGCGGAGACTTAAATACTGTCGGAAGGAGAGGTGCAGGGTAGTAGTAGTAGTAGTAGTAGTAGTGTATGTAGTGAGAGGCAACTGAGAGGTCATGTCCCTCTCAGATCCAACCCTTCTCACTTGAAAAGCTTGTCCAAGGTGTTTTCTGTACCAAGATGCCACTGAGAGGGACATGACCTCTCAGTTGCCTCTCACTACTACTACTAACTACTACTACTACACTACTACTACCCTGCACCTCTCCTTCCGACAGTATTTAAGCCTCCGCACTGTCGCTTGATCTTCAGATAGTTCCTGACTATGGAACTGAACTTCTCCAGGCCGAGGGACTGACAACCTCAAATTCTACGACTTTAAGGGTGATGGACTGATTACATCGTCTTCACATCTCTACTGCTCCTGCCTACTTTCTGTATTCGACTGAAGAAGCCTACTGTGTAGGCGAAACGTTTCGGAATAAAGATGTCTAACTGTTGCATATGTGTCTTACCTAACCACCATTATTATAGCACATACCCTGTGATAACACCATCAATATAACACACACCCTGTGATAACACCATCAATATAACACACACCCCGTGATAACACCATCAATATAACACACCCCTGTGATAACACCATCAATATAATCACACACCCTGTGATAACACCATCAATATAACACACACACCCTGTGATAACACCATCAATATAACAACAACACCCTGTGATAACACCATCAATATAACACACACCCTGTGATAACACCATCAATATAACACACACCCTGTGATAACACCATCAATATAACACACACCCTGTGATAACACCATCAATATAACACACACCCTGTGATAACACCATCAATATAACACACAACCCTGGATAACACCATCAATATAACACACAACCCTGTGATAACACCATCAATATAACACACACCCTGTGATAACACCATCAATAATACACACACCCTGTGATAACACCATCAATATAACACACACCCTGTGATAACACCATCAATATAACACACACCCTGTGATAACAACCTTCAATATAACACACACCCTGTGATAACACCATCAATATAACACACACCCCGTGATAACACCATCAATATAACACACAACCCATGATAACACCATCAATATAACACACACCCTATGATAACACCATCATATAACAACACACCCTATGATAACACCATCAATATAACACACAACCCTATGATAACACCATCAATATAACCACACCCCGTGATAACACCATCAATATAACACACACCCTGTGATAACACCACAATATAACACACAACCCTATGATAACACCATCAATATAACACACACCCATGATAACACCATCAATATAACACACACCCTATGATAACACCATCAATATAACACACACCCTATGATAACACCATCAATATAACACACACCCTATGATAACACCATCATATAACACACACCCTATGATAACACCATCAATATAACACACAACCCTATGATAACACCATCAATATAACACACACCCTATGAAACACCATCAATATAACACACACCCTATGATAACACCAGTATAACACACACCCTGTGATAACACCAACATAACACACCCTGTGATAACACCATCAATATAACACACACCCTGTGATAACACCAACATAACACACCCTGTGATAACACCATCAATATAACACACACCCTGTGATAACACCAACATAACACACCCTGTGATAACACCATCAATATAACACACCCTGTGATAACACCATTATAGCACTATAACATCATAACTCAACATATAATTTAATTAGAGAATATTCAGATAAAAATCAGAAAATCCACAGCAAAGAAATCTTCCATACGAAAGCAAGATCGAAATCCCTTAACCTACGTTATCTTGTAAGACACAGAATGAAAGTTAAGACACTTGTGCAACGTCTGGTTATCTTTATTGTAAACGTTTCGCCCTCCAGTGGCTTTATCAATACAAATTCTTGGACATAATTAGAAAACAGAAGATGAGGTAATCAGTCCCTCAACCTTGAGTCGATGTGGTCAGTCCATCAATCTGACCACATCGACTCAAGGTTGAGGGACTGATTACCTCATTCTCCTCCTGTTCTTCAAGATTCTCCTTTGTATGGACTGATGAAGCCACTGTGTGGCGAAACGTTTCCTCAATAAAGATACCCAAGAGTTGCACATGTGTCTAATTTATCAACATGTCGGTTCTCTGAACCATTCATCTACAACACCGTGGTTGTAGAGATTCTCTACAGAATCTCTACAACCACGGTGTTGATAAATTAGACACATGTGCAACTCTTGGGTATCTTTATTGAGGAAACGTTTCGCCACACAGTGGCTTCATCAGTCCGTACGTAGTGCAAGAAAGGTATAAAATACCGACAATATGACAGTTAAGACACATGTGCAACATCTGGAAATCTTTATTGTAGACGTTTCGCCATCCAGTGGCTTTATCAATACAGATTCTAGGACTACGTACGGACTGATGAAGCCACTGTGTGGCGAAACGTTTCCACAATAAAGATACCCAAGAGTTGCACATGTGTCTAATTTATCAACACCGTGGTTGTAGAGATTCTGTAGAGAATCTCTACAACCACGGTGTTGTAAACACCACCTCCAAGGCTGAGGGACTGATTACCTCATATTTTGTATATAATTCTTCTGTTTTCTAATTATGTCCAAGAATTTGTATTGATAAAGCCACTGGAGGGCGAAACGTCTACAATAAAGATACCCATTAAAGTGGTATAAAATACCGACAGGTTGTTAGGTAAGACACACATGCAACAGTTAGGTATCTTTATTTCGAAACGTTTCGCCTACACAGTAGGCTTCTTCAGTCGAGTACAGAAAAGTTGATAGAAGCAGAAGATACTTGAAGACGATGTAATCAGTCCATCACCCTTAAAGTTTTGAGGTGGTCAGTCCCTCAGTCTGGAGAAGAGCATTGTTCCATAGTCTTCAAGTATCTTCTGCTTCTATCAACTTTTCTGTACTCGACTGAAGAAGTGGAAAAAGACACTTATGTACAGTGCAGGACATTTATTAAAGGAAACGTTTCGCCACGAGTGGCTTCTTCAGTTTCCTTTAATAAATGTCCTGAACTGTACATAAGTGTCTTTTTCCACATCTTGTCGGTATCACCATACCATTTCCTCGACTGAAGAAGCCTACTGTGTAGGCGAAACGTTTCGAAATAAAGATACCTAACTGTTGCATATGTGTCTTACCTAACAATAAAGATACCCAGATGTTGCACAAGTATCTTAACTTTTATCTTGTCGGTATTGTATACCTGTCTTGCACAAGACTCAGAATGTTGGGAGACGGGAATAAAATGCACAAGTGGAAGATAAAGATAAATAAAGGAGATAAACCATACCACGGGTGGGATTTGAACCCGAGGTCAGAGAGTCTCAAAACTCCAGACCGTCGCGTTAGCCAAATCCCGTTCAAATCCCGCCCATGGTATGGTTTGTTTGCAATCGTATCATTACGATTTCCTGAGTCAAATAAAGGAGATTTAAATAAGATCCTTGGGATATCCCTCCAAGAAAGAGATCAAATACAGGGGGAGCAGATGTGGTAGTGAAAAAACAGATGTAATTAGTCCAACCTTGGAGATTGAACATTAAAATGGTATAAAATACTGACAGGTTGTTAGGTAAGACACATATGCAACAATAAAGATACCTAACTGTTGCATATGTGTCTTACCTAACAACCTTGGAGAACTAGTGTTTGAGGTGATCAGTCCCTCAGCCTGGAGACGAGTTCAGCTTTCTCTGTATTTGACTGAAGAATCATTTTGTGTGGGCGAAACGTTTCATCAAGATACACGACTGCTGTACATGTCTCTTAATAAGTGGAGCAGTCTGCCTGGTACTGTTATTGAAGCTAAAACTTTGGGTAGCTTCAAGTTTACGTTATAAGAACATAAGAATGGAGGAACACTGCAGAAGGCCTACTGGCCCATACAAGGCAGGTCCTTGTACACGAGTTAATAGGCTTAGAATTGAAAAGGGGCTGGGCAAATAATTTTGTAAGTTGGTATATACCCAACAGAGCAGTGAACCTGGGCATAAAAGGGATAACGGGAATATATCAGTATAGATATATCTACGTGTTCAGGATAGCTCGTATCTTATTTTCAGTAATAAGGTATCTTGTGTCTCACTCTGACAGACACACAGATAGTTAAAAGTACCTCTGTAGAGATGTGAAGACGATGTAATCAGTCCATCACCCTTAAAGTCGCAGAATTTGAGGTTGTCAGTCCCTCGGCCTGGAGAAGTTCAGTTCCATAGTCAGGAACAACCTCAAATTCTACGACTTTAAGGGTGATGGACTGATTACATCGTCTTCACATCTCTACTGTTCCTGCCTACTTTCTGTATTCGACTGAAGAAGCCTACTATGTAGGCGAAACGTTTCGGAATAAAGTTGTCTAACTGTTGCATATGTGTCTTACCTAACAACCTGTCGGTATTGTATACCATTTTGATGTTCAAAAGTACCTCTGTCAGACTGACATAAGTACATAAATACTTCTAGCCAAGATGGAAATAAATGGTATAAAATACCGACACAATGGAAACATAAACACATGCAGTTTAATGTTACACAAATAACCCGCACATAAAAGAGAGAAGCTTACGACGACGTTTCGGTCCGACTTGGACCATTGACAAAGTCACATTGACAAAGTCAGTGTGACTTTGTCAATGTTATTTGTGTATCGTTCCAGTCACGGTATTGTGCCCTTTATTGACAACGTTTCGTCCACACAATGGGCTTTCTCAAGTCACAAACAGATCTGTTTGTGACTTGAAAAAGCCCACTGTGTGGGCGAAACGTTGTCAATAAAGGATCACATTAAACTGCATATGTGTTTATGTTTCCACTTCTAGCCAAGCCTAATCCTGGCTGTGACCATCAGTTTGTTTACATCGCAAATTTCCATTAAATAATTCCTGTTACGAGCTTCCCCGTCCATACTATATAAATGTTTTAATAAATGGTTATTGATCTACTCAGTAAATGTGCTTATCATCGTTCCTGATACCACAGTACACTATTCTAATGTTTTCAGAGCTCTAAATTCTTTGGAAAGAAAAATAATTAGCCGTGGAGTGTGCGGAGCCGCCGCCATACTTAACCGCACCTCAGAGAACGTTATAAAACTCCACTTAGATCGTCAACATAATTAACCTCTTATTAGATAAACCTCTCGAGGGGGAAGTACTTGATACAAGTTACAGCTTTGCTTTAATTGCCCTCTTCCTTCACTCTCAGCACTCTCCCCCAACTCAGTTCTTATCAAAACAAAAACCTTTAGAAGAGAGCAAACGAGTTCCAAGCCTCGAACACTTAGCGTGTCGTTTCCGCCCAGTATATAAGATCTGAGGAGACTGCTGAGCGATGCTTCTTTGTTTTCTCTTAAGTGAAGTGGAATTTCCAGCCATGGTAATGCCAAAATAGGATTAACTACTGATAAAAAGCATTTAGATACTTGTTTTACTTCCTGTTCAACGGCACAGTTACCGCCGGACAGGATTACGGAAGATATGTTGAGAATGGTATATAATACCGACAAATTCATAAATAAAATACTTAGATTTTCATATCTTGCTACCGAAGTGGCTAGTTTGTGTACTTCATATCCATCCTGTGGATGGTAGTGCTAGTTTTGGTGCACCTCATATCCATCCTGGGATGGTAGTGGCTAGTTTATTGTTGTACCTCAATATCCATCTGTGGATGGTGGGCTAGTGGCTAGTTTATTGTGTCCTAATATACATCCAGTGGATGTAGTGGCTAGTTTGTGTACCTCATATCCATCCTGTGGATGGTAGTGGCTAGTTTGTGTACCTCATATCCATCCTGTGGATGGTAGTGGCTAGTTTATTGTGTACCTCATATCCATCCTGTGGATGGTAGTGGCTAGTTTGTGTACCTCATATCCATCCTGTGGATGGTAGTGGCTAGTTTATTGTGTACCTCATATCCATCCTTGTGGATGGTAGTGGCTAGTTTATTGTTGAACCTTCTATCATCTGTGGATGTCAGTGGCTAGTAGTTTGTGTACCTCATATCCATCTGTGGATGGTAGTAGTGGCTAGTTTATTGTGTACCTCATATCCATCACTAGTGGATGGTAGTGGCTAGTTTTATTGTGTACTCATATCCATCTGTGGATGGTAGTGGCTAGTTGTGTACCTCATATCCAAACTGTGGATGGTAGTGGCTAGTTTGTGCCACCTCATATCCATCCTGTGGATGGTTTTTGGCTAGTTTGTGCACCTATAATCCATCCTGTGGATGGTAGTGGCTAGTTTATTGTGTACCTCATATCCATTGTGGATGGTGTGGCTAGTTTATTGTGTACCTCATATCATCCTGTGGATGGTAGTGCTAGTTTAATTGTGTACCTTATATCCATCCTGTGGGTGGTTTGGCTAGTTTATTTGTACTATATCCTCTGTTGGTTGGTGTGGCTGGTTTATTGTGTTACCTCATATCCTCCTGTGTGTTGGTAGTGGTAGTTTGTGTACTCATATCCATCTGTGGATGGTAAGTGCTAGTTTATTGTGTACCTCATATCCATCCTGTGGATGGTAGTTGGCTAGTTTTTTGTTGTACCTCATACATACCATCTGTGGTGGTGTGTGGCTAGTTTATTGTTGTACCTATACCCATCCTGTGGAAGTTAGTGGCTAGTTTTTGTGTACCTCATATCCATCCTGTGGATGGGGTAGTGGCTAGTTATTGTGTACCTCATATCCATCCTGTGGATGGTAGTGGTAAGTTTATTGGTACCTCATATCCATCCTTGTGGATGTTGTGGCTGTTTTTGTGTACTTCATATCCATCTGTGGAATGGTAGTGGCTAGTTTGTGTAACTCATATCCATCCTGTGGATCGGGTGGTTGTTTTGATGTACCTCATATCCATCTGTGGATGGTAGTGGCTTAGTTTCTTGTGTACCTCATAATTCCATCCTGTGGTTGGTAGTGGACTATGTTAGTTTTATTGTTGTACCTCATTCAATCCAGTGGATGGTATGTGGCTAGTATTTTTGGTACCTCATTTCCATCCTGTGGGATGGTTGTGGCTGTTTTTTTGTGTAACCTCATATCCATCCTGTGGATGGGTAGTGGTAGTTTGTGTACCTCATCTCATCCTGTGGATGGTATTAGTGGCTAGTTTGTGTTACCTCATATCCATCCTGTGTGGTAGTGGCTAGTTTTTTGTGACCTCATATCCATCCTGTGGATGGTAGTGGCTAGTTTATTGTGTACCTCCCTTATCCATAATGTGGACGGTAGTGGGCTAGTTTATTGGCACCTCATATCCCATCTGGGATGGTAGTGGCTAGTTTATTGTGAATCATATCCATCCTGTGATGGTAGTGGCTAGTTTTTTGTGTACCTAATATCCATTCTGAGGGATGGTAGTGGCTAGTTTTTTGTGGACCTCATATCCATCCTGTGGATGGTAAGTAGTGGTAGTTTTTTGTGTAACCTCATATCCATCCTGGGATATAGTGGCTGTTTTTTGTGTAACCTCATATCCATCCTGTGGATGGTAGTGGCTAGTTTTTTGTCTTGTTCCTCATATCCATCCTGTGGATGGTAGACGCTAGTTTATAGTGATACCTCATATCCATCCTGTGGATGGTAGTGGCTAGTTTGTGTACCTAAATCATCCTGTGGAGGGTAGTGGCTATTGTATTGTTGTTCCTCATATCCATCCTGTGGATGGTAGTGGTAGTTTATTGTATACTCTCATTATCCTATTCCTGTGGACGGTATGGCTAGTTTAATGTGCACGCTCATATCCATCATTTGGATGGGTAGTGGCTAGTTTCTGTACCTCATAGCCATCCTGTAGGATGGTAGGGCTAGTTGTGCACTCCATATCCATCCTGGTGGATGGTAGTGGCTAGTTTGTGTACCTCATATCCATCTGTGCGACGTAGTGGCTAGCTTTTTTGTGCACCTCTATCATTCCTGTGGATGGTAGTGGCTAGTTTGTGTACCTATAATCCATCCTGTGGATGGTAGTGGCTAGTTTATTGTGTACCTCATATCCATCCTTGTGGATGGTAGTGGGCCTAGTTTTTTGTGTACTTAATATCCATCCTGTGTGATGGTAGTGGCTAGTTTTTTTGTGTTCCTCATATCCATCTGTGATGGTAGTGGCTAGTTTTTTGTGTACCTCATATCCTTCCTGTGGATGGTAGTGGCTAGTTTTTTTGTGTACCTCATATCATCATGTGGATAGTAGTGGCTAGTTTTTTGTGTACCTCATATCATCCTGTGGATGGTAGTGGGTAGTTTTTTGTGTAACTCATATCATCCTGTGGATGGTAGTGGCCTAGTTTATTGTGTACCTCATATCCATCCTGTGGATGGGTTAGTGGGCTAGTTTATTGTGTACCTCATATCCATCCTGTGGATGGGTAGTGGCTTGTTTTTTTTGTGTACTTCATATATCCATCCTGTGGATGGTAGTGGCTAGTTTTATTGTGTTACCTCATATCCATCCTGTGGATGGTAGTGGCTAGTTTATGTACCTCATATCCATCCTGTGGATGGTAGTGGCTAGGTTATTGTGTACCTCATATTCCATCTAGTGGTTGGTAGTGGCTGGTTTTTGTACCTCATATCCAATCCTGTGGGATGGTAGTGCTTAGTTTTATTGTGTACCTAATCCATTCCTGTGGATGGTAGTGGACTGGTTTGTGTACCTCTTATCCATCTGTGGATGGTAGTGGCTTAGTTTTATTGTCGTAAACTCATATCCATCCTGTGGATGGTAGTGGCTAGTTTATTGTGTACTCATATCCATCCTGTGGACGGTAGTGGCTAGTTTATTGTTGTACCTCTTTCCATCTGTGGATGGTTTAGTGGCTAGTTTATTGTGACCTCAATCCATCTGTGGATAGGTTAGTGGCTAGTTTATTTGTGTACCTTCATATCCATCCCTGTGGATGGTAGTGGCTAGTTTATTGTGTACCTCATATACCATCTGTGGATGGTAGTGGCTAGTTTTTTTGTGTACCTATATCCATCATGTGGATGGTAGTGGCTAGTTTATTGTGTACCTCATATCATCCTGTGGATGGGTAGTGGTTGTTTGTGTACTCATATCCATCCTGTGGATGGGAGTGGCTAGTTTGTGTACCTTCATATCATCCTGTGGATGGTTGTGGCTAGTTTGTGCACCTCATATCCCATCCTGTGGATGGTATAGTGGCTGGTTTGTTTTTGTGGGTACCTCATATCCATCTGTGGATGGTATAGTGGTAGTTTATTGTGTTACCTCATATCCATCCGTGGATGGTTAGTGGCTCAGTTTTTGTGTACATCATATATCCTGTGGATGGTAGTGGCTATTAGTTTATTGTGTACTCATATCATCCTGTGGATGGTAGTGGCTAGTTTATTGTGTACCTCATATCCATCCTGTGGTGGTAGTGGCTAGTTATTTGTGTACCTCATTATCCATCCTGTGGAATGGTAGTGGACTATTTGTGTACCTCATATCCATCTGGGATGGTAGTGGCTAGTTTGTTTTGTACCCTCATTAATCATCCTGTGGATGGTTAGTGGATAGTTTGTCTGACAACCTCATATCCATCCTGTGTGATGGTAGTGGCTGGTTTGTGTACCTCATAATCCATCCTGTGGATGTAGTGGCTAGTTTGTGTACCTCATATCCATCATGTGGATGTCTAGTGGGCTAGTTTATTGTGTACCTCATATCCATCCTGTGGATGAGTAGATCGCTAGTTTATGTTGTACCTCATAATCCATCCTGTGGAACGGTAAGTGGCGGCTAGTTTATTGTCTGTAACCTCATATCCATCCTGTGGATGGATAGTGGCTAGTTTATGTGTACCTAATATCCATCCTGTGGATGGTAGTGGATAGTTTATTGTGTACTCTATCCATCCTGTGATGTTAGTGGCTAGGTTTTTTGTTGTACCATATCCATCCTGTGGATGGTAGTGGGGGCTAGTTTATTGTGTACCTCATATCCATCCTGTGGATGGTTAGTGGCTGTTGTGTACCTCATATCATCCTGTGGATGGTAGTGGCTAGTTTGTGTACCTCATATCCATCCTGTGGATGGTAGTGGCTTAGTTTGTGCACCTATATCCATCCTGTGGATGGTAGTGGCTGGTTTGTGTACTTATATCCATCTGTGGATGTAGTGGCTAGTTTATTGTGTACCTCATAATCCATCCTGTGGATAGGTAGTGGCTAGTTTTTTGTGTACCTCATATCCGTCCTGTGGCATGGTAGTGGCTAGTTTAATGTGTACCTCATATCCATCCTGTGGATGGTAGTGGTAGTTTATTGTGTACCACATATCGATCCTGTGGTTGGTAGGGCAAGTTTATTGTGTACCTATATCCATCTGTGGATGGGTTAGTGGGCTGTTTGTGTACTCTTATTCCATCCTGTGGATGGTTAGTGGCTAGTTTGTGTACCTTTATCCATCTGTGGATGGTAGTGGCTAGTTTGTGTACCTCATATCCTCCTGTGGATGGTAGTGAGCTGGTTTGTGTACCTCATATCCATCTTGTGGATTGGTAGTGGGCTAGTTTGTGTACCTCATTATCCATCCTGTGGATGGTAGTTAAGTGCTAGTTTATTGCTGCACCTCATTTCCATCCTGTGGATGGTAGTGGCTAGTTTGTGCACCTCATATCCATCCTGTGATGGAGATGGCTAGTTTATTGTGCACCTCATATCCATCCTGTGGATGGTAGTGGCTAGTTTGTGCACCCTCATCTCCATCCTGTGGATGGTAAAGTGGCTAGTTTGGTGTACGTCATATCCATCTGTGGATGGTAGTGGCTAGTTTATTGTGCACTTTCATATCCCTCCTGTAGGATGGTAGTGGTATAGTTTAATTGGGCACTTCATATCCATCCTAAATGGATGGTTAGTGGCTAGTTTGTGCACCTCATATCCATCCTTGTGGATGTGTAGTGGCTAGTTTATTGTGCACTTCATATCACATCCTGTGGATGGTAGTGGCTAGTTTTATTGTGCACTCATATCCATCCTGTGGATGGTAGTGGGCTAGTTTATTGTGCATTCATATCCATCCTGTGGATGGTAAGTGGCTAGTTTATTGTGACTTATATCCATCTGAGGATGGTAGTGGCTAGTTTATTGTGCACCTCAGATCCATTCCTGTGGTGGTAGTGGCTAGTTTTTGTGCACTTCATATCCATCCTGTGGATGGTAGTGGCTAGTTTGTGCACCTCTATTATCCATCCTGTGGATGGTAGTGGCTAGTTTATTGTGCACCTCATATCCATCCTGTGGATGGTAGTGGCTAGTTTGTGTACCTATATCCATCCACTTGATGTGGATGGTAGTGGCTAGTTTGTGTACCTCATATCCATCCTGTGGATGGTGCAGTAGTGGCTAGTTTGGTACCTAATATCATCCTGTGGATGGTTAGTGGCTAGTTTAACTGTGTACCTCATGTCCATCCTGTGGATGGTAGTGGCTAGTTTGTGCACTCATATCCATCCTGTGGAAGCTAGTGGCTAGTTTATTGGTGCACCTCAATCCATCCTGTGGATGGGAGTGGATAGTTTGTGTACCTCATATCCGTCCTGTGGATGGTAGATGGTAGTTTTGTGCACCTCATATCCATACCTGTGGATGGTAGTGGCTTAGTTTTGGCACCTCATATCCATCCTGTGGATGGTGTGGCTAGTTTATTGTGTACCTCATATCCCATCCTGTGGATGGTTGGTAGTGGCTAGTTTATTGTGTACCTCATATCCATTCTGTGGATGATAGTTGGGTAGTGTTTTGTGTACCTCATATCCGGTCCTGTGGCTGGTAGTGTGCTAGTTTATTGTGTACCTCATATCCATCCTGTGGATATTAGAGGGTAGTTTTTGTGAACTCATAACCATCTGTGGATATTAGTTGGCTAGTTTATTGTGCACCTCATATCCTCCTGTGGATGGTAAGTGGTAGTGTGTGTACCTCATATCCATCCTGTGGATGGTGTGGTAGTTTGTGCACCTCATATCCTTCCTGTGGATGGTAGTGGCTAGTTTATTGTGCACCTCATATCCATCCTGTGGATGGTAGTGGCTAGTTTATTGTGCACCTCATATCCATCCTGTGGATGGTTATGGCTGTTTATTGTGTACCTCATTTCCATCTGTGGATGGTAGTGGTAGTTTATTGTGTACCTCATATCCATCCTGTGGATGGTAGTGGCTAGTTTATTGTGTACCTCATATCCATCCTGTGGATGGTAGTGGCTAGTTTATTGTGTACCTCATATCCATCCTGTGGATGGTAGTGGCTAGTTTATTGTGCACCTCATATCCATCCTGTGGATGGTAACACAAGAGCATATGGATACACAATAGGCCTAGGAACTAGGCCCCAAAAGGGTTAACAGTAGAACATCTGGATTTACATCTACAGTTCACTTATCTGTTACAAGTACACGATCTCCGAAGTCTTCAAGACTTCGATGTCCATCACCAAGTATATAGTTCAACAGTCTTCGCATTGTCCTTGTATTGATAGCCACTGGAGGGCGAAACGTCTACAAATAATGATACCCAGATGTTGCACATGCGCCTAATTCTTCAACATTTCGGTATCTTTATTCTGGAAACGTTTCGCACGCAGTGGCAACTTCATTCCAATGCAGTGAAAGGTGGAAGAAACGTTTTCAGAATAACGATACCGAAATGTTGGACGAGAGGGTAGTAGGAGTGTCAGCAGTGGTAGCAGGTGTCAGCAGTGGTAGCAGGTGTCAGCAGTGGTAGCAGGTGTCAGCAGTGGTAGCAGGTGTCAGCAGTGGTAGCAGGTGTCAGCAGTGGTAGCAGGTGTCGCAGTGGTAGCAGGGTCAGCAGTGATTGAAGGTGTCAGCAGTGGTAGCAGGTGTCAGCAGTCACACCGGTTAGCAGGTGTCAGCAGTGGTAGCAGGTGTCAGGCTTGACGGTATGTATATAAATTATTGGTAGAATTTCCGACTATGAGACATGGTTAGCAGGAGTTTGGTCAGCAGGGGCAGAGTAGAGGAAGTGGTCAGCAGGGAGAGTAGCAGGAGTGTCAGCAGGGGCAGAGTTAGCAGGAGTGTCACAGCGGGGGCAGAGTAGCAGGATAGTGTCAGCAGGGGCAGATGTAGCAGGAGTTCAGCAGGGGCAGGTGGTAGGAGTGTGTCAGGCAGGGGCAGAGTAGGCCAGGAAGGTGTCAAGCAGGGGCACAGAGTGAAGGTGTGTCAGCAGGGCAGAGTGGTAGGAGTGTGTCAGCAGGGGATCAGAGTAGCAGGAGTGTTCAGCAGGGGCAGAGTGGTAGGAGTGTGTCAGCAGGGGCCTGTGTGCAGGAGTGTCAGCAGGGGGCAGAGTAGCAAGGAGTGTCAGCAGGGGCCCAGAGTGGAGGGTGTGTCAGCAGGGGCCAGGCAGAGTGGCAGGAGGTGTTGTCAGCAGGGGCAGGTGGCAGGAGTGTGTCAGCCGCGGCTGAGTGGTAGGAGTGTGTCAGCAGGGGCCAGGTGGCAGGAGTGTGTCAGCAGAGGGCAGAGAAAAAAAGTGGCAGGGTTAGTGTGTCGCAGGGGGCAGCAGAGTTGGTAGGAGGTGGTGGTAAGCAGGGCAGAGTGGCAGGAGTGTGTCAGCAGGGGGCAAGAGAGTAGTGGCAGGAGTTGTGTCAGCAGCGGCAGTGCGTTGGCAGGAGTGTGTCAGCAGGGGCAGAGTTGGCAGGAGTGTGTCAGCAGCGGCCCACCAGAGTGGCAGGAGTGTTGTCAGCCCAGGGCAGGAGTGGTAGGAGTGTGTCAGGCAGGGGGCAGAGTGGCAGGAGGGTGTTGTGTCAGCAGGGGCAGAGTTGCAGGAGTGGTGTAGCAGGGGCAGAGGTGGCAGGAGGTGTGTCAGCAGGGGTCCAGAGTGGTTAGGAGTGTGTCAGCAGGGGCCAGAGTGGCAGGAGTGTGTCAGCAGGGGCAGAAGAGTGGCAGGAGTGTGTCAGCTAGGGAGCAGAGGTGTAGGAGTGTGTCAGCAAGGGGCAGAGTGGCAGGAGTGTGTCAGCAGGTGGGCAGAGTGGCAGGGTGTGTCAGCAGGGGCCAGGAGTGGCAGTGCTGTGTGTCAGCAGGGGCAGAGTGGCAGGAGTGTGTCAGCAGGGGCAGAGTGGCAGGAGTGTGTCAGCAGGGGCAGAGTGGTAGGAGTGTGTCAGCAGGGGCAGAGTGGCAGGAGTGTGTCAGCGGGGGCGAGTGGTAGGAGTGTGTCAGCAGGGGCAGAGTGGCAGGAGTGTGTCAGCAGGGGCAGAGTGGCAGGAGTGTGTCAGCAGGGGCAGAGTGGTAGGAGTGTGTCAGCAGGGGCAGAGTGGCAGGAGTGTCAGCAGGGGCAGAGTGGCAGGAGTGTGTCAGCAGGGGCAGAGTAGCAGGAGTGTGTCAGCAGGGGCAGAGTGGCAGGAGTGTGTCAGCAGGGGCAGAGTAGCAGGAGTGTGTCAGCAGGGGCAGAGTAGCAGGAGTGTCAGCAGGGACAGAGTGGCAGGAGTGTGTCAGCAGGGGCAGAGTAGCAGGAGTGTGTTAGCAGGGGCAGGGTGGCAGTAATAGGGTAGCAGGAGTGTCAGGAGGGGGCAGGGTAGCAGGAGTGTGTCAGCAGGGGCAAAGTGGCAGGAGTGTCAGCAGGGGCAGAGTGGCAGGAGTGTCAGCAGGGGCATGGTAGCAATGAGTAGCAGCAGGAGTATGTCAGCAGAGGTAGCAGGTGTCAGAAGGGGTAGCAGGAGTGTCATTAGGGATAGCAGGAGTGCGTCAGTACGTGCAGTGCAGCAGGAGTGTGTTAGCAGGGGCAGGGTGGCAGTAATAGGGTAGCAGGAGTGTCAGGAGGGGCAGGGTAGCAGTAAGAGGGTGGGAATGTCAGGAGGGGCAGGGTAGCAGGAGTGTGTCAGCAGGGGCAGAGTGGCAGGAGTGTGTCAGCAGGGGCAGAGTGGCAGGAGTGTGTCAGCAGGGGCAGAGTGGCAGGAGTGTGTCAGCAGGGGGCAGAGTGGCAGGATGTGAGCAGTGCATGGCAGCCTGAGGTATTCGGGATCACGCCCCCGCGCCCTGTCCATGACCAGCCTCACCGTGGATTAGGGCCTGATCAACCAGGCTGTTACTGCTGACCGTACGCAGTATCCACGTACGAGGCCACAACCGGCGATGAATCCGGCACTGACTTAGGTAGCAATGAGTAGCAGGCAGGAGTATGTCACAGGGGTAGCAGGAGTAGTCAGCATGGGATAGGAGGAGTGGCACAGGGATAGGAGTTAGTTGCGTCGTAGGTGCAGGGTACGGAAGTTGTGTCAGGAGGGCAGGGTACAGTAAGAGGGTAGAGCAGGAGCCGGGGAGGGTCATCAGCATTAACCTAACAGTCATTGGTGGTTATCGCAGCGCCGACAAACCCACCGTCTCACCTAATTACTAATTACTCACTAACAACACAATTAGCGGGTTAACGGCTTAACCACCCTAATTTTTACCACTCTTATAAAGCCCTAATTTAAGGGTGGAGTTCCCTTGTGCGACTTACCAGTCAAATAAGCTTGATTTCACCCTTATGAAGTGTTAGGATAAAGGCTATTTTCCCTTGTTTGAGTTATTAATCTATTTGGAGGAATTTCAGCTTTATGGTGCTCTTGGGTAAGGGTGGTGTTGCTTTGTGATGCTGGTTTTAGGTTTCTTGTCACCCTTATGGAGTAAGAATATAAGGGTGGTAATGTGAAACCCGGGTAATCTGGTATTAATTCGTGGGTGTAGAGCTGATTGTTTGAGTTGTGGGATGGTAGTAGCAGTGCTGGTGGCGGCGGCAGTGCTGGTGGCGGCAGCAGTGCTGGTGGCGGTAGCAGTGCTGGTGGCGGCAGCAGTGCTGGTGGCGGCGGCAGTGCTGGTGGCGGTGGCGGCAGCAGTGGCGGTGGCAGCAGCAGTGGCGGTGGCAGTAGCAGTGGTGGCATCAGTAGCAGTGGTGGCATCAGTAGCAGTGGTGGCATCAGTAGCAGTGGTGGCATCAGTAGCAGTGGTGGCATCAGTAGCAGTGGTGGCATCAGTAGCAGTGGTGGCGACAGTGGTCGTTTAATGACCACCCGTACATAAGTCGTCGACCTACTCCACAGGGATGCTTCAGTAAGTCACAACCACCACCCACGTAATTTACATATATTCACTCACCAAACACCAGCCAACAACGCTTTCAAATAGTCAAAGATTCCAAACTCAATCCACCTCAATCATAAACACACAACTTACCACCACATATGCAACAGTTAGGTATCTTAATTTCGAAACGTTTCGCCTACACAGTAGGCTTCTTCAGTCGAGTACAGAAAAGTTGATAGAAGCAGAAGATACTTGAAGACGATGTAATCAGTCCATCACCCTTAAAGTTTTGAGGTGGTCAGTCCCTCAGTCTGGAGAAGAGCATTGTTCCATAGTATGAAACAATATGGAGATGAAGTGACAGAATGGAGCCTTATAATATCGCCAAGAGGTGTAGACGTAGGTCACTAGGAAGTAAGAACTCAGATGTTTGAGCAGGCTCAGTGGTCCCTCTCATATTCCAGAGCCGTTCTCACCTGACTGACCTCCCAACATCTGAGTTCTTACCTCTTCTAGTGACCTACGTCTACACCTCTGTGGCGGCTATATAAAGCCCATCTGTCACTCATCTCCATATTGTTTCATACGATAGGAACAATGCTCTTCTCCCCAGACTGAGGACTGACCACCTCAAACTTTAAGGGTGGATGGACTGATTACAACGTCTTCAAAGTCTCTCTGCTTCTATCAACTTTTCTGTACCTCGACTGAAGAAGCCAACTGTGTAGGCGAAACGTTTCAGAAATAAAGATACCTAACTGTTTGCATATGTGCTTACCTAACAACCTGTCGGGTATTTTATACCATTTTTAAATGTCAATCTGTCAGACACCGCAAACACAAGGGTAATCTTGGTACATACCTCAATCAACTTCGACACCTTTACTAGTGAAACGGCTGGATTTAGAAAGGGACCTGACCTCCCAACATCTGCAAGTCTTTACTCTCAGTGACCTACGTCCTCAACCTCTGGCTGCTGACTGCCCGAAATATCAGTAGAATGATTACCAGACTAATATTAACACTCAAAAAAATAATAGTAAATGTGTTTTATTTTTTTTTGCTACAGTGTACTCTGGTAACGTAGTTTATACACGTATTCAAATATTAGAAACTATAGTGGTAAAATCGAGCTCCCTTCAGATACACTGGGCCCGTGCCTGGTGGGCTAAAGCTCCCCGCTCACACACGGAGGGCCCGGGTCGATTCCTGGCGGGAGGAAACATTTCGACAACGTTCCTTACTTGTTCCTGTTCACCTAGCAGCAAATAGGTACCTGGGTGTTAGTCGACTGGTGTGGGTCGCATCCTGGGGGACCAAGATTAAGGACCCCAATGGAAATAAGTTAGACAAGTCCTCGATGACGCACTGACTTTCTTGGGTATACTGGGTGGCAACCCTCCGGATAAAAAATCCCGAACGAAATCTTATCTTATACCTCCATCATGCTGTAATCTAGAGTTGACTAAGAGCAGAATGTTTCAGAATTTACCTACCGCCACTAGAACTTCGTTAGATTAAAATATGGTGTGAAAAAATATATGCTGGATGCACATCCTATGTCCTGTTGATGAGACATTATTGACAAAGTGGAGGTTTTTAACATGAGAAACCCAAATCAATTTCAAAGCAGTGGAAAATTAAACAAAAGGAAATATAAACACAAATGCAGTAAATGTGATTCCATTATTGAGAACGTTTCACCCCACACAGTGGCTTTTCAAGTCACACACGGATCAGAACATTAAAAAAAAGGTATAAAAAAACCTGTCGGGGTATTTTATACCATTTAATGTTCAATCTGTCAACTACTGCAACACAAGGGTATCTTGGTATAGACCTGCAATCAACTCGAACAACTATCTCACTAGTGAGAGGGGTCTGGATTTGAGAGGGACCTGACCTTTCACACTGAGTTCTTACCTCTTCTAGTGACCTACGTCTCACCTCTTGGGCGCTATAATAAGCTCCATCCTGTCCACTTCTTCTCCATATTGGTTTCATACTAGGAGAAAATCTCTTTCTCCAGACTGAGGGACTGGACCACCTCAAAACTTTAAGGTGATGACTGATCACATCGCCTTCAAGTATCCTTCCTGCTACATCAACTTTTCTGTACTCACTGAAGAGAAGCCTACTGTGGTAGGCGAAACGTTTCACAATAAAGATAACCTAACTGTTGGCATATGTGCTCTTACCCTAACAACACACACCGGATCTACCTGGGTTGGAATTACCGGAGTATTTATAGTCATGTTCAGAATGTTGAGGTCAGGTGGAGAATGTTGAGGTCAGGTGGAGAATGCTGCATTTCAAAGCAGTACTTTGGGTCAATTTCTTTGAAACACTGTGTATTTAGTAAGAGAGATGGGAATCCCGAAAAATATTTTTGGCAAATGGACCATATTTTTTTTTTCGTTCGTCTTATCGTTCCTCATTTATCAACCCAGTAAATATGAGAACCTCGGATACATCGGCCGTAATGTTAAATAATGTGAACCTCCTCGGAGACATCGGGGCCGAAATGTTAAATATGTGAACCTCGGGAGACATCGGCCGTAATGTTAAATATGTGAACCTCGGGAGACATCGGCCGTAATGTTAAATATGTGAACCTCGGGAGACATCGGCCGTAATGTTAAATATGTGAACCTCGGGAGACATCGGCCGTAATGTTATGCTGCCCAATAGATTAATCAGATATTGTTTATTACACATGTTGTGTACGGAGATTGTTGGACTCTGTTCACTTTACACTTCTGTTGTATGCGGTTTTTCTCGTATGTTGTGTTAGTTTATTGTGCACTCTGGCTAGTTTATTGTGCACTCTGGCTAGTTTATTGTGCACTCTGGCTAGCTGATTGTACACCCTGGCTGATTGTACACCCTGGCTAGCTGATTGTACACCCTGGCTAGCTGATTGTACACCCTGGCTAGCTGATTGTACACCCTGGCTAGCTGATTGTACACCCTGGCTAGCTGATTGTATACCCTGGCTAGCTGATTGTACACCCTGGCTAATTGATTGTACACCCTGGCTAATTGATTGTACACCCTGGCTAGCTGATTGTACACCCTGGCTAGCTGATTGTATACCCTGGCTACTGATTGTGCCCCCTGGCTAGTTTATTGTACACCCTGGCTAGCTGATTGTGCACCCTGGCTAGTTTATTGTACACCCTGGCTAGCTGATTGTACACCCTGGCTAGCTGATTGTATACCCTGGCTAGCTGATTGTGCACCCTGGCTAGTTTATTGTACACCCTGGCTAGCTGATTGTGCACCCTGGCTAGTTTATTGTACACCCTAGCTAGATTATTGTACACCCTGGCTAGTTTATTGTACACCCTATATTACTCCTGTGGACGGCAGTGCAAGAGCATATGGATACATAATAGGCCTAGGAACTAGGCCTTAGGCGGGTTAACATAAGTATATCAGGATTTATAACTACAATTGGCTTATCTGTTCAAAGCAAATTTATCAAATTTCCTTAGTATGTGATATGTAAAGGTATAAGAACATAACATAAGAATGTAGGAACACTGCAGAAGGCCTACTGGCCCATACGAGGCCAGTAGGCCTCGTATGGGCCAGTATCACAATAATTATTATGGACGTATCACAGTAATTATTATACTCTCCATCTCTATATTTCCCAATTAGTGGTGAATTAAATACATAACGTTCAAGACTAACTTTAAAACTGATCACATATTTCGCATTTAGTTATCCATGTGTCTGTTACCCTCCAAAAAATATTTGTAACCAAGCTTAAGCTTGGCTACGGTGTCAGTCTGTTTACATTGCTCCATAGACGTGCTGATCTACGTTCATATTGCGTGGAGTAAAAGGACACAAGTGCAACTAATGTGATATTTTATTGTGGCAACATTTCGCTCTCTCTGAGCTTTATCAAGCCATTAGCTCCTGGAGAGCGAAACGTTGCCACAATAAAATGTCACATTAGTTGCGCTTGTGTCCTTTTACTTTACATATTGTCGGTAATTCTACCAACATTATTACTCATGACAGTTAAGACACATGTGCAACATCTGGATATCTTTATTGTAGACGTTTCGCCATCCAGTGGCTTTATCAATACAGATTCTAGGACATAATAGGAAGACAGTAGAACTATATACAAAAGATGAGGTAATCAGTCCCTCGGCCTTGGAGTTAGTGTTCACAGCATCGTGGTGGAGGAGAATCTGGAGCAAAGACAAGAAGACTGGCGGTTATATAGGCGTCAGTGGATAGGGACGGGCAGCAGACGAGGGCAGTCACTGGTAGGCGGGATTCTCCAGTGGAAGTAGGTCCTTCCCAAAGAGATGGGTTAGTTGCAGCAGCTGTGAACACTAACTCCAAGGCCGAGGGACTGATTACCTCATCTTTTGTATATAGTTCTACTGTCTTCCTATTATGTCCTAGAATCTGTATTGATAAAGCCACTGGATGGCGAAACGTCTACAATAAAGATATCCAGATGTTGCACATGTGTCTTAACTGTCATATTGTCGGTATTTTATACCTTTCTTGCACATTATTACTCGTATTGCGTGATGGAACCACCCGCACATCTGACTACATTCCTGTGACTTTCACTTTATATCATTCCTCGTATTATTTCTATTGTTAGACGCACCAAAGTTATATTCTACATTTTCCTTCAGGGTACTTTTTGACTTATTAACTTTATCACGAAAAACTACAGCAATTTAGTGTATTGCAGAATGTATAAAAAATCCACATTAATGCCCCTTTCTCTGATTTTGGGGTATCTTTTTCTTGAACATAAAAATGGTATAAAATACCGACAGGTTGTTAGATACCTAACTATCTGTTTCTTGTGATGAATGGTTTTGAAAACCGACAAGTTGAAGAATTGAGACACTTATGCAACACATGGGAATCTTTATTGAAGAAACGTTTCGCCACAGAGTGGCTTCATCAGTCCAATACAAAGTTGAAATGGGTAAGTGGAGTAGAAGTTCGAGGTAATCAGTCCCTCAACCTGGAATCGATGTGTTCAGTCCATCACTCTTGTAGGAAGTGCAGCATAGGGCCAGAGAGGTGGCTTATATACTGCTTATATACTGTTTCTTGTTTTGCCAACGAGTATATTTGTTAATGAACATTAAAATGGTATAAAATACCGACAGGTTGTTAGGTAAGACACACATGCAACAGTTAGGTATCTTTATTATGAAACGTTTCGCCTACACAGTAGGCTTCTTCAGTCAAGTACAGAAAAGTTGATAGAAGCAGAAGATACTTGAAGACGATGTGGCCTACGTCTCACCTCTTGGCGCTATAAAAAGCTCCATCCTGTCACTTCTTCTCCATATTGTTTCATACTATGGAACAATGCTCTTCTCCAGACTGAGGGACTGACCACCTCAAAACTTTAAGGGTGATGGACTGATTACATCGTCTTCAAGTATCTTCTGCTTCTATCAACTTTTCTGTACTTGACTGAAGAAGCCTACTGTGTAGGCGAAACGTTTCATAATAAAGATACCTAACTGTTGCATATGTGTCTTACCTAACAACATATTTGTTAGTCATGGGAATCCAGTTGCCATAGTGATGACATAGAATCAGTATTAATCAAAGAGGCAAACCCAGTGGCACAATTTTAGCATAATTCAGTTTGCAGTGTTGTAGATGAATGGTTCAGAGAACCGACATGTTGATAAATTAGACACATGTGAACATGTGTCTTAACATGTGCAACTCTTGGGTATCTTTATTGAGGAAACGTTTCGCCACACAGTGGCTTCATCAGTCCAAACGTAGGAGAAACTTGTTTGGAGTGTTGATTATTAATTATTAACATACACAATATTAGAACATAAGAACATAAGAATGTAGGAACACTGCAGAAGGCCTACTGGCCCATACGAGGTAGGTCCTTATCAAAACGACATCTACCTAAAGCTACTCAAGAAATAACTCCCGTACCCCATGATATTGGCCATAGGTTCCCGATAACACATAAGAGATATCTGTTGGTCAGTCATTTACGGGCATATAAATTTCTCTATCAACAATATCTTTTGCATCAATCAAAATGCTTCCACAAAGTTTATATAGACTACATGTGTATATTGAATTTTGTCCAAAGCGTCCGTAATGTTATTGCAAGGGGCTCTGGTGGCCTGGTGGTTAACGCTCTCGCTTCACACGGTGAGGGTCTGGGTTCGATTCCCAGCCAGAGTAGAAACATTGGACGTGTTTCTTTCCACCTGTTGTCTATGTTCCCCATCAGTAAAATGGGTACCTGGGTGTTAGTCGACTGGTGTGGGTCGCATCCTGGGACACTGACCTAAGGAGGCCTGGTCACAGACCGGGCCGCGGGGGCGTTGACCCCCGGAACTCTCTCCAGATAAACTCCAGGTAATGGTTTTGTAGTTACGAGAAACATGATCTTCCCTAAGTTCTTGCTGACTTGAGCTGTGTAAATTACGATTTGCCATAAATAACAAAAAAGGCACAGTACCGTGCCTGAAACATTACGTAAATAACCCGCAAATAACCAGTCCAAGTCAGACCGAAACGTCGTCGTAAGCTCCTCTTCTATGAGCGGGTTGTGCGTGTCCACTTTGCCATGATGCTTGTAATGTATCGTCTCGCCCCCTTTTCCAGGTTCTTGCGCTGCTAACCCTTGCGGTTTAGCGCTTTTTTTTGTTTATAAAAACCAGATTTCCCTTTTAAATAGACTAAAAGGCACAATACCGTAACAGAAACAATACATAAATATCCCCAGTAGAAGAGAAACTTAATGGTCTGACTTGGACTATTAATGGTCTGACTTGGACTATTAAGGGTCTGATTTGGGACATTAATGGTCTGGTTTTACATTAATGGTCTGATTTTTGGACTATTAAGGGTCTGCCCTTGGGGACTATTAAGCGATTGGACTATTAAGGCTGACTTGGACATTAATGGTCGGCTTGGACTTTTAAAGGGTCTGACTTGGTTTTTTTAAAGGGGCCGACTTGGACTTTTAAATGTCTGCTTGGACTATTAAGGGTCTGACGGGACTATTAAGGTCTGGTTTTTGGACATTAAGGGTCTGACTTGGACAAAAAGGTCGGGTTTGGACATTTAATGGTCTGACTTGGGATTTAAAAAAGGGCGATTTGGGACTTTTTAATGGCTGCTTGGACTTTTAAAGGTCTGGCTGGACTATAATGGTCTGATTTTGACTATTAATGGCGACTTGGACATTAAGGTCTACTTGGACTATTAAGGCTATTTTGGACATTAATGGTCGGTTGGACTATTAAGGGGTCGACTTGGACAATTAAGGGTCTACTTGGACTATTAAGGTCTGACTTGGACATTAATGGTCTGACTTGACTATTAAAAAGGTCTGGCTTGGACTTTTAAAATTCTACTTGGACTTTTAAAAGGCTGTTTGGACTTTTAATTCTGACTTGGACTATTAAGGGTCTGACCTTGGACTTTTAAGGGTCTGATTTTGGACTATTAATGGTCTCTTGGACCTTTAAAATGGCTGGCTTGGACTTTTAATGGTCGACTTGGCTTTTAAAATTGGCTGCTGGACTTTTAATGGTCGATTTTGGACTATTAAGGCCTGCTTGGACATTAATGGTCGGCGACTAAAAGGGTCTGACATGGCCCATTAAGGCGACTTGGACTTTTAAGGCTACTTGGCCCTTTTAAAGGTCTGGCTTGGACTTTTAATGGTCTGACTTGGACTTTTAAAAGGTCCGACGGGACAAAAAATTGTCTGACGGGACTATTAATTCCCCGACTTGGACTTTTTAAGGGACGATTTTGGACCTTTTAGTTACACGAAGCGCCCATAAGTTTTTCCCCCCCCCCAAAAAAGGGGTTGGGTTTTTTCTTCTATTGATCCCTTCAAATGGGGTTCCCCAGCCGGGGGGTGAGGGCTCTTGATCTCTAAAATTTGGATCTGTGCTCCATTCCCTAATTAAGGCTAAAACCTTTCCACCCCCTCCTTAAACATGTGCTGTAAATCCTACGGTTTAGCCCCCCTCCATATTATAATAATTTATCAAGTAATATTCCATTTTGTTGAGCCGAGGGGCATTTGGCCTGACCTCCGAGAGGGTTTTAGGGTCAACGCCCCCCGGGGCTCGGTCTGAACCAGGCCTCGGGTGCATCAGGGTCTGATAAACTGGGCTGTTACGCAAAGGGCTCTTTTCTGTGTGAATAACCGATCCCATGGACAGGTCCATGACTCAAAAAAACAAAAATGACGCGTTGCAAAAAAACCCCATACCACGGGGGGAATAAAACCCCCGGGGTCAGAGTGTCCAAAACCCCAACCGTCGCTTACCACGGACCAGCTAGCCACAATAAGTTTCATCCAACTGGGAAAATTTTTCTACACCATAAAAAGGTTAGAAATAACCACCCTGTACCACAAGTAAGTTTTTACAAAATATACCTAGTTGGATAATCTTATTGTGGCAGCTGCCCCCGGGGCTAACGCGACGGCTGGAGTTTTTGAGACTTCGCCCCGGGTTTTTATCCCCCCAGGGGTATGGGTTTAATCAGGTCCCTTTGTTGCATGTTTTGGGCACTCTGTTTCTTGTAAATTAAGTGGGATTGTAACTGTCAATTAGCAAGACTTCTTGGCTGACCAGATAAAAAAGAAAAAAAAAAAAACTGGAAAAAAAATTCTTTTTTAAATTCTGAACAATTAGATTTTAATTTTTTTTTTTTTTTTTTTTACAGAATTTCGCCTTATTTCTCTCCTTCATCTTATGAACCGGTATTTCGACGATTTTTGTGTTCTTTTACTGCTTTTCCTCCCTTTTTTTTAGCTAAAATATATAATATTCACATTTTTAAAACAAAATTATAAGATATGGGCTTTTTTCTATTGGTATATTCCCCCTTTAAGGAGGTTCCTTGTTGTGATGAATGGTTTTGAAAACCGACAAGTTGAAAAAAATTGAGACACTTTTGCAACACATGGGGAATCTTTATTGAAAAAACTTTCGCCACACAGTGGCTTCACATCCAAAAACAAAGTAGAAATGGGGGAAGGGGAATAAAGTAGAGGTAATCATCCCCAACCGGGTTCGATTGTTTATCCATCACTCCATTCAACTTGGGTTTTCAAAACCCCTTCATCACATCGTCAGACACTGCAACTCATGGAATCTTGGTACAAAGACTTTTAAACCTTTCCCAAACCCGGGGCATGACCTACTACATTAGGCGGTCCCAGTGATCCACCTCCTCCTCTCAACTCATCCACCCCAGTAAAAAAGCACCCCGGGGCCCTATGCTGCACTTACTACAAGAGTGTGGACTGAAAAACCGAAACCAGGTTGAGGACTGATTACCCCCATACTTTTACTCCCTTTCCCATTTCTACTTTGTATTGGACTGATGAAGCCACTGTTGCAAACTTTCTTTAATAAAGATTCCCATGTGTTGCATAATCCTCAATTCTTCAGGTTCCTGTTGGGCAGAGGCTCTTGATCTAGGGGAAATGGGGGTCGGGTTTAATTCCCTGAATTAAAACTGAAAAACCTCTACTACCCCCCCCCCCCCCACAGCCGCGATAATCCTACGGGTTTTTGCGCTTTCCCCGTGATTTTAATAAATAATTTTTTTAAAATGACTTTTGCATATTTATAGAAATTTTTTTTTTCTCAGTTTCCCCCCCAAAATTTGTTTATTTCGAACTTATTCCGTCCGGGTTAAAAAGGTTGGGGCATTAAAGATTCCATGTACGTTTTTTGTCCTTTGTCACATATTTCCCGTTTCTCAAAGATTTCTGTTTTCTCTTTGCTGTGTTTTCTTCGTTTTTCATCTGTTTTCCCCAAAGGACGTAATTTTATTTACAGCTTGCATGATTTTTGATTTAGTTTTTTCTTATTGGTTTGGGTTTAAGGAGAAAATTGAGGAGAAACTGGCGGGAAAGGGGAGTTAAATTGATGATCGGAAGGGACAGACTAAGGATCACTTCCCCCCGCAGGTTCGCGCAGACCCAAGGGGGGAGGGAAACGGAAGAAGAGGGGGCGAAGTTCCCGGGCCCACTTCGGTGGGGCGACGGGAGGTCAGAGACAAAAGATTTATGTATGGGATGAACAAATGGGTTTTTAAATTAGAAACCCTGTGAACTCTTGAGGGAAACGTTCGCCACACAGGGCTTCATCAGTCCTACACAGGAGAAACTTAAGAACAGGGAGAAGGGTAATCTCCCTCAACCTTGAGTCGATGTTTTGTCCCTCAATCTTGAATAAAAGGGATCCTATTTAAGATTGATGGGCTGAACACATCGACCCAGGTTGAGGGGCTGATTACCTTATTCCCTCCTGTTTTTTCAAGTTTTCCTACGTATGGACGTGAAGCCACGTGGGCGAAACGTTTCCTCAAAAAGAACCCCAAGAGTTGCCATGTGTCAAAATTTTTCAACACTTTTACATACAATCAAGCCTAATGTCCCAGCACTGTACCAGCTCTGAAACTTCAGCCGTTTTCTGCTGATTACATTTAGAAAGGATAGAGAAAACCCTGGGTTGGTAATATTTTTGGAGGGGGGAACAAAAACCCGAGTAACGTCTGAAGTTAAAACTTGTGCATTTGAAATGTTGGACAAGTACACTGTTGGTTGTGGTGGGGGGATCGACTTAGCATAAGAAAAGGGAAAAACACACAGAAGGCCTACTGGCCCCTACAAGGCTCCCACAAAACCACCACTGAACATTAAAATGGGATAAAAACCGACAATTGTTTTGGTAAACACATATGCAACAGTTAGGTATCTTTATTTCGAAACGTTTCGCCTACACAGTAGACTTCTTCAGTCGAGTACAGAAAAGTTGATAGAAGCAGAAGAGACTTGAAGACGATGTAATCATCCATCACCCTTAAAGTTTTGAGGTGGTCAGTCCCTCAGTCTGGAGAAGAGCATTCATACTATGGAACAATGCTCTTCTCCAGACTGAGGGACTGACCACCTCAAAACTTTAAGGGTGATGGACTGATTACATCGTCTTCAAGTCTCTTCTGCTTCTATCAACTTTTCTGTACTCGACTGAAGAAGCCTACTGTGTACCTGGAGTTTACCTGGAGAGAGTTCCGGGGGTCAACGCCCCCGCGGCCCGGTCTGTGACCAGGCCTCTTGGTGGATCAGAGCCTGATCAACCAGGCTGTTGCTGCTGGCTGCACGCAAACCAACGTAACGAGCCACAGCCCGCTGATCAGGAACTGACTTTAGGTGCTTGTCCAGTGCCAGCTTGAAGACTGCCAGGGGTCTGTTGGTAATCCCCCTTATGTATGCTGGGAGGCAGTTGAACAGTCTCGGGCCCCTGACACTTATTGTATGGTCTCTTAACGTGCTAGTGACACCCCTGGCTTTTCATTGGGGGGATGGTGCATCGTCTGCCAAGTCTTTTGCTTTCGTGTGAGTGATTTTCGTGTGCAAGTTCGGTACTAGTCCCTCTAGGATTTTCCAGGTGTATATAATCATGTATCTCTCCCTCCTGCGTTCCAGGGAATACAGGTTTAGAAACCTCAAGCGCTCCCAGTAATTGAGGTGTTTTATCTCCGTTATGCGCGCCGTGAAAGTTCTCTGTACATTTTCTAGGTCAGCAATTTCACCTGCCTTGAAAGGTGCTGTTAGTGTGCAGCAATATTCCAGCCTAGATAGAACAAGTGACCTGAACAGTGTCATCATGGGCTTGGCCTTCATAGTTTTGAAGGTTCTCATTATCCATCCTGTCATTTTTCTAGCAAATGCGATTGATACAATGTTATGGTCCTTGAAGGTGAGATCCTCCGACATGATTACTCCCAGGTCTTTGACGTTGGTGTTTCGCTCTATTTTGTGGCCAGAATTTGTTTTGTACTCTGATGAAGATTTAATTTCCCCATGTTTACCATATCTGAGTAATTGAAATTTCTCATCGTTGAACTTCATATTGTTTTCTGCAGCCCACTGAAAGATTTGGTTGATGTCCGCCTGGAGCCTTGCAGTGTCTGCAATGGAAGACACTGTCATGCAGAAACATTTCGAAATAAAGATACCTAACTGTTGCATATGTGTCTTACCTAACAAAACCACCACTACCCAAAACTACGCAAGAATTTACTCCCGTACCCACGACACCACACCCAGCCCCACCCACTTATATATTTGTAAGGTCTGTTTAAAGGTACCCAGGATCCTAGCCTCGGTCACCCTACTTGGAAGACTGTTCCATGTATTAATGTATTCAAATTGCTCGAATTTCTTAAATCTCTTAAAATTTGTAATAAAGTTGGTAGAATTACCGACAATATATAAAGTAAAAGGACACAAGTGCAACTAATGTGATATTTTATTGTGGCAACGTTTCGCTCTCCAGGAGCTTTGTCAAGCCGGTATCGGCTTGACAAAGCTCCTGGAAAGCGAAACGTTGCCACAATAAAATGTCACATTAGTTGCACTTGTGTCCTTTTACTCTTAAAATTGAAAAATAAATTACTTTAAATTCTGTGAAGGACAATTCCTTAAAATTTCTTCGGATATTTCAGAAAAACTTGAGCACCAATATCTTAAAATCCTTCAACATATTTCAGAATTTTGCACAATATCTTAGCATTAACTAATATATAGAAAATTCAAACGCCCTTAAATCCTTTTTAATTCCGCATGTTTAAACATGTGTAGCGAAACTTCATTAGTACACATGTGACTTAGGCTGTCGTCTTCATCCTCTCCCGCAGGAATCAACGACCGTAAGAAGAAGAAGGCAAGAACGACCTTCACGGGACGACAGATCTTCGAGTTGGAGCGACAGTTTGAGCTTAAGAAGTATCTGTCGTCTTCAGAGAGAGCAGACATGGCCAAGCTTCTTAACGTTACCGAAACTCAGGTATGTAGAAATATATATATATATATATATATATATTATTTTTATTATCACACTGGCCGATTCCCACCAAGGCAGGGTGGCCCGAAAAAGAAAAACTTTGACCATCATTCACTCCATCACTGTCTTGCTTTACACTACAGTTTTTAAACTGCAACATTAACACCCCTCCTTCAGAGTGCAGGCACTGTACTTCACATCTCCAGGACTCAAGTCCGGCCTGCCGGTTTCCCCTGAACCCCTTCATAAATGTTACTTTGCTCACACTCCAACAGCACGTCAAGTATTAAAAACCATTTGTCTCCATTCACTTCCATCAAACACGCTCATGCATACCTGCTGGAAGTCCAAGCCCCTCGCACACAAAACCTCCTTTACCCCCTCTCTCCAACCTTTCCTAGGCCGACCCCTACTCCGCCTATATATATATATAAATATATATATATAATATATATATATATATATATAATATATATATATATATCGTATTATAACCACGAACGAGTGGTATTTAATCAATAACAACACTGCGACTAGCTGAGGAATCAAACCTGTTTTGTTTTAGCCCGCCTCATGGTGAGCGAAAATTCCATGACATTCTAACCCACGGGGCAATACAATCCTACGAAACTCACGCACCCAGCAGAGCTAGGTGTTGTACCGTGATCCGAGGACCTACGATGGTGTGGGTGCCTCAGAGCTAATTCCATTCTACTCTCCGTATATATACACACACACACACACCTGCGTATTTAAAAAATAAATTCACGTGATATTCCTGATTTTTCACTCTCTAAAGAATTTAATTATTCTAGACGGGTGGAGAATTGGTTTCATTCGGCCTCGATGACTCGTCAACCGATTGGCTTTAAACCCAATTAACCAACCTATTTGTGGTATAATATACAAGGTAGGGACTAACAGGTGTATTGGTATGTTGCAGTCACTAGTTAATGGTCCAAGTCGGACCGAAACGTCGTCATAAGTTTCGTTTTCGTGTTTGTGGGTTAGTTGTGATATTGAATATCAAAATGGTATACAATACCGACAGGTTGGTAGGTAAGACACATAGGCAACAGTTAGGCAACTTTATTCCGAAACGTTTCGCCCACACAGGCTTCTTCAGTCGAATACAGAAAGTAGGCAGGAACAGTAGAGATGTGAAGACGATGTAATCAGTCCATCACCCTTGAAGTCGTAGATTTGAGGTTGTCAGTCCCTCAGCCTGGAGAAGTTCAGTTCCATAGTCAGGAACTATCTGAGAGGGACGTGACCTCTCAGTGGCTACATTCTCACTACTACTACTACTACTACTCTGCACCTCTCCTTCCGACAGTATTTAAGTCTCCGCACTGTCGCTTGATCTTCAGATAGTTCCTGACTATGGAACTGAACTTCTCCAGGCCGAGGGACTGACAACCTCAAATTCTACGACTTTAAGGGTGATGGACTGATTACATCGTCTTCACATCTCTACTGTTCCTGCCTACTTTCTGTATTCGACTGAAGAAGCCTACTGTGTAGGCGAAACGTTTCGGAATAAAGTTGCCTAACTGTTGCCTGTGTGTCTTACCAACCTATTTGTGTATTGTTCCAGTCACGGTATTGTGAGTTTTTGTTCTTGGCAGTTCCGTTATCCAGCTGTGACTTGAATCTCTGATAAATACATTGATTTTGAGAGTGAAAGGTCAAGTCGGTAAGGGTCAGAGGTTAGTACTGTGAGTGAAGGATGGTGCTCCACCTTAGTGTGGTAGTGGGCAGCTGATGGTGACAGCTCTGGAAACTGATACCCGCTGTGAACACACCTCCTACCCAAATGTTGACTGATTCTGTGTGTGTGTGTGTGTGTGTGTGTGTGTGTGTGTGTGTGTGTGTGTGTGTGTGCGTGCGGGCAAAATAGTAAGACTTCCCAAAATCTACGTATGTCCCAAGGTACACCGCAGGGAGGAGTTCTCAGTCCCATGCTGTTTAGTGCTCTGATTAATGGTTTCCTAAATGCTCAACCTGCCTCGCCTAAAAAATATAGCTGGAAGCTATGCTGATGACATCATGATACATACAACAGGGCATAAGAAGATGAGTACCATTCTTTATGAAGTTCAAGTAATTTGTACTCGATGAGGCCTCATATTGAGAAGCAGACATCGCCCGGTGGCCCGGTGGCCTGGTGGTTAACGCTCTCACTTCACACGGTGAGGGCTTGGGTTCGATTCCCAGCCAGAGTAGAAACATTGGACGTGTTTCTTTCCACCTGTTGTCTATGTTCCCCATCAGTAAAATGGGTACCTGGGTGTTAGTCGACTGGTGTGGGTCGCATCCTGGGACACTGACCTAAGGAGGCCTGGTCACAGACCGGGCCGCGGGGGCGTTGACCCCCGGAACTCTCTGGAGATAAACTCCAGATAAACCATCTGTCAGCAGGGTGAACACATTAGCGGCCTTAAATCTTACAGATATCTTGGTGTAGATGTATCCTGTAATAAATCCACTATACCACAAGTAAATAAGAAATGCAAAGATAGGCTAAATGCTCTCAAAGCTGTTGCTGGCTACAACCACAACTATGGTGGTAATGTTGCTGGCTACAACCACAACTATGGTGGTAATGTTGCTGGCTACAACCTCAACTGTGGTGGTAATGTTGCTGGCTACAACCACAACTATGGTGGTAATGTTGCTGGCTACAACCACAACTATGGTGGTAATGTTGCTGGCTACAACCTCAACTGTGGTGGTAATGTTGCTGGCTACAACCACAACTATGGTGGTAATGTTGCTGGCTACAACCACAACTATGGTGGTAATGTTGCTGGCTACAACCACAACTATGGTGGTAATGTTGCTGGCTACAACCACAACTATGGTGGTAATGTTGCTGGCTACAACCACAACTATGGTGGTAATGTTGCTGGCTACAACCTCAACTGTGGTGGTAATGTTGCTGGCTACAACCCCAACTATGGTGGTAATGTTGCTGGCTACAACCCCAACTATGGTGGTAATGTTGCTGGCTACAACCCCAACTATGGTGCTAATGTTGCTGGCTACAACCACAACTATGGTGGTAATGTTGCTGGCTACAACCCCAACTATGGTGGTAATGTTGCTGGCTACAACCCCAACTATGGTGGTAATGTTGCTGGCTACAACCACAACTATGGTGGTAATGTTGCTGGCTACAGCCCCAACTATGGTGGTAATGTTGCTGGCTACAACCCCAACTATGGTGGTAATGTTGCTGGCTACAACCCCAACTATGGTGGTAATGTTGCTGGCTACAACCCCAACTATGGTGGTAATGTTGCTGGCTACAACCCCAACTATGGTGGTAATGTTGCTGGCTACAACCCCAACTATGGTGGTAATGTTGCTGGCTACAACCCCAACTATGGTGGTAATGTTGCTGGCTACAACCCAACTATGTGGTAATTGTTGCTGGCTACAACCACAACTATGGTGGTAATGTTGCTGGCTACAACCCCAACTATGGTGGTAATGTTGCTGGCTACAACCCAACTATGGTGGTAAATGTTGCTGGCTACAACCCCAACTATGGTGGTAATGTTGCTTGCTACAACCCCAACTATGGTGGTAATGTTGCTGGCTACAACCACAACTATGGTGGTAATGTTGCTGGCTACAACCACAACTATGGTGGTAATGTTGTTGGCTACAACCACAACTATGGTGGTAATGTTGCTGGCTACAACCACAACTATGGTGGTAATGTTGCTGGCTACAACCCCAACTATGGTGCTGATGTTGCTGGCTACAACCCCAACTATGGTGCTAATGTTGCTGGTTACAACCCCAACTATGGTGGTAATGTTGCTTGCTACAACCACAACTATGGTGGTAATGTTGCTGGCTACAACCACAACTATGGTGCTAATGTTGCTGGCTACAACCACAACTATGGTGGTAATGTTGCTGGCTACAACCCCAACTATGGTGGTAATGTTGCTGGCTACAACACCAACTATGGTGGTGATGTTGCTGGCTACAACCCCAACTATGGTGCTAATGTTGCTGGCTACAACCCCAACTATGGTGCTAATGTTGCTGGCTACAACCCCAACTATGGTGCTAATGTTGCTGGCTACAACCCCAACTATGGTGCTAATATTGCTGGCTACAACTCCAACTATGGTGCTAATGTGAGAATCGTGAGAATTATGTACATAGCCCATGTTAAGTCCTTAATTACGCTGCTCCAGTGTTGATATTAGCTAGAGAGAGTTCTCTCGACCCTTAATACAGAATGAAGCTCTCTGAATTATTCTTGGTTGTCCCAAATCTACAAATGGTCTTAATATGAGGAAAGAGCTTGGCATTTCTAGTATCAGTGATAGTATTATTGAGATTAACACTGTACTCTGTATTAGATTGTTAAGAAATGAACCAGACACTGTCACTATGAACATTACTTAATGATTAGAAGTAATTACACAATCTAAATGGGTTGTGAAAACATGCAGTTATATTAAGTTCTATAACCTGCACGAACTGTATCACTGTAGGCAACAAGAGCATTTCGCTCCTCCATGGAAGATGTGATCATTTAATATCACATACCTACAAGTTCCTCCCAAGAAGCTTATTGCTAGTAATCTCTTCGTTAAATTACTTGTTAAAGCAACTGCTCAAGAAGAAATTTCTCGCCTAGCTGGTAGTAATAAGTTATCACAAGTTATATACACTGATGGATCTAAACAGGAGTCTTCTGGCAGGGCTGCATCTGCTCTTGTTGCCACCTCCCTAGTTAAGAACCATAATAAATTTGTTGAGTTAGGCATAAGAATTAACTGGGCGTCTACACTGCAAACTGAATTGTTTGCAATCCTAATGGCGCTAAAGCTAACCTATGACACTGAGCTGGACTCGTTACTGATTCTGTCATCACTGAAGGCTCTTGACTCGTATATCATGTGGGAGTTCGAACACGTGGATAGGGTAAAGTAATACTCACGTAGGCTGGTAGTACGTATAATTACGGATAATGTGGGAAGCGCCCAAACAGCCGTGACCTATCTCCTTGCTCACTCTCGAATAACTGACTGGCCGCCCACAGTACCCATATGTGAGGGGGTCTTTGAATACTGCTGTGGTCAGCACAATATGAATACAGACAGTGACTCAGGCAGAGACGGTTGGTAGTGAGTCATCTACTGGTACACTGGTTACTGGTAACTGGTTACTACTACTGAGACGTATAATGACACCAACAACATGCTCACTGGAGAAACTAGGTACAGATACTCAAAAAATCCGGGACAAAGGAATTAATGTACAATTGTTATGGATGCCATCACACATTGGATTATTCCTTGATGAAGTTGATATGTTAGCCAAGAAGAGTACCCAGAAGGGGAATGTGAAGTATAAGAGCACATTTTCCTGCCTCTTCTTCAGATTCATCCATCCTAAGGTACTAAACACTGGCATCAAGGTTGAGGGACTGATTACCTCATCTTCTGTACTCGGGTATAATCTCTATATTAATAAAGCCACTTATGGCGAAATGTCTTTAAATACAGACGCCCAGCTGTTGCACGTGTTTTATTCTTCTTGTGTTGGAAGCCTCGCCACGCGTGGACTTCCATCTCGTAAATTCCCTTCACCGGTTTTATAGTGTATGGGCATTTCGAGAGGAAGAAACGGCCAACAGATTTTTGAGTCCCGGCTACAGAGTTTCCGGAGAAAGACTTGACATGACCCTTTCTCTCTCTCTCTCTCTCTCTCTCTCTCTCTCTCTCTCTCTCTCTCTCTCTCTCTCTCTCTTCTCTCTCTCTCTCTCTCTCTCTCTCTCTCTCTCTCTCTCTCTTCACCGGTAAATAAGCCTTCAGTTTCCCCTCTCTGCATTGCGCAAACCTCCTGTCATAAGTAGACACACACATGAAGCGGTCTCCAGAGCTTGTTTGACAAGATGAGGAAATAAACACGATGCATTAGCTGGGCATCCTAATTTCAAGGCGTCTTTCCAACCAGTGACTTTATCGATTCAATACTGAGATATATGAAGGGTGGAAGATACCCGATACCCGAGACGGGCGATCACTGATAAAGGCGAGTATCAGAACGTTGTGCTTGACGGGTAAGGAAACTTGCTTCTCTATAATTTAGATTAATGAAACTTCCCTTTGCAAAATTTGTCGGTAAATATCCCTGTACCGCACCTGTCTTGTTTACACACTTGTCGGTAAATATCCCTGTACCGCACCTGTCTTGTTTACACACTTGTCGGTAAATATCCCTGTACCGCACCTGTCTTGTTTACACACTTGTCGGTATTTAATAATAACGTTTATTATAAACCGGGTGATAGGTACGTCAAGAAAGGGAAATTCACCTTAATTTCCCATTCATATTTATAGTTGACGGAAGAATACCCTGATAAAGTATACAGGTATAATACCATCAGCATCAAACCTCCATTAGCGTGATTTCGCTCCATCAGGAAGCAAAAAGTCTGTAATTTTCAATTCTGCTTCGGTACTCAAAAACACTATCCATAAATTATAGAACACAGAACACTGGTTTGGCAATAGGTTTGGACGAGTGGAATGAACTCCCAAAGGAGCGTCACTGCAGCAAGGACCTTGAATATCTTTAAAAATAGACTGGACAGGTACGAGCGAACGATGTTCACGAGAGCCTGTTGAGGGTGAGAGCTCGAGTGGGGACAGGCGAAGACACGAGATCTTGATCGAAGAATCTTGAGCCGGAGAGAAAGTGTCAGGGCTTGACCCAGCATCTTGGAGGAGGCGAGTAAGCAGGTAGGACAGGTCGCAGCAGGTAGGACAGGTCGCAGCAGGTAGGACAGGTTGCAGCAGGCAAGAGTGCAAGAAACTTAGCAGGAGTGAATGTCTTAAGTAGTATTTGTATTTTGAGTTGTTGTGATCATCTCTGCTGGACTAAGGGACTTCGTGGTATATTTACAGTTAATGCAAGCTTAATAATTAAGAAGATAAGCTCCTACATAATTCTTGGTGTAAAATTTATTATTTCTGTATTATCCTGTTATTTTGTACATACAATACCAATGGTACTGCAGGCACTTGAGATACAATACTATACACTGAATGGATGTCGCATTTTGTAATACTACGCTATCGATGATGTGTCATAATTTAGTCAGGGTAGCTATTTCGAGCACAGGTACAAGGAAAGGTCTACATTATCTGGTCGTAAGTTAAGTCAGCAGCTAAGGAACGAAACAAGCGTAATAAAAGCAAACGCCAGTATTTACAGAGTAAAAAAGAGCAGCAGTGTCGGCAGATTATATAGAAGTATTGCAACAAGACAGAGCAAAGTGAGGGCACTAACTGTTGTAGGCTTAATAATCCTTGACGGTATTCCTTGGGACTCGTGTAGAGGCCACAGATGGTGGCAGTGTAACTGTTTATACTTCTCGATGCGCATTGTTTACTCTGACATCAGACATTTCCAACACAGAGGAGGTTAGAGTTTCTGTAAGGGGAACTGGTGTTGGTTGAATACTGGTGTTTGGCCCAGGTGGTGGTGGAATGATGTGTGGGTTGTTGGAGTTGATCCTCAGTGAGTGGATGGAACTACCACTGTTAACTTTATCTCTGGAAGATAGTTGAGACGGAATAGTTCGTTGATGTTTTCTCCAGGTGGGTATAAACTAATGAGATTAGTCTAGATGTTCCATCTTGCAATATGGCGCTAGGTTCATTGCAGGAGCAGTGCTAAACATGTGTTACCGAGTAACTTGTAGGATCTTTTGAGTGTCTGGATACGATTTGTTATTCTTGTAGTGTTCTTGGTGGAGGCGAGTTGTATCTTCTTCCCTCAAAGAAGGTTCTTCGACGTTGATAAGGGGATCTTGATGTAACGAATTAGACCAGTGATCTAATTCCTGGATGCCTTCCATTCCCCGAGGCACTGTTTGACCTCTATGGGTTTAGCGCTGCCGCCATGAATATAATAGTCCTCCTAGTACTGGCTATGTCCTTTCTTTTGCAACACACAGCAGCCAGTACGGTGAGCACCCTTGCAGTTGAGGCATGTTGAAGGGCCTGTGGGTTTGCAATCTTGAAGTGTGATATTTCTGGCCACTCCAGAAATAGTAGTACTTAACCTTCACTGAAAATTTTTTCTAGTAGGGGTCGTAGCCAGAGCGGATCCAAGAGCATGTTACGTGGTGGTAGAATCCCTTTTCAATATCCATGAAATATTGCCTTGTAACTGGTCCAAGTCGGACGGAAACGTCGTGGTAAGCGTTATGTACCCATGGAAAATTAGACACGTGTGCAACATCTAGGTAGCAGAAATTTGTAGACGTGTTGCCATGCAATGGCTTGATCAATACAAGAGTATAACGTGGAGAATGTACAAGCATATACATAAGATACCCAGATATTCCACATGTCTAATTCTTCATTTTGTCGGTATATGAATGATATATAATTGAGATGTAGCTTGGTAATTTAAAAAGCATTGACAGCCGCTCATATGTGCTAATTTTGATGTCAGTTTGTAGGTAGCCTATTGGTTCTTGTGTTAATCTCGGTCAAGCCTCGTGATGAATAGCCTCTTCATGGCCTTAATATTAATAATATCAATAATAATATCTATTTCTGCGTAGTTAGGTATAAAGTAGGTAGGTATAAAGCAGTTAGGTGTCTAATAGGTTCTAAAGGTAGTGATACTTGGTTTTTATTGTAGCCGAGGTTGAAGTGACAACTGTAAACATCTGGGTATCTTTATTGTAGACGTTTCGCCCTCCAGTGGATTTATCAATGCAAATTCAGGGACATAATTGGAAGACAGAAGAACTATATACAAAAGATGAGGTAATCAGTCCCTCAGCCTTGATGTTGGTGAAGATCACCGTAGTGAAGACTGAAGCACAGGCAGGGACACTGTCGCTTATATACTGGCGTCAGGTGATAAGGGACGGGTAGCAGACGAAGACACTGTCACTGGTGGGCGAAATAACCCAGGGAAAGTAGGTCATACCCGAGGGAAGGGCCAGTAGTAGTTAAGAATGTTATGGAGATGTCCTGTGAACCAAGATTCCACGATGTTGGTGTGTCTGACAAGTTGTGCATATATGGTATACAATATCAACAAGACGGAGAATTAAACACATGGGCAATATCTGGTATCTATTAAGATAAAGAAACCCAGATGTGTACACACGTCAAATTCATCATTGTATTTATGATGAGTAGTGTATAATGCTGTCTTGGGGGGGGGGTGTTATTCACATAAGTGGCACTGCCCAATTCTATCTTCATGGTTGTATGCTCACTCATACGATGAGTTACTCTACCCAACAAACTTAATTCCGAGTATAATTTAACATTTTTTCCATATGGACGCCAACCAGCCTTCATTTTACATCTGTCAAGTGTGTACATTCAATACTGGTATAAATTTTGGTAGTAAATACCGACAAGTTGGTTTAGAAAGACACGTAAGCAAACACTATGACATAAATACATCAGTGTTTGCTTACGTGTCTTTCTAAACCAACATTCAACATTATTAATTTCCGTAATAATGTTGTGATACACTTAGACAAACTCTGTTTATTTCCCAACGCTTTTATGTCCACTCTGTAAAATGGAGACCAGAAATGCGCTGCATAACCTGCAATCTTATCTGTAAAATGGAGACCAGAAATGCGCTGCATAACCTGCAATCTTATTCATGTTTAAGTTCATGGCAAGAAGCCAAGCAGTGTTGTAGATTTTTTTTATATACAGTAAAACTTAGACCACCTTCGCATCCACTTAAGTTCTATATTATCGGGATTATCGATGTCACTTGATATCCTCAGGATTAAGAAGTTCGTATCTCCACACTGAAGAACTCTGCTGCTCGTTCATCCACATCGTTAATGTATCCAGCTTATCCTGAAGCTTCCTGATAGTCTTCTCTCCCTATTTTTGTGTTGTTAGCAGATATATGCAGCTATTTGTGTCAGCAGATATATGCAGCTATTTGTGTCGTTAGCAGATATATGCAGCTATTTGTGCCGTTAGCAGATATATGCAGCTATTTGTGTTGTTAGCAGATATATGCAGCTATTTGTGTCAGCAGATATATGCAGCTATTTGTCGTTAGCAGGTATATGCAGCTATTTGTGTCGTTAGCAGATATATGCAGCTATTTGTGTCGTTAGATATATGCAGCTATTTGTGTCGTTAGCAGATATATGCAGCTATTTGTGTCGTTAGCAGATATATGCAGCTATTTGTGTCAGCAGATATATGCAGCTATTTGTCGTTAGCAGATATATGCAGCTATTTGTCGTTAGCAGATATATGCAGCTATTTGTGTCGTTAGCAGATATATGCAGCTATTTGTGTCGTTAGCAGATATATGCAGCTATTTGTGTCGTTAGCAGATATATGCAGCTATTTGTGTCGTTAGCAGATATATGCAGCTATTTGTGTCGTTAGCAGATATATGCAGCTATTTGTGTCGTTAGCAGATATATGCAGCTATTTGTGTCGTTAGATATATGCAGCTATTTGTGTCGTTAGCAGATATATGCAGCTATTTGTGTCGTTAGCAGATATATGCAGCTATTTGTGTCGTTAGCAGATATATGCAGCTAGTTGTCGTTAGCAGATATATGCAGCTATTTGTGTCAGCAGATATATGCAGCTAGTTGTGTCGTTAGCAGCTATTTACTCTGGATCATGTGTTCACTAGCACACAACTCCTCAGAATGTTTTAAGAACGTTACATATGTTCTCATTCTTATTTCTCATTAGACATTTCCATGATTATCATCATTAAAATGAGATAGTGATAAGAGAAACACAAGTCTAAATAATAATCACAGGGAAGTGCTAAATCCGTAAGGACAATGAGACATCTGAATTAGCAATCGTAAATTCTCACACATTAACATTAATATGACGTCTCTAAAAATCTTAATTTATATTCTTATGATTTTCTAAAAATATTTCAATGTATTTAAAAAAAATTTAATTATTTTATTCTACATTTCTAAATTTTAGATTTTTGAAATTTTCAGTTTTTAGCTAAAATACGAAAATCAAAAAGCGAAACATCAACCCCGAGGGCGAAAACTCGCAGAGGAGTGAAGGTTTTTAACGACTAGGATTTCGTGGTTCTTCAGTTTTCCACCCATAAATGCGGTGATTTTTCTCTACTGAATTTGAATTTGAATTAGCAGATTCCACAACTAATCCCTAAGGTAGTTGAGGTGATACTTAAATCAAAGCTAACATCCCCATAATGTTGTTTATTGTTGGTTTAATAGCGGAGATAAAACGAGGTGGTTTAAGCCAGAAGTCACCTGGACCACCACATCGCCAAATAATTCGTTGCTATAACAGAAAGGTACGGGATCAATACCGGGGCGGGTGGGTTGTATTTGCAAGTCTCTTTATACCTGCTGCCCCTGTACACCTAGCAGTAAATAGGTACCTGGGTGTTAGTTGACTGTTGTGGGTAGCATCCTGGGCAGGGTAAGACGTATGGGCAAATCTCCTTACACCTATTTAATCTGCTCACCTACGGGTAAATAGGTACCTGGGTGTTGACTGTTGTGGGTAGCATCCTGGGCAGGGTAAGACGTATGGGCACATCTCCTTACACCTATTAAATCTGCTCACCTACGGGTAAATAGGTACCTGGGTGTTGACTGTTGTGGGTAGCATCCTGGGCAGGGCAAGACGTATGGGCAAATCTCCTTACACCTATTAAATCTGCTTACCTACGGGTAAATAGGTACCTGGGTGTTGATGGTTCTGGGTCCTATTATGAGAGTTCTCATCCATAGAATCAAGCGTTGAAATAAGCTTGATATAGGCTAACAGTCCGTTGCCTGTGAGTTCTTTCAAGATGACTCAGAGGTACGTGACGTACAACAGAGAGGTACGTGACGTACAACAGAGAGGTACGTGACGTACAACAGAGGTACGTGACGTACAACAGAGAGGTACGTGACGTACAACAGAGAGGTACGTGACGTACAACAGAGGTACGTGACGTACAACAGAGAGGTACGTGACGTACAACAGAGAGGTACGTGACGTACAACAGAGAGGTACGTGACGTACAACAGAGAGGTACGTGACGTACAACAGAGAGGTACGTGACGTACAACAGAGAGGTACGTGACGTACAACAGAGAGGTACGTGACGTATAACAGAGAGGTACGTGACGTACAACAGAGAGGTACGTGACGTACAACAGAGAGGTACGTGACGTACAACAGAGAGGTACGTGACGTACAACAGAGAGGTACGTGACGTACAACAGAGAGGTACGTGACGTACAACAGAGAGGTACGTGACGTACAACAAGAGAGGTACGTGACGTACAACAGAGAGGTACGTGAAGTACAACAGAGAGGTACGTGACGTACAACAGAGAGGTACGTGAAGTACAACACAACACAGGAGTACATGAACAAGTACCTATAGCACCTTCACCAGACAGTAAACATCACCAGTACCGTCACCAGTATCGTCACCAGTATCGTCACCAGTATCGTCACCAGTATCGTCACCAGTATCGTCACCAGTATCGTCACCAGTACCGTCACCAGTATCGTCACCAGTATCGTCACCAGTATCGTCACCAGTATCGTCACCAGTATCGTCACCAGTACCATCACCAGTATCGTCACCAGTACCGTCACCAGTACCGTCACCAGTATCGTCACCAATACCGTCACCAGTACCATCACCAGTATCGTCACCAGTACCGTCGCCAGCACCGTCGCCAGCACCGTCGCCACCACCAGCACCGTCACCAGCACCGTCACCAGCACCGTCACCAGCACCGTCACCAGCACCGTCACCAGCACCGTCACTGTCACCAGCACCGTCACCAGCACCGTCACCATCACCGTCGCCAGCACCGCCACCAGCACCGCCACCAGCACCGTCACCAGCACCGTCACCAGCATCGTCACCAGCACCGCCACCAGCACCGTCACCAGCACCGTCACCAGCACCGTCACCAGCACCGTCACCGTCACCGTCACCAGCACCAGTATGACTTCAAAAGATGTCAGCAGCTTGGTTCAACTCTACATATATATAATAACAGCAGAACAGCGTAGTTCATTCTATTTTAACCACTTTTTCTAAATTGTTCAGAGACAGTCCAATACCTCCCATTATTTGGTTCCAGTGCCCCCACGGGGTATACATACCCCCGGCTTTAAGAACCTGTGTAATCTAAGTCAATGATTTAGCCAAGTCAGGACTGGCTACAGAGTGCCACACTGGCTACAGTGTGCCACACTGGCTACAGAGTGCCACACTGGCTACAGAGTGCCACACTGGCTACAGTGTGCCACACTGGCTACAGAGTGCCACACTGGCTACAGAGTGCCACACTGGCTACAGAGTGCCACACTGGCTACAGAGTGCCACACTGGCTACAGAGTGCCACACTGGCTACAGAGTGCCACACTGGCCACAGAGTGCCACAGTGATAGCAATAATGCAGGGGACTTTAGACACGGAAATAAACCAGGGGAAAAAAGTGTTGTATCCTGATACAACTCTTTTAAGTACATTTTCTTAAATACCATAAAAAATAGTTGAACTGGGGTGGTTCAAATTTTTATTTTGAGTTCAGCTGTTAAGTTTGTAATGAGTTCAAAAATAAACGTTGAAGATTTTGAGCGAATTAGGAGATTCATACACAAGCTATCACATGGAAGCTAATTTCTCCCAGTTTCGCCAAATGACCTGCATAGCTTGAAATTGACTCAAGCTTTCCGGTAAGAGCCATATCTGAAGCCAAACTGAAGAGGCTTACTCTTGTTATCCCAGACAATCTTGTCAAAACTGGTGACTGACCACATCGACTTAAGGCTGAGGGACTGATCACCTCAAACTTCTCATCTTCACCTTTCTCTGCATTGGACTGAAGAAGCCACTGGCTGGCGAAACGTTTCCAGAAGAAACATACCATCACCACTTAAAGTTTGAAGCCTCTCGAATGTTGCATTACCAAGTCATCAGTGTTGAAAGACTTGAAATAATTACGTGAGGTACTCAAACTATCGCGTGGAAAAAACGATATTGCAATCTTGCCACTTTTTTTTAAATAATTTTGGGGCCACCCAGACCAAAATTATTCTTGTCTAAGATTGACCCATTTTTTAAGGAATAAATTGATAAGTATTTGAGTTATCATTGTTTAGGTTTTGGTTACGTATTGTACAGTGGTTTTGTAATGACCAATATAGCATATAGCCATATATCATGAACCAATATAGCAATATATAATGAACCACTATAGCCATATATCATGAACCAATATAGCCATATATCATGAACCAATATAGCCATATATCATGAACCAATATAGCCATATATCATGAACCAATATAGCCATATATCATGAATCGTTGTCTTAAAAATGATTACTAACGAGAAGTGCTTTGCCAGGCTACCGAATGAGGGGAGAAGGAATTAGGGGAGGAGGGGAGGCGAGGAGACAAAAGAGGATAAAAAGAGTAAGGGATTAGGGGAGAAATAAGGGAACAGGTAAAGAGAGAGGCGTAGAAGAGGCAAGAAAAGGGTGAGTAGAAGTTATTTGCTCGGTAGAGATCATGAGATTATCTGGGAGAGACGCCCCGTGTTGTGGGGAATCCGGGCTGGAGACGGCACACCAATCCGCCTTCACGAACGTTCTGTATTTTATACAAGAACGTAAACACAGCCGCCACAGCTGGGGTTACTATTGTTGCTTCCGTTGTTGCTGCCTTTACAGTTGCTCTGTTGTTGCTAGCGTTGTTACTGTTGACTGGTATTACTGTTGTGACTTGTGGTACTACTAGTGGTATTGTTGCTGCTTGTGTTAGTGTTGTAACTGGTGTTACTGATACTGTTACGGTTGCTGGTGTTACTAAGTGTTGCTACTGGTTGTGTTATTGTTGTGGTTGGTGTTACTGATGCTGCTGGCGGTATTGTTACTGTTGTGACTAGTGTCACTGTTCCTGCCACGTTTCGCCACGGGAATGAGCAAAAACACGAAGCTGTATCACATACACGCACCACGGGACGTTATCCTAGCCTTACCCCGTAGTACGATTGACATATCACTGTAAGAAGTATTTCCCCGGTCCTGTACACACACTACAGCCCAGTCTTGGGCGAAACGTTGCGTTATAAAAGTATTCTCTGTTACCAGTGTCTCTTGTTTATCCCTTGCAAGTTTGGACTGGGAGAAATTCCGGTTGTCCAGGTGTGTAAATTATCCACATTATGGCCAGGTGCTGAGGTGGTCTTCAGTTTTTTCTTTGGTAGAGGGATGTTTGTGGGATGTTTGTGATGTTTGGGATGTTTGGGATGTTTGTATTTGAGGGGATGTTTGTGGGATTTGTATTTGAGGGGATGTTTGTGGGATGTTTGTATTTGAGGTGATGTTTGTGGGATTTGTATTTGGGTGATGTTTGTGGGATGTTTGTATTTGAGGTGATGTTTGTGGGATGTTTGTATTTGAGGTGATGTTTGTGGGATGTTTGTTATTTGAGGTGATGTTTGTGGAATTTGTATTTGAGGTGATGTTTGTGGGATGTTTGTATTTGAGGTGATGTTTTGTGGGATTTGTATTTGAGGTGATGTTTGTGGGATGTTTGTTTTGAGGTGATGTTTGTGGGATGTTTGTTTTTGAGGTGATGTTTGTGGGTGTTTGTATTTGAGGTGATGTTTGTGGGATGTTTGTATTTGAGGTGATGTTTGTGGGATTTGTATTTGAGGTGATGTTTGTGGGATGTTTGTATTTGAGGTGATGTTTGTGGGATGTTTGTATTTGAGGTGATGTTTGTGGGATGTTTGTATTTGAGGTGATGTTTGTGGGATTTGTATTTGAGGTGATGTTTGTGGGATGTTTGTATTTGAGGGTGATGTTTGTGGGATTTGTATTTGAGTGATGTTTGTGGGATGTTTGTATTTGAGGTGATGTTTGTGGGATGTTTGTTTTTGAGGTGATGTTTGGGGGATGTTTGTTTTGGGTGATTTTTGGGGGTTTTGTTTTTGAGGGGTTTTTGGGGTTTTTGATTTGAGGTGATTTTTGGGGATGTTTGTATTTGGGTGATGTTTGGGTTTTGTATTTGAGGTGATGTTTTGGGATTTGTATTTGAGGTGATGTTTGTGGAGTTTGTATTTGGAGGTTTGTTTTTGGGTTTTGGGGAGTTTTTTTTTATTTGAGGTGATTTTTGTGGGATTTTTGATTTGAGGTGATGTTTGTGGGTTTGTTTGAATTTGGGGGGTTTTGATGTTTGTGGGATGTTTTTTTTGGGGAGGGGGGTTTGTTTGGGGGTTTGGGGGGTGTTTGTATTTGAGGTTTTTGTTTTTTTTTGGGGTTTTGGGGGGGTTTTATTTGAGGTGATGTTTGGGGGATTTTTGTTTTGGGTGAGTTGGGGGATGTTTTGTTTTGGGTGATGTTTGTGGGTTTTTTGTATTTGAGGTTTTTTTGTGGGATGTTTGTATTTGAGGTGATGTTTTTTGGGATGTTTTATTTGGGGGTGATTTTGTGGGATGTTTTTTGGGTGATTTGGGGTTTGTGGGGTGTTTTGTATTTGAGGGGAGTTTGTGGGTGTTTGTTTTTGGGGGATTTTGGGGTTTTTGTTTTGGGATGTTGTGGGATGTTTTTTTGGAGGGGGGTTTTTGGGGGATGTTTGGGGGAGATGTTTGTGGGATTGTTTTGTGGGATGTTTGGGGATGTTTGGGGATGTTTGGGGGATTTTTGTGGGGGGTTTTGTGGGATGTTTGTGGGTTTTGGGGGGTTTTTGTGGGAGTTTGGGGGGGGGAGTTTGTGGGGGGGGTTTGGGGGATTTTTGTGGGATGTATGTGTTATTTTTTGGTTAAACTCTGGTTTAGACGTTGGGGGTTGCTTGTTTTGTCCTTTCCCCGTCCCTTTCCTACACGCCCTTTCCAAACGCCCCCCCACCGCCCCTTCCTAAACTTCCCCTTCCACCTTTTCCCTTCCTACAGGGCCCTTTCCCATTTCCCCCCCACTTTCCCCTTCCTACACTTTCCCCTTCCTCACGCCCCTTCCACCGTTCCCTTCCTACACGTTCCCCCAAACCTTTCCCCTTCCACACTTTCCCTTCCACCGTTCCCCCTACACTTTCCCCCCTAACTTCCCTTTCCCAACCTTTCCCTTCCCACCGCCCCTTCCTACCTTTCCCCTTTTCCCAACATTCCCTACCACACACCCCACCCCACTTCCCTTTAACGTCCCCTTTAAAACCGTCCCCCCTTAACGTCCCCCTTACACCCCCCCTTTACCGCCCCCCTCTTACACGGCCCCCTCTTACCTCCCCCCTCCTTACCGCCCCCCCTCTTCACGTCCCCTTTTACACTCCCCTCTTACCCTCCCCTCTTACAGTCCCCCTTTACCGTCCCCTTTTTCACGTCCCCCCTCTTCCCACGCCCCCCTCTTCCGTCCCCCTTTACACGTCCCCCCCAACGCCCCCCCTCCCTGGCCCCCACATTCCCCCCGGAGCTCACTATTAAATTTGGAAAAAAATTGAGAACGTCAGTTGCATTTGCCAGGTTAAATATTTTTAAGAGCACGCATGTACTTACACACACACACACACACACACACACACACACACACACACACACACACACACACACACACCACACACACACACACACATACTTGGACTCTACCCCTGCAACCTCAACTAGGTGAGTACACACACACATACACACATTTATCCAATGTGGAAGTAGGTCGTGCCCAAGGGTTAGGCAAATGTGACACCACCTACGACTGCTGCACCTCTCCTACCTACGGTATATAAGCTACTTCTCCGCACATATGCTGTATTCTATTCAAGATTGATGGGCTGACCACATTGACTTCAGGTTGAGGGACTGATTACCTCATTCTCCTCCTGTTCTTCACGTTTCTCATTTGCTTGGACTGATGAAGCCACTGTGTGGCGAAACGTTTCCTCAAAGATACTCAAGAGTTGCATATGTCTAATTTATCAACGTGTTGGTTGTCTGAACCATTCATCTACAGTCATATAAACATAGAACCATCTATACTTTAACCTTCTTAATACAGATCAGTCACAAGAATAATTCATAATTTTGCATTAACTTTAGTCTGTAAATAAAGACTGATCTTGGGCTCCCTTTCACTCCTCTTTCTATCTCTTGTCACTATAACTACTCTCCCCTACTTTCTACTACCACTACCAGCATTACCACTACTTATTCTCCTCTCTTGGTCCCGTCCCTGTCCCCCTCGCATGTTTATATACTGACTCCCTCACTCTCGTCTTAGTGTGACTTTGTAAATGCTCGAAGTCGGACCGAAACGTCGCCATAAGTTTCTCTCTCTCCCAGTACTGGTTGTGTGTTTATATACAGTTTTATTTTCTAATCTTTGTCAAGAGAATTAAATCAACACAACGATTATTTGATAATCGGGTTACGAACATTTTAAACAGTGGAAGAATCACAGTGACTCTACAGGTTCATTCAGTCGACATCCTTTGGCTCTGTTCTTTCAATTCTTTTATGCAGTAACGGGCCTTGACATGGATTGAACCATGGGAAGTAAGTCTTAAAACCTCCCTATGGTGCGCAAATATACCCGGTTGGATGCTACTTACTGTAGCCAGCTGGCCCAGTGGTTAACGTAGTGTTTATCTGGAGTTTATCTGGAGAGAGTTCCGGGGGTCAACGCCCCCGCGGCCCGGTCTGTGACCAGGCCTCCTTAGGTCAGTGTCCCAGGATGCGACCCACACCAGTCGACTAACACCCAGGTACCCATTTTACTGATGGGGAACATAGACAACAGGTGGAAAGAAACACGTCCAATGTTTCTACTCTGGCTGGGAATCGAACCCGGGCCCTCGCCGTGTGAAGCGAGAGCGTTAACCACCAGGCCACCAGTGTCCCGGAATTTTACAACTCACTTGGGATGAGTTCAATCCCCGCCCGTTCCGTGGCTTGTTTGTGTGTTATTACGGTTACGTGAGCCGTTCATTTATTGTTGCATATTAAATGTCAAAGGTCTGGTCACTTACTGTGGGTACTGTTCAATCGGTTCACTTACACAGGGATCACACTACCAATTTCCATTAGAAATCCAAATTGACTGTCACAGTTTTTTGGGTTTAGATCCAGTCTGGGTAGAGTACCTAGTAGACGGTTTAAAAAAACACAAACACTAGTGTTTGTCCATGTGTTTTTTATACCAATTTGTGTGTATTACCAAGGTTTATACCTATTGAAGTACCTAAGTACTCTACCTGTTACTGTAATAGAGCTGGACATAGCATCTAGGTGCTGATAGGTACCGTACCTATCACTTCACCTGAGGTGTAAGTTTATATAGACACAGGTACACATTAGTACAATTATCATACATAGTTACGAGGGTAAAATATCTGGAATAACCCAAAAACTCAAAGTGCCTTGTTTCCATTGATGTCTTTTTGTAATATCTTATTCCCCTTAGAAGCTAAAATCAGTTGACACAGTGTTGAGATGGTGTCCCGTGTCGGACCTACATTACTGTAGCCTGAAGCTGGGGATGTTATTGGTCGCCTTCACAACCAGAAACAGCTTAGGTCTACAACAGCTTAGTCTACTACCAGCTGTTAGCTCTACAACAGCTTGGCCTGCAACAGCTTAGGTCTCCAACAGCTTAGGTCTGCAACAGCTTAGGCCTGCAACAGCTTAGGTCTACAACAGTAACTTAGGTCTACAACAGCTTAGGTTACAAAGTTTGGTCTACAACAGCTTAGGCTGCAACAGCTTAGGTTCTAAACAGTTAGGCCTGCAACAGCTTAGGTCTACACAGCGTTAGGTCTACAACACTTGGGCCTGCACAGCTTAGGTCCTACAACAGCTTAGGTCTACAACAGCTTAGGCCTGCAACAGCTTAGGTCTACAACAGCTTAGGTCTACAACAGCTTAGGCCTGCAACAGCTTAGGTCTACAACAGTAACTTAGGTCTACAACAGCTTAGGTCTACAACAGCTTAGGCCTGCAACAGCTTAGGCCTGCAACAGCTTAGGTCTACAACAGCTTAGGTCTACAACAGCTTAGGCCTGCAACAGCTTAGGTCTACAACAACTTAGGTCTACAACAGCTTAGGCCTGCAACAGCTTAGGTCTACAACAGCTTAGGTCTACAACAGCTTAGGCCTGCAACAGCTTAGGTCTACAACAGTAACTTAGGTCTACAACAGCTTAGGTCTACAACAGCTTAGGCCTGCAACAGCTTAGGCCTGCAACAGCTTAGGCCTACAACAGCTTAGGCCAACAACAGCTTAGGCCTACATCATACTTTAATAACCTTCAAATTATCTTAACTATTGTTTTGTATTGAATTATTATTAAAAAAAAAAAATCTCATAGACCTTCAAGGGAGGTTCCTTGACGCTGGTGAGGGGCTCTTGATCTAGGGCATTGGATTTGTGCTCCAGTTCCCTGAATTAAGGCTGAATACCTTCCCCCCCTCAGACGCTGTATAATCCCTACGGGTTTAGCGCTCTTCCATGATCATAATTATACAGTAGATCCAAAATTAAGTAGTGTGGACTAAAGTCGTTTCAGGGGGCCCCTTTAGGGATTAGGGGCCCCTGAAGCTTAATCTTCATTAGTGTCATAGTGGATCCCATCCCTGATTACGATTAACTATTTTCTGTAAGACTTTAATTGCAGTGATATTACTTTAATTATATTCTCTTGGTCTTTACCTGATACTGGGATAGC
>NC_069470.1:5701124-5918291 GCF_026875155.1 Cherax quadricarinatus
CTCTCTCTCTTGTCTTACTGCTGTCACCATGTCATAGAACTCCAGTAGGTTTGTGACACAGGATTTCCCGTCCCTGAAACCATGTTGGCTGCTGTTGATGAGATCATTCCTTACTAGGTGTTGCACCACTCTTCTCCTGATAATCTTCTCCATGATTTTGCATACTATACATGTCAGTGACACTGGTCTGTAGTTTAATGTGTGTGTGTGTGTGTGTGTGTGTGTGTGTGTGTTGTGTGTGTGTGTGTGTGTGTGTGTGTGTGTGGTGTGTGTGTGTTGTGTGTGTGTTGTGTGTGTGTTGTTGTGTGTGTGTTGTGTGGTGTGTTGTGTGTTTGTGTGGTGTGTTGTGTGTGTGTGGTGTGTTGTGTGTGTGTTGTGTGTGGTGTGTGTGTGTGTGTGTGTGTGTTGTGTGTGTGTGTGTGTGTGTGTGTGTGTTGTGTGTGTGTTTGTGTGTGTTGTGTGTGTGTTGTGTGTGTTGTGGTGTTGTGTGTGTGTGTGTGGTGTGTGTGGGTGTGTTGTGTGTGTGTGTGTGTGTGTTGTGTGTGTTGTTGTGTGTGCATAAGAGGGGGGTACCTACAGTCATGAGAGCGGGTGTCCCTACCATCATAAGAGGGGGGTATCCCTACCATCATAAGAGGGGGGTATCCCTACCATCATAAGAGGGGGGTATCCCAACATCATAAGAGGGGGTTATCCCTACCATCATAAGAGGGGTATCCCTACCATCATAAGAGGGGGTTCCCTACCATCATAAGAGGGGGGTGTCCCTACCATCATAAGAGGGGGGTGTCCCTACCATCATACAAGAGGGGGGTGTCCCTACCATCATAAGAGGGGGTATCCCTACCATCATAAGCGGGGGTATCCCTACCATCATAAGCGGGGGGTATCCCTACCATCATAAGCGGGGGGTATCCCTACCATCATAAGCGGGGGTATCCCTACCATCATAAGCGGGGGTATCCCTACCATCATAATCGGGGGTATCCCTACCATCATAAGAGGGGCGTCCCTACCATCATAAGTGGGGGGTATCCCTACCATCATAAGCGAGGGGTATCCCTACCATCATAAGCGAGGGGTATCCCTACCATCATAAGCGGGGGGTATCCCTACCATCATAAGAGGGGGTATCTCTACCATCGTAAGGGGGGGTCCCTGCCATCGTAAGGGGGGGTCCCTGCCATCGTAAGGGGGGGTCCCGGCCATCATAAGAGGGGGTGTCCCTGCCATCATAAGAGGGGGTGTCCCTACCATCATAAGAGGGGGCCCCTACCATAACAGGGAGCCCATGCCATCACAAGACGGGCCCCTTCGGTTAGTAAGCTGAGGCCCCAAACACAAGGCAAACTAAAATATTCCTATGTAAATACCCTGGATGGTGCTCTCTCAGGACCTGACACTCGGAATGTCTTTGATATACTACCTCTCTCTCTCTTCTCTCTCTCTCTTCTCTCACCTAGTAGCGACTAGTGAAGAGGTGGGGCCAGGAGCTGTTACTCTTCCCCTGCAACCACAACTAGGTGAGTACCCACGCACAATAATGGGCAGTACTCGTCACAGTAGTCCTGGTAGCAGTCGTCCTGGTAGCAGTCGTCCTGGTAGCAGTCGTCCTGGTAGCAGTCATCCTGGTAGCAGTCGTCCTGGTAGCAGCAGTCCTGGTAGCAGCAGTCCTGGTAGCAGCAGTCCTGGTAGCAGTAGTCCTGGTTGCAGTCGTCCTGGTAGCAGTCGTCCTGGTAGCAGCAGTCCTGGTAGCAGTCGTCCTCGTAGCAGCAGTTCTGATAGTCCTGGTAGCAGCAGTCCTGGTAGCAGTCGTCCTGGTAGCAGCAGTTCTGATAGTCCTGGTAGCAGTCGTCCTGGTAGCAGCAGTTCTGATAGTCCTGGTAGCAGTACTGGTAGCAGCAGTCCTGGTAGCAGTCGTCCTGGTAGCAGTTCTGATAGTCCTGGTAGCAGTCCTGGTAGCAGTCCTGGTAGCAGCAGTCCTGGTAGCAGCAGTCCTGGTAGCAGTCGTCCTGGTAGCAGTTCTGATAGTCCTGGTAGCAGTCCTTGGTAGCAGTAGTCTTGGTAGCAGCATCCTGTCAGCAGTCTGGTAGCAGCAGTCCTGGTAGCAACAGTCCTGGTAGCAGTAGTCCTGGTAGCAGTAGTCCTGGTAGCAATAGTCCTGGTAGCAATAGTCCTGGTAGCAATAGTCCTGGTAGCAATAGTCCTGGTAGCAGTCCTGGTAGCAGCAGTCCTGGTAGCAGCAGTCCTGGTAGCAGCAGTCCTGGTAGCAGCAGTCCTGGTAACAGCAGTCCTGGTAGCAGTAGTCCTGGTAGCAGTAGTCCTGGTAGCAGCAGTCCTGGTAGCAGCAGTCCTGGTAGCAGTAGTCCTGGTAGCAGCAGTCTTGGTAGCAGCAGTCTTGGTAGCAGCAGTCCTGGTAGCAGTAGTCTTGGTAGCAGCAGTCTTGGTAGCAGTAGTCTTGGTAGCAGTAGTCCTGGTAGCAGTAGTCATGGTAGCAGTAGTCCTGGTAGTAGTCCTGGTAGTAGTCCTGGTAGCAGTAGTCCTGGTAGCAGTAGTCCTGGTAGCAGCAGTCCTGGTAGCAGTAGTCCTGGTAGCAGCAGTCCTGGTAGCAGTAGTCCTGGTAGCAGTAGTCCTGGTAGCAGCAGTCCTGGTAGCAGCAGTCCTGGTAGCAGCAGTCCTGGTAGCAGCAGTCCTGGTAGCAGCAGTCCTGGTAAGCAGCAGTCCTGTGAGCAGTAGTACCTGGTAGCAGCAGTCCTGGTAGCAGCTGTCCTGGCAGCAGTAGTCCTGGTAGCAGTAGTCCTGGGCAGCAGCAGATCCTGGTAGCAGCGTCCTGGTAGCGCAGTCCTGGTAGCAGCAGTCCTGGTCCCTCCAGCAGTCATCGGTAGCGCAGTTCCTGGTAGCAGCAGTCCTGGGACAGTATCCTGGAGCAGCAGTCCTGGTAGCAGCAGTCCTGGTAGCAGCAGTCCTGGTAGCAGCAGTCCTGGTAGCAGTAGTCCTGGTAGCAGCAGTCCTGGTAGCAGCAGTCCTGGTAGCAGCAGTCCTGGTAGCAGCAGTCCTGGTAGCAGCAGTCCTGGTAGCAGTATTCCTGGTAGCAGCAGTCCTGGTAGCAGCAGTCCTGGTAGCAGTATTCCTGGTAGCAGCAGTCCTGGTAGCAGCAGTCCTGGTAGCAGCAGTCGTGGTAGCAGTATTCCTGGTAGCAGCAGTGCTGGTAGCAGCAGTCCTGGTAGCAGTAGTCCTGGTAGCAGTAGCCCTGGTAGCAGTAGTCCTGGTAGCAGTCTTAGAAGTCAACACATTACTTTGTTCTGCCTCTTGTATGTGTGTGTACATCTCCTGGCCCCTCCACTGATCGCTGCTAGGTCACTCTCCCTGCTCCATGAGCTTTATCATACCTCTTCTTAAAGCTATGTATGGATCCTACTTTCACTACATTTTCCAAACTGTTCCACTTCCTGACAACTCTATGACTGAAGAAATATTTCATGACATTCTTGTGACTCATCTGAGTCTTAAATTCCCAATTGTGACCCCTTGTTGCTGTGTCAAATCTCTGGCACATCTTACCTCTGTCCACCTTGTCGATTCCTCTCAGTATTTTTTAAGTTATGTTCCTCCTGTCCTCCAGTGTCGTCAGGTCAATTTCCCTGTGTGTTGGGGGGGGAGGGCGAATACCATCATGTCACAAAATGCTGTTCATATTACCAACAAGGCAATCCGGTGTAAAGTTCTTTTAGGCCTAAGATAGAATGAGGCCACAACTTTGTGCTTCCACGTACAACTTTGTACGTGGAAGCAAACTTCTTCGTGGTATACTAAGTTCACACCAGTGTGTGTAGAATTAAGTCCAGTACACAAAGCGTATTTAAACACCGTGCAGACTGAGCCAGTCAGTTTTAAGACTTAGGGGGCACTCCAGTTAAGTACACAGTCTATAAACAACAGATTCCTGTGCTTTAGATACTTCAAGACTACTGTGTTCTATAACTCCAAAGGTGAGGGACTGATTACCTCATCTTTTGTATATAGTTCTACTTCACATCATGTACTTGTACTGATAAAGCCACTGGCTGGCGAAACGTCTATAAATAAAGATACCTTGATGTAGCACACGTCTAATTCATCAACAGACGCAGCATTAGACTGCCACAGCAGCTATATCTCGGAAAGAGAGCAGTTCAGACAAGACTAGGTAAAGGAAGAATGACAATGTTAGATGTGCTTTAGTTAAAGTGTAACGGTGTTTTAAAGATAGTGAATGAAGCTCAGAGCATCCTTGCTCTCAGAGGTTATGTTTAACAATGTTTAAAACAATGGTGCACACACAGTGCACAAAGGCTGCAAGCACAAGGTACCACTCGGAAATTTAAAGTCACATAATGGACATTCTAAGACTTTGTGAGACTATGTTAATGAAGACAGAGCAACTGCTCTCATCCTTTCCAGTTGATAGCAACTCGCTAACTGCTTCCCTCTAGATTTCTGGTAGACAACACCTGGTAGTTTGCCAAATTGTAGCCATTCTCACCAGTAGTTAGTGCCAAATTGTAGCCATTCTCACCAGTAGTTAGTGCCAAATTGTAGCCATTCTCACCAGTAGTTAGTGCCAAATTGTAGCCATTCTCACCAGTAGTTAGTGCCAAATTGTAGCCATTCTCACCAGTAGTTAGTGCCAAATTGTAGCCATTCTCACCAGTAGTTAGTGCCAAATTGTAGCCATTCTCACCAGTAGTTAGTGCCAGACAGTGCCAAACTCCTCCACTCCAACTCAGTGTCACAAATACATCAAACTTAACACACAATGATAAAGAATAAACGACTGAAACAATATACAAATAACCCGCACATTAGAGAAAATTATGGCGACGTTTCGGTCCGAACTGAACCATTAACTGGATTATCTGTGATATTAATATAATAAATATAAATTGATATTCATTATCACAATTGACAATATTTATTAACATTAATCATTATTAATAATTATTCGTATTTACATTAAATTTAAAGATTAATAACTCGAGTGCAAAGAAAGGGACAAACACCAAATAATGTGCACGTGTACACGTAGTTTTACATGTGCACGTGTACACGTAGTTTTACATGTGCACGTGTACACGTAGTTTTACATGTGCACGTGTACACGTAGTTTTACATGTGCACGTGTACACGTATTTTTTAACATGTGCACGTGTACACGTAGTTTTACATGTGCACGTGTACACGTAGTTTTTACATGTGCACGTGTACACGTAGTTTTACAATGTGCACGTGTACACGTAGTTTTACATGTGCACATGTACACGTATTTTACATGTGCACGTGTACACGTATTTTTTACATGTGCACGTGTACACGTAGTTTTACATGTGCACGTGTACACGTAGTTTTACATGTGCACGTGTACACGTAGTTTTACATGTGCACGTGTACACGTAGTTTTACATGTGCACGTGTACACGTAGTTTTACATGTGCACGTGTACACGTCTCAGTAGTAGTAACCAGTTACCAGTCTCAGTAGTAGTAACCAGTTACCAGTAACCGTCCGTTGACTCAACGACCAACCGTCTCTGCCTGAGTCACTATCTGAATTCATATTGTGCTGACCTCAGCAGTTCAAAGGCCCCCTCACATAGGGTACTGCAGCCGGCTAGTGAGTATTACGAGTGTAACCAAGGAGATAGGTACGGCTGGCAAGGGCTCCCTCCACATAACAGCAATTATACGTAATAACAGCCTACGTGAGTATTTCTTCCCTAATCCACGTATCGAACTCCCACATGATAAATGGTGACAGCGGTGGGATTGAACTCTTGGATAGTCAAGGTCCATCTAGCTAACCTTCCAGTAGGTTGTTTGTTCTGGAATAAGGGTATCAGTGGAGCATGATCTGTCAAGACATGAACAGAGTACTGATAAATAATGTCTCGGAAGTGCTTTAAAGACCATACTATTGCTAAAGCTTCTTGCTCAGTTACTGTATAATTACGTTCAGCCTTTGTAAGGACTCGGCTAGCAAATGCAACTGCTTTTTACTTGCCATCCCGGTCTTTGACTAGTACGGGCACCCATGCCCCAAATTGCTGCATCATTGTCAGATGAAAGGGTTTAAAAAAACTGAAATTTCAAAATTGGAGCAATGTTACTTTTCTTTTAGATTTGGAATGCTTTTCTTGACGGGAAGGGGCCAAAAAAAAAGGGGAAACTTTTTTTAACAGCTCAGTTAGGGAGAGCTATGGAAGAAAAATTGGCAATGAAAGATCTATAAAAAACCCGCTAGCCCCAAAGGATCTTACGGCACAGCAGTTTTGGGGGTTTTGGAAAATTTAGTATGCAGTTTACTTTACTTGGTCAGTGAACCCCTCTAGGAGTTTTCTACTGACCAAAAAACTTTTTTCGATCTAAAAATTGACTTTTGACAGTTTATCTTAAATTGGCTTCCAAGCACCCAATTCACAAAACAAGTCTTTTCAAGTATGTATCCAGTCCCTTTTGACATGACGATTAGTCATCCCCAAAAATACAAACCCTAAGTGCATTACCTATGAACCTCAAAGATATTTGTTATGACCTTGAGAACGGGGAAAGGGGGAAAACGTAATCCAAATGCCAAAAAAAACGGGAGGGGAAATGATAATGGGGGCCCGTAGAGTGGAGAAAATGCATTGTTCTTTTGGGTGTCCTCGTGAAGAGGGACTTGCCAAAAAACCCTTTAACAAACTAGGTTTAAAAAACTTTTTTTATCTCCGATATTACGAAAAGACACCCGACGGGAGTGGGGAAAGCGATCGGAAGGTTTTCGCGTTTTAATTCCAAAGTCAATTACGGCGCCAAGTACCTCCTTTTTAGGTACTAGTATCAAGGGTTTCATTCCCAAAGGGGAAATTTCTAGGTGCAAAACTCCATCTCGCATTTGATGACAATTCTTTTTGCGACAGCAACTTGTGAAAAGAGGATTTTGTCGCAGGTTGTAGAAGGCAGTACCAGGTTAAGTGGAAACGATGGGGCAATAATTCTTTTTACCCATCTTTTTCACCTGGTAAGCAATGGCTTTTTACGACGTTTTGTTCAACGAGTCAACAAAAACCTGACTTCATCGGGAAGCATGGGAGCAATTTTTTTCCCCCCCTCAAATGGGGGAACAGATTGATCCAGGGAGTGGTGAGGTCTCCCCGGCAGAAAAAGCACCGACCCATGGGCAGGGGACAACTCATCCTCACCCGCACAGGGTAAAGGGTAGGGGCTCTCGTAGTAAAATAACCCCGTTACCGTCTCAGTGAGTAACCAGGGTTACCATCTCAGTAGTAGTAACCGTTACCAGTAAAACCCTTCCGTTGACTAACGACCAACCGTCTCTGCCTGAGTCACTATCGAATTCCCTATTTTGCGACCTCAGCAGTTCAAAAGGCCCCCCCCACATAGGGTACTCGGGCTATGGTATTTCGATGTAACCAAGGGGATAGGTACGGCTGGAAGGGCTCCCTCCCACATAACGCAATTTAGTAAAAAACAGCCACTGAGTATTTCTTCCCTAATCCCCTATCGAAACCCCCCAAAGATACACTAGTTTTACATGTGCCGTTAGAGCTTGTAATTTGTGATAGTGGGGAATGGCGTAGTAGTGGTCTTGTCAAGGGGCCTGATTTTGGTTTGACAGTGTTAAATTTGTGGTCTTGACATGGTTAAGTAGTGGTTTTGACAGTGGGGTTTAAAGCAGGGTTTTGGAAGGGTTAATCAGTGGTTTTTTACGTGGGGTTTAAAGCAGTGGTTTTGACAGTGGGTTTAAAGCAGGGTTTTGACAGTGGTTTTAAAGCAGTGTTAATCAGTGGTTTTGACAGTGGTTAATGCAGTGGTTTTTGGGCATGGTTAAAACAGTGGGTTTTTAAGTGGTTAATGCAGTGGTTTTGACAGTGGTTAATGCAGTTTGGTTTTGACAGTGGTTTTAAAGCTGGTTTTGACAGTGGTTTTGCAGGGTTTTACAGTGGTTAATGCATGGTTTTGACGTGGTTAATGCGTGGTTTTGACATGGTTAATGCAGGGTTTTTACAGGGTTTAAAGCTTTGGGTTTTTACGTGGGGTTAATGCATGGTCTTGACCGTGGTTAAAAGCATGGGTTTTGACAGTGGGGTTTAAAGCAGTGGTTTTGACAGTGGGGTTTAAAGCAGTGGTTTTGACAGTGGGTTTAAAGCAGTGGTTTTTACTTGGGTTTAAAAAGTGGTTTTGACAGTGGTTAATGCAGTGGTTTTGACGTGGTTTAATGCCCGTGTTTTGACAGTGGTTAAAGCAGGGTCTTGACAGTGGTTAATGCCGTGGTTTGGGGAGTGATTTTTTACAGTGGTTTAAGCAGTGGGTTTTGACAGTGGGTTTTTTACAGTGGGTTAATGCATGGTTTTGACAGTGGTTAATGAAGTGGGTTTTTTACAGTGGGTTTAAAGCAGTGGTTTTGACGTGGTTAAACAGTGGTTTTTTAAGGGGTTAATGCGTGTTTTTTGTCATGGTTAATGCAGTGGGGTGACAGGGTTTTTAACAGTGTTTTTTGACAGTGGTTAATGCAGTGGTTTTGACAGTGGTTTTACAGTGGGGTTTTAATGCGTGGTTTTGACAGTGGTTTAAAGCAGTGGTTTTACAGTGGTTTTCAGTGGTTTTGACAGTGGTTAAGCAGTGGGTTTTTACTGTTTAAAGCGTGGTTTTGACAGTGGTAAGCGTGGTTTTTACAGTGGTTTTAAAGCAGGGTTTTGGACAGTGGTTAAAGCAGTGTTTTGACAGTGGGTTAATGCGGGCTTGACAGTGGTTAAATGCATGGTCTGACAGTGGGTTTAAAGCATGGTCGACATGGTTTTAAAGCGTGGTTTTGACGTGGGCTTGACCAGTGAACAAACGAGAAACTTAAGATAAAGGGTAAGAAAAAGGAAAGAGAGGTGGGTAAAAATTGAAGGGGGGAAAGAGGGTAAGAAAAGGGGAAAAAGGGGGGAAAAAGGGGAAAAATGGAAAAACAAGCTAGTGGACTTTGCAATTCTTTATAAACAGAACATTCCCGAATCTGGCCAGGTGCTGAGTGAGTGGGCAGGGGTTTTTCCCTTCTTTTTTTCGAAATCTAGAGAAAATTTTACAAGTCAGTTGGTCTGGCGGCCTTTTTCGGGATTATTATTAAAATTTTTATTTTTATAATCAAGGGGAAAGCGCTGAAACCCGGAGGATTAACACGCCTTGGGAGGGGGGGGGTTGGAGGCAATTCAGGCTTAATTCGGGGAACGGACAAGATCCAATTCCCTAAACAAGACCCCTCACCAAAAAATCAAGGAACCTTCCTTTAGGGGCCTTCTGGAGTGAAAAATATTTCTGTATTTTCCCTTGCGTCATTTAGTGGATTTCTCTTTCCCGTTCCGTCAGTATACGAGTCTCCTCTCAGTAGTGGGGCCCGTTTTACACGGTTTCTTAGCTTGGATTTTGCGTAGGAAAAAGAAATATTTTTGGGGTTTCTTGCAATACCCGAGTCCCTTTGTTCCCTTTGACTTCTTTTGCGGTAGACAGACTAAGTTGCTGCTCTAAATTTAGTGATCTCTCTGCTAAGTCTATCTTTCCCCTGTGTATGAATGTTTGAAAAAAACCCACAAGTTGAAGATTGAGACACTTATGCAGCATATGGAAAACTTTATTCAGGAAAAAGTTTCCCCCACACAGTGGCTTCATCATCCATACAAAGAGGAAGGGTAAGGAGAGGAGAATAGGTAATCAGTCCCTCAACCTGGAGTCGATGTGTTCAGTCCATCAATCTTGTAGAATGTACAGCACAGGGCCGTAGACGTGGCTTATATACTGTAGTGAGGTGAGGTGAAGCAGGTGGAGGCGGGGTCATAGTGGTACCATCCACTAGTCGAAGTAGATCTTCGTCCAAAGGTTGAACAAGTGTTGAAGAATTCTTTGTAACAAGATCCCATGATGCTGCAGTGTCTGACAGTTGTGATGAATGGTTTGAAAAACCGACAAGTTGAAGATTGAGACACTTATGCAGCATACGGGAATCTTTATTCAGGAAACGTTTCGCCACACATCTGCTTCACCTCACCTCACTACAGTATATAAGCCACGTCTACGGCCCTATGCTGTACATTCTACAAGATTGATGGACTGAACACATCGACTCCAGGTTGAGGGACTGATTACCTCATTCTCCTCCTCTCCTTACGCCTTCCTCTTTGTATTGGACTGATGAAGCCACTGTGTGGCGAAACGTTTCCTGAATAAAGATTTCCATATGCTGCATAAGTGTCTCAATTATCTTTCCTCTGTTGTATTTTTTAGTTCAGTAACCCGTTTTCTTATGTACCATCTACGCCCTCTATTTCTGATCTGGGTTTCCTGAATGGTACATGTTTCATACATACCTTGTATGCTTCTGTGTTCAGCTTCTCTAGGCACTGGTGGGGATTTAGGGTGTTCATGTCTGATTCCCAGGGTATGTCTGATAGTTCTTGGTTATTTTTTTCCAGTCAGTTCTATGGTTGTTCAAATTAAACTTAGTGAACATCCCGTCTGTAACATTTGTGATGCAGTTCCCTAACCCTGAGTTAATACTCGTTGGAACTCGTTGTATACGAGACACACACATACAACACACACACACACAACACACACACACAACGCACACACACAACACACACACACAACACACACACACAACACACACACACAACACACACACACAACACACACACACAACACAACACACACACAACACACACACACACACACACACACACACACACACACACACACACACACACACACACACACACACACACACACACACACACACACACACACCAACACACACGCACAACACACACACCAACGACACACACACCAACACACACGCACAACACACACACACACACACACACCACAACACCACACACACACAACACACACACACAACACACACACACACCACACACACACAACACACACGCACAACACACACACAACACACACACACAACACACACACACAACACACACAACCCAACACACAACACACAACACACACACACAACACACACAACACAACACACACACACAACACACACACACACACACCAACACACACACACAACACACACACACACACACACACACACACACCAACACACACACACAACACACACACACAACACACACGCAACCACACAGCAACACACACACCAACACACAGCACAACAACACCACACACACACAACACACCACACCACACACACACAACACACCACACACACACACCACACACACACACGCACACACACACGCACAACCACACACCAAACAACGCACCACACACACACACACACAGTCCTAAGTGTTGGTACGTTGCTGTCCACTCCAGCAAGCACCATCACTAATATTCCCACTGATAAATCACGTCACCAATTACCTTAATAGGTCCAGCGAGTCTGAATTTACCGCCACTAGATGTGCATTGCGGTTTAATTGTCCGACTAACCCGAGGATGACGGGGATAGTAATGTGTGGGAGGGGATAAATGGACGACTGTGATGGGGATAGTAATGTGTACTGCAACACTATCGTGTATGATTACACAGTGGGAACGCCCACAGTGTGTTGCTACACTATCCTGTATGATTGTTACACAGTGGGAACAAAGGCTAGCTATATTTGACCGTCATATTCCATCACGCAGGATGGGTCATAGTCATCAAATCTGTCAGCCTGAGCTGAGACATAACACAGATTTGCATAGATTGAAACCGATCGCATTTCTGTACTCCTTGGAACATTATCTAGCGACACACACGCGCGAAGGAAGGGGAGTCGGTATATACGCGAGAGGGGAACGGGGTCGTCGCCCCTTGGTATATACTTCCCCTCGTATATACTGGCTGTTCTCAAAGCCACAAGAAAGCCACTCTAAGCCACCCTTGTGGTATCCTTCCTGTAATATTCATTTAAGGTAAGGTGATTCAGGCCACCAGGACCTTTAAAAATGGAATTACGGAAAGGGAGCTCCATTTCCTCGGATTTATAGCCCTTGTAGAGATGTAGACCCTAATGTCCAAGACATCCAGGAAGCCGCTGATACTATATGGATAGTGACCTATCCTGCAGCTTACCCTCGATAGTCTGCTTAGAAGCTGTTGAAACGACGATGTGTTGTCAGCTGGGGCTGACGCCGCTGGAGTCTGGCAGCGCGGGCTGGCACCGCTAGAATCTGGCAGCGCGGGCTGGCACCGCTAGAATCTGGCAGCGCGGGCTGGCACCGCTAGAATCTGGCAGCGCGGGCTGGCACCGCTAGAATCTGGCAGCGCGGGCTGGCACCGCTAGAATCTGGCAGCGCGGGCTGGGGGTCAACGCCCCCCTGCCGGTACTCTGTCCAAGACTCCCACCTTCCATACCCTAGACCTCCCCCTCCATACCCCAGACGTCCCCCTCCTTACCCCGACTACCACCAACTACAACCCCCACCCCACCCACACAAAGACTCCCACCTCCCCTATCCCCATTCCTCTTCTACCTCCCCTCCTCTTCTACCTCCTCACCTCTTCTACCTCCCACCTCTTCTACCTCCCCATCAACCCTACCTCCCCTACGTCTCCATCTCCCCTACCTCCGCAATACGACTGAAGATACGTACATCCCACCCACCTCCTTTCCCCCCCCTCTCTCCCCACCCACTCCCTCCTCTCCCACCCCACCCACTCCCCCAACACATCTTCTCCCTCCCACCAGCCCTCCCCTCCCTCTCGACCCAGTAATATGGTACCTGGAAATTCGTTCTAATTTGAAACGAGGTTGTGAGGGAGAGAGTGAGAGAGGAAGGGTAGGAATGAAGGAGAGAATGAGGGAGGAAGGGAATTAGCGTAGCTGGTGATTATTACGCTTTTATCGTAGTCCCCCAGTGGGTGTCGTAGTCCCCCAGTGGGTGTCGTAGTCCCCCAGTGGGTGTCGTAGTCCCCCAGTGGGTGTCGTAGTCCCCCAGTGGGTGTCGTAGTCCCCCAGTGAGTGTCAGTCCACCCAGTGAGTGTCAGTCCACCCAGTGAGTGTCAGTCCACCCAGTGAGTGTCAGTCCCCCAGTGAGTGTCAGTCTACCCAGTGAGTGTCAGTCCCCCAGTGAGTGTCATAGCCCCCTCCCCCCGTGATTGTCAGTCCAACCAGTGGGTGTCACAGCCCGCCAGTGGGTGCCATAGTCTACTCGACATGGCACCACCTCTTTTTCACCCTATCTGAAATAATATCACTGCTCACATGGCACTCTTGGCACTGTCTTTTCCAGATAGCTTAGCTCAGATTTTTAATTTTTCGGTCAGATGTTTTCGTCTATTTTTTAGTTTAATTTACGTGTATTTGAGGGCAAAACGTTGTCATGGTGATTCTTGAAGAGTGAGGGGACGTTTGAGGGGTAGGATGTAAGCGAAGGAGGGGCGCTGGTTGGCAGTGGAGGGTAGTGGAGGGGTGAAGGATCGTGGAGGGGTAAATAGGATCGTGGAGGGTAGTGGAGGGGTAAAGGATCGTGGAGGGGTGAATAGGATCGTGGAGGGTAGTGGAGGGGTGAAGGATCGTGGAGAGTTGAATAGGATCGTTGAGCCACTACCATCTAGCCTAGTTTATTGTGTACCTCATATCCATCCTGTGGATGGTAGTGGCTAGTTTATTGTGTACCTCATATCCATCCTGTGGATGGTAGTGGCTAGTTTATTGTGTATCTCATATCCATCTTGTGGATGGTAGTGGCTAGTTTATTGTGTACCTCATATCCATCCTGTGGATGGTAGTGGCTAGTTTATTGTGTACCTCACATCCATCCTGTGGATAGTAGCACAAGAGCCTATGGATACACAATGGGCCTAGGAACTAGGCCCCAAAAGGGCTAACAGAAGTACATCTGGATTTATATCTACAGTTCTCTGATCCGTTACAAGCAAATTCAGGAAATTTGCTGATAAGATATCTGTAATCCTGAGGCTGTAACCACATCCTGTCTATTAGATAACTGACTTAGTGATGGGATTGTAATTTAGTTATGATCAATATTTGTAAGTACAAATAAGGAACGAATATTGGGTTTGTGTACCATTCTGTGTTGTGTCAGTTTGGTGTTTGAAGTAATTGTGATATATTAAATGAGTTGTGTATTTTTTAGTGTTGTGACAATGGTTATTGAGGTGCGATAAAGACCCATTGTGACCTCTGTAATCCCGATTTTTGCGCCACCCTTCACAGGATGAGCTGCTGGTGCGTGGTAAACTGGCCTCTCAGGCTGTACAACTGTTACATGGTATAACTGGAGTTACTATCACAGTGTAACATTCCAGAAGGTTACCTTGCGGAGTCAACATGTCCGTGACCCGGTCCCAGACCAGCGTTCTTGGTTGCTGGTACCTCCCGCTTGCACCCTAACGTAGGTGCCACAGCCCGGCTGATCAGGAGTGGATTTGAGGATGCTGTAGAGTTCCCTTTTGAAGACAACCAGAGTTCGTTGGTAATATTCCTTATCCATGAAGGGATTATGTTGAAGAGTCTTTGACCTTTTACACTTACTGAGTTCTATCAGTGCTTGTCAGTAGATATATCCTACACCGTCTGACACGCTTCATATATTCGTAAGTAGCAGTTTAGGTTTGCAAATTTGGTACTAATCCCTCCAGTAACTTCCAGATGTAGATTATGATGCATCTTTCTCGCCTACGTTCGAAGAACGGTTCTGAGGTCTTCAGACACCCTGAGTAATTTAGGTGCTGTGAAGGTTCTCAGTACATTTCCCAGTTAAACAGTTTCGTCTGTCTTGAAAGGGGTCGTTAGTACATAGCAATATTCCAGCCTAGGGAGAACAAGTGACCTGAAAAGTATCATCACTGGCTTGGCATCTGATATTTTGAAAGTTCTAGTTATCCAACCTATTATTTTTCTTGTATTTGCGATAATAACAATGTGCTTCTTGAAAGAGAGATCTTTCGACATTATCACTCCCAGGTCTCTCAAACTTAGATCACTCTATTGAGTGATCTCAGTTTGTCTTCCCCGATCATGCTTATGTTTCCACAATCCTCCATTACTTAATAACAAACATGTCCTTACTCAATAGCATATTAAAGAACAAGTAAGAAAAATACCCGCGCAAAAAGAGAGGAGCTTAGAACTATTTACAAAGTCACACAGTGTGACTTTGTAAATAGTCCAAGTCAGATCGAAACGTCGCCGTAAACTGCTGCCTCCTTTATGAGGGTTTTGTGTAGCACACCATACTAGATCTGTACGAGAGTGTCATCCATAGGAGACACAGCGATATAACAGTCTCCAGTGGGTCATGGAAGACTGTTATCGCTGTGTTCTATGGATGACACTCTCGTACAGATCTAGTAAGATAAGATAAGATTTCGTTCGGATTTTTAACCCCGGAGGGTTAGCCACCCAGGATAACCCAAGAAAGTCAGTGCGTCATCGAGGACTGTCTAACTTATTTCCATTGTGGTCCTTAATCTTGTCCCCCAGGATGCTACCCACACCAGTCGACTAACACCCAGGTACCTATTTGCTGCTAGGTGAACAGGACAACAGGTGTAAGGAAACGTGTCGAAATGTTTCCACCCGCCGGGAATCGAACCCGGGCCCTCCGTGTGTGAAGCGGGAGCTTTAGCCACCAGGCCACCGGGCCACCGGGCCACCGGGCTAGGTGGACAGGGGCAGGATGGGTATAAGGTAATTTGTTTGTGTGTTTCTTGGTGCTAGGAAATACTATTCCGAACCTGACGATTGTGACTGATGCTCTTACCAGTGGCACCTTGGCCCCCCTGGCACCGGGAATGTCTTGACGTGTAAGGGGAATGCGTCCCTTTGGTTAGATTTACCCCCTCGCTTACTGCGGCAGAACAACTTGGTGTTGACGACCCCTCACTCTCTCCCCTCTGTCGTTCCTCCTATACCCCTCACTCCCCTCTGTCGTTCTTCCTATACCCCTCACTCCCCTCTGTCGTTCTCCTATACCCCTCACTCCCCTCTGTCGTTCCTCCTATACCCCTCACCCCTTGTCGTTCTCTTACCCTCACTCCCTCTGTCGTTCTTCCTATACCCCTCACTCCCTTGTCGGTCTTCCTTCCTCATCCCCTCTGTCGTCTCTCCTATACCCCTCATCTCCCCTCTGTCGTTCTTCCTATACCCCTCACTCCCCTCTGTCGTTCTTCCTATACCCTCACCCCTCTGTCTTCTCCTGTATCCTCGCTTCCTCTGTCGTTCCTCCTATACCCCTCACTCTCTCCCCTCTGTCGTTCCTCCTATACCCCTCACTCTCCCCTCTGTCGTTCCTCCTATACCCCTCACTCTCCCCTCTGTCGTTCCTCCGATACCTCTCGCTCTCTCCCTCTGTCGTTCCTCCTATACCCCTCACTCTCTTCCTCGTTCTTCCTATACCCTCACCTCTCCCCTCTGTCGTTCCTCCTATACCCTCACTCTCTCCCCTCTGTCGTTCTTCCTATACCCTCTCACTCTCACCCCTCTGTCGTTCTCCTATACCCTCACTCTCTCCCCTCTCGTCCCACTATACCTCAGCTACCCCTTGTCGTTCCTCAATACCCCTCACTCTCCTCTGTCGTTCTTCCTATACCCCTCACTCTCTCCCTTGTCGTTCCTCCTATAACCTCACGTCCCTCTGTCGTTCCTCCTATTACACCCTCACTGCTCCTCTGTCGTTCTCGATAACTTCACTTCTCCTCTAGTGTTTTAATATAACCTCTCTCTCGAGTGTCGATTTCATACCCCTAATCTCCCTCTGTCGTTCCTTCTATACCCCTACTCTCTCCTCTGTCTTCTCGATACCACATCATTTCCTTTGTCGTTTTCTATACCCTCACTCCCCTCATGTCAGTTCTTCGCTAACCCATGTTCCCTTGCCGTTCCTCTACACCCCTCACTCTGCCGTCCTCTACACCTCAATCCCCTTATCGTTCTCTTACCCAATCACTCCCCTCTGTCGGTTCTCATATACCCCTCACTTCTTCCTCTCGTTTCCTCCTATACCCTCACTCGCCTCTGTCGTTCCCACCTACACCCCTGCTTCTCTGTCGTTCTTCCATACCCTACGTTCCCTCTTCCGTCCCTCTACACCCTCATTCCACTCTGTCGTTCATACCTATACCCCTCATCCCTCTGTCGTTCTTATAACCTCATGTTTCCCTCTGTCGTTCCTAACCCATCACTCCCTCTGCTTCTCATACACCCTAATCCCCTCTGTCGTTCTTCTATACGCCTGACTCCCTCTGTCGTTCTTCATATAGCCCTACTGTCTTCCTCTGTCGTTCCATCTAGCACGCCCATCCCCACTGTCGTACTCTACACCCCTCATCCCCTCTGTCTCATCCTACACCCTACACTCCCTTGTCGTTCCTCTACACCTCACTCCCACCTTGTGTTCCTCCTACACCCTACTCCCCTCTTGTCGTTCTCCTACACCCCTCACTCCCCTCTGTCGTTCCTCCTACACCTCTCACCCCCTCTGTCGTTCTTCATATTTCCCCTCACTGTCTTCCCTCTTTCGTTCCTCCTACACCCTCACTCCCCTCTGTCGTTCCTCCTACACCCCCCACTCCCCCCTGTCGTTCCTCTTATACCCCTCACTCCCCTCTGTCGTTCTTCCCGTACCCCTCACTGCTTCCGGGCTGTCGTTCCTCTACACCCCTCACTTCCCCCTGTCGTTCCTCCTACACCCCTACTCCCCTCTGTCGTTCTCCTCTACACCCTCACTCCCCTCTGTCGTTCTTTCTATACCCCCCACGGTCTCCCTCTTCCGTCCCTCCTACACCCCTCAATCCCCTCTGTCGTTCCTCCTATACCCCTCACTCCCCTCTGTCGTTCTTCATATACCCCTCACTGTCTTCCCTCTGTCGTTCCTCCTACACCCTCACTCCCTTCTGTCGTTCCTCCTACACCCCCCATCCCCCCTGTCGTTCTCTTATATCCCTCACTCCCCTCTGTCGTTCCTCCTACACCCCTCACTTCTCTGTGTTCCTCCTACACCCTCACTCCCCCCTGTCGTTCCTCCTACACCCCTCACTTTCCCCCCCTGTCGTTCCTCCTACACCCTCACTCCCTCTGTCGTTTCCCCCTACAAACCCCCCACTCCCCTCTGTCGTTCCTCCTACACCCTCACTCCCCCCTGTCGTTCCTCCTACACCCTCACTCCCTCTGTCGTTTCTCCTACACCCCACTCCCCTCTGTCGTTCCTCCTACACCCCTCACTCCCCTCTGTCGTTCCTCCTACACCCCCCACTCCCTTTGTCGTTCCTCCTACACCCCTCACTCCCTCTGTCGTTCCTCCTACACCTCTCACTCCCCTCTGTCGTTCCTCCTACACCCCTTTACTTCCCTCTGTCGTTCCCCCTACACCCCTCACTCCCCTCTGTCGTTCCTCTACACCCCCTCACTCCCTCTGTCGTTCCTCCTACACCCCCCACTCCCTCTGTCGTTCCTCCCACACCCCTCATCCCCCCTGTCGTTCCTCCTAACCCATCAAATCCCCTCTGTCGTTCCTCTACACCCATCACTCCCCTCTGTCGTTCCTCCTACACCCCTCACTCCCCCCTGTCGTTCCTCCTACACCCCCCACTCCCCTCTGTCGTTCCTCCTACACCTCTCAAATCCCCTCTGTCGTTCCTCCCACACCCCTCATTCCCTCTGTCGTTCCTCCTACACCCTCACTCCCCTCTGTCGTTCCCCTACACCTCTCACTCCCTCTGTCGTTCCTCCTACACCCTCACTCCCCTCTGTCGTTCCTCCTACACCCCTCACTCCCCTCTGTCGTTCCTCCTACACCTCTCACTCCCCTCTGTCGTTCCTCCTACACCCCTCACTCCCCTCTGTCGTTCCTCCTACACCCCTCACTCCCCTCTGTCGTTCCTCCTACACCTCTCACTCCCCTCTGTCGTTCCTCCTACACCCCTCACTCCCCTCTGTCGTTCCTCCTACACCCCTCACTCCCCCCTGTCGTTCCTCCTACACCTCTCACTCCCTCTGTCGTTCCTCCTACACCCCTCACTCCCCTCTGGGCGTTCCTTCTACACCCCTCACTCCCCTCTGTCGTGCCCCCTACACCCCTCACTCCCCTCTGTCGTTCCTCCTACACCCCTCATCCTCTGTCGTTCCTCCTACACCTCTCACCCCCCTGTCGTTCCTCCTCACCCTCACTCCCCTCTTTTCGTTCCTCCTTACACCCCTCACTCCCCTCTGTCGTTCCTCCTACACCCCTCACTCCCCTCTGTCGTTCCTCCTACACCCTCACTCCCCTCTGTCGTTCCTCTACACCCCTCACTCCCCTCTTTTCGTTCCTCCTACACCTCTCACTCCCCTCTGTCGTTCCTCCCACACCCTCACTCCTCTGTCGTTCCTCCTACACCCCTCACTCCCCTCTGTCGTTCCTCCTACACCCCTCACTCCCCTCTGTCGTTCCTCCTACACCTCTCACTCCCCTCTGTCGTTCTTCCTATACCCCTCACTGTCTCCCCTCTCGCCCAGCTGACAAAGAACCCGGGTTCAATATAGAACGCTGAAGGTCTTACGGACAAGTCTGACACCAGCTACCATTGTCTACCTAGTAGTAAATAGACCTATTCTAGTTACTCCTATTGAACATAGGCCTCACTGGCCTATTGCTATAATGTTAATTATAATTATTTTAGTTATAATTAATTATAATTATAAATTCTACGAGATAGGTGATACAAGATTTACAGACGTAAATAGGATAATTGGTGTGCCTTCTAGAAAGCCCCTGGCTATAGTTAAGTCTTCTTTGTAAATCATTTACAGGAAGATGATTTACAAGAATGCAATGTTCGTGAAAGTGAGTTTGGTTTACGATCTACATTTTCTGAAATTGTGGACGATGTGTGACAATGACTGTAGCGGATATTACACATATTCTTGTATTGGTGTATAGGACATAGACAACGTTTCGGTCCTGGGACCTTGATCAAGGTCCCAGGACCGAAACGCTGGCTATGTCCTAGTGTTTACTTAGTGTCTTTCCGAACCAGACTGTATTTCAAATAGTTATGACCCTGGTATATTTAGTTCTTATAATATTTATATACAGGGTGTTTCAGAGAGATGATCCTAATTTCAAAGCATATCAGTGTTCAGTTGGAGAGGCTGGAAGCAGGTACACAAGGGCACAAGAGGAGTAAATCCGGTAAGTGCCAAGAGGCAGGGCCAGGAGCTGAGACTAACCTCCTGTAACCACATTACTACCCTACACATTAATAACTTCCCATACATCGACCCCACGCTATATTTTCCTATATATAACCACCGTATACTCCATAAATACTCCACTCCCACGTATCATCCCCCAGAGAATCATTCCCCTTCTCCCCACTTCAAGTAATCCCCAGAGAAGGAGGAAGGTAGGTAATGTAGGTGTGGCGTGAGGCTGGCTGGCAGCGCTGCTCTGACATCTGGCTTGTTGCGCCGCTAAATGATCTGGGACTCCATTAAGGTGGAGTGCGCTTAACAGCGGCCAGGATAACACCACTCCACGCTGATGGTGGTAACAGCAGCAGAAGCTGTAACACTAGATGCAGCAGCAGCAGCTGTAACACTAGATGCAGCAGCAGCTGTAACACTAGATGCAGCAGCATCTGTAACACTAGATGCAGCAGCATCTGTAACACTAGATGCAGCAGCATCTGTAACACTAGATGCAGCAGCATCTGTAACACTAGATGCAGCAGCATCTGTAACACTAGATGCAGCAGCAGCTGTAACACTAGATGCAGCAGCAGCAGCTGTAACACTAGATGCAGCAGCAGCTGTAACACTAGATGCAGCAGCATCTGTAACACTAGATGCAGCAGCATCTGTAACACTAGATGCAGCAGCATCTGTAACACTAGATGCAGCAGCATCTGTAACACTAGATGCAGCAGCATCTGTAACACTAGATGCAGCAGCAGCTGTAACACTAGATGCAGCAGCAGCTGTAACACTAGATGCAGCAGCATCTGTAACACTAGATGCAGCAGCAGCTGTAACACTAGATGCAGCAGCAGCTGTAACACTAGATGCAGCAGCATCTGTAACACTAGATGCAGCAGCATCTGTAACACTAGATGCAGCAGCATCTGTAACACTAGATGCAGCAGCATCTGTAACACTAGATGCAGCAGCATCTGTAACACTAGATGCAGCAGCATCTGTAACACTAGATGCAGCAGCAGCTGTAACACTAGATGCAGCAGCAGCTGTAACACTAGATGCAGCAGCATCTGTAACACTAGATGCAGCAGCAGCTGTAACACTAGATGCAGCAGCATCTGTAACACTAGATGCAGCAGCATCTGTAACACTAGATGCAGCAGCATCTGTAACACAAGATGCAACAGCAGTAGCAGCAGCTGCAACAAGAGCGCAACAATATACTAGCAACAACAGCAGAAGCAACACAAAGCACCGCCAGCACCACCTCCAGCACCACCAGTGTTCGTGGCTGGTGGTGTCTTCAGCGGGCCAGGGATGCTGGTGATGCTTCAGGCTTATCTCCCAACCTCCTCCACGCTTACTATTGATAATTGACCTCCCGAAGGAGGAGAAGATGCTGGCGGAGGGGTGACGTGGAGGGTGAGGGGTGACGTGGAGGGTGAGGGGTGACGTGGAAGGTGAGGGGTGACGTGGAAGGTGAGGGGTGACGTGGAGGGTGAGGGGTGACGTGGAGGGTGAGGGTGACGTGGAAGGTGAGGGGTGACGTGGAGGGTGAGGGGTAAACGTGGAGGGTGAGGGGTGACGTGGAAGGTGAGGGGGTTGACGTGGAGGGTGAGGGGTGACGTGGAGGGTGAGGGGTGACGTGGAAGGTGAGGGGTGACGTGGAGGGTGAGGGTGACGTGGAGGGTGAGAGGTGACGTGGAGGGTGAGGGTGACGTGGAGGGTGAGGGGTGACGTGGAGGGTGAGGGGTGACGTGGAGGGTGAGGGGAAGAGAAGATTGATAGATTGACATTATGATAGTTTGAGCAAATCGTACATACATACATACATACATACATACATACATACATACATACATACATACATACATACGTACGTACGTACGTACGTACGTACATACATACATACATACATAAATTTTTATTTCTATAGTGAAGGTGGTTTGCCTGAAGACGATTTCGGTAGGTCATTGCCCCCTAGACTTGGTCCCACACCAGGTCTCCCGATGCTCAGATCAATCAGATTGTTGCTGCTAGCAATACGCAGTCCATTGTATGCGTAACTGCCTGGCTTCTCAGGAACTAAGGAATTTCCTCTTGAGACCCAGGTGTCTATTGGTAATCTTCTTAAGTTTGAAAGGAAAGCGTTGAGAAGCCGTGGTCCTCTCAAGCTTTTTGAGAGGACCACACACACACTGCATATAATAATTATAGTCTTGATTTCTACAAGTACATGTACAAGGTATACAAGTACATGTACAAGGTATACAAGTACATGTACAAGGTATACAAGTACATGTACAAGGTATACAAGTACATGTACAAGGTATACAAGTACATGTACAAGGTATACCAGTACATGTACAAGGTATACAAGTACATGTACAAGGTTTCAAATACATGTACAAGGTATACAAGTACATGTACAAGGTATACAAGTACATGTACAAGGTATACAAGTACATGTACAAGGTATACAAGTACATGTACAAGGTATACAAGTACATGTACAAGGTATTACAAGTACATGTACAAGGTATACAAGTACATGTACAAGGTTTACAACCATACTGACATCAGTGAAATACTGTTAGAAAACCCTGGTTATGTGTATTCGGAAATTAGGTTAATTTTGTCCCAGGATGCGCCCCACACAGTCATGACAACAGGTACACTTATTACTACTTATTGCTGAGTGAACAGGGACAGCAGGTGTCTTAAGGAACACATCCAATATTTCTACCTGTACGGAGAAAGATATCAGCGGTTGGAGTTTGGACTCTGACGCGGGTTTAACCCACACCGGGGTATGGTTTACAGTGGTGTAATAAGAGAGAAACACGACAAGAGAACTTGACAGTAAATCACACAAGAAGAAGGGTGAGACACTTGGTATCTTTGTGGAAAGGGTTTCGCCAACCAGTGGCTTCCTCAGTCCAATACAAAGTGAAGATCAGGGGGAGTCTGAGGTAATCAGTCCCCCAGTCTCTAGTCCACGTGTTGAGTCCATCAATCTTGATAAGAGTTCAACGTATGTTGGGAGAAGAATCTTGTATACTGCAGACAGATGCTGCGCTCTTATCAACATTGATGGACTGATTGCATAGACTCCAGGCTCAGGGACTGACGCATAGACTCCAGGTCAGGGACTGACAGCTTAGGACTCCAGGCTCAGGGATGATTGGATATACTCCAGGTCAGGGATGATTGCATAGCTCAGGCTCAGGGACTGATTGCATAGACTCCAGGCTCGGGACTGATTGCTAGACTCCAGGCTCAGGGGATGATTTGATAGACTCAGGTCAGGGACTGATTGCATAGACTCCAGGCTCAGGGACTGACAGCATAGACTCCAGGCTCAGGGACTGATTGCATAGACTCCAGGCTCAGGGACTGATTGCATAGGACTCCGGGCTCAGGACTGATTGCATAGACTCCAGGCTCAGGACTGATTGCATAGACTCCAGTCAGGGACTGATTGATAGACTCCAGGCTCAGGGATGATTGCATAGTCTCCAGGCTCAGGGACTGATTGCAAGACTCCAGGTCAGGGACTGACAGCATAGACTCCAGCTCAGGACTGATTGATAGATTTCAGGTCAGGGAGTTGCATAGACTCAGGCTCAGGGACTGATTGCATAGACTCCAGTCAGTGACTGGTTGCATATACTCCAGGCTCAGGGACTAACATCATAGACTCCAGGCTCAGGGACTGACATCATAGACTCCAGGCTCAGGGACTGATTGCATAGACTCCAGGCTCAGGGACTGACAGCATAGACTCCAGGCTCAGGGACTGATTGCATAGACTCCAGGCTCAGGGACTGACAGCATAGACTCCAGGCTCAGGGACTGATTGCATAGACTCCAGGCTCAGGGACTGATTGCATAGACTCCAGGCTCAGGGACTGGTTGCATAGACTCCAGGCTCAGGGACTAACATCATAGACTCCAGGCTCAGGGACTGACATCATAGACTCCAGGCTCAGGGACTGACTGCATAGACTCCAGGCTCAGGGACTGACAGTATAGACTCCAGGCTCAGGGACTGATTGCATAGACTCCAGGCTCAGGGACTGATTGCATAGACTCCAGGCTCAGGGACTGATTGCATAGACTCCAGGCTCAGGGACTGATTGCATAGACTCCAGGCTCAGGGACTGATTACATAGACTCCAGGCTCAGGGACTGATTGCATAGACTCCAGGCTCAGGGACTGACATCATAGACTCCAGGCTTAGGGACTGATTGCATAGACTCCAGGCTCAGGGACTGATTGCATAGACTCCAGGCTCAGGGACTGACAGCATAGACTCCAGGCTCAGGGACTGATTGCATAGACTCCAGGCTCAGGGACTGATTGCATAGACTCCAGGCTCAGGGACTGATTGCATAGACTCCAGGCTCAGGGACTGATTGCATAGACTCCAGGCTCAGGGACTGACAGCATAGACTCCAGGCTCAGGGACTGATTGCACAGACTCCAGGCTCAGGGACTGATTGCATAGACTCCAGGCTCAGGGACTGATTGCATAGACTCCAGGCTCAGGGACTGGTTGATATACTCAGGCTCAGGGATACATCATAGACTCCAGGCTCAGGGACTGACATCATAGACTCCAGGCTCAGGGACTGACTGCATAGACTCCAGGCTCAGGGACTGACAGCATAGAATCCAGGCTCAGGGACTGATTGCATGGGACTCCAGGCTCAGGGACTGACAGCATAGACTCCAGGCTCAGGGACTGATTGCATAGACTCCAGGCTCAGGACTGATTGCATAGACTCCAGGCTCAGGGACTGGTTGCATATCCTGGCTCAGGGACTAACATCATAGACTCCAGGCTCAGGGACTGACATCATAGACTCAAGGCTCAGGGACTGATGCATAGACTCAGGCTCAGGGACTGACAGTATAGACTCCAGGCTCAGGGACTGATTGCATAGACTCCAGGCTCAGGGACTGATTGCATAGACTCCAGGCTCAGGACTGATTGCATAGACTCCAGGCTCAGGGACTGATTGCATAGACCCCAGGCTCAGGGACTGAATCATAGACTCCAGGCTCAGGGACTGATTGCATAGACTCCAGGCTCAGGGACTGACATCATAGACTCCAGGCTCAGGGACTGATTGCTTTAGACTCCAGGCTCAGGGGACTGATTGCATAGACTCCAGGCTCAGGGACTGATTGCATAGACTCCAGGCTCAGGGACTGATTGCATAGACTCCAGGCTCAGGGACTGATTGCATAGACTCCAGGCTCAGGGACTGATTGCATAGACTCCAGGCTCAGGGACTGATTGCATAGACTCCAGGCTCAGGGACTGATTGCATAGACTCCAGGCTCAGGGACTGATTGCATAGACTCCAGGCTCAGGGACTGATTGCATAGATTCCAGGCTCAGGGACTGATTAATTACAGCTACGATAACCTGGTCAATAATTTCAACTTGGATACAATAACTTAAATTATATACACTAAACCTGTAGGGGCCACACAGCCCCTGGTGAATGGCAGGTAGGGAGGTTGAATCCAAGGCGAAGGCAGCTCCAGTACCTTGGATCATGGGCCTTCTTAAGGACCAGTTCACCCCAGTCCTCCTGGAGGCTCCGACACTTGGGTAACTTCCAAGGAAGTGGAGCTATTCTTTCCTTGGATCAAAACCTGATTGTCTGTGATAATTCCATCTGATTATTGTAATCAATTATTTCTCTTTGAGAAATTTTGCCATAATTAGTGTATATAATTGCATTAGTGGTAGTAATGTCGAGGGAAACTAGTGAGGTGGTCGTTTTAGAAGTCGTTAATACTAGTTGGGGGTCGTTAAACCAGGTCATTTGAGGTAATAAACGAAGCACAACTTTTCCCCCTTTTTATCGGCAGCATTTCTCGCTAGGGCAGAGAAATCCTTGAGAGTTAACAAGTATTCTATGTAAACTGTTGAGAAATGCTGTCACTGAGTGAAAGATGTGGGAAAAGTGGAAAATAATCCCAGTCAGGAGCAGGGGTGCGGTGGGCACAATGCGAGAACACTGTATCAACATCCGTGGCTCCAGATTATGTTCAGCTTCTTACCAGAAGATGTCAGAAACTGTTGAGACAAGTGTACAAGCCTTGAAGAGGAAACTGGACAAGTGTCATCACCAGGTGCCAGATCAACCAGGCTGTGATGGATATGTGGGCCACCAGCAGCAACAGCCTGGTTGACCAGGCAAGCATCAGACAAGCCTGGCCCATGGCCGGGCTCTAGGAGCAAAAAAAATCTCAAAACACATCAGAAATAGAAAAATCAAGGTATAATGAATCCGATTTAAGAGGATAAACCCAATACCTGTGAAGAGTTTCGAGAGGTAATCTACTCTCTGAGCCCGGCCATAGGCCAGGCTCGTCTCGTCTGATTAGTTTTCCATTACTTTTGCTTTTTTGTCTATTGTTTAAAAAATGTGGTTTGTGGTCGTACATGGAAGTGATGGGTAACCAGGTGTTGTCTCTCTCACGAGATCATAACACCATTGTAAACAAACCAGGAACGGGTGGGATTTGAACCCATGGCGAATGCTAAAACTCACAGGCCGGTGTATTAACCACTGGGCCAGCTGGTTGTATTAACCACTGGGCCACCTGGTTGTATTAACCACCGGGCCACCTGGTTGTATTAACCACGGGCCACCTGGTTGTATTAACCACTGGGCCAGCTGGGGTTTTATTAACCACCGGGCCACCTGGTTGTATTAACCACTGGGCCACCTGGTTGTATTAACCACCGGGCCACCTGGTTGTATTAACCACCGGGCCACCTGGTTGTATTAACCACCGGGCCACCTGGTTGTATTAACCACTGGGCCACCTGGTTGTATTAACCACCGGGCCAGCTGGTTGTATTAACCACGGACCACTGGTTGTATTAACCACCGGGCCATCTGGTTGTATTAACCACGGGCCACCTGGTTGTATTAACCATGGGCCAGCTGGTTGTATTAACCACTGGGCCCTGGTTGTATTAACCACGGGCCACCTGGTTGTATTAACCACCGGGCCAGCTGGTTGTATTAACACCGGGGCCACCTGGTTGTATTAACCACTGGGCCAGCTGGGTTTTTATTTAACCACTGGGCCCCGCTGGTTGTATTAACCACTGGGCCAGCTGGCTGTATTAACCACTGGGCCAGCTGGTTGTATTAACCACTGGGCCACCTGGTTGTATTAACCACCGGGCCAGCTGGTTGTATTAACCACCGGGCCACCTGGTTGTATTAACCACCGGGCCACCTGGTTGTATTAACCACCGGGCCACCTGGTTGTATTAACCACTGGGCCAGCTGGTTGTATTAACCACTGGGCCAGCTGGTTGTATTAACCACTGGGCCAGCTGGTTGTATTAACCACTGGGCCAGCTGGTTGTATTAACCACTGGGCCAGCTGGTTGTATTAACCACCGGGCCACTGGTTGTATTAACCACTGGGCACTGGTTGTATTAACCACTGGGCCACTTGGTTGTATTAACCACTGGGCCACTGGTTGTATTAACACTGGGCCCCCTGGTTGTATTAACCACCGGGCCACCTGGTTGTATTAACACCGGGCCACCTGGTTGTATTAACCACCTGGGCCACCTGGTTGTATTAACCACCGGGCACATGCTTGTATTAACCATCTGGGCCACCTGGTTGTATTAACCACCGGGCCACTGGTTGTATTAACCACTGGGCCACATGGTTGTATTAACCAAACGGGCCACCTGGTTGTATTAACCACTGGGCCGCTGGTTGTATTAACCACTGGGCCACCTGGTTGTATTAACCACCGGGCCAGCTGGTTGTATTAACCACCGGGCCAGCTGGTTGTATTAACCACTGGGCCAGCTGGTTGTATTAACCACTGGGCCACTTGGTTGTATTAACCACTGGGCCAGCTGGTTGTATTAACCACCGGGCCACCTGGTTGTATTAACCACCGGGCCAGCTGGTTGTATGAACCACTGGGCCAGCTGGTTGTATTAACCACTGGGCCAGCTGGCTGTATTAACCACTGGGCCAGCTGGTTGTATTAACCACTGGGCCAGCTGGTTGTATTAACCACCGGGCCACCTGGTTGTATTAACCACCGGGCCACCTGGTTGTATTAACCACCGGGCCAGCTGGTTGTATTAGCCACTGGGCCAGCTGGTTGTATTAACCACTGGGCCAGCTGGTTGTATTAACCACTGGGCCAGCTGGTTGTATTAACCACTGGGCCAGCTGGTTGTATTTTAAACCCCCGGGCCACCTGGTTATATTAACCACCGGGCCACCTGGTTGTATTAACACGGGCCACCTGGTTGTATTAACCACGGGCCACCCGGTTGTTTTTAACCCCGGGCCACCTGGTTGTATTAACACGGGCCACTGGTTGTATTAACCACGGGCCACTGGTTGTATTAACACTGGGCCCCTGGTTGTATTAACCCCTGGGCCACTGGTTGTATTAACCACTGGGTCAGCTGGTTGTATTAACACTGGGCCAGCTGGTTGTATTAACCACTGGGCCAGCTGGTTGTATTAACCACTGGGCCAGCTGGTTGTATTAACCACTGGGCCAGCTGGTTGTATTAACCATGGGTCAGTGGTTGTATTAACCACTGGGCCATCTGGTTGTATTAACCACTGGGGCCAGCTGGTTGTATTAACCACTGGGCCAGCTGGTTGTGTTAACCACTGGGCCAGCTGGCTGTATTAACCACTGGGGGCCCGCTGGTTGTATTAACCACTGGGCCACTGGTTGTATTAACCACCGGGCCAGCTGGGTTGTATTAACCCCCGGGCCACTGGTTGTTATTAACCACCGGGCCACTGGTTGTATTAACCACGGGCCAGCTGGTTGTATTAACCACTGGGCCAGCTGGTTGTATTAACCACTGGGCCAGCTGGTTGTATTAACCACTGGGCCAGCTGGTTGTATTAACCACTGGGCCACCTGGTTGTATTAACCCCGGGCCAGCTGGTTGTATTAACCCGGGCACTGGTTGTATTAACCACGGGCCACCTGGTTGTATTAACCACCGGGCCACCTGGTTGTATTAACCATGGGCCAGCTGGTTGTTTTAAACCACTGGGCCAGTGGTTGTATTACACTGGAGCTGGTTTTATTAACCACTGGGCCAGCTGGTTGTATAGCACTGTGCCAGTGGTTGTATTAACCACTGGGCCAGCTGGTTGTATTAACCACTGGGCCAGCTGGTTGTATTAACCACTGGGCCACTTGGTTGTATTAACCACTGGGCCACTGGTTGTATTAACCACTGGGCCACCTGGTTGTATTAACCACCGGGCCAGCTGGTTGTATTAACACTGGGCCAGCTGGTTGTATTAACACTGGGCCAGCTGGTTGTATTAACACTGGGCCAGCTGGTTGTATTAACCACTGGGCCACCTGGTTGTATTAACCACTGGGTCAGCTGGTTGTATTAACACTGGGTCAGCTGGTTGTATTAACCACTGGGTCAGCTGGTTGTATTAACCACCGGGCCACCTGGTTGTATTAACCACTGGGCCAGCTGGTTGTATTAACCACTGGGCCAGCTGGTTGTATTAACCACTGGGCCAGCTGGTTGTATTAACACTGGGCCAGCTGGTTGTATTAACACTGGGCCAGCTGGTTGTATTAACACTGGGCCAGCTGGTTGTATTAACACTGGGCCAGCTGGTTGTATTAACACTGGGCCAGCTGGTTGTATTAACCATGCGCCAGCTGGTTGTATTTTAAAATGGGCAGTGGTTGTATTAACACTGGGCCAGTGGTTGTATTAACATGGGCCATGGTTGTATTAACACTGGGCCAGCTGGTTGTGATTAAACTGGAGCTGGTTGTATTAACACTGGGCCAGCTGGTTGTATTAACACTGGGCCAGTGGTTGTATTAACATGGGCCAGCTGGTTGTATTAAACTGGGCCATGTGGTTGTATTAACATGGGCAGCTGGTTGTATTACCATGGGCCAGTGGTTGTATTACATGGGCCAGCTGATGTATTAACTATGGGCCAGCTGGTTTTTATTAACACCGGGCCCCGCTGGTTGTTATTAACCTGGGCCAGATGGTGTATTAACACTGGGCCAGCTGGTTGTATTAACACTGGGCCAGTGGTTAAGTTCCATCCTACTGGGTATATTTATACATCATAGGGAGATAAATGGTATAATATACTGTCATGATGGTGAAAATAAACAGATACAACGTATTGTGATACTTTATTGGCTACATTTCGCCAACTGTGAGAGCGAAATGTAGCCAATAATAGATCCATTATACTGCATTTGGTTTAATTTTTACACATGGGAAGGTTTGCATGGGCACACTGTGACCACAAATAGGGTTTTATACACGAATCCCACACCAGCGTGGCTGTGTTGTACTCTAGCTCAAGTTCCTTCAGAGCCAGCTGATACAATTCAATTCAAGTTTATTCTCTATAAGGGTTACAATGTGGGGTTTACAGGTTTTGGGTATTGTGTGGTTTAATGTATAAAATACTATTACGAGGGGGCACTGGACACCTAGATGGTAGGCATTTCGGGCAGACTCAGATTATTCTTACATTAAATCTTACAGTTATGGTTTTTAAGGCTAGTGATTACATAATTTGTGAGTTTTTGCAATGTGAATGTTTTGTTTTGGCACAATACAGGTTCTATATTGGGTGTTCATTTTAGGCAAACTTTGACATAGTTAGGATTTATTATTTTAAGATTAAGATTAGTATTTCTGGGTTTATAGTCAGTGGGTGAGTGAGTGTAATTGTGAACCACCAGGTGGTTATCATGTAGTTAGTTGTCAGGGTGGATCAGGGAGATAAGATGTTTTCTAATGGTAGTTTTGAAGGTGATGAATGTGTCTGCAGTTCTAGAGTTCTCAGGTAGGGTGTTCCAGATTTTAGGTCCTTTGACATACATTGAATTTTTGTAAAGGTTTAGTCGGACACGGGGAATGTCATAGAGATGTTTGTGTCTGGTGTTATGCCTGTGGGTTTTGTCACAACTATCAAGAAAGCGTTTTAGGTCAAGGTTAATATTGGAATTTAAGGTCCTGTAGATGTAGATTGCACAGTAGTAAGTGTGGATGTACTGAACAGGGAGTAAGTTTAGATCTATGAAGAGTGGGGGTGGGGTGAGTGTTGCCAGGGATGGGATTTAGTGATTATTCTTACTGCGGCTTTTTGTTGGGTTATTGGCTTTAGGTGTGTTGCTGCAGTTGATCCCCAAGCACAAATAGCATAGGTGAGGTATGGATATATAAGTGAATGGTATAGTGTGAGAAGGGCAGTTTGCCGTACGTAGTATCATATCTTGGAGAGGATCCCCACCATTTTGGGTACTTTTTTTGTTGTGTTGGATAAGGAATTTCCCCTCATTATGTCTGGCAATTAGTGTGTTGTCGATCTTTGTTAAGTAGCGCAACACCTGCTCTGCTACCAAACATAATATAGTGGGTTTTGCCAGTGTTAAGCGTAAGTTTATTGGCTGTCATCCAAGTCGATATTTTGAGCAGCTCCTCGTTAGCAATGGTGTTGAGGGTGGCAAGATTAGGGTGAGAGATGACATAAGTCGTGTTGTCAGCAAAGAGAATGGGTTTCAGGTGTTGATATGTTTGGAAGATCATTGATGTAAATGAGGAAGAGCAGGGGACCAAGCACACTTCCCTGCGGAACTCCAGTATCAAGTGGCCGTATTGATGAGGCTGTCTTTAATGGTGACATACTGATACCTATTAGAAAGGTAGGATTTAAAATATGCAAGCGCTTGGCCTCTTATACCATAGTGGTCAAGTTTGTGGAGTAGGATGCCGTGGTCTACTGTGTCAAAAGCTTTTCTTAGGTCAAAAATTCCTAGCGGACATTCCTTATTTCCCAATTCTGTGTAAAGCAGGTCTAGCATTTTTATAATTGCATCATTAGTGCTTTTATTTTTCCTGAATCCAAATTGGCAGGGGTTGAGTATGTTTTGTGACGTTATAAATGAATATAGTCTCCTGTGCACGAGTTTCTCGAAGATTTTGGGTAGCAATGGTAAGTTTGATATTGGCCTATAGTTGTTTACGTATTGGTGTAACCCTAGCTGTCTTGAGTAGTGTCGGGAAAGTGCTAGTTTCTAGTGACTTGTTAAAAGGTATTGTAATAGCATGCGAAAGGACATGGGCCGCTCCCTTGTACAGTAATGGTGGGACGTGAGACAGATTCCCTGAGCTATTTTTAAGTGACTTTATGATCGCGGTGACTTCCGTGGGCTCAGTTGGTACAAGATAGAAGGAATTTGGGAAATTCCCATCTAGGTAGTCCCCGGCACTGGCATTAGTATGTGGGATTTTACTGGCGAGATTAGATCCTATGTTTGAGAAGAAGTCGTTTATTTTGTTAGCTGTGTCAGTGGGATGCAGTGGTGTTTCATGAGGTTTAGTTTGAACAATATTCTTGTTTTTTTTCAGTTTGTGGGTCCCTAGAATCAGGGAAAGTGTTTTCCAGGTCTTTTTTTATATCTCCTCTTGTGTCAGTGAATCTGCTGGAGTAGTACAGTTGTTTGGCTTTCTTTATTAATTTGGTGAGAACTGATGAATAGTGTTTAAGAATATCTTTGTGTATTAAGCCCTGTCTATACTGCTTTTCATATTGGTGTTTCTTATCAATGGATTTCAGAATGCTGCTGGTTAGCCATGGGCAACCAAGCTGTTTATTCGTGATCTGTTTCGTTTTTATAGGACAATGTTTGTTGTATATTCTAAATATTTTGTTAAGAAAAATGTCTGTCCAATCGTCAATACCATTGGCCTTGGAGAATTCAGTAGGCCAGTCAACAGTCTATAGGCCTGCTGTGAAATTCCTTATCAAGGCCTCGTCATGGAGTCTAAATGAAACTTTGTTGTATTCAAGTGGTGGTTTACTAATGTTTGTCAGGAGGAAGGTAGGGTAGTGGTCTGTAGTGCTATCTGTGATTATCCCTGATTTAAGGGGGGCTAGTATATTGGTCCATATGTGGTCTATTATGGTTGCACTTGTCTCAGTGAGCCTGGTTGGTTTAGTTATTGTTGGTATGAGAAGTGTGTTGTTCACATTGTTGATGAAATCAGTTAGTCTGATCATCTGGTAGGTCAAGGTTGATATTGAAGTCTCCAGCTAAGAGAAGGTGGTACTTGTTCATTTGTCTGTTTGTTATTAGTGACTAGATTCTCACTGAAGTTTGGGATGTTTGTGTGAGGTTAACACACGGGCCTAGGATTCAAATCCAACCCGTTTCGTGGTTTGTGTCATCTTGCTAACCTCGGAGTTGGTAATTTATGTACTTTTGGGTACTCGGAGTACTTCAGCAGGAATTGAAACTGAGGACTTATCCAGGGACTGGAACTGAAAGGACTTATCCAGGGACTGGAACTGAGAGGACTTATCCAGGGACTGGAACCGAGAGGACTTATCCAGGAATGGAACTGAAAGGACTTATCCAGGGACTGGAACTGAGAGGACTTATCCAGGGACTGAAACCGAGAGGACTTATCCAGGGACTGGAACCGAGAAGACTTATCCAGGGACTGGAACTGAGAGGACTTGTCCAGGGACTGGAACTGAGAGGACTTGTCCAGGGACTGGAACTGAGAGGACTTGTCCAGGGACTGAAGAGGCCATATAACATTTGTAATGGTAGAAAAACACTGATGATTCTTGTTTATGGTTTGAATTCACCTGTACACACACACACACACACACACACACACACACACACACACACACACACACACACGTACGTTAATTAAAGCTGGAGAAGAGAACGATCTCTCAATTAAGTGAGTAACCTAACCTGGCAGACTCCCAGTCCACCTGATTGACCTGGCGAGTCACTTGATAGACCTGGTGACTCGATTGACCTGGTGACTCGATCGATCGACTGTATTAACGTCATATTATGAATGAAATTACCAACTATACCATACATAATGAAAATAATGATTTTTTCTCTCTGCAGGTGAGTGGGAGGCTGGTGTGATCGTCTTGAGGTACATACAGGTGAGTGGGAGGCTGGTGTGACCGTCTTCGGGTGTAAACAGATGAGGGGGAGGTGGTGTGACCGTCTTGAGGTACATACAGGTGAGTGGGAGGCTGGTGTGACCGTCTTCGGGTGTAAACAGATGAGGGGGAGGTGGTGTGACCGTCTTGAGGTACATACAGGTGAGTGGGAGGCTGGTGTGACCGTCTTCGGGTGTAAACAGATGAGGGGGAGGTGGTGTGACCGTCTTGAGGTACATACAGGTGAGTGGGAGGCTGGTGTGACCGTCTTCGGGTGTAAACAGATGAGGGGGAGGTGGTGTGACCATCTTGGGGTATAAACAGACGAGTGGGAGGCTGGTGCGACCGTCTTGAGGTGTAAACACGTGTGGGTGTTCTGCGTGTCAAAACTTTAGTGCTCGATACGGTGTAAGCTGCCAGCGCCCCTATAACCCACAACAACATGGACAGTTGTAAATAGTCCGCAGTAACAGGTAAATCCCTGTGGGTAAGTCGGCGCAATACGTCATGGAGGCTCGATCCTCCGTCTGTGTGTACTCGCCTGTATTTCCGCCACTGTAATACAGTAAATTTTCTAATTATATATCTTGTAATACATTTTTTTTCAAATGCAATTGAAAATTGATTAGCATGCAATGTCAGGGCCTCTTTCACACGGTATTCAATTCAGGATTCACTTCTTTCAATCCCATTTACGAATAAAACACTAGAGGAACTGTATAAGCGGGTTGACTGTAGCTGTGTAAGGTTTTGATACGACGCTTAATTTTTTAATAAGTGTAAGGGGCCCAAGACCGTTCAGCCGCCAGCATGTATAAGGGGGATTACCAATAGACCCCTGGCTGTCTTGAAGAGAGAACTGGAGAGAGAGTACCTGACCAGCCGGGCTGTGGTTCGTACGTTGGTTTACGTGCGACGTGCAGTAACAGCCTGGTTGATCAGGGCCTGATCCAGGGCCTGGGGTCAACACTCCCGCGGCCCTGAAGTCTTTTCACATAATACCACACACGCTGGTCTACTAAAACCCAGGTACCTACTTTCTGCTAGGTGAACAGTGATAACAGGTGTAAGGTGACTTAACACCAGGTACCTGATTACTGAGGTACAGAAGACTGGGTAATATGGATGTTTGGGAAACACTTCTAAAGCCGCAGGGTGATAAATGGAAGGAGCTAGGTGAAAGGATGGAGGTACAATACGCAGTTTCAGGAGTAGGTATGATGTGGCTCGATCGGTCCAGTCACCGGTAGTAGCAGGGATTGTAGTTTGAGGGGCCCAGGAGCTGAGACTCGACCCTCGCAAGCACATATCGGTGGGTACACACACACACACACACACACACACACACACACACACACACACACACACACACACACACACACACACACACACCACACGCCCGCGCGCGCACACACTGGTCCAGCAACTGGCTCCTGGAGTTCAATCCCACCAAGTGCAAAGTCAGGAAGATTGGGGAAGGGCAAAGAAGACCTCAGACGGAGTACAGTTTACGAGGTCAGAGACTAACCTCACTCAAGGAAAAAGATCTTGGGGTGAGTATAACACCAGGCACATCTGAAGCGCACATCAACCAAATAACTGCTGCAGCATATGGGCGCCTAGCAAACCTCAGAACAGCATTCCGACATCTTAATAAGGAATCATTCAGGACCCTGTACACCGTGTCTGTTAGGTCCATATTGGAGTATGCGGCACCAGTTTGGAACCCACACCTAGCCAAGCACGTGAAGAAACTAGAGAAAGTGCAAAGGTTTGCAACAAGACTAGTCCCAGAGCTAAGAGGAATGTCCTACGAGGAGAGGTTAAGGGAAATCTATCAGACAACACTGGAGGACAGGAGACACATGGGGAATATGATAACGACATGTAAAATACCGAGAGGACAGAGACAGGATGTTCCAGATATGGGACACAGCAACAAGGGGACACAGTTGGAAGTTGAAGACTCAGATGAACCACAGGGATGTTAGGAAGTATTTCTTCAGTTACAGGAGTTGTCAGGAAGTGGATTAGTTTGGGTAGTGATGTAGTGGAGGCAGGATCCATACATAGCTTTAAGAAGAGGTATGATACAGCTCATGGTGCGGGATGAGTGACCTAGTACCGGCCAGTGAAGAGACGCGACCAGGAGCTGTGAATCGGCCCCTACAACCACAACTAATTGAGTACACACACACTCGCTCGGCAAGTGCCTTTGACAAATAGTATCTAACATTCTCTCTCATCAATTAATTACAATTAGGTAAAAAGGTCAATTATCTTGACCAGGGACATAAATTACTAAGCCATTAAGAGATTACATTAAAGTTCCTCCAACTTACTGCTAAGTTACGTCTGTTACGGACGCAAGTTACTAGCCAGGTAACACTGGAGTAACACAAGGTAACACACTGGAGTAACGCCAGGTAACACCAGGTAGTACTAAACACTAGTACAACACAGGCAGCAATTAGTACATTCAGCGGAGTCATTATCATGTGGAGATGATAATGAGAGGTAATTAATGCTTACCTAGGAGAGGGGAGAGGAGAGGACTAGAGGGGAAAGAGAGGGGAGTGAAGAGGTAAGGGAAAGAGGGGAGAGAGGGAGAAGACAGGAGACAGAGAAGGAGAGAGTTGAGAGTAAGGAAGGAGTAGTTTCTGTCCTGGTACAAGGAGTAGTTTCTGTCCTGGTGCAAGGAGCAGTTTCTGTCCTGGTGCAAGGAGCAGTTTCTGTCCTGGTGCAAGGAGCAGTTTCTGTCCTGGTGCAAGGAGCAGTTTCTGTCCTGGTGCAAGGAGCAATTTGTCCTGGTACAAGGAGCAGTTTCTGTCCTGGTACAAGGAGCAGTTTGTCCTGGTACAAGAAATTTTGTCCTAGAATAAGGTACAGTTTGTCCTGGCACAAGGTGCAGTTTGTCCTGGCACAAGGTGCAGTTTGTCCTGGCACAAGGTGCAGTTTGTTCTGGTATAAGGAACTGTTTCTCTCCTGGTACAGGAAAGGAGGAAGGCTTAGTACTCCTTAGCAGGAGACAGGAAGAGGAATGATTCCTGATCAGACAGAAGTCATTGCTAATCAGAAAGGACGGGAGGTTCCTGGGCCAGAATGATGAGAGGAAAAGGGAGAGAGGCTTTTCCCGGTCGAAGAGGGAAATTGGGGCCAATCTCGCTGCGGGAGAGAGGTAGGAAAGTTACTTGGCTGATGTGGGAGGGGCAGGTGATGAGAGGACCCCTATCCTTCTGTGTTGTTGGGTGAGGTGAGGAAGACATTCAACACAGCAGCAAGAATGGAGAGGAATCGTGGTCTGTTGATGGGACATAATTGAAGGAAGAAAAGTGGGAGTAGGTGTTCCACCTCCTCCGGGAACTTTCCGCCACATTTCCCCCACTAATCGATGGGTTCTAATCTAATTGGGATGAATCTGTATGATTGCGCCGGCTTATTCTCTGGTCCCACTTGTAGATTTCACTGTTTGCGTTCCTTGCTGTTGTTGTGTTGTAATTTTTACCCTAGTTTTTATTGTATTGTATATAGTTTTTGTGGCTACATCGTATCCTTTGTGTTCGGTATTCGCAATTCCATCTATTTAATCTATCAAGATGCCAGTGATATGGTGTGAGTGTTGACTGAGCTATGTGGTCAGAGTTCTCGGTAAATATTATGACTGCTTCTACGACTTAGAGATTTGTTGAAGTTGGAGTCCCGATCGTTTTCTCACCTACTGTTATGTAAATCACAAGATGGCTGGGGATCGAACCCATGTTAGGAGAGTCCTGAAAGGCCAATCAGAGTGCATGTGGCTAGAACATTAGCCTGTGAGGGCCCGTTCTGTGATTTGTTTCTGTCTACGATTTCGTGAGTGCCGTGTTATGTGTGTGTCGTTGGAGAGGACCAGACACGCACCATCTGTTCGGATTTTGCTGTTGCAGCATTCGTGGTGCCGAGCAGCGGGCTGTATCACAGTTTGTCAAGATTTTCTGCAATGACATCTGACGTGACAATGGAGGTCTGCATCAGTTCTCTTGACTCGTGCTACCTGGAGTCTACCTGGAGGGTCTTCCGGGGGTCAACGCCCCCGCGGCTCGGTCCATGACCAGGCCTCCTGGTGGATCTGGGCTTGATTAACCAGGCTGTTACTGTTACGTATAGATCACAGCCTGGATGGTTAAAAATTGGTATAAAGAATCGATCCAGTTCCTTATTGAAGACAACATGGCGTCTTAAGTTTAATATACCTTATGTGGGAAGGAAGACTGTTGAATAGTCTTGGACCCCTGACACTTACATTTTCTCTTGATAGGTTCTTCAATCCAGTCCTTCTCACTCATATATTTAGGAACAAGATTGAGGAACACAATGGTGGAGCATCAATTTATCCATATATATAAATTAGTGTGCTAGTACAATGTTGCAGATACACCTGCGTCCGATGAGGCTTGTTGCTATCACCAACAGCATGATTGATAAGGCCATCGTTTAGGCCTGGTTTGTGAATGGGCCATAGGGCGATGACACTCAAATTGAATACAAAATAGATTATAGATTAGCATGTCAAAAGTCAATAGGTAATTCCCATTATGAGGCGCTGATTTTTCTTGCGGGTATATATCTGGTTTTCAGTAATCTTGGGCCTACTTACAGCTCCTGGCCCTGCCTCTTGTCTTGTCACTTGCTGGGCATACTCCTTGTTATTAAAGAAATGTATGGAGCATACCTCCATTTCCTAACCACTCTGAGGCTGAAGAAATACTTCCTGACATTCCTGTGATTCATCTGTGTCTTCAACTTCCAACTGTCCCCCTTGTTGCTGTGTCCCATCTCTGGAACATCCTGTCTCTGTCCACCTTGTCAATTCCTTGCAGCATTTTATATGTCGTTATCATATCCTCCCTATCTCTCCTGTCCTCCAGTGTCGTCAGGTCGCTTTCCCTTAACCTCTCCTCGTAAGACATGCCCCTTAGCTCCGGGACTAGTTTCGTTGCAAACCCTTTGCTTGGCTAGGTGTGGGTGCTGCATACTCCTACATGGTCCTGGCGTACACGGTGCACAGGGTCCTGAAATATTCCTTACTGAGATGTCTGAATGCTGTTCTGAGGTTTGCTAGGCGCCCATATGCTGCAGCAGTTATGTCGTGGGGGTTCGCAACTATGCTGACAGTTATTTGGTTGATGTGTGCCTCAGGAGATATGCTCGGTGTTATACTCACCCCAAGTTCCTTTTCCTTGAGTGAGGTTTGTAGTCTCTGGGGTCTTCTCTGCCCTTACCCAATCTTCATGACTTTGCACTTGGTGGGGTTGAACTCCAGGAGCCAGTGTCTGGAATAGGCTTGCAGCCTGTCCAGATCTCTTTGTAGTCCTGCCTGGTCCTCCTCCGATTTAATTCTCCTTATTAACTTCACATCATCTGCAAACAGGGACACTTCTGAGTCTATCCCTTCCGTCACGTCGTTCACATATACCAGAAACAGCACCGGTCCTAGGATTGACCTGTGTGTGTGTGTGTGTGTGTGTGTGTGTGTGTGTGTGTGTGTGTGTGTGTGTGTGTGTGTGTACAGCAGGACGCGTGAGCTGGGGCAGTGGACAGTAAGCTGAGGATTGGAGTGGACATAATGGCGTCTCCGAGCTACCATTGTGGCCGATTTACTGCACCGTTTAGTGAGCTTAAGAGGAGACGTGAGCACTTGTCGAGGGCCCAGAGAAGGGAGACCGCTGGGGGCCCAGAGGACGAACCGGTGGAGACAAGGCTGGGGGGCCCAGACAGGGCCCTCGGGGTAGGGACCCAGCTCAAACACTGGACGGCTTTGTGTTCGTCTCTTTTAAGTCTTCGGGTTCGTGTTTACTCAGGGATTTGTCTGCGGGATTCCGGTCGCTGTTGGACAGGTATTTGGTCCGGCTGCTACTGCTTTGAGCATGTCACCTTACACCTGCTGCCTTATTCACCTAGCAGGTAAGTAGGTACCTGGGTGCTAGTTTCCACACACCTGCTGCTCCATTTCATCTAGCAGTAAGTAGACACCTGAGTGTTAGGTGACTGTTGTGGGTAGCATCTTGCAGAATTGAGAATTTCAGTCCTATCTTCCCCAGGATGCGACCTGGAAATAATCAGTCCTAGATAACATCCTGACTTAACAGGATTATCCTGGGTTACTAATAAACCGAGTTGATAATTCCCAGTGACATCGGCTGCAGCCCAGGACTAGTGACATCGGCTGCAACCCAGGACTAGTGATATCGTGAGCCTAGGACTAGTGACATCGTCAGCCTAGGACTAATGACATCAGTCAAGGACTAGTGACATCAGTCAAGGACTGGTGACATTAGTCAAGGACTAGTGACATCAGTCAAGAACTAGTGACAGTCAAGAACTAGTGACGTCATCAGTCAAGAACTAGTGACGTCATCATCAAAAAACTATTGGGCAGGGAAAAAGGATAAAAATACCGACAAATGGAAATAAAACAAATGCGTATAATGTGATTTCCCCCCCTTAGGGCCCCCCCAAAACACCTTTTTTTCCCCCCCCCCCAAAAAAAAAAAACCCAAAAAAAGGGTTAAAAAAAAAACCCCCCCCCCCCCAAAAAAAAACCCAAATTTTTAAAAAAAAGGCCTGGGTTTAAACCCCCCTTTTTTTTTTAAAAAAAACCCCCCCCCCCTTCAGTTTTTGGGCCCGGAAAAAAAAAAAACCCCCCCCCCAAAACCCCCCCCCCAAAAAAAAAGGGTTTTGAAAACCAAGCCGGCCCCCCCCAAAAAAAGTAAAAACCCGGGGGGGGTTTTTTTTTAAAAACCCCCCCCCCCCAAAACAAAAGCCTTTAAAAAAAAAATTTTTTTAAACCTCCATTCCCCTTTTGAAAAAGGGGGGTTTTTTTAAAACTTTTTTAAAAATTTTAAAAACCCCCCAACTTTCCAAAGGGCCCCCCCCCTTTTTTCCCCCCCCCAAAACCCCTTTTTTTTTTTAAAAAATTTCCCCTTTTTTTTCCAAAAAAATTTTCCAAAAAACCCCCCCCCTTTTTTTTTTCCCCCCCCCCCTTTTTTAAAAAAAATGGCCCCAAAACCAAAAAAAAAAAAAAAAAACCCCCCCCCCCTTTTTAAAAACCCCAAAACCCCAATTTTTTAAAACCAAAAAAGGGAAAAAAAAAACCAAAAAAAAAAAAAAAAAACCCCCCCCCCCCCCCCCAAATTTTTCCCAAAAACCCCTTTCCTTCCCCCCCCAAAACTTTTTTAAACCCCCCGGGGCCCAAAAAAAAATTTGAAACCCCCCCCCCCAAAAAAAAACAATTTTGTAAAAAAAAAAAAAAAAAAAAAAAAGGGGGGGTTTTCCCCCCAAAAAAGGGGAAAAAAATTTTTTAAAATTTTCCCCCCTTTAAGGGCCCTTTCCCCCAAAAAGGGCCCCAAAAAAAAAAAACCCCCAAAAATTTTTAAAAAAAGTAATTTTGGGGGGGCCCCCCCCCCCCCCCCCCCCAAAACCCCTTTTTGGCCCCCCCCCCCGGGGGGTTTTTTTTTTTAAAAGGGGGAAAAAAAAGGTTTTGGAAACCCCCAAAAACCCCCAAAAAATTTTCCTTTTTTCCCCCCCCTTTTAAAAAAAAAGGGTTTTTAAAAAGGCAAAAACCCCATTTTTTTTTTTCCCCCCCCAAATTTTGTTTTGGAAAAAAAACCAAATTTTCCCCAAAATTTTAAATCCTTTCAAAAAAAAATTTGGAAAAATCCCAAAAAAAAAAAAATTTTTTTTTTAAAATTTCCCCCCTTTTTCCCCTTTTTTTAAAAAAATTGGAAAAAAAAAAAGGGATTTTCCCCTTTTAAAAATTTTTGAAAAAAATTTTTGGAAAAAAGGGCCCCGGTTTTTAAAAAAAGGGGGGAAAAATTTTTTTTTAAAATTTTTTCCCTTTGGGGAAAAAATTTAAAAAAGAAAATTTTTTTTTTCCCCCCAAAAATTTTTTTTTTTTTTCCCCTAAAAAAAAAAGGGGGGCCTGGTTTTTTTTAAGGGGAAAAATTTGGTTGGTTTTTTCCCTTTTCCCCCCGGGGGGGTTTTTTTGGTTTTTAAGGGGGTTTGGGAAAAAAAAAAAAAAATTTTTTTTTTTAAAGGGGGTTTTTATTTAAAAAAAAATTTTTTGGGGTTTTTTTTTCCCCCCCTTAATTTTTTTTTTTTTTTAAAAAAACCCCAAAAAAAGGGGGGTTTTTTTTTAAAAATTTTTTTTTTAAAAAAAATTTTTTTTTTTTAATATCCATCCGTGGATGGTAGTGGCTTGTTTATTGGTCCTATATCCTTTCCTGGGGAAATGGGGTGGCCCAAAATTTTTATTGTTTTACCTCATATCCATCCGGGTGGAGGGTGGGGGCTTTTTAATTGTGAAACCTTTCATATCCACCCTGTGGATGGAGTGGCTATTTTTGTGTCCCTCATATCCATCCTGGGGGATGGTAGTGGCTGGGTTTTTATTGGTCCCTCATATCCATCCTGTGGATGGTGGTGGCTATTTTATTGTTTTCCCTCATACCCATCCTGTGGATGGTAGTGGTTGTTTTTGTGTACCTCTTATCCATCCTGGGGGTTTAGTTTTTTCCCTAGTTTATTGTGAAACCTAATACCCAAATCCTGTGGGGGTTTAGGGGCTAGTTTTTTTTGGTCCCTCATACCCCATCTTTTAAAAATGGTGGGGGCTATTTTTAATTGTGACCTCTTTACCCAAATCCTGTGGTTTGGAAAGGGGGTAGTTTTTTTGTGTACCTCTTACCCACCCTGGGGGTTGGTAGGGGCTAGTTTTTGTGTACCTTTACCCAAACCTGTGGTTGGTAGTGGTGGGTTTTTTTTTACCTCATTTTCCTCTGGGGAAAAAATTTTTGGGGGTAGTGGTAGTTTATTGTGTCCCTCATATCCACCCTGGGGATGGTAGGGGGGAGTTTATTGTGCCCCCTCAAAATCCATCCTGTGGATGGTTAGGGGTTTTTTGTGTACCTCATACCCAAACCCTGGGGATTTTGTGGCTGTTTTTTGGGTACCTATATCCATCCTGGGGAAGGGTTTAGGGCTATTTTATTTGGTCCCTTTTATCCACCCTGGGGAAGGGTTAGGGGGCCCTAGTTTATTGTGCACCTCTTTACCCCATCCTGTGGTGGTAGTGGTTATTTTTGGGAAACCTCATTTTCCACCTGTGGAGGGTTAGTGGTGGGTTTATTGTGACCTTACCCACCCTGTGGAGGGTAGTGGCTATTTTAAAATTTGGGGTACCTCATTTTCCATCCTGGGGAATGGTAGTGGTTAGTTTATTGTGACCTCATATCCACCCTGTGGAGGGTTTAGTGGTTTAGTTTATTGTGACCTCAAAATCCATCCTGTGGATGGAAAGTGGTCATTTGTGTACCTCATATCCACCTGGGATGGTAGGGCTAGTTTATTTTTTGTACCTATATCCACCCTGGGGATGGTAGTGGCGTTTATTGGTCCCTCATTTCCACCCTGGGAGGGGAGGGGGCTATTTTAAAATGTGCCCCTCATATCCACCCTGGGGGGGAGGGTAGTGTTAGTTTTTGAAATTCTTATCCTCCTGGGGAAAGGTAGTGGCTTTTTATTGTGCCCCTCAAAATTCCATCCTTGGTGGAGGGCTATTTTTTGTGTACCTCATACCCACCCTTTGGGGAATGGAAAGTTTTTTATTTTAAATGGGTACTCAATCCATCTGGGGATGGTAGTGGCTATTTTTTGTGTCCCTTTCAATATCCTGTGGAGGTTAGGGGTAGTTTATTGTGTACCTCATATCCATCTGTTTTTGGTAGGGGGCTAGTTTATTGGTCCCCTCTTATCCACCCGGTGGATGGTAGTGGCTAGTTTATTGTGTACCTCATATCCACCCTGTGGTGGTAGGGGCCCTAGTTTTTTGTGTACCTCTATCCACCCTGTGGATGGTAGGGCTAGTTTATTTTTGGCCCCTTCATACCCCATCCTGTGGAGGGGTAGTGGATAGTTTTTTTGTGTCCCTATACCCTTCCTGGGGTTGGTAGGGCTTGTTTATTGTACTCATACCCTTCCTGGGGAATGGAGTGGCAGTTTTTTGTGTCCCTTCATACCCCATCCTGTGGATGGTATGGCTATTTTTTGTGTCCCTCATATCCCCCTGTGGGGGTAGTGGCTATTTTTATTGTGTACCCCCATACCCATCCGGGGTTTTGGTAGGGTAGTTATTGTGTACCTCATTCCTTCCTTTTGGAGGGTAGGGTAGTTTTTTTGGGGGTAAAAACCCCCCCCCCTTTTTTTTTATTTTCCTTCCTGTGGATGGTAGGGTAGTTTATTGTTTTCCCCTCATATCCATCTGTGGGGGTTTTAGGGTATTTTTATTGTTTTCCCTCAAAATCCCCCTGGGGATGGTAGTGGTTAGTTTTTGTGTCCCTTCATATCCATCCGTGGTTTGGGTAGTGGCTAGTTTATTTTTGAAACCTCATTTTTCCATCCTGTGGATGGAGTGGTAGTTTATTGTGTACCTATATCCATCCTGGGGAATGGTAGTGGCTAGTTTATTGTGTCCCTTTCATATCCACCCTGTGGATGGTAGGGGGAGTTTTTTGTGACCTAAATACCCAAATTCCCTGGGGATGGTAGTGGTTATTTTTTGTGTACCTCATATCCATCCTTTTTTTTGGTAGTGGTTAGTTTATTGTTTTTTAAACCTTTTTATCCACCCTGGGGAAAGGGGTGTGGCTAGTTTTTTGTGTCCCTCTTTTCCCATCCTGTGGATGGTAGTGGGCCAAGTTTTTGGACCTCATATCCATCCTGTGGATGGTGTGGTTAGTTTTTTTTGTACCTCAAAACCCACCCTGGGGAAAGGAGTGGTAGTTTATTGTGCCCCTTCAATCCACCCTTTTGGATGGTAGTGGCTAGTTTATTGGGGGTCCCTCTATCCATCCTTTTGGGGAGGGGTAGTGGTTATTTATTGTGACCTCTACCCACCCTGTGGATGGTAGTGGTTATTTTTTGTTTTCCTAAATATCCATCCTGTGGATGGTGCGGTTGTTTTTGTTTTCCTCTTACCCATCCTGTGGGGGTAGGGGGTGGGGTTTATTTTGTCCCTCATACCCAACCCTGTGGAGGTAGTGGCTTTTTTTATTTGCCCCTTTATATCCACCCTGTGGATGGTAGGGGAAAAAGTTTTTGTGAATTCATATCCCCCTTTTGTGGGAGGGTTTGTGGCTAGTTTATTGTGACCTCTTTCCACCCTTTTGGATGGTAGGGCTATTTTTGGTGTCCCTCTTTATCCTTCCTGGGGAAATGGTAGTGGTTAGTTTATTTGTACCTCTATCCATCCTGGGGGAGGGTAGGGCTATTTTATTGTGTCCCTCATACCCATCCTTGGATGGTAGGGCTAGTTTTTTTTTGTCCCTCATATCCTTCCTGGGAGGGTTAGGGCTATTTTATTGTTACCTCTATCCATCCTGTGGAGGGGTAGTGGCTAGTTTATTGTGAAACCTCATACCCAATCCTGGGGGAATGGTAGTGGCTATTTTATTGTGAAACCTTTTTACCCCCTGTGGATGGTGGGTGGCTAGTTTATTGTGTACCCATATCCCCCTGTGGATGGTAGGGCCCAGTTTGTGTACCTATATCCACCCTGGGGTTTTGGTAGTGGCAGTTTTTGTACCTCATTCCATCCGTGGATGGTAGGGGGCTGTTTTTTGTGTCCCTATATCCCCCTGGGGGATGGAGTGGTAGTTTATTGTGTACCTTCCATCCTGTGGTTTGGTTAGGGTTTAGTTTATTGTTCCCTTTCATATCCATCCTGTGGAGGGTAGGGGGCTAGTTTTTTGGGTGTCCCTCATATCCATCCTGTGGATGGTAGTGGCTAGTTTATTGTTTTCCTCATACCCATCCTGTGGTTTGGTTAGTGGTAGGTTTTTTTTCCCTATATCCACCTTTGTGGATGGTAGTGGCTAGTTTGTGTCCCTTTCTTATCCCCCTGTGGATGGTAGGGGCCAGGTTGTGTACCCATATCCATCCTGTGGAGGGTTAGTGGCTAGTTTATTGTGTACCCCCATACCCACCCTGTGGGGGGAGTGGTATTTTATTGTGTCCCTTCAATCCATCCTGTGGGGGTTTAAGGGGCCTGTTTATTGTGACCTCTTATCCACCCGGGTGGAGGGGTATGGGTTTGTTTATTGTGTATTTAATATCCTTTTCCGGTGGAGGGTTTAGGGGGCTAGTTTTTTTTGTGTCCCTCTATCCACCCTTTGGTGTTTGGGGGTTTTAAAATTGGGTTGGGTTTATTTGTGTACCTCATTCCACCCTTTGTGGATGGTGGGGTAGTTTATTGTGCCCTCATATCCACCCTGTGGATGGAGGGGGCTAGTTTTTTGTTTTCCTCATATCCACCCTGGGATGGTTTTAGGGGCTAGTTTATTGGGTCCCTTTCTATCCTTCCTGTGGATGGTAGTGGTTTATTTTTTGTGTACCTCATATCCACCCTGGGATGGTAGTGGTTTTTTGTGTCCCTTCATATCCATCCTGTGGAGGGTAGGGGCCTAGTTTATTGTGTACCTCATACCCATCCTTGTGGATGGTAGTGGTTGTTTATTGTGTCCCTATTTCCACCCTGTGGTTGGTTTGGCTAGTTTTTTGTGTCCCTCTTACCATCCCGTGGAGGGTATTGGTAGTTTATTGTGTACCCCCTTTTTCTTCCTGTGGAGGGGGTAGTGGCTGTTTATTGTGTCCCTCATATCCATTTGTGGATGGTAGTGGCTATTTTTGTGTCCCCTATTCCATCCTTTTGGAGGGGTAGTGGTATTTTTTGTGTCCCTCTATCCATTTGGGAGGTAGGGGCCTATTTTTGGGACCTTTTTCCCCATCCTGTGGATGGTAGGGGTTGGTTTTTGTGAAACCTCATACCCATCCGTGGATGGTGGGGGGTAGTTTATTGTGTCCCTTTCATATCCATCCTTTTGGAAAGGGAGGGGCTAGTTTATTGGGTACCCCCTATCCACCCTGGGATGGAAATGGCTATTTTTTTGGGTGTACCTCTATCCTTTCGGTGGATGGTAGTGGTAGTTTATTGTGTCCCTAATATCCATCCTGTGGTTTGGTATTTGGCCCTAGTTATTGTGTACCTTTACCCCACCCTGTGGATGGTAGGGGCCCTTTTTTTGTGACTCATTTCCATTGTGGTTGGAGGGGGTAGTTTATTTTGTACCTCATATCCATCCGTGGTTTGGAAAGGGGTTTTTTAAATTGTGTACCCATACCCCTCCTGTGGGGGAGTGGTTAGTTTATTGTTTTTCCTCATACCCACCCTGTGGGGGTTTAATGGCTAGTTTTTTGTGAAATCAAATCCATCCTGGGGATGGTTTTGGTAGTTTATTGTGTCCCTCATATCCTTTCCTGGGGGAGGGTAGGGCTAGTTTTTTTTGTACCTCATATCATCCTGGGATGGTTGTGGCTAGTTTATTTTTGTACCTCATATCCATCCTGTGGATGGGGGGGTAGTTTATTTTGCCTCAACCCATCCTGTGGAGGGTAGGGCTATTTTTATTGGAAACCTCTTTTCCCATCCTGTGGATGGTGTGGCAGTTTTTTTGTGTACCTCATATCCACCCTGTGGATGGTAGTGGCTATTTTATTGTGTCCCCTAAAATCCACCCTTTGTGGATGGTATTTGGCTGGGTTTTTTGGTGTCCCTTATACCCATCTGTGGAGGGTAGTGGCTATTTTTGTGTCCCTCATACCATCCTGGGAGGGTAGTGGCTTTTTAAATTGGGTGTCCCTCTTATCCACCCTGTGGAGGGTTTGGGGCTATTTTTTGTGTACCTCATATCCACCCTTTGGGAGGGGTTTTGGGCTAGTTTATTGTTTCCCTCTTTCCCATCCTGTGGATGGTAGTGGCTGGGTTTATTGGTCCCTTCATTTCCATCCTGTGGAGGGTTGGGGCTAGTTTTTTGTGTACCTCAAAACCCTTCCTGTGGGGGTAGGGGTTTAGTTTTTTGGGGCCCTTTTTTTTCCCATCTGTGGATGGTAGGGCTAGTTTGTGAAACCTCTTATCCATCCTGGGATGGTAGTGGCTAGTTTATTGTTTTCCTTTCTTTACCCAAACCCTTGGATGGTAGGGGTTTTGTTTGTGTCCCTTCATACCCCTCCGGGGGGGTAGTGGTATTTTATTGTGTACCTCATACCATCCTGGGGGTGGTAGGGCAAATTTTTTGTGTACCTCATTCCCCGTGGAGGGGTTGGGGGTATTTTTTGTGACCTCAAAACCACCCCTGTGGAGGGTAGTGGGTAGTTTATTTTTGTCTCATTTCCATCTGTGGATTTTTTGGGGCTTTTTTTTGTGCCCTCAACCCACCCTGTGGGGGGTAGTGGCTAGTTTTTTGTACCTCAACCCAAATCTGGGAGGGTAGGGGCTAGTTTTTTGTGCCCCTAATATCCCCCTTGTGGATGGTAGTGGCTAGTTTATTGTGTACCCCCATACCCATCCGGGGGATGGTAGTGGCTTTTTATTTTTTGCCCTTTATCCACCCTGTGGAGGGTTAGGGAAATTTTTTGTGGCACCCATACCCTTTCCGGGGGTTTGGGGTAGGGGCTAGTTTTTGTGACCTATACCCCTCCTGTGGTTTGGTAGTGGTTTGTTTTTTTGTGACCTCAAACCCACCCTGTGGTTTTTTGGGGCTAGTTATTGTTACCTCATATCCACCCTGTGGGGTAGTGGCTAGTTTTTGTCATCTATCCATCCTGTGGTGGTAGTGGTAGTTTTTGTTCCTCATATCCACCCGTGGAGGTAGGGGGTAGTTTATTGTGTACCTCATATCCTTTCCTGTGGAGGGTTTGGGAAAATTTTTTGTGACCCTTCCATCCTGTGGAGGGTTAGGGCTAGTTTTTGTACCTCATATCCTTCCGGGTGGATGGTAGTGGCTGTTTTTGTCCTCATACCCTTCCTGTGGAGGGGTAGTGGCTGGGTTTATTTTTTTACCCTAAAAAACCAAACCCTGTGGTTTGGTAGGGGGTATTTTTGGGGGTCCTCAATCACCCGTGGGGGGGTTAGTGGCTAGTTTTTTGTGTACCTCATATCCACCCTTGGAGGGGTTTTTAGGGGTATTTTATTGTGAAAACCTCTTTTCCATCCTGGGAGGGTTTTGTGGTTTAGTTTGTGAAACCTAAACCCCAATCCTGGGGGATGGTAGGGGTTTAGTTTTTTTACCTCAAATCCACCCTGTGGATGGTAGGGGGTAGTTTGTGTACCTCATATCCATCCTTGGATGGTAGTGGTTTAGTTTATTGTGAAACCTAAAACCCACCCCCGGGTGGATGGTAGTGGCTATTTTATTGTGTCCCTCTACCCATCCGTGGAGGGTAGTGGCTGTTTATTGTGACCCCCTTACCCAAACCGGGGGAGGGTTTTGGCTGGGTTTATTTTTGTACCTTTTACCCAACCCTTTGTGGAGGGTTTGGGGCTATTTTTTGTGTACCTCATACCCATCCGGTGGAGGGTTTAGTGGCTGTTTTTTGGCCTCATATCCATCTGTGGAGGGTAGTGGCTTTTTTGTGTACCTCATACCCCATCTGTGGATGGTTTTTGGTAGTTTATTGGGTACCTCTTACCCACCTGGGAAGGGTTTGGGGCCCTAGTTTATTGTGTCCCCTTTTATATCCATCCGGGGATGGTTTGGGGTTAGTTTATTGTGCCCCTCATATCCATCCTTTTGGGATGGTAGTGGTTTTGTTTATTGTGTCCTCATATCCATCCTTGGAGGGGTTAGTGGCTAGTTTTTTTTGTCCTCAAAATCCTTTCCTGTGGAGGGGTGTGGCTTGTTTATTGTGACCTATACCCAACCCTGTGGATGGTAGTGGTGTTTATTGTGAAACCTCTTTTCCCTTCCTGTGGAGGGTAGGGGGCAGTTTATTGTGTACCTCTACCCCCTGGGAGGGTAGGGCTATTTTATTGTGTACCTAATATCCATCCTGTGGATGGTAGGGTTTGGGTTTATTGTGTCCCCTTTTACCCCATCCTGTGGATGGTATGGCTATTTTTGGTGTCCCTTTCATATCCATCCTTTGGAGGGTTTGGGGTTATTTTATTGTTTACCTCTATCCTTTCCTGTGGATGGAAAGTGGCTAGTTTTGTGTACCTCATTATCCTTTCCTGGGATTTTTAGTGGCTAGTTTATTGTGTTCCCTCAATCCACCCTGGGGAGGTAGTGGCTTTTTTAAATTGTGTCCCCTTTTTTCCCCCTGGGAGGGTAGCGGCTATTTTAAATTGTGACCAATACCCACCCTTTTGGGGATGGTAGTGGCAGTTTATTGTGTCCCTCATATCCATCCTGTGGATGGTATGGCTTTTTTTTGTGTACCTCAACCCATCCTGTGGGGGTTTAGTGGCTAGTTTATTGTTTTCCCTCAACCCAACCCTGTGGATGGTAGTGGCTAGTTTTTGTACCTCATACCCAAATCCGGGTGGTTTGGTAGGGTTTGTTTATTGTGAAACCTAATATCCATCCTGTGGATGGTAGGGCTGTTTATTGTTTTCCCTCATATCCATCCTGGGGGATGGTAGCGGGTTTATTTTTGTGCCCTCATACCCACCCTTTGGGGGAAAGGGTAGTTTATTGTGACCTCATATCCACCCTGTGGATGGTAGTGGCTTTTTTTATTGTGACCTCAACCCTTCCTGTGGAGGGGTATTTTGGGTGTTTATTGTGTACCTCAAATCCACCCTTGGTTTGGAGTGGCTAGTTTTTGGCCCCTTCATTTTCCATCGGGGGGTGGTATTTGGGTTTTTTGTGTACCTCATACCCTTTCCCTTTGTGGTTGGTAGTGGCTTTTTTTTTGTGTACCTCATATCCACCCTTGGAGGGTTAGGGCTTTTTTTGACCTCATACCCCATCCTTTGGATGGAAATGTGTTTATTGTGACCTCACCCCATCCTGTGGATGGTAGGGGGTAGTTTTTGGTCCCCTTAAAATCCATCCTGGGGGGGCCCCCCAAACCCCACCTGGGGGGGGGGGGGGAAAAAGTAGTGGTGGGTTTGTGCCCTCTTACCCAATTTCCTGTGGTGGTATTTGGTAGTTTTTGGTTCCTATATCCCCCTGGGATGGTAGTGGCTATTTTTTGTGAAACCTCATATCCATCCTTTGGTTGGTGGGTGGCTATTTTTTGTGTACCTAAATTCCATCCTGTGGAGGGTAGTGGCTTAGTTTGTGACCTCATTTTTCCTTTGGTGGAGGGTAGTGGCTATTTGGGGCCCTCATTTTCCATCCCTTGTGGGGTAGTGGCTAGTTTTTGTGTCCCTATATCCATCCTGTGGATGGTATTTGGCTAGTTTATTGTGTTCCTAATATCCACCCTGTGGATGGTAGTGGCTAGTTTTTGTTCCTCTTATCCATCCTGGGGTTTGGGTTAGGGCTTTTTTGTGACCTCATATCCACCCTTTGTGGATGGTAGGGGAAAGTTTTTGTTACATCATATCCATCCTGGGGGATGGTAAGTGGTTTGTTTTTGTCCCCTTTCAACCCTTCCTGGGATGGTAGTGGCTAGTTTATTGGGTCCCTCATATCCATCCTGTGGATGGGGTGGGGGGCTGTTTATTGTTTTACCTAAATATCCATCCTGTGGATGGAAAGGGCAAATTTATTGGCACCTCATTTTCCTCCTGTGGATGGTAGGGGCTTTTTTTATTGTGCACCTTATCCATCCTGGGGGGATGGTAGTGGCTAGTTTATTTTTGGAAACCTCATATCCACCCTGTGGATTTTTGTGGCTTTTTTTTTGTGCCCCTTCATATCCACCCTGTGGATGGTAGGGCTAGTTTATTGTGACCTCATATCCATCTGGGGGAGGGGTAGTGGCTAGTTTTTGTTACCCTCATATCCCCCGTGGATGGTAGGGGCCCTAGTTTTTTTTGGGAACTCATATCCATCCTGTGGAGGGTTTGGGCTATTTATTGGGGCCTATTCCATCCTGTGGTTTGGTGTGGCTAGTTTATTGTGCCCCTCTTTATCCACCCTTGTGGTTGGTAGGGCTGGTTTTATTGTGACCCATTTTCCCACCCTGTGGAGGGTAGGGGGATTTTGTGTCCCTTTTCCCAAATCCTGTGGATGGTGTGGTGGTTTTTTGTTTTAACTCATACCCACCCTGTGGTTTGGTAGCGGCTATTATTGTGTACCCATTCCACCCTGTGGAGGGTTTAGTGGAAGTTTATTTGTACCTCTTATCCATCCTGTGGGGGGTAGGGGCCCTATTTTTTGTTTTACCTCAAAATTCCACCCGGGTGGAGGGTTTAGTGGTATTTTTGTGTCCCTCATATCCCCCTGGGGGAGGGTAGTGGTGGTTTTTTTTTTACTCTTTCCATCCTGGGGAGGGTAGGGCAGTTTATTGTGTACCTCTACCCCATCCTGTGGAGGGTTTAGGGCTAGTTTTTTGTGTCCCCTCATTTTCCATCCTGTGGATGGTAGTGGTTGTTTTGGGGTACCTCATATCCATCCTGGGGATGGTAGGGCATTTTTTGTGTACCTCTTTATCCATCCTGTGGAGGGTTTGTGGCTAGTTATTGTTTCCCTCTTATAAAACCTGTGGTTGGTAGTGGCTGGGTTTATTGTGTCCCTCATATCCTCCGGTGGAGGGAGGGCTATTTTTTGTGTCCCTTCATTTCCACCCTGTGGTGGTGGGGGTAGTTTTGTGTACCTCTTTCCACCCTGTGGAGGGTTAGTGGTTATTTTGTGTACCTCAAAATCCATCTGTGGATGGAAAGTGGTTTGTTTATTGTGTACCTAATATAAAAATTTGTGGAGGTAGTGGCTAGTTTTATTGTGTCCCTTTATCCACCCCTTGGATGGAGGGGGTATTTGTTTTCCCTCTTTCCATCTGTGGAGGGTAGTGGTAGTTTGTTTTCCCCTCTTTCCCCTGTGGAGGGTTAGTGGTTGGGTTTGTTTTCCCCATATCATCCTGTGGATGTGTGGGGGCTTTTTTTTGTGTACCTCATACCCAATTTGTGGGGTAGTGGTAGTTTATTGTTTTACCTTTACCCATCTGTGGATGGTGTGTAGTTTGGGGACCTCATATCCACCCTGGGGATGGTAGGGCTTTTTTTTGGAAACCTCATATCCTTTCCTGTGGATGGTAGGGGCTAGTTTTTGTCCCTTTCATATCCATCTGGGGGAGGGGTTTTTATTATTTTGGGTTATGTTTATTGTGTACCTCAAAACCCATTGGGGGATGGTAGTTTATTTGGTACCTCTTTCCCCCTTGTGGTGGAAAGTGGCTAGTTTTTTGTGTACCTCTATAAACCCTGTGGAGGGTTTAGGGCAAATTTAGGGGGGCCCAAACCTCTTATCCATCCTGTGGTTTGGTAGGGTTGGTTTTTGTGAAACCTATTTCCATCCTGTGGGGGTTTGTGGCTTTTTTAAATTGTGCCCCTCTTATCCCCCTTGGGGATGGTAGTGGGCTGGTTTTTGTGTACCTCATATAAATTTTGGGGAAATGGTAGTGGCAAATTTTTTTGGGGCCCCTTTTTTTGTATTTTCCAAACCCTGTGGAGGGTTTAGGGGGTTATTTTGTTTTCCTTTCATATCCACCCTGTGGATGGTAGTGGTTTTTTTTATTGTGAACCAAAATCCTCCTGTGGGATGGTAGTTTTTTAGTTTTTTGGGTTACCTCATATCCTTTGTGGGGGGTAGGGTATTTATTGTGTACCTTTATCCATCCTGTGGAGGTAGGGGCTATTTTTTGTGTCCCCTTTCTTTTCCCCTTCTGGGGTTGGTATTGGTATTTTTGGGGGTCCCTAATATCCCCCGGGGTGGAGGGTAGTGGTTAGTTTATTTTGTCCCTTTATATCCATCCTGTGGTTGGTGTGGTTTAGTTTATTGTGTACCTAATCCCCCTGTGGGGTTTAGTGGCTAGTTTATTGTGTCCCTATACCCAAATCCTGTGGAGGGTAGGTGGGCCTATTATTGGGAATTTTTATTTATTTTTACCTCTTTTTCCATCCTGTGGATGGTAGTGGCTATTTTTGTGTACCTCATATCCCCCTGTGGTTTGGTGTGGCTAGTTTTGGGGTACCTCTTATTTTTTCCTGTGGATGGTAGGGGGCCTAGTTTTTGGGGTTTTTAACCTCTTATCCACCCTGTGGATTTTAGTGGCTAGTTTGTGTACCTCATACCCCATCCTGGGGAGGGTTTAGTGGTTTGTTTTTGTAAACCTTATATCCACCTGTGGTGGATTTGGGCTATTTTTTTTTTTGTCCCTATACCCACCCTGTGGATGGTAGTGGCTATTTTTTGTGTCCCTCATATCCATCCGTGGATGGAAAGTGGCTATTTTTTTTGTGACCTTTTATCCATCCTGGGGTTGGTAGGGCCCTATTTTATTGTGTCCCTTTCTTATCCCATCCTGTGGATGGTAGTGGCTAGTTTATTGTTTTACCTCATATCCATCCGGGGGGATGGTAGGGGCTAGTTTTTTGGTGTACCTCATACCCCACCCTGGGGGTTTTGGTAGCTTTTTTAGTAACCCTTATTCCATCCATCAAGTCATTTTATTTGAAACCCAACCCTTTTTGGGGGCCTGGCCCTCAAACCACCCGTAAGGTTACCGGGAAACCCAAAGCAAACCCGGGCCCCACTAAAACTTCAGTCAGTATTGAAACCCAAGCCTAACCCTGGCCACTAAAACATCAGGCATTTCTTGAAAACCAAGCCAAAGGGCGGGCCCACTAAAACATAAAGTCAGTACTTGTAACAACCCAAAGGGTTTCCCACTACAACATCAGTCATTTCTTGTAACCAAGCCTAAGCCGGGCCACTACAAAAATCTTTTCAGTTTTTTGAAACCCAAGCTAAGCGGGCCCACTACAACTTCAGTCAGTACTTGTAACCAAGCCTAAGCCGGGCCACTACAACACAGTCAGTATTTTGTAACCAAACCTAAGCCGGGCCACTACACATCAGTCAGTACTTGAAACCCAACCCTAAGCCTGGCCACTACAACATCAGTCAGAAATTGAAACCAAAAACCAAAGCCTGGCCATTTAAAACACCCGGTTCAGTACTTGAAAACCAACCCTTAAGCCGGGAAAACTAAACTCAGCCCATTTCCTTGAAACCCAACCCAAACCCTTTGGCCACTACAACATCAGTCAGTACTTGTCCCCCAAACCCTTAAACCCTGGCCACTAAAACATCAGCCCGTATTGTAAAAAACCCTAACCCGGGCCCACACAACCCCAGTCAGTACTTGAAAACCCCAACCCCTTAAGCCTGGCCACTACAAAAATCAGTCAGTATTGTAACCAAGCCTAAGCCGGGCCCAATAAAAACTCGGGTCAGTACTTTTTAAACCACCCCTAAGCCGGGCCCACTACAACTTTCAGTAAAGTTTTGAAACCCAAACCCTAAGCCGGGCCCCACTAAAAACCTTTCAGTCAGAATTGAACCAAGCCAAAGCCTGGCCACTACAACCATCAGTCAGTACTTGAAAACCAACCCTTAAGCCGGAAAAATTAAAATCAAAGTACTTGAAAACCAAAGGGCCTAAGCCGGGCCACAAAACACAGTCAAAATTGGGAAAAGCCTTTAAGCCTCCCACTACCATCATTCAGTTTTGGAACCAAAGTTTAACCCGGGCCACTACAAATCAGCCCAGTACTTGTAAAACCCAAAGTTGGCCACTAAAACATCAGTCATTTACTTGAAAACCAACCCAAAAGCCTGGCCACTAAAAATCAGTCAGTACTTGAAAACCAAGGGCCTAACCCGGGCCCCACTACAACATCAGTCAGTACTTGTAACCAACCCTAAGCCTGGCCACTCCCAACATCAGTCAGTTTTGAAACCAAGCCAAAGGGCCTGGCCCTAAAACATCAGTCAGTACTTGAAAACCAACCCTTAAGCCTGGCCACTCCCAACATCAGTCGTACTTGTAACCAACCCAAAGGGCCGGGCCCACTAAAACACAGTCGGGATTTTCCAACCCAAAGCCTGCCACTCCCTTTCAGCAGTATTTGGGAACCCCCTTAACCCTGGGCCACTAAAAACTTCAGTCGTTCTTTGCCCAAAGCCTAAGCGGGCCACTAAACTTCGTCATACTTGTAACCCAAAATTTTAAGCCTCCCATTTACAACTTCAGTCAGAAATTGAAACCCAACCCTAAGCCTGGCCACTACAACATCAGTTTTACTTGAAACCCCAACCTAAGCCTGGCCATTTACAACACGTCTTATTGTAACCAACCCTTAGCCGGGCCCACTACAACATCGCAGTACTTGTAACCAACCCAAAACCCGGGCCCACTCCCAACATCGTAGTACTTGTAACCAAGCCTAAGCCGGGCCACTAAAACATCGGGGGGGGTTTCAGTATTTTGAAAACCAACCCTAACCCGGGCCCACAAACAACTAAATAAGTACTTGTAACCAAGCCTAAGCCGGGCCCACTACAACTCAGTCAGTATTTTGTCCCGGGGGCCTAACCTGGCCACTAAAACCATCAGTCAGTACTTGTCCCAACCCAAAACCCTGGCCCTACAACATCAGTCTTTATTTGTAACCAAGCCTAGCCTGGCCATTACAACATCAGTCAGTTTGGTAACCAACCCTTTAACCCGGCCACTACAACATCAGTCAGTATTTTGTAAAAAAACCCTAAGCCTGGCCATTTAAAACATCAGAAAGTTTTTTGAAAAACCAAGCCAAAGCCGGGCCATACAACATCATTTCAGTATTTTTAACCAACCCTAAGCCGGGCCACTACAACATCAGTCGGGTACTTGTAACCAAGCCAAGCCTGGCCACTACAACACCCGGGTCAGTACTTGAAACCCAACCCTTTAAAGCCTCCCCCTTAAAAACATAGCCCTTTCTTGAAACCCCGAAAAGGCCTGGCCCTCAACTTCAGCAGTACTTGAAACCAAAGCCTAAGCCGGGCCCACTACAACTTTGGGTCAGTATTTGGTAACCAACCCTAACCCTGGCCCTAAAACATCAGTAAAGTACTTGAAACCCAAACCCTAACCCTGGCCACTACAACTTTAGTCATTACTTGTAACCATGCCTAAGATTGGCCACTACAACATCAGTCAGACTTGAAACCCAAGCCTAACCCTGGCCACTAAACATCATCAGTTTTGAAACCCAACCCAAAGCCGGGCCCTACAACATCGTCAGACTTGTAAAAAAGCCTAAGCCGGGCCCCACTACAACATCAGTCAGTACTTGTAACCAAGCCTGGCCGGGCCCACAAAATCAGTCGTACTTGAAACCCAAGCCTAAGCGGGCCCACAAAACCCCATCAGTCAGTATTTTGGAAACCCAAGCCTAAGTCGGCTAACTTTCAGTAGTATTTTGAAAAACCAAAACCAAAGCCTGGCCACTAAAACATAGTCGTACTTGAAACCCAAAGGGCTAAGCGGGCCCAAAAAAAACACCCGTCAGTACTTGAAACCCAAAACCTAGCCGGGCCCACTAAAATTCAGTCCCCCCCCCCCCCCCCCCCCCGGAACTTGAAACCCAAAACCTAAGCCGGGCCCACTAAAACATCGGTCCCCCAAAACCCAACCCCCCCCCCTACTTGTTCCCAAAGGGTTTAAGCCGGCCACTACAACATCAGCCCAGTATTTGTAACCAAGCCTAACCCGGGCCACAACATCATTTCCATTTATTTTGTAACCAAGCCTAAGTCTGGCCACTACAACTTTCGGGTCGGGTCCCTTGAAAACCAAAAGCCAAAGTCTGGCTACAAAAATCAGTGGGGTACTTGTAACAAGCCTAACCCTTTGGCCACTACAAATCGTCAGTACTTGAAAACCAACCCTTTCCCGGGCCATTTCCCAACATCAGTCAGTACTTGAAACCCAACCCTAAGTCGGGGCAAATTTAAAATTCATCGGTATTGAAAACCCAAAGGGCCAAAGCCGGGCCCAAATACAAATCAGTCAGTATTGAAACCCAAAGTAAGTCGGGTTATACTTTCAGTGGGGTACTTGAAACCAACCCCAAAGCCTGGCCCCCAAAACTTTCGTCGTATTTTGGTAACCACCCCTAAGCCTGGCCACTACAAAAATCAGTCAGTCCCTTGGGAAACCAAGCCAAAGTCTGGAAAACAAACATCAGTCGGTACTTGTAACCAACCCTAAGCCTGGCCACTACAACATCAGTCAGTACTTGAAACCAAACCCTTTAAGTTGGACTGGGAAACACAAGTCTTTTCACATGCAATTTTGCTCCTTAAATGTACTTATTACGTTAAAGTTATCATATGTGACGATCTACTCAGTTTTAAATTCTGTATTCCTGTGACATTTAAACTTCAACTTACATCTTTTCATTTTTAGTAGCAAAAACCCATTAAAAAACCCAAATTTTGTTTTTGTCTTACAATTTAGAAATTTTGTGTCAAGTTTATTGGTAAAATCTTGCCCAGTTTTTGTAAAAGATTGTTTTCAAAAATGTTCCAAAGATTGTGATTGTGTAATGTTTCAGGAGGCTAAAAAAAACTTTGAAGATGGGTTTCCGTACAAGAGTTTGTGAGTGTCACTGACTCGCAAAACAGTGAGTTCCGCTAAGGGTAATTTACTGGAGTCGTTCGGGTTTAATATCAAAAGGGATTAGGGGAAAATTTCCTCGTGCCCCCTTTCTTCTGGGAAACACAATTTTTTTCTTTAAGTCCCTCTTTAGGAAGGGTTTCGCTTTGCTGTTCCAAGGGTTTGCTGGAATCTGGGGATTCCTTTTCGGAAAAGGGTTTTTTATAACCCGGAGTTTGGGTTTAAAACCCTTTGGGAATAAATACCCAAAAAATTGGTTTAGAAAGGGCCCTAAGAAAAACTAAGACATATTTATTTGAAAAAAGTTTCGGTCCTTTGGGGCCTTGATCTTTCTACCTCTGTATGTTTGAAGTGATCAAAGGGGCCCAGGACCGAAAAGTTTTCTAATAAATTGTTTATAGGTTTGCTTGCGTGTTTTTTTTCTAAAACCCCAAAAGGAGTTTTCCTGGAGACGGTTTCGGGGGGGCAACGCCCCCCCGGCTCGGTCTTTAGGCCGGGCTCATCGTGGATCAAGGGCTCATCACCAGGGTGTTATGCCCCGGGGAAAAAAAGTGAAAAAAAAAAATTATTGGCCCTTTTTTCGCAAGCGTAGTCTTCCATCAAAAAAACCTTTAAAGTCAACATTCGTGTTTGGGGCACCATTTTTTTCACCTGCGCCTTGGGGAAACCCAAAAATTTTTGGAAAAAGCTCCCCCTTTCATCATTCACGAAAACCAATTTTCGAGCCATTCCCGGGGGCCCTTGTTTGGGAAGAAAAATGTATTTCGCGGTTATTAGACCGGGAGTTTTTTTCCATAAAAAGGGCTCCAAAAAAACGCCCTGTGTCCCATAAAATGAAGGTCAGTGGGCGGGAGCTACCAAATTTGGAGTGTGAGGGGGGTTGTATTTTCCCCCGTTACGTCCGATGCCCAGCCATTGGGAAAAAAAGTCTTACAAAAACCCCCGGGCTTATAAGCCGCGAAATACGATACATGAGGGCAAATCAGACAAATTTGGGCCCAGTTTACTAGGGGACCACTGCCCAATATTCCAACCCCAAAGGAAGCAAACGAATTTCCCTTCCCCTTTCAGCCATAAGAACATAAGAAAAAGGAACACTGCCCGCGGCCTGTTGGCCCATACTAGGCAGGTTTCCTTTACATTCATCCCCCTAACAAAAAATTTTCCAACCAGGGTTTTCAAAGCCCCCCCAAGAAATAAGCTTTGATGTGGGAAAATCCCAATCAAATCCCAAAAACCCCCCCACTCATGTACCTTTATCCAAACCCAAAAATTTTAAACTACCCAAAGTCCTAGCCCAATAACCCCAATAGGTAGGGCTGTTCCCCCTACCCTATTTCCAAACCCCAAAACTTTCCCTTTGTCCTTTCTAAATCTTAAAATTATCTAAATTTTAAAACCCCTACTGCGGGTTTTCTCTTGGGGGGAGACCTTCAAGACCTTGTTTAAAATCCCTTTATTAATTAAATTTTCTTCCCCTTATACACTTCGATCAGGTCCCCCTATTCTTGGGCTAAAAAGCGAATGTAACTTAAGACTTTTAATCTTTTTTATTAAAGGGAAAATTTTTTAAGGTATGTTTTAAATTTTGTCAACTACGCTGAAAGTTTTTCTAAAAGAATTTATGTCCCTTCTGTAATTTTGGAGAAACCCGAAAATTTAGCTGCATTTAAACTAGGTGAGGCCAAAAAGATGTTAAATGCTGCAGTAGACCCTTGGAACCCTTTTGTTGCTTAAATTCTTGTAAAATCCCATAATTATTTTCCCTTTTTACTTAAAGCTTTTGGCATTGCTGTCTTGGTTTTAAAGGGTTTTGCTTACCCTAACCCCCCAAAATCCCTTTTCGCCAACTGTTTTGGCTAAGTTCTACATTATTTAAAATTATAAGGGCTAGGGTTAAAGGGGGACTCCCAAGCTTTCAGAACCTTGCATTTTTCTACTTGAAGCATTTGCCACTTTTTCACCAAAAGTTTGAGTTTGTCTTAAAAACCCCCTGAAAATTCCCTAAAAAAACTTCGTTTGAATCAAATTTTCCTAACCCATTTTTGTGTCATCGGCGGGAAATTTTCTCATATCAATAGTAATTCCCTTTATAAGATCATTGATATATATTTAAACAAAACCCGGGCCCCGACTAAACCCTGTGGGAAAGCCACTTGTTAAAAGGTCCCATCGGATTTAACCCCCTTTATGGAAACTCTCGCTTCCCGTCAGTGAGCCATGACTCGATCCCCGAGAGCACTTTTTCCCCCAAAAGCCATGAGCTGCCCCTTTTTTTTAAAAGTCTATGGTTTCGGAACTTATCAAAAAAGCCTTACTAAAATTTTAAGAAAAATAATATCAAATTCTTTTTTCGTGGTCAACAAAACCCCAAAAACTTTACGAAGGGAAAATTAAAAAATTAGTTAGAAAAAAGCCCCCCCTTGTGAATCCATGTGAGTTCAAATTTAAACAAGCTATGCTTATCGAGATGGTTCTTATAATCTCAGCTATAATTGACCTAGTAATTTTCCTTTCAATTGAGGTTTAGGCTTATTGGGCGGTTAATTTGCCCCCCCCCCGGTTTTAAAGACTTGTCCCTGTTTTAAAAATTGGAATTACTTAGCCAACTTTCCCCTATAGACACTACACCCTGTTTGAAAAGATAAATTAAAAAAAAAATTTGTTTTAAAGGTTACCCGAGTTCCATTTTCATTCCTTAAAAACCCTTGAAAAAAAAACCTCATCAGAACCCGGTGACTTAAATTTTTCTTCAGTCCCGGGCTATCTGTTTACAACCTTTCACTAGGGGACTGTGATGTTACATAATTTAAAAATTTTTTTTTGGCCCACTATAAAAAAATTAAATTTCTGGAAAAATTTTTTTGTGTATTCCTGTTTTAAAAAAAGAGAGAAAATAAATTTTTTTAAAAACGAGCACAATTCTTTTTCTTTTCAGTAAGGGGGCCCCCTTGTTAAATTTTTAAGGGGGCCTAAATTTTTCTCTGACTTTTTGCTTAGACCCCGGAAAAAAAACTTTTTTAAAAAGTTTTTTTAAACCCTAGCAACTTTAATTTCATAGTCCCTTTTAGCTTTTCTTGTCCCCTTTTTTTAAGTCCCTTTAATGTCAACATACTGATTCTTGATGACCCTCACCTCTTTTGATTCGCCTATAAATTCCTTTTTATGCCCCCAGTAGATTTTTGAGCCAAATTTTTATCCATTTTGGGTCATTTCTATTTGATCTAAAATTTTTTATAGGGCAAAAAACGTTCTTTGTGCAGCTTTTATAGTGTTCAGGAAAAAAGGTCATATTGAAGCCTTCCCTTTGTTACCCAGTTAAACAGATGATAAGTGTTCTCTAAGCCCCTCGAATTTTGCTAAACGAAAATCTGGGACTGTTACGGGGGTTATCCCCAATCATACTTCCATTTAATTCTACCCGTAATTGAAATTTTTGGTGCTAGCACCCCGTTCCTCTGAAAAATTTAAAAATTTTTAACAAGGGATTTTATTTTTTTTGCCAGAATAAGTCAAGCAGGTTATTTTTCCCCTTTTAAAAGGGTTTTGTCACAAACTGCTTCCCCCCCAAAAAAAATCCCGAATTTCTTCTAAAAAGTCGTTTTTGATTTAAAAATTTCCCCGTCAAGAAAAAACCAATCAATATGATTTTAAAATTAAAATCTCCCGGAAATTTCTACATTATCGTGCCTTGTGGCCTTAAAAATTTTTCCCCCCAAGGGTCTCCCTTGTCCTATTAAAATTTGGGGGGGGTTTATACACCCAAAAAAAACAGTTTTTTATGCCCCTCTGAAAATTCTAAACCAGTTTTGTATGTGTTATTCAGATTAATACCCCTTTTTATGCAAAAGTTCAAGCCCCCCCCTCCCCCCTACAATGCCCCCCCACCCCCCTTCCCGATACTTCTATTTTATTGGAAAAAATTTAAAACCCTGAAAGTGACATTCCACAGGATGTCCCCCACTTTTTGGGGTTAAACCAGTCTCAGTTAAGGCAAATACCTTTTAATTTTTACCTGCAAATAGCCTAATCTCAACTCGTCCAAACTTATTCCCAGCATACGGCCCAAATTTTTTAATAAACATTGAAAGACTTCCTTTTCTTTACCCACCCGCTATTTCTGTTTTTTTTTACTAAAAACCCATTCTGTCCTTATCACCCAGTGTCACTGGCTTTTCAATATTACCTCGTTTTTGCCCTTTTAGTTCCCCCAGAACTCATAATATTACTACATGGGGCCTTTACTGTTTTCCTGCCAAAAAACCCTTTCCCCTAATAAATTCCCAGTTTTAAAATTTCCCAACAGTCCCCCCAATGAGTTGCCCGTGTACCCCCCCCCCCCCCAGGACCTAGATAAGTGAACCCCATCCCCGGCATACATGTATTTCGAAAAGAAGAGGCCCCAGTTGTAATGAATTTTTACTGCTTTTCCCCCTTTCATATTTTTTTCCCGCCAGCATTGACACCAATTTTCCCTGGACAAAATTTTATTTCCCAAATCCCCCTTTCCTTTTCCCAAAAAACCCTTTTTGACGGGTTCCCCCTTCCCCCCTAATTATTTCTATTGCTGACCTATACCTGTAATCAGGTCTTCCCCCTATGTTGCCAACTCGTTGCCTTTCCCGCACTGAGACAGATAATAGGATTACTCCCATTACCCCTCATGAGTCAAACCCGAAGCTAACCCAAAAATCCTCCATCCCAGCCCCAGGAAAAACAAAACCCCCTGTTTCCCACTCCCCCCCCCTTCCAAACAGAACGCCCCCATCCAAATACCCAAAAATTTGGGTATCCCCCCAACAACTCCCCCCCCCAATTTCTTCCCTTCCCTTTATGTCGTTCGTCTGAAAGTTCCCAGAGTGTCTCATTTGTGGGTTTGGGACGGGGAATGTATTTGATGTTTTCACAAAAGTTTCCACGGGGAGTCTCTTTCTTCTTTTTATCGGGTTTTTACCTTTCCCTTCGTCTTCTTTATCGTCAAAATTTCGTTCCCCGCTGTCCTCACTGGGCCAGTTTCCTTTCTTGACCCGAGGGTCAAAAAGGAGGGCTACTACGAATTTCTTGTTTTCCTCGGTCAGTCGCCGAATCTCAATTTTTTCGCCACCTCAATTTTTCCTTTAAACTGTTGGTAAAGTTTCTCGGTGGGGGCTCTTGCTTCAATTTGTTTGAGGCGCGCAAAACCGGGCTTACAGTGCTAAGAAAACGTACCATGACTAAGTACACGTCGATGCCCTACCCGGGGTCCCCCTCCCCCACCTGTCAGCATGTTGTTCCACCTCTGCCCAAACAATGGCCCCTCTTCCATCCTCAAACCCCAGGACCCAAAGTTCACCTCATCACATCGATCCTGAGGGTTAAAAAAGCCTTAGAAGTTTGGGTAAAAGGAAACATTGTAACGGGAAACCCCCGCCCTGCGGCATCGGGGAAAAAGAAAACGGCAGATGATGCAGCCCAAAGGGAGCAAAAGACTTGGGGTTTGGGTTACGTCCCAAACAGCCTACGGGCAGACCAAAATGGTTTGGGGGCCAGAGCCATGAAAAATTATGGGGGAGGTCTTAGGTGATACCCCATCTCAACAGTGGTACCCAGCAGCGGGCTCGGGAGAACACCCTCCATATGATAAATGGTCCAGAAACCCCAGTGTACCCCCATTTCCCTCGGTTCGTTTGGGCTTTCCCACAGCCAAGATGATGGTTGACAAGGTGAGGAGAAAGTGCCAGTACTGTCGGCACGTTGCCCCGGGCCCCTAACACACTATTTCTGGGGGTGCGAAGGGTTTAAAATGAGGGCACTCCGCAGGCAAAATAGGGGGGATATTCCCCCCCGAAAAGGACCCATAGAGGGCTGCGACCCCAATTGTGTTCCCTTTGGAAATCAAAAGAACCCGACAAGTGTTAAAATGTGATAACGACAATCCCCCTCCTCGCTAGTGTTTATAGTTTGGGAGTACTTTTGGTGTTGTCGCTTATGAGATGCCCAGTTTAACTGACAGAAATGCTTGGGGCAGCATCGTCGCATCATTGTAGAAAACCCTTTTTCCCTTTGGGGGCCAGAGAGGGTCATGCAAGGGTTGAGACCGTGCCAGGGTACGGGCTTGGCGAAAATTTTTAAAAACCCCAAATTTTACACACACTTCAACTCCATATTGTTTAAGGGTAAAGGAACAATGGGTCTCCCCCAGGGCTGAGGGATGACCACCCCCAAAATTCAAAGGGGGATTGGGGCTGTTTCATTTGTCTTTTGAGTATCTTCTGTTCTATCAACTTTTTTGTACTCGATTTTAAGAAGCTAATGTGTAGGCGAAACGTTTCGAAATAGATACCTAAAAAGTTGCATGTCTTACCCAACAATGGATGAGGCGCCTGGGTTTTAGTGTTCACTCTTGTAATGTGTTTGTGTAGTTTTAACAGGGGGGGACTAAGTTTTTTGGGGAGGGTTTACTGTTTTTAGGAGGATTCTTGCTAAGAATTCGAGATGGTTTAAGCTGCCCTTGGTTTGTTTAATTGTATTCGAAAAGCGATCAGTGCTGATTCGAGGCACTTGGTTAGGAAATTAGTTTCTTGATCACAAATTGGGCGCCCCTGATTTCATGAGTGACGGGTGGAATTTCGGGTTTACACGGCGTTGTTAAAATTATCTTTCCCTAATGTGTAAATGTTTTCTTGGGGGGGGTGTGGGGTTTCTTGCTGTTTACTTTTGGAAGGCCCCGTCTTGATGGGCCAGTAGGCCCCCAGCAGTGTTCCCCCAGTGACTCTTACTGTGAGCTCGATGGGGAAAAGAACATCTTCGAGTCTTTGAGCGTACGCAGTTGTTTTTTTATAACAATACAGGCCCAGGACTCTAATGGACCGGTAAGATGCGAGCCAAAAAGGAGATCGATAGAAAAGTTCCAACAAAGGGGGCTTGTGTGAGCACTCCAAGCGACGACCAGAGGCTGGAATTGGACCGTAAGTGTACAACTCCCGGGTTTTGAGGCCGTACTGGACAAGGCAGCAAATTTGGGTTTCCCTGTTTTCCCCCATAGTTCAGGCGTGTAATAAGTTTTTAAAACTTATTAAAAGAGCATAGAAAATAGTACTAAATGGTATACAATACGCCAGATGTTTTTGACACAATGCAAATCTGGGGTTCTTTATTTGTGACATTTCCCCCTCCAGGGGGTTAATCAAGGGCATTATGTGGGGTGGGAGATGCACATGTAACAAAGCCTAGCAGAATCCCGGAAACTGTGCAGGTTTATGTTTTTGAGACATTGTAGAATTTTTTTACAAGAAAAGAGTAGGTCCCTTTTGGGGAGACGATTGATGTAATGAGCAATCGTTGGTTACCACCATGGCTGTCTGCTAGGATAATCAGAACCACAGAAGCTGTGTGACAGTACTCTCGACATCACAGCCACGTGTACCATACATAACATATTAACGTGTTAATAGGCTTGTATACATTGAAAATTAATGTCTTTTGCTGTCAGCCTTCATATTTTTTTGTGATTAGTGGGTAAAAAAGTATCTTTTAAATTTTTGCAAATTAAAGCCGTTTAGGTTAGGAAATTAGACACATTTCTAGGTTAATATTAAGAGAAGGATAAAATGTGTTATCCAGTGTTCTCCCTGGATATAGTATGTAATTTATGTATTTATTTGTGAGATTTAAAGCAAAGTTGGATGAGGAACAGCCAGTGGCCTGCGCCCCCCCGTACCTAGCTTATGCCTAGGTTCAGTACCTAGCTTCATGTACCTAGGTTCAGTGCCTAGCTTCAGTACCTAGCTTTCAGTAGTGCTAGCTTCAGTACCTAGCGTTCTAGTTCCTAGTTCATCATCCTAGCTTCAGTACCTAGCTTCTAGTTCAGTGCCTAGCTTCAGTACCTAGGTTCAGTACCTAGGTTCAGTACCTAGGTTCAGTACCTAGCTTCAGTACCTAGCTTCAGTACCTACTTCCTCCTCTTTTCAGGTCTCCCCTCCTTCCTCTTACCCCTCCTAAACTTCTCTGTTTCCTTTCTCTTGAGAATTCTCCTCTTTCGCTTGCCTTCTCTTCTTTCCTATTTATTTTTCCACTTGTTTCCATCCTTCTTGTAATCGTCTCTTTGTGCCTCTTTCTCTGCCTCCTCTTTTTGTCAGAATCTTCTCTTTGTCTTCCTCTTCCTTCATTCATTTCTTTGTCTTCCTGCTCTGTCTTGTCTCCTTGTTTATACTCGTGTTGACCCTGGCAGCTTCCTACCCTGGCAGCTTCCTACCCTGGCAGCTTCTTTCTGCTACTCTACCTGGCAGCTTCCTACCCTGGCAGCTTCCTACCCTGGCAGCTTCCTACCCTGGCAGCTTCTTTCCCTGGCAGCTTCCTACCCTGGCAGCTTCCTACCCTGGCAGCTTCCTACCCTGGCAGCTTCCTACCTGGCAGCTTCTACCTGGCAGCTTCCTACCCTGGCAGCCTTCCTACCTGGCAGCTTCTACCCTGGCAGCTTCTACCCTGCAGTTTTACCTGCAGCTTCTTACCCTGGCAGCTTCCTACCCTGCAGCTTCCTACCCTGGCAGCTTCCTACCTGGAGCTTCCTACCCTGCAGCTTTTTACCCTAGCTCTTCTACCCTGCAGCTTCCTTACCCTGGCAGCTTTCCTACCCTGGCAGCCCTTCCTTTCCCTGGCGCCCTTCCTACCCTGGCAGTTCCTACCCCGGCACTTCCTACCCTTTGGCAGCTTCCTTCCTGGACTTCTAAACCCTGGCAGCCTTTTTACCCTGGGAGCCTTTTTACCTGGAGCTATCCTACCCTGGACTTCCTACCCTGGCACCTCCACCTGGAGCTTCCTTTCCCTGGCAGCCCTTCTACCCTGCAGCCTTCCTACCCCCGGAGCTTCCTACCTGGCAGCTTTTTACCCTGGCAGCTTCCTACCCTGCAGCTTCCTACCCCGGCAGCTTCCTACCCTGGCAGCTTCCTATCCTGGCAGCCTCCTACCCTGGCAGCTTCTACCCTGGCAGCTTCCTACCCTGGCAGCTTCCTACCCTGGCAGCTTCCTACCCTGGCAGCTTCCTACCCTGGCAGCTTCCTACCCTGGCAGCTTCCTACCCTGGCAGCTTCTTACCCTGGCAGCCTCCTACCCTGGCAGCTTCCTACCACGGTAGTCTTCCTGACCCTGGTAGCCTCCTACCCTGGTAGCCTCCTACCTGGCAGCTTCCTACCCTGCAGCTTCCTACCTGGCAGCTTCCTACCCTGGCAGCTCCTACCCTGGCAGCTTCCTACCCGGCAGCTTCCTACCCTGGCAGCTTCCTACCCTGGCAGCCTCCTATCCTGGCAGCTTCCTACCCTGGCAGCCTCCTACCCTGGCAGCCTCCTATCCTGGCAGCCTCTGGTATCAAAGGAAGCCTCAGGTTTGCATCACGTACTCTGGTCTGCTGCCTTCCTCTGCTCTGTTGGTCTCCGGAAGAGACGATCACTTATCGGTTCTCGACCTCTCTGATTGGTCCGTCTGCTTGCCCCCCCCCACATAAAACACACATACACACAACACACACACACACACACACACCACACACACACACACACACACACACACACACTGAAGAGACGGGGCCAGGAGCTATGTATCGACCCCCTGTAACCACAAACAGGAGAATACAACTAGGTAAGTACACACACACACAGGGGGGACATGATAGCGACATAAAAATTACTGAGAGGAATTGACAAGGTGGACAAAGACAGGATGTTCCAAGATTGGACACAGCAACAAGGGGACACAGTTGGAAGTTGAAGACCAGATGAATCACAGGGATGTTAGGAAGTATTTCTTCAGTCACAGAGTAGTCAGGAAGTGGAATATTTTGGGAAGCAGTGTAGTGGAGGCAGGACCCATCATAGCTTTAACAGAAGGTTGTTTTGCTCAGGTTAGGGGGGTCCCCCCTAGTAGCTACCAGGAAGAGGCGGGGAGGGCTCGGATCGACCCCCGAAACCTCCACAGTGAGTACACACACGGATATTGAGAGAGGAGAGAAAGCTGAAGGGGAGCGAAGAAGAAATAAAGAAAAAGGAGGAGAAAATCACGAGAAAAAACTGAAGAAATGGGAAAAAAGAGAGAGGAATTAAGAGAAAGAAGACTGGGATGAGATACAGAAATTAGAACCCGACCTTTTAAATGGTACAATGCCCCGAAAGTAAAACCCAAACTCGGTTCGAACGTTAAGTAAACGGATTATAAGTGAAAACGTTTGGGGGACGAAGAGTGTGAGGGGCGGAAAGTGTAAATATGGATCTAATTTTAGAAGTTAAATGCAAAAGTTTCGCCCCCTTGACAACCCTTGTCAGTCTTATCGAGGCAGGCAAGACGCATGGTTTTTGTAATATAGCATATACAAATATGTTTTCAGGATTTTATTCAAGCATTTCAGGTTTTATTTAAAAAAAAGGGCAAGTTATTTTCCCCCGGGACAGTAAGTCACCGGGCGTAAATCACCCCGGGCGTAAGTCCCGGACTTAAGTCACCCCTGGATGGGGTAAAATTTGGGAGTTTTTTTTTCAGTAGGTGCGGGGTATCGTGGTGCTGGGCTACGTAGGTTTTGGGCTTCAGTAGGTATGGGCTATCAGTGGGTGCGGGGCCCTTCGGGAGGTGGGGGCTTCAGTATTTACTGGGCTTCAATAGGTGTGGCTATCAGGTGCTGGGCTATAGTAGGTGGGGGCTCTCAGTGGGTATGGGTTTCCCGTAGGTGCTGGGATCAGGGGTGTGGACTATCGTAGGTTGGGTATCAGGTGTGGGCCCTATAGTAGGGGTTTTTTGGGTCTCAGTAGGTACTGGGCTATCGTGGTGCGGGGCTTCAGTAGGTGTTGGGCTATCGGGGTGGGGGCTCTCAGTAGGTACTGGGCTTCAGAGGTGCTGGGTCTCAGTAGGTGCTGGGCTTCAGTAGGTATGGGCTATCAGGTGTGGACTATCATAATTGCTGGGTATCATAGGTCTGGGCTGTCAGTAGGTGTGGGCTGCTTTAGGTGGGGGCTCTAGTGGGTGCTGGGCTCTAGTAGGTATGGGCATCAGTCTTTGTGTACATTGGACACTGTTAATGACCTTTTTTGGTAAGAAGTTAAGCTCAGGTTTGGAAGTGCTGAAGGCTTGATTCTATCAGAGAATATTTGAGTGATACCAAAGTTAGTTTTGGTTCTTCGTTGTGTTTCGTCATTTGATACCATTGCTTGTTGATGGAAAAGGGTATCGACAAAGCTGGGGGGGACTGATCCCCTAAAATTTTCTTCGGGTCGAGGTAATCGCTTATATTCGACTGCAGGCCTTCTAAAAAGGGGCATTTTTGGTGTTGTGATTGCTGCACGCTTTTTGGGTGTTACTGCTTTTTTGTTTCGGGATGCCGGAGGGGTTCAATTTTATTTTTTTTGGTGTCGACTACCGCATGGTGGGCTGCTGACACAACGTTACTGAAGCCCGCCCAGTTCTTCTTATTCTCGATGAAGGATTTGATGGACTGTTGTGGCCTGGAAGAAGAACGAGTTTTTTGTCTTCTCTGGGTTTTGGGAGGTGGGGCCCTGTAAGAAGGGGGTTTTCTGTCGTTGTTTTTGGGTTTTGGGGGGGTGGGGCCCCTGTAAGAGGTCTTCTGTCTGTTGTTCTCTGGGTTTTGGAGAGGTGTGGCCTGTAAGAACGAGTCTTCTGTCTGTTGTTCTCTGGGTTTTGGAGAGGTGTGGCCTGTAAGAACGAGTCTTCTGTCTGTTGTCCTGGTTTTTGGGAGGATGTGCCTGTTTTATGAACGAGGTCTTTGTCTATGCTGTTCTCTGGGTTTGAGTATAGTCACACCTATAGATGGTCGATACTTGGTTATGGATGACTGTCGTGTGGGGGGAATTTTCACGGTTTTATTCTTGTTTGCAGATGCTGCTGGATAACTAAGAACATGGCGTGAGTTAACATATTTTTGGCGCGTAGATGAAGATGTGAGTCGTTGATGCATGCAACAGTTATTGGTGTTATAGAGCATGTAAATCAATGGCGGAACAAGTTGGATCAGAGGGAATTGAGGTGGGTACTTGTAACTCAATTCCCATGGGATACATAGGTCTCAGGACACTCCCAAAAAGAACCCGGGACGGGACGTGTACAGGGATTTATAGAGGAGAGTCTACAAATGCGGGACTTGGCAGCAGGCTACTGGCCCGTTCTTCTTGCCTGTGCTTATGACTCTTCAATACTGCGGTGCTTATACTCATACTGCCTAATAGAGACGAGCTTTCGACGGGACGTTTCGGTCCGAGCTTGATGATGTAATCAAGGGTGGCTTTGGTAAGTATTCACATACCGACAGGTTGGTAAGTAGATACCTACCCCGCAATCTGTCGGTATGTATACCATTTTGATATGAAGGGGACTTTGTAAATAGCCCTGTCGGACCGAAAACCGTCGTGGTAAAGTCCTCTCTTCCTGAATTTGTTTTCGTTAAGCCACTAGGAGGCGTAAGTCTACAATTAACGTACCTGTTTGCTCAATCTTGTAATTCGTCAACTATCCATTGTATTATACAAGCAGATAGAGATAGGTAACAGACTCGGTATCGAACTTAATGATCAATTTACTTCTCATAATTAGCCTGAAAGGACTGATTGAAGTGTCTGTGTGGGAGAAACGTTTATTCTATTAAGTTTCATTATGTTGCTTGTCTCAATCTTTATCGCTTGTTTACGTTTGTCGACGGACGGCTCAGCTGAGGTCATTACATAAATTAAGTTCTGTGTTAGACGTTATACTGAGAGAATCATGTAACTAACCCTGCGTCTAGAGAAACTCGTCCCATTTCTTCTGGCTAATAATAATAATGTGGTATGTGTTTACCCATTTGTACTACACGGATTTATAGTTGGCAGGGTGGCTTAGCTCCTGGACCCGCCTCTCCAGTCTGGGATCACCAGTACTGGTTGGTGTGAGCATGGAGCTCGGGATGCCATGTGTGGTTTGCCCTGTCCGAATAGTCTGTTCTATGTGTGTCTAGTACTCACCTTTATGTGGTGTTTGTAGGGGTAACGATCACAGCTCTGTCCCCCGTGTGTGTGTGGTGTAGTGTGTGTGTGTGTGTGTGTGTGTGCGTTGGTAAGCATATACAGAGCATGTCGTGTGTCCCCAACTTGGTTATGCAAGAGGAACTGATCAGATATGTATCCTCGTCTTGAATACTCTGTTCAAAAATTGTGTGTATGTGTGTGTGTGGTCTACTCAACCTTTATCCCCCCCCCCCCCCCCCCCCCCCCCCCCCCCCCCCCCCCCCCCCCCCCCCCCCCCAGGGTTGCAGGGGACGATTTACAACTAACTGTCCCATGTGTATGTATGGAAATGACATGCATAGGATCATGTACGTGTCCTCAGCTGTGTTTGCAAGGGATATGTATGCTGGAGTGGGTGAGGGCCGTTGTATCATAGAGAAAGTGATTCAGGCTGCGGCAGTGTCGTGGGTTGTGGTACACTTAGGGGGTTGAATATGGGATTATGGAAATGGGGTACAAGATGTGGGCTGGGCCGCGCCACCACGTCCATACAACAATATGAAGCAGTGAATGGTGTCTTATACTTAATATTGCTGCCCTGTAGGATTTACCACAGTGGTGTCACCACTGGAGGTATTGGTGGGAGGGGGTAATGGAGAGAGGTTTTTGTCGGGAGGGAGGGATATTGGATGGAGGTATTTGTGGGATGGGAGGGTATGGAGAGGTATTTGTGGGAGGGTGGTGTATGGAGAGGTAACTTTGTGCTGAAGGAGGGTATGTGTGAAAAGTATTTGTGGGAGGGAGGGGTTATGGAGTGGGTATTTGTGGGGGGAGGGGTATATGGAGAGGTAATTTGTGGAAGGAGGGGTATGAAGAGGTAATTTGTGGGAGGGTGGGGCTATGGGGGAGAGGTGGTATTTGTGCGGAGGTGGCTGTATGGAGTTCGGTATTTGTGGCGTGGGTGGGGTATGGAGAGACGGTATCATTGTGGGTGGCGTATATGGACGAGGTATTTGTAGGAGGGTATGGAGAGGTATTTGTGAGCAGGGCGTATGAGAAGGATTTGTTGGAGAGGGGTATTGGAGAGGTATTTGTGGGAGAGTGGGGGTATTGGAAGGGGATTTGTTGGGAGAGAGGGGTATGGAGTGGCATTTGTAGGGGAGGAGGGGTTGGGTTGGAGAGGGATTTGGGAAGGGAGGGGTATGGAGACGGTATATTTGGTGGGTGGAGGGTTTGGGCGAGGTATTTTGGGAGGGAGGGGTACGGAGAGGTATTTTTTGGGTGGGAGGGTAAGGGTATGTGAGAGGTATTTGTGGGAGGGAGGGGTATGGTGAGGTATGTTGGGGGAGGAGGGGTGTTTTGGAGAGGTATTAGAGGTGGGAGGAGGTTTGGATGAGTTATTAGGTGGGAGGGGAGGGGGTATGGAGGAGGTAATTTGTGGCTGAGGGGAGGGTGTATGGAGAGGTATTTGTGGCGAGGGAGGGGCTATGGAGAGGTATTAGTGGGAGGGAGAGGGTAGGAGGAGGCATTTGTGGGTGGGAGGGGTATGGGAAGAGACATTTGTGGGACGGAGGGGGTGGTATGGAGAGGTATTTGTGGGAGGGAGGGGTATGGAGAGGTATTTGTGGGAGGTGGGGTAAGGAGAGGTAATTTGTGGGAGGGAGGGGTATGGAGAGGTATTTGTGGAGGGTCCGGGGTATGGAGAGGTATGTGTGGGAGGGATGGGTATGCGAAAGAGGTATTTGTGGGATGGGTAAGGGTTATGGAGAGGTATTTGTGGGAGGGAGGGGTTATTGGAGAGGTATTTGTGGGAGGAGGGGTTTGGGAGGTATTTGTGGGATGGGAAGGGTATGGAGAGGTTTTTGTGGGAGAGGAGGGGGTTTGGAGTGGTATTTGTGGAGGGAGGGTTATGGAGAGGTATTTGTGAGAGGGGAGGGTACGGAGAGGTATTTGTGGGAGGTGGGGTATGGGAGGTATTTGTGGAGGGAAGGGGTATGGGAGGGTTTTGTGTTGGAGGCATGGTGTATGGAGAGGTATTTGTGGGGTGGGAAGGGTATGGAGAGGTATTTGTGGGAGGGTAGGGGTATATGGAGAGTGTTATTTGTGGGATGGTCAGGGTATGGAGAGGTTATTTGTGTGAGGGAGTGGAGTAATTCCCGAGAGGTATTTGTGTAGAGGGAGGGGGTACGTGGTATTTGTGGGAGGGAGGGGTATGAGAGAGAGTATTTGTGGGAGGGAGTTATGGAGAGGTATTTGTGGGAGCGGAAGGGTCTTGGAGAGGGTATTTGTGGGAGAGGGAGGGGTGTGGTGAGTATTTGTGGGAGGAGGGGTATGGAGATGGTAGATTTGTGAGAGGGATGGGGTTCGGAGAGGTGATTTGTGGAAGGGAGGGGTTTGGCAGAGGTATTTGGTGGAGGGAGGGGTACGGCGAAGGTATTTTGTGGGCAGGGCTGCGGTTTGAAGTCGGTACTTGTGGGTGGGATTAGGTGATGGAGACGGTACTTTGTGGGAGGGGGACCAGGGTTATGAGATGGTATTTGTGGGAGGGAATGGGGTATGGAGTGGTATTAGTGGGAGTGGAGTGAGTGGTATGGTGAGGTATTAGTGGGAGGGGAGGGGTATGGAGAGGTATTAGTGGGAGGAGGAGGATATGGAGTGGTTATTTGTGGGTGGAGTTGGGTATGGAGAGGTATTTGTGGGATGGGAGGGGTTATGGAGGTATTTGTGGGAGGGTGGGGTATGGTGACGGTATTTGTGGTGGGAGGGGTTGGAGACGGTATTTGTGCGGATGGAGATGGGGGTTATGGAGAGGTGGGAGGGAGGGGCTCTTGGGCCTCCTCCCTCCCTACTCCCCCTCCCGTTCCCCACCTCCCCCTTACCCTCCCCACCCCACCTTTCCTGCATAGTTTGTTTGTTTAATATTGTTATTATGCCCCCAATACCAATCACTAGTGGGACGGTAGTCTAAAAGATTACAGGAAGGTAAATATTTGGCCTGGGGACTGGACTCAAACAGTTTTGATAGCTGGAGAAAGTTAATAGGTTAATATGAACTCACAATTTACTAGGTAATGATCTCACTATTTACAAAGGTAATGAACTCACAATTTTTACAAAGAGTTATGAACTCTGGTAAGTCTGGTTACATTCTTGACAAGTTACAAAGGTATTGACAGTTTTTCAGAGGTACGTACATGGGGTCCAGGGACTGGGCCCCCAAGTTTGTTACCTGATCTTGGTACAAAGGTAATGAGCTCTCAAGTTACAAAGGTAATGAATTCTGTAGAATGGTTTCTTACGTTTAGACTTTGGCTACATCCATGAAAAATTTTGAGGAATGTGCTATCTCCACTTCCTCACCACGGTACACAACGTAGTGAGTTATTGTGCAAATATTGATCTGTTGAGTCACACACACAAACCACCACACACACAACACACCACACACACACACACACCCACAACACTACACACACACACAACCCACACACACACTCTACCACACACCACACATCTCACACACACACTCACTACACACACACACACACTCACACACACACACACACACACACACACGCCACACACACGCACCACCACACTACACACATCACATGGTAATGCATTATTTACAGCTAGCTATGTCAGGGTATTTCTACAGAATGAGTCTGTATTATACCATGTGGATTAGACAATACTTAGCACATTTCTTGAACATCTTTTGAGGTGAGTTGTTCTAAATTCATTAATTTGATCACACTCCAATACATAATGACCGCAGGGGTTTTGTGAGTAACGAGAATAGTCCTTCTGGCAAAGTTTACATTTCGTCTTGGTCTACATTCTGGTGGTGGTGATTTAATCCTGCCAAAGATACGTGTACACTCTGACGGAGCCGGGCTGTAGTGAATCCAAGAGTCTGCTTTATCTTGTTGGCATGCACATAGACAGGTGGCGCCTACTGAATGATGAATGATTATAGATGGACGGACATGTGTCAAATCTACCTAAGTCTTATGTCAATAACGTTCAGCTAGAAGTTCTTTTCGTAGTATTGTTCTCACAAACTACTCTGACAATCCAAGATTCGTAATTTCTCCTCTTTGTAAGCATACAGCCTTTGCAAATTTATCTGTTCTATCATGCATCTGATAGAAGACAATGTGAGATGGTATCACGCATGTGCACTCTGACTCCACTGTCACCACATATCTTACCTATTCTTGTTGGCTTCTGTCACATGAATGCCAATTTTTTACTTAATGAGGTTGAGTGCTCCATTTATGGATGACAGAGAATCAGTTACAACTTAAATTGTTAACCATTAGATACATGGACTCAGTTGTGTGCAAGGAAGTATGGCTAAATACAGTTCATGTTTGAAGGGTTGCAGGCCCAGTTTTTGGTTGACAGTGACTCCAATTTCTTTATGAGAGCCATCACTTTGTGTACAACAGCAGCACTATAAACCCAGCGTGCACCAGTGGACTGGGTGATCAGAACTTCGACGTAATAATTTGTGATAAGTTTGTTCTGTGTGACTTTAGTTTTTTCAATACTGCTTTCAAGGCATCATGTTTGGCTTCAAGACGAAGATTGGTTGTGATTATACAGAGTTTTGGGGGGATAGTGGAGGAATGGTAGTTTGTTTGGACGGTAAATTCCACATGGAGCAGGGGAATGTCTCTGTTGTCAACTTGTATATTGATCATGTAGCAGGTTCATGCGGAGGTCGGTTACGTTTGTTCGATCCAATACGTAGAAAGGATGTTCACTGTGCTGAGGAAAGTTTGGACGGGCTTCTGTGCAGGCGGTTTGAATGGGCTAGCCTATAGCCATATTGACCCCTTAAAGGAATTTTATTTCCGTACCACGATCTACTAAGCATTGGTATATGATGTTTCTTTCCCATATTTAAAATTGTGGCGCAGGTACGGGGCATCCTAGGATGATCACTCATTTGCTTCGTTTTGCATGTGTTCCAGCCCTCCAAGACTTCTAGTCAGACCTCGTAAGTGCAAGTTGTGGAAGCTATTCATTAATCTAACAATGTAATCTAATAGCAAGCAAGATACATAAATTTTAACAATTTTAACATTTGCAACATTACACTGGGATTGAAAACCTGCGACCACAACTCTAAGTGTACCTCGCTACTTACTCTTTGTTTTGGCGAAACAGTCTCGTTACAATCAGGTCAAAGTTGGGGAACCTCAAAGCCTAGATTACCTGTACTCTGCTTTCATAGTCTAGGAAGAGACACCATCTTGCAACTGGATCTGACGAACTGAGCTCTCTGCCGAGGAGGAAGCCTGTTGGGTATTCTTTGTTTTATCCCATCGAGATTATTAACCCAGGTCCTGCCCACGAGGCTAAAACCATGTTTATTGAATGTTTTGGGTGTTGGAGATCCGGTGGTGTGGAATTCATTATCGCCTGCAGCATTATAACATTTTAATGATGGGGCTGGACTAGCATGGGCTTTATTGTAAGGCATTTAATCAAAATGTTGAAAAAGGGGGTTGGGACTAAGCACACATCCCTGTGGGGTTCATAATATTCAAAATCTTAGTTACACTTCTATTTCCCTGGAAACAACTCACAGATCGACTTCTGTTGGACAGGTATCCTTTAATCACAGCGGAGAAGCCTTCCTCCAACATCCATTTCTGCAACGTTCTCTAATGATTTCATGTCGGTTGGCTACATCAAATGCGGATTTAAGGTCATGGAAGGTTGTGTTTGAGCATGTCTGTGTGCCAGAGTGGAAAGGTGGTATTGCATTGATGCTAATCCTTCATATTGCATGAAGCCATGCAACCGGGGAGACAAGGAAATTGCTTAATTCTGTGATAAGACTATTAAGAATCTCTTTCAAATGTTTTGTACACCAATGCAGCTACCGTAAGGGTTATTGGGCGAAATGTGTTTTGTTGTAGTTTGGTTTGGGAATGGGGAATAACGAGTACTATTGGTCCTTGATTTTAGGGACTCCCCAGTGACATAACTCATGTTATATAATTCAAGTAAATGGTTTACCTGGTTAATCCGTCACAGCAATATGAGTTTGTTCGTAAGTAATACCTCATCACCAGGCGACAGTCGGAGTTGCCTTAGTGCTGCATCAAGTTCATAATTAGTGAAAGAATGTTGCAGTCATCTGCAATTGTGTAGCATAAAGCAATACAAGTCTCTCCTTGATCATATTTGTCATTAATTTTCGCTGTGTGGTAATGGGAAGGATGTCTATTGCGAGTGTAGTTCGTCAGGTCTTTCAATAACTTATACTGGTAAGTCTTGTTGTAATATTAAGCTTCCTGGTAATTATTCTGGATGTATTTGATCAAGGACGAGGATTACTGGACGCTGTTGATCACTACGTGGATTACTGGACGTGTTGGATCACTACGTGGATTACTGGACGTTGTTGAATCACTACGTGGATTACTGGACGTTGTTGAATCACTACGTGGATTACTGGACGTTGTTGAATCACTACGTGGATTACGGAGTTGTGAATCATCTACTGGAGTACGGGACGCTGTTGATTCAACTACGTGGATTACTGGAACGTTGTTGAATCACTACGTGGATTAATGGACGTTGTTGCATTCCAACTAGTGGTTTATGGACGTTGTTGAATCACATTACGTGGATTACTGGGACGTTGTCGACTTCACTACGTGGAGTACTGGACCGCTCTCTGTTGGATCATTCAAGACGAGGATTACTGGAGTTGTTGGAGATCACTACGTGGATTAATGGACGTTGTTGATTTCACTAAGTGCGTTTACTGGACGTTGTTGAATCACTACAGTGATTAATGGACGTTGTTGATCACTACGTGATTACTGGACGCTTCTGTTGGATCAGATCTACGTGGTTTAATGGACGCTGGTGGGATCACTACAGTGGATTAAGGACGCTGTTGGATACTACAGTGGATTCATGGGTCGCATGGTGGATTCACTACGTGGATTACTGGACGCTGTTTGGATCACTTTTCGTGGAATTAATGACGCTGTTGGATCACCACGTGGATTATGGACGCTGTTGGATCCCACTACGTGTATTATGGACGTTGTTGAATTCAGGTCGTGGATTATATGGTCGCTGTGGATCACTACGTGTGTTTAATGGGACGTTGTTGAATCACGACGTGGTTAATGGACGACTGTTGGATCAACCAGTGGATTAATGGCGCTGTTGGATCTCTACCGTGGATTAATGGACGCTGTTGGATCACTTACGTGGATTAATGGTCGTTGTGAATCACGACGTGGATTTATGGACTCCTGGTGGATAACTACGGTGATTAATGGACGCTGATGGATCACTACGTGGATTATTTGGACTTGTTGCGATCACTACGTGGATTATATTCGGGACGCGTGGTTGGATCACGACGTGGATTAAGTGACGCTTGTGGATCACTACGTGGATTAATGATTCGTTGTTGGATCACTAAGTGTATTACTGGGACGCTTGTTGGATTCAACGACGTGGATTAATGGTCGTTGTTGGATCTCATACGTGGATTACTGGGACGATGTTTGGATCACTACGTGGATTACTGGACAGCCTGTTGGATCACTACTGGGATTAATGGACGCTGTTGGATTCTATACCGTGGATTTACTGGTCGCTGTAGGGATCACTACAGTGGATTAATGGGACGCTGTTGGTCTATACGTGGAGTACTGGACGCTTGTTTGGATTCACTACGTGGTTTAAGGACGTTGTGGGTATCCTTCGTCGGATGAATGGACTGCTGTTGGATATACGGATTAATGGACGTCTGGGGGGGTTTTTTGGGGGAATCATACTTGGATTTGAATGTACCGCTGTTGGATCACTACGTGGATTACTGGGACGGCTGTTGGTCACTACTGGGATTATTGAACGTTGGTGGTATCTATACGTGGAATTATTGGACCGTTGTTGGATTCACTACGTGGATTAATGGTTGAATGTTGGTGGATCAACTTACCGTGGATTAATGGTCGTTGTTGGATCATACGTGGATTTCTGGGACACGCTGTTGGATCACTACGTGGATTACTGGGACGCTGTTGGATCATACTACCTTGTTACTGGACTCGCTGTTGGATCACTACGTGGATTACTGGACGTTGTTGGATCACTTCGTGATGAATGGACGCTGTTGGACTCACTTCGTGGATTAATGAACGTTGTGGGATAATACTACGTGGATTAATGAACGTTGTTGGGATCAAACTTACGTGGTTTAATGGACTTTCGTTGGATCACTACGTGGAATTACATGGGACGTTGTTGGATCCACTTACGTGAGATTTAATGGTCGTTGTGGATCCTCTACGTGGATTAACTGGACGCTGTTGGATCACTACGTGGATTACTGGACGCTGTTGGATCACTACGTGGATTACTGGACGCTGTTGGATCACTACGTGGATTAATGGACGCTGTTGGATCACTACGTGGATTAATGGACGTTGTTGGATCACTACGTGGATTAATGGACGTTGTTGGATCACTACGTGGATTTCTGGTCTCGCTGTTGGAATCACTTGTGGATTAATGGACGTTGTTGGATCTTACGTGGGATTACTGGACGACTGTTGGATCACTAAGTGGTTTAATGAACGTGGTTGGATCCTACGTGGATTTAATGGACAGTTGTTGGATCTCTACCGTGGATTACTGGACGCTTTTGGATCACTACGTGGTTTAATGGTCGTTGTAGGTTCTCTTCAGTGGATTAATGGACGTGTTGGATCACTACGTGTGATTAACTGGGACGCTGTTGGATCTTTACTTGGGTTTAAGGACGTGTTGGATTCACTCGTGTGATTACATGTGACGCTGTTGGCATCCTCTACGTGGATTATGGACGCTGTTGGATCACTACGTTAATTATCGGGAACGTCTGTATGGATCCACTACGTGGATTAATGGCCGCTGTTGGATCACTACGTGGGTTTAATGGACGCTTTTGGATCACTTCGTGAACTATAATGGACGCTGTGGGGATCACTACGTGGATTATTGGACGATGTTGGATCACTACGTTAATTATAGGACGCTGTTGGATCATTACGTGGTTTAATTGGTCGTTGTTGGATCACTATCGTGGGATTAATGGACGCTGTTGATCACTTTTTATCGTGGATTAATCGGACGCTGTTGGATCACTAGTGGATTAATGGAAGCTGTTGGATCACTACGTCGGAATTAATGGACGCTGTTTGGGATCACTACCCGTGGATTATTGGCATCGTTGTTGGACATCACTACGTGGAATTACTGGCCGCTGTTGGAATTCATAGTGGATAATGGCGAGTGTTGGATCACTCCGTGGATTATGGACGCTGTTGGTTCACTACGTGGATTTACACTGACGCTGTTGAATCATTACTTGGATTATAGACAGGCTGTTGGATCAACTAGTGGATCCATTGGACGCTGTTGGATCACTAGTGGATTAATGGACGCTGTGGATCACTACGTGATTACATGGGACGTGTTGGATCACTTACGTGGATTATTGGGGACGCTGTTGGGTATCACTACGTGATTAATGGCGCTGTTGGATCACTACGTGGTTAATGCGACGACTGTTGGATACACTACGTTAATTAATGGACGCTGTTGGATCTAATACGTGGAATTAATGGAACGGTGTTGGATCTATACGTGGATTAATGGACGTTGTGGATCACTACGTGGATTAATGCGCGTTGTTGAATCACACGACAGTGGATTACATGGACGCTGTTGGGTTCTCTACGTCGTTTAATGGACCGTTGTTGGTCACTCTACGTGGATTAATGGTCGTATTGTATGGATCAACTACGTGGATTAATGGACGTTGTGAATCACGACGTGGATTAATGGACGCTGTTGGATCATCTATCGTGGATTAATGGACGCTGTTGGTTCCACAACGTGGTAATGGACGCTGTTTGGATCACTTCAATGCGGCTGTAATGTAGTGTGGGTGGGGAGCTGTCAAGTGTTGCGTGGGGAAGCTGCAAGTGTTGGTGGGGAGCTGTGAAATATTAGGTTAGGCGTGCTTTCAAGCGTGATGCGGGCGCTGTCAAGTGTTGCGTGGGTAGCTGTCAAGTGTGGTAGGGAGCTGTCACAAGTGTTGGTGGGGAGCTAGTCAAGTGTTGGTGGGGGAGCTGTCAACAGTTGTTGGTGTGGGAGTGTTGATATATTGGTAGGGAGCTAGTCAGAGCACGTTGGTGGGGAGCTGTCATGTGTTGGTGGGGAGCTGTCAAGTGTATGGTGCGGAGCTGTGAAATATGGTAAGGGTACACTCTTAAGCTTGATGGGGGCGCTGTCAAGTGTTGGTGCGGGAGCATGTCAAGTGTAGGTGGGTGCCGCTGTCAAAGTATTTGGTGGGGAATGTGAAATATTCGGTAGGGAAGCTGTCATAGCGTTGATGCGGGCGCGCTGTCTAAAGGTTGGTGGGAGCTTGTCAAGTGTTGGTGGGGCGCTGTCAATGTGTTGGTGGGGAGCTGTCATGTGTTGATGGGGAGGCTGTCAAGTGTTGGTGGGGATGCTGTCAGTGTTGGAGGCGCTGTCAAGTGTTAGGTGGGGATGACTGTGAAATATTGGTTGGGAGCTGTCAAGTGTTGGTGGGAGCTGTCAAGTTGTTGGTGGGAGCTGTCAAGTGTTGGTGGGGAGTGTTCATATTATGGGTGGGTATGGAGCTTCATGTGTTTGTGGGGAGCTGTGATGTATTGGTAGGTGAAGGCTTGTCATGCATGATGCGGGCGCGCTTGTCAAGTGTTGGTGGGCGGAGCTGTTCAAGTGTTGGTGGGGCGCCTGTCAAGTGTTGGTGGGGAGCTGTCAAGTGTTGGTGGGAGCTTTGAAATATTGGTAGGCGCTGTCAAGTGTTGGTGGTGTGAGACTCTACCCCAATCTACCGGAGGTATGCTAGCCAAGTGGTGGTGGGGAGCTGTCAAGTGTTGTTGGGGCCGCGGCAAGTGTGGTGGGAGCTCGTTAAGTGTTGGTGGGGAGCTGTCAAGTGTTGGTGGGGCGCTGTGATGAAAAATATTGGATAGGGAGCTGTCAAGCGTTGTCAGGGCGCTGTCAAGTGTTGTGTGGGGAGCTGTCAAGTGTTGGTGGGGAAGCTGTTTAGTGTTGGTGAGGGCGTTGATCAAGTGTTTGGTGGGGTGTGTCAAGTGTTGGTGGGGAGCTATGAAATATGGGTAGGGCGCTGTCAAGGTTTGGGTTGGGAGCTGTTAAGTGTTGGTGGGGAGCTGTAAAGTGTTCTGGTGGTGCGAGCTGTTAAGTGTTGGTGGGGAGCTGTCAGTGTTGGTGGGAGCTTTGAAAATATTGGTTAGGGCGCTGCTCATGTGTTGGTGGGGAGCTGTCAAGTGTTGGTGGGGAGCTGTCAAGTATTGGGGGGGAGGCTGTACTAGTGTTGGGTGGGGAGCTGTTGTAATATTGGTTGGGAGCTGTCAAGCGTTGTTGGGGCGCTCTCAAGTGTTGGTGGGGGCCGACTGTCATGTGTTGGTGGGGAGCTTGTTAAGTGTTGGTGGGGCGCTGTTCAAGTGTTGGTGGGGAGCTGTGAATTTTGGTAGGGAGCTGTCAAGCGTTGGGGGACGCTGTCAAGTGTTGTGGGGCGCTGTCAATGTGGTGAGGGCCCCGAATGTCAAGTGTTGGTGGGGCGCCTGTCAAGTGTTGGTGGGTGAGGTTGATTTTTTGGTCTTAATTGAAATGTGCTAGTGACAGAACAGTGAGAGAGAGAAGAGGAGAGGAGAGTGAGAGAGAAGGCAGAGAGAGATGAGGTAGAGAGTAGAGAGAGAGTAATATGGTCATAAGGCGGCACTAAACACAACTACTGCGGGGTTTCCACTCTATCAATCTAACCATTCAATAAACAACTGTTTGGAAGTTACTGAGAGAACATTATGATTATTTTTATAATCCAAAGGCGGAAGCGCTAACCGGAGGATTTTACAGCGCCCAGGCGGGGGGGTGGGGGTGGGAGGAATAGCGTTATTCGGGGAACTGGAGCACAGATCCAAATTACCTTAAATCAAGAGCACCCCACCAACATATAGGATCCTTCTGGAGGGGTACTGTTGAGACTAGAGTTGGGAACGTGAGCAGGGGAGAGAGAGGGGGGACAGGATGGGTGGGAGGAGAGGGGTAGGAGAGGAGAGGCGGGTACCGAGAGCGGAGGGGTTAGGAGAGAGAGAGGGTAGGAGAGAGATTGGGTAGGAGAGGAGAGGCGAGTGGGAGAGAGAGAGAGGGCCGTGGGTGAGAGAGAGAGGGGGTTGGACGAGACGGGAGATGAGATAGTGGGGGTTGAGCAGAGTGAGTGAGGGGTGGAGAGTGCAGAGGGGGGTGGGAGAGAGAGAGAGGGGGTGGGAGAGAGAGTGGAGATGGGGGGTGGGAGAGAGAGAGAGAGAGGGGGGTGGGAGAGAGAGAGTGGGGGGGAGAGAGAGAGAGAGAGGGGGGGGAGAGAGGGGGGAGGGAGAGAGAGAGAGAGGGGAGAGAGAGGGGGGGGGAGGGAGAGAGAGAGAGGGGGGGGAGGAGAGAGAGAGAGGGGGGAGGGAGAAGAGAGAGGGGGGAGGGAGAGAGAGAGGAGAGAGGGGTGGGAGAGAGAGAGAGAATTTTTTATCTTGGAGGGAAGTTTATGGAGCAACTCTGTTTATAATGACCTTAAAAGACGTGAGGGTTTCCTTGATCCAGGAAATAAAGCAACCTTTCTCTCACTACACAACACATATATATGTGTATATATATATATATATATATATATATATATATATTATTTTTATTATATATATATATATATATATATATATATATATTAATACATACACACCACGCACATAATGTCTTACCAAAAAATCTCTACATACCGTATTTACAAATGGAACATATTTCATAACAAGCCATAAACAATTAAAACCCTTTACCGGGCAGGACCGAGTATAGTCGAATGAAGACAAAGTGAGATGTACACCAGCTGACGACCTGACAGTCTGGCTGGCTAGAGTGGTTACCACACGCGAGGTGCTCGGACCAGGCACACTCGCATTACCACAGTGAGGCTTTCCTTACTGGACCATGTAGATCTGCATACCACCACTAGATGGCTCTTGTTTTCTTTGGTACCCACTATCACAACACCCTCGTCAACACCCCACTATCACAACACCCTCGTCAACACCCCACCACAACACCCTCGTCAACACCCCACCACCAACATACTGTATCATAAATTCACACAATTCTCGATACATGCTACGACAGAATACAACAACTACAACACACTCAACACTTGTCCCTAAAAGCATCTAATTTCCCCTTAAATAAACACCTGTTGTCATGCAACACCTGTTATCACAGTTGTCGGAAAGTGTTTTGTATATCCGTGGCGTTTACGATTAACAAAAGCGTTGATAATAGTCGAGAAGAGAGAGAGTAGAGCTAGCTTTTATTGTGACAACGTTTCGACCGTTTAATTAGCATATTCTGATGGTTTAATGTTAATAAAGAGCGAAATGTTGTTCCAGTACGAAGTTGAAATAAATCACAATACGGTGGCTGGAACAACGAGTTACAATACTGTGGTTGGAACAGTTGACAGTAACCACGCAGAAGTAACCACGTAGAAGTAACCACGCAGAAGAGGAGCCTAGTGACTATGTTTCGCTCCGCCCTAAACCATTGTCAAATCACAGCTGAACGAAACAAAGCAAAGAAGAATGCCAAGCACAAGGGGCCGAAACGTCGTTTTGATTAGGATTTTCCATGGTTACCAAAATACATATATGTGGTGCAGAATAGGTAAAATTGGTCAGTTATCAAGAACTCGTTTAAAATTAAGTTCTTTTTAAAAATAGGTTTTACCTATTTCGAGCGAGCGCACACATGCACATTTTATGTAATATATATATATTATTTATATATATAAAATATATATATATATTATATATATATATATATATATATATATACACACATACACGAACACTCCTGAGTTATCAGTGTTTTTCATTTATAAGACAAAATTTGAGTACAGAGGAAGGAAAATAACTATAGACAAACACGAGATAATGATACTAGATTAGGATGGGGAGGAGAAAAGAAAGGTACTTCTGTGGGGGAGGGGGGGGGAGAGATGAAAATACAAGGGATGGGGAAAAGAGAGAGAAGGGAAAACACATGGAGGGGAAAATACGAGACAAACACGAGAGAGAGGAAGACAGAGGAAGAGGAAACTGCACAGATAGTACCTAAATTCGGTAACAGATCAGCCGTTGGACTCCATGCAGCCAGCAGTAACAACCTGGTTAATCAGACCCTGATCCACCGGGAGGCTTGGCCAAGGACTAGGCCGCGGGAGCGTTGACTCCTGGAAAACACTTCAGGTAGAGGTCACAGATAAAGACGAAGTAGTTCCTTGGTAAAGACTGGCTGATCTGCCAGTGTTGTAGGGCCACAGATCTGGCCTTGTTGACACAGGTCTCTGGTGACTCAGTGGTCGCTAGCTTCATAATTTCCAGACCTTGTTGACACAGGTCTCTGGTGATCCAGTGGTCGCTAGCTTCATAATTTCCAGACCTTGTTGACACAGGTCTCTGGTGATCCAGTGGTCGCTTCCTTCATAATTTCCAGACCTTGTTGGCACAGGTCTCCGGTGATCCAGTGGTCGCTTCCTTCATAATTTCCAGACCTTGTTGACACAGGTCTCCGGTGATCCGTGGTCCTTCCTCATAATTTTTCCCGACCTTGTTGACACAGGTCTCCGGTGATCCAGTGGTCGCTTCCTTCATAATTTCCAGATCTTGTTGACACAGGTCTCTGGTGATTCAGTGGTCGCTAGCTTCATAATTTCCAGACCTTGTTGACACAGGTCTCTGGTGATTCAGTGGTCGCTAGCTTCATAATTTCCAGACCTTGTTGACACAGGTCTCTGGTGATCCAGTGGTCGCTAGCTTCATAACTTCATAATTTCCAGACCTTGTTGACACAGGTCTCTGGTGATCTAGTGGTCGCTTCCTTCATAATTTCCAGACCTTGTTGACACAGGTCTCTGGTGATCCAGTGGTCGCTTCCTTCATAATTTCCAGACCTTGTTGACACAGGTCTCTGGTGATCCAGTGGTCTTCCCCTTCATAATTCCCAGACCTTCAGCTTCTCAGAATGCCAACACTGTGTACTCACCCAATTGTACTCGCCTAATTGTGGTTGCAGGGGTCGAGATTCAGCTCCTGGCCCTGCATCTTCACTGACCGCTACTGGGTCCTCCCTCTCCCTGCTCCATGAGCTTTATTATACCTCGTCTTAAAACTATGTATGGTTCCTGCCTCCACTACATCACTTACCAGACTATTCCACTTCCTAACAACTCTGTGACTGAAGAAATACTTTCTAACATCCCTTCGACTCAGATGAATCTTCAGCTTCCAATTGTGACCCCTTGTTTGTGTCCCATGTCTGGAACATCCTGTCTCTGTCCACCTTGTCCATTCCACGCAGTATTTTGTATGTCCTTATGTCTTTCCTGTGTGTGTGTGTGTGTGTGTGTGTGTGTGTGTGTGTGTGTTGTGTGTGTGTGTGTGTGTGTGTGTGTGTGTGTGTGTGTGTGTGTGTCTTCCACTTACACGCTGAAAACAGCATTTAAATCCAGGACTCCTTCACTCAGGTCGAGTGTTTTCAGTCACACAATTCTCTGTTTCCTCTCCTCTTTGTCTTCCATCGTTTCTCACAACGTTACTCATACTCTAAGGTTCCAGTTACGCATCGTCTCCACTCTCTCCTCACCTTATCACGTATTCTCTTTAATTTTACATCATTCGTTACACAGCATCCTGTGCCATGACAAGCGATACAAAATAAAAAAAAACAGGGGGAGTGGATTGATTCCAGCTAGAACGTTCCTCTAAACTAATCTGCCTGGACTTCCTACTCATTTCTGTAACATTGCAAGCTCGTGATGTTTTGATTGCCACATGAAAGGCCTAGAGCTATGATTCAACACCCACTGTAGGTGTTTGGCATAGTTTCCTGTAAGAGAAAAGCTACCGGACCCAGTACTAACCCTTGTGGGACCCCAGTCTTCACGGTTGCTCATTTTCCTGTTTTCCCCTTACAACTACATTCTCTTATCTACTACCTTAGGTATTCTGTTCCTTTAGCTTTCGCCTACAAAGTAGGCTTCTTCAGTCGAATACAGAGGTAACTAAAATTGTAAGCAGGAGAAGGAATGGAGAGACATGATCACTCCATTAGTCTTGAAGAAGGTTACTGTGTAGACGGAACTTAAATGGAAAATAATCTCCCAGTGTGTTACACTGTTGTTATATTAGCCAACTCGGGGTTGTTGAACATCAGGATCATTGACCTGGATTAGTTAACGATACAAATCGGACCGAAACGTCTGCATGTGCGTGTTATTTGTGTCATACCAGCGCTTCTGTGAAATTTTTGCACCACCTGTGACCCTGCTGTTGTTGTCACGGATGGTGCCGCTGATACGGTCACAGATGTGCTCGTTGTCAAATGATCCTTTTGTAAGTTCTATGGCTGGGTGGTAGGTGTGTGTGTGTGTGTTGTGTGTGTGTGTGTGTGTGTGTGTGTGTGTGTGTGTGTGGACCTATTACCCTTGAAAGGCTTGTTTTTCCCCCGCCAGACTCTCCATATTTCCCCGCCTGGGCCCCGAGGCTCTGTAATTTCTCCCCTCAATTTTTTCCTCACACTGAGCACTCTGTTTTCTGGCGCAAGGAAGACCCTGATGACTTGAGTGTGTGTGTGTGTGTGTGTGTGTGTGTGTGTGTGTGTGTGTGTGTGTGTGTGTGTGCGTGTGTGTGAGAGTGAAATCTTTACGCTATCATATAGAATAGTGGAGCAGCACTATTCTATACGATAGTTACATTGTGGGAACACCAGCCATCTATAATTCCCTGTTATATTCCATCACACAGGCTGGGTTATATAGATGTATCTGATATGTCAGCCTCACCTGGGAGACTTGGCAGGTAGCCAGATGCGGCTGACTTGGCAGCGTCACCCAAGACTGGGTTGACTTGGCAGCGTCAGCCAAGTGTGGTTGACTTGGCGCGTCGCAAGACTGATGGTTGACTTGAGCATTTTCAACCAGACTTTTGGCTGACTTGAGCAGCGTCAGCAAGCTGTGGAAAAACTTGGCAGCGCAGCCAAGACTGCGCTGATTTGAGCAGCGTCACCCAGATGCTGGTGATTGATCTTCCCTTTTAAAACTTTTCAGGTCGACAGTTCAGTGGCAGCAGAGCTGAGTTACTATCCTGTTAATAAGTCTCGGATAACCGATGTTTTTACACCAGAAATGTTGTCCTAGATACCACCGTCACCCCCGAGCTTTTTGTAATGTCGTATAGAGGTGTTATTCGCCTAAAAGCCTTTGCCATCCGTTAATGTTTAATTCCTTAATAATGCAGGAAAAAACGAAAGTGCTTGGAGATTACTATTTTTTCCCGCAGTGTTTGGCTTATTGTGATATCACTGTTTACTGCCATTTTACATTATAATTCTTTTTTTGATTTATCACACTGGCGTCCGCTATACGGTCACAGATGTGCTCGTTGTGAAATGGTCCTGTTGAAGTAAATGCTGGGTGGACTGTGTGTGTGCTGTGTGTGCGTAGTGTGTGTGTGTGTTTTGTAGTGGCCTATTACCCCTTAAAGGCTTGTTTTTTCCCCGCCAACTCCCTATTTCCCGCCTGGCCCCGGTCCCTAACTTTCTCCCTTATTTTTTCCTCCAACTGAGCACTCTGTTTTGGACAAGGAAGACCCTGATTACTTCTATGTGAGTGAGTGTGTGCCGTGGTGTTGATGTCGTGTGAATGGTTTGCCGTGCGTCAAGTGCTGGGTGACGACGCATCTTCCTATCGTATGAAATTGAAGTCACTATTCTCATCATTTGGAACACCAGCCATCAATTCCCTTATCATTCCTCACCAGGCGGGTTTTGGTAATATATCTGATATGTCAACCTCACAATGGGAGACTTGACAGCTATCCAAGACTTGTTGACTGAGCAGCGTCAGCCAAGACTGCTGGTTGACTGAGCAGCGTAGCAAGACTCTGGTTGACATAAAAGCGTGCCAAACTGCTCAACTTGACATCTTTCCCCAAGACAGCTGGCAAATCTTGAGCACGTCACCAAGACTCCTGGCAATTTGGCAGCGTCCAGATTCCTCACTCATACTTGACCCACCGTCGTCAAGCCAAAGAATGCATTACTTGCAGCTGCCAAGACTCCTGCAAACTTGATGCAAGCTTCAAGAGGCAAACTTTGAGCGTCTAGCCAAGATTGCTGGCATACTTGAATTTACTTGCACGCAAAACTCCACAACTTGACTACTCGAATGCTGACTAGAGCCAGCGTCTCAGCAAAGAGCCTGCTTGAACTCGTTAGATTCTTCTGTTTTAACTCCACCTTAGCTAAACTCGATTTACTTCGTGTACCCACTAAGATTAACAACCACGGTTTAATTAAACTCGGATGACCGATTCATACAGAAATAATTTCCCTCATAAATACCACTTGGCCCCAGACTGTGATGTATATGAGGTATTTCACCTTTAAATAACCTTCTGCCATCCTTTTTATAATTTTAATTCCTATAATGCGAAAACCCGATAGTCTTGATTCACTACTTTATTCGCATTATTGCATATTGTAACACCACACCCTCACCTCACCACCCCCCATTATTGCATATATATATATATATTATATATATAATATCCACAGTAAAAAATTAGAAATTCCAAGCAGCATTTGTGAATTTCCACACTTATCAAGGAATTAATTATAAGAATATATAACTAGTAAGATAATGTGAGATTTCGCCTCACGACCTGACACATCATGCACACACGTGTATAATGTGCAGTGTCAGCCTGTGAAATAAACGTGATGATCTCTGGTAATAAGGTTAGCAGTGAGAATATCGTCAAGTAGCCTAGAATAGAGTTTCCAGTTCGAAGTAAACCATTGCACCAGACCTGAAGTAATTGTGGGTTCGACGGTCTTGTCCCGGCCCGGGTGTTTTCCAGTTCGTGACCCGGCTATATAACACTAGCGTGTGTCCTCTCTTTTAGAGATAGAGGGAAGAGAAAGAGGGGAGAGGGGTGGGTAGAAGGGGAGGAAAGGAAGGGAGGAAGCGTGGTAAGTAAGATTGAAAGAGGTCGAGGATTGTGAAGATTGTCAGAGTGAGGGGAGCCCCTACAGAGAGAGAGGGGAATGGAGACAGAGGGGAGGGGATAGTGTCAGAGACAAAGGAAGTGTCAGTAGCCGGGAAATCGGAGAGAGAGAGAGACTGAGAGAGACAGTAAATGAGGAAGAAACAGTGATGACTGAGAGACAAAAACGAGGTAGGGAAAGGAACCTTGATAAACTAATGGAAGGGGAACTAGCAAAGGGCGAGGAGGTAAAGAAAGATTGTGATGAAGGAAGGGGTGGAGGAGGGGTGATGAGAGGGAAGAGATGGGAACAGAAATAAAGGGAGTGGTGTCGAGGGAGATCATGAGAGGGGCAGAGGAGAGGTAAAGAGAGGACATGAGGCAAGGGGTGATAAAGTAAACAAATGACAGTAGTGGAAAATGGTTTGTGTGGTTGTGTTGTTATGGCTGCCTTCGGGAGGTGTCGCCAGGGAGGTCTTCCCTAAATGGTCTCCCCCACCCTGCTACTACCCTGCCTTTCCCTTGCCACCACCCTTCCCCCTGCTGCCACCCTGCCACCACCCTGCCCTCCCCACCATCAATCCAATAGAAGGGAGAGTGATCCTGGTGGAGATAAAGGAGTTAGATGGGCGGATAAAGGTTAGCTAATTGCTGGATGTTAGTAAGTGGAGGTCAAGGGAGAGTTCGTGGATGGATGGAATATAACAAATGGATGGATGGAAGTGGAGGCTGAGTACTGGATCCCTGGATCATCTCTGTAACTCTTCACAGATGCTGGGGATTTTACCTCGTTTCACAGGTTAACTGTAGCTCCCGGCCCAACCCAGTCAAGTACTAGCTGTTAATTCCTTGAGATTCTAGTTCCTGGGCCCATCCATACAAGCCAGTGAATAGGGATTATTTTCCTCTTACTTTTTTATAAGGAAGTAAGAGAGAGAGAGAGAGAGAGAAGAGAGAGAGAGAGAGAGAGCCAAGTAACTATGCATCACAATTCACCTGTCTGAGGTACAGTGATGTCATCATTGTAAACTGAGAAGTACCTCTGTGAGCGTCAGACATCACCTCATCTATACATCAAAAGTATTAATTACATAGCTGGTTACAAATTAAGTAATATAATCTTAAATTGAAAACCCATGCATATATATGTCGTGCTGAATAGGTAAAACGTGGTTTTTGGCTTAAATAGCAACGCTCTTCTTGCCGAATAAGTCGAGCGAAAATTTGTGTATGCAATAATTTCGCAAAAATTATTCTGAACGTAACGAAAAAAAATATATTTCATTTATTATTAAATTATTGTAAACTTATCTAAAATATGTTTAGTTGGGTTAGGCTAAATTAAATTGCTCTTGTTATAATAAGGTCAGGTAAGTTTTCTAAGGTTCTTTTGGTACAAAATTATTAATTTTTACATTAACGTAAATGAAAAAAAATATATATCTTTAATCGTATAACTGATCAGCTTTACCTATACGGCACGACCTCCTAGTGGATCTGGGCCTGATCAATGAGGCTGTTACTGCTGGCCGCACGTAGTCCAACATACAAACCACAGCCCGGCTGATCCGTCACTGACTTTAGGTATCTGTCCAGCTCCCTCTTGAAGGCAGCCAGGGGCCTATTGGTAATTCCCCTTTTTTTTTTTTTTTTTTTTTTTACACAGGGTTTGACAAGGTTAAGGATCCCTAGCTTTATTGACAGCTATTTACAGGTTAAGGATTCCTAACTTTATTGGCAAGCTAAGAGCTGTTACCTACATCAGCTCATTTGAAAGCATTTTTGTTATGAGACATACAAGTAGGGAACAGGATGAAGTTGGAGCCATCTGTGGGCCAGCATTTTCATTTGATCAACTGACGTTATCTCGTTGACATCATTATGCTGTACGAATGTGTTCCATACTCGAGTCATCCTGGGTATGTATGATCTCAGATGGAGTGATGTTCTGGAGAAGGGTACAGCCAGAGTGAAGTTGCTGCTTTCTGCCCGTCTTGTGGCATAAAAGCTTGTTTCACGCTGTCCTCGAAGTGGATCCAAGTGTGGTATTTTGACAATATTGGCCTTGTACATAACAGTAAGGCCACCCACATCCCTCCTATGTTGAAGGCTCTGCTGAAATGACAGATCTATCCAGGATGGGTCCAGGCGAGAGATGAGACGTCTTGCTCTGTTCTCTACTCTGTCAAGCAGTCGCAGATGAGAGGGGGGGCAGGCAAACCAAGAAAGTGGAGCATACTCAAGGTGTGAGCGTACTTGTGCCTCGTACAGGATCTTGCAACCCCTACTGTCAAGCAGATGCGAGATACGGCGAAGTGCTGTAAGCTTCCTGGCTGCCTTGTTTGCAAGATTTACAACATGGTTCTTCATGGTTAGTTTGGAGTCAAATTTCACCCCAAGGATATCAACTTCTTCTCCAGGTGCCAACATCGTCCCATTCATCCTTACTACTGCGCCAGCATTACCATCATGGTGCCTAGAGACGAACATCATTTGCGTTTTTTCAGGTGCAAATGTTACTTGCCATCTATTTCCCCAAGCTGATATAGCTCTCAGCTGGTGATTGATGTAGCTTAGAGCAGCTGGCATTTCTTCTCTTGGATAAGTGAATGTCAGTGTACAGTCGTCTGCATATGCATGTGATTCTGGGATGAGATGAAGAAGGTCGTTGAAGTAGACATTCCATAACAGTGGACCAGCACACTTCCTTGTGGAACGCTTGCCCCAATAGGATGCCTTGCTGATTCCGTTCCATTGAGGACTACACTTAGAGATCTACCATGAAGGTAATCACTGAGGAGACATAGCGTAGAGCCTGCAATTCCCAGTGCTTGAAGTTTTGCTAAGAGGCCCTGGTGCCACACCCGGTCGAAAGCTTGGTGGGAGGCTGTTGAACAGTCTAGGGCCCTGAATGCTTATTGTGTTTTCTCTTAGTGTACCATTGGCGCAGGGAGTGATTCCTGTGTGTAGGTTAGGGACCAGTCCCTCCAGAATCTTCCAGGTGTAGATTATATCTCTCTCTCGCCTGCGCTCTAGTGAGTACAAGTCAAGTGCTTCCAGGCGTTCCCAGTAGTTAAGGTGTTTGATGGAACTTATACGTGCAGTAAAGGTTCTCTGTACATTCTCTAGCTCTGCAATTTCACCTGCCTTGAATGGGGATGTTAATGTACAGCAGTATTCCAGCCTAGAGAGAATAAGTGATTTAAAATGGATCATCATTGGCTTAGCATCTCTTGTCTTGAATGTTCTCGTTATCCATCCTATCAGTTTCCTAGCAGATGTGATGGTGGCATTGTTGTGGTCCTTGAAGGTGAGATCCTCTGACATTACCACTCCCAGGTCCTTTACATTACTTTTCCGCTCTTTTGTGTGAGGAACAGGATAGGGGCGAGTACTGTGCCTTGTGGGACAGAGCTTTTCACTATGACAGTTTCCGATTTAACTCCGTTTACCACTATTTGTGTGCGATTGGTTAGAAAGTTGAAGATCCATCTGCCTACTTTGCCAGTTATCCCTTTAGCACGCATTTTGTGTGCTATTACACCATGGTCGCACTTGTCAAAGGCTTTTGCAAAATCTGTGTATACTACATCTGCATTCTGTTTGTTTTCCAGTGCATCCAGGACCATAACATAGTGGTCTAGCAGTTGCGAAAGGGTTGTGCAATTTTTGGGAGTCCAGGTGTTTTGCAATCCTGCTTCTTAGAACTCTTTCAGAGATTTTTATATGGGACGTTAAAGCTATTGGCCTAAAGTTCTTAGCTACTGCTTCGCTGCCACCTTTATGGAGTGAGGCTATGTCTGTTGTTTTTAGTGACTGTGGAATCTCACATGTGTCTTCACCTATGTCTAAGCTAATTTTCTACAGTATACTTAGGGCCCGTGAGAGGGGTTTCTTGCAGTTCTTAATTAACACCGAGTTCCACGAGTTTGGGTCTGGGGCTGAGTGTATGGGCGTGTCATCGATGGCTTTCTCAAAGTCTAGTGGAGTTGGGGTTATGTCAGAGATTTGGCCTCATTTGAGGCTCATTCGTGAAAAAATTGTTTGGATTGTCTACCGTCAGACTGATTAGTGGCTCGCTGAACAAAGTCATACTGAGATTTCAGTATATCACTCATTCCTTTGTCGTCAGTGTAGGATCCATCTTGTCTGAGTGAGGGCCCGATACTAATGTGGTTTTTCCCTTGTTTTTGGCAAATGAAAAGAAATATTTTGAATTTCTTTCAATTTCACTAATCACTTTTAGCTCCAGCAGTGTACCACTGAGATTCGTAACTCAGTGGTACAGATAATCTCTCTCTGACTCTCTCTCTCTCTCTCTCTCTCTACCTCTCTCTCTTTCTGACTCGGACTCTCTCTCTCTGACTCTCTCTGACTTTCTCTGACTCTGACTCTCTCTGACTCACTCTCTCTGACTCACTCTCTCTGACTCTCTCTGACTCTCTCTGACTCTCTCTCTGACTCACTCTCCTTGACTCTGACTCTCTCTGACTCACTCTCTCTGACTCTCTCTGACTCTGACTCTCTCTCTACCTCTCTCTCTACCTCTCTCTCTACTTTTGTAACCCCTCTTTAACACTCACTTGCTACACCTCTCGCCTCCTCCTCTTCACTCCCACAACACAAATTTCTCCTACACACACATCATATTTGAAATGTCTTACAAAACTTCGACTCTCTGCTTGTACTGTTTAGCCCAGATTACAGACGTCCAACGTATTCACCAGACTGTGGACATCACTAATAGTACTATTAGTAAGACTTCAAAAGATGTCAGTAGCTTGGTTCTGATTTACATGTACACAGGCCCAGTGGCCCGGTGGCCTGGTGGCCCGGTGGCCCAGTGGCCCGGTGGCCTGGTGGCTAAAGCTCCCGCTTCACACACGGAGGGCCAGGGTTCGATTCCCGGCGGGTGGAAACATTTCGACACTTTTCCTTACACCTGTTGTCCTGTTCACCTAGCAGCAAATAGGTACCTGGGTGTTAGTCGACTGGTGTGGGTCGCATCCTGGGGGACAAGATTAAGGACCACAATGGAAATAAGTTAGACAGTCCTCGATGACGCACTGACTTTCTTGGGTTATCCTGGGTGGCTAACCCTCCGGGGTTAAAAATCCGAACGAAATCTTATCTTAGCAACACAGCAGATGGTTATTCTGATCTAGTAGCTAGTTTTTTTTTTAATTGGTCAGGGATGGAGTGCCATACCCCCATTTGGTTGCCATACCCTCATTATTTGGTTGTCATACCCCCCATTATTTGGTTGTCATACCCCCTATTATTTGGTTGTCATACCCCCATTATTTGGTTGTCATACCCCCCATTATTTGGTTGTCATACCCCCATTATGGGGGTAGGTTTAAAAATGTAGTGTTAGAGTGTTCAGCAGAAGTTTGTGGTTACAGGAAAGTGGGTGCAGGAGGGAAGAGGAGCGATTGGTGGAATGATGATGTAAAGAGAGTAGTAAGGGAGAAAAAGTTAGCATATGAGAAGTTTTTACAAAGTAGAAGTGATGCAAGGAGGGAAGAGTATATGGAGAAAAAGAGAGAGGTTAAGAGAGTGGTGAAGCAATGTAAAAAGAAAGCAAATGAGAGAGTGGGTGAGATGTTATCAACAAATTTTGTTGAAAATAAGAAAAAGTTTTGGAGTGAGATTAACAAGTTAAGAAAGCCTAGAGAACAAATGGATTTGTCAGTTAAAAATAGGAGAGGAGAGTTATTAAATGGAGAGTTAGAGGTATTGGGAAGATGGAGGGAATATTTTGAGGAATTGTTAAATGTTGATGAAGATAGGGAAGCTGTGATTTCGTGTATAGGGCAAGGAGGAATAACATCTTGTAGGAGTGAGGAAGAGCCAGTTGTGAGTGTGGGGGAAGTTCGTGAGGCAGTAGGTAAAATGAAAAGGGGGTAAGGCAGCCGGGATTGATGGGATAAAGATAGAAATGTTAAAAGCAGGTGGGGATATAGTTTTGGAGTGGTTGGTGCAATTATTTAATAAATGTATGGAAGAGGGTAAGGTTTCCTAGGGATTGGCAGAGAGCATGCATAGTTCCTTTGTATAAAGGCAAAGGGGATAAAAGAGAGTGCAAAAATTATAGGGGGATAAGTCTGTTGAGTGTACCTGGTAAAGTGTATGGTAGAGTTATAATTGAAAGAATTAAGAGTAAGACGGAGAATAGGATAGCAGATGAACAAGGAGGCTTTAGGAAAGGTAGGGGGTGTGTGGACCAGGTGTTTACAGTGAAACATATAAGTGAACAGTATTTAGATAAGGCTAAAGAGGTCTTTGTGGCATTTATGGATTTGGAAAAGGCGTATGACAGGGTGGATAGGGGGGCAATGTGGCAGATGTTGCAAGTGTATGGTGTAGGAGGTAGGTTACTGAAAGCATTGAAGAGTTTTTTACGAGGATAGTGAGGCTCAAGTTAGAGTATGTAGGAAAGAGGGAAATTTTTTCCCAGTAAAAGTAGGCCTTAGACAAGGATGTGTGATGTCACCGTGGTTGTTTAATGTATTTATAGATGGGGTTGTAAGAGAAGTAAATGCGAGGGTCTTGGCAAGAGGCGTGGAGTTAAAAGATAAAGAATCACACACAAAGTGGGAGTTGTCACAGTTGCTCTTTGCTGATGACACTGTGCTCTTGGGAGATTCTGAAGAGAAGTTGCAGAGATTGGTGGATGAATTTGGTAGGGTGTGCAAAAGAAGAAAATTAAAGGTGAATACAGGAAAGAGTAAGGTTATGAGGATAACAAAAAGATTAGGTGATGAAAGATTGAATATCAGATTGGAGGGAGAGAGTATGGAGGAGGTGAACGTATTCAGATATTTGGGAGTGGACGTGTCAGCGGATGGGTCTATGAAAGATGAGGTGAATCATAGAATTGATGAGGGAAAAAAGAGTGAGTGGTGCACTTAGGAGTCTGTGGAGACAAAGAACTTTGTCCTTGGAGGCAAAGAGGGGAATGTATGAGAGTATAGTTTTACCAACGCTCTTATATGGGTGTGTAGCGTGGGTGATGAATGTTGCAGCGAGGAGAAGGCTGGAGGCAGTGGAGATGTCATGTCTGAGGGCAATGTGTGGTGTGAATATAATGCAGAGAATTCGTAGTTTGGAAGTTAGGAGGAGGTGCGGGATTACCAAAAACTGTTGTCCAGGGGCTGAGGAAGGGTGTTGAGGTGGTTCGGACATGTAGAGGAATGGAGCGAAACAGAATGACTTCAAGAGTGTATCAGTCTGTAGTGAAGGAAGGCGGGGTAGGGGTCGGCCTAGGAAAGGTTGGAGGGAGGGGGTAAAGGAGGTTTTGTGTGCGAGGGGCTTGGACTTCCAGCAGGCATGCATGAGCGTGTTTGATAGGAGTGAATGGAGACAAATGGTTTTTAATACTTGACGTGCTGTTGGAGTGTGAGCAAAGTAACATTTATGAAGGGATTCAGGGAAACCGGCAGGCCGGACTTGAGTCCTGGAGATGGGAAGTACAGTGCCTGCACTCTGAAGGAGGGGTGTTAATGTTGCAGTTTAAAAACTGTAGTGTAAAGCACCCTTCTGGCAAGACAGTGATGGAGTGAATGATGGTGAAAGTTTTTCTTTTTCGGGCCACCCTGCCTTGGTGGGAATCGGCCAGTGTGATAATAATAAAAAATAAAAAATAACCCCCATTAGGTTGTCATACCCCCATTGTTAGGTTGTCATACCCCCATTATTTGGTTGTCATACCCCCATTATTTGGTTGTCATACCCCCCATTATTTGGTTGTCATACCCCCATTTGGTTGCCATATTTAACACAGTTATATATTGTGATTTATTTATCCTTAGGTACTCAAATATCTATCATACCTATCTTGAACAGTTCCAGAAGGTACTGGAGTTTCTTACACGTCTGGAGTGTGTGTGTGTGTGTGTGTGTGTGTGTGTGTGTGTGTGTGTGTGTGTGTGTGTGTGTGTGTGATGTGAAATTGGTACATCAGCAACGTGCTGCTGCCCTATTCTAGATGATAGTTACACGAGCCGGAACTAGGTGTGTTTACCTGTGTAGAGACGAGTGTGATGTAGTTCAGCTGGGTTTGTGAGGTCTCTGGGGAGACCTAATTTAACCAATTATATGGTCACACCTTGCCTTGGCAAACGTCTGTAGCCACGCCCACGTCTGAGGTCTTTTGTTCTTGACGCCTCAGACCTAGGCGTCAGGTCGTACACGTGGTTGTGGAGGGTGCTTGGACCACCATAAAAGCCCAAGGAACAGCTGAGTAGAGAGATTCGAGCGGAGCTGCTGCTGGGGTGCAGAGCTCCTGAGCAGAGACTTCGAGCGGAGCTGCTGCTGGGGTGCAGGGCTCGGGAGAAGGCTGCTGAAGTCTCTGGAGGAGACTGTTGGAGGCATTGGGCAGAGTACTGGCTTGGCACAGTACTCGTGCTGTGTAGGTCTTGGGACCTGTGGCTTAGTTCCTGTAGTGAACTGCCCTCTGAACTACATTGTAAGTTATATTCTGTTTCGCCAAGCTAATTGTATTCCCTTTCTCACTGCTTATATGTACCATCCCATTTATCTAAACCCCAATAATGTTCTCCTGTTCCCAAATATATTATTGTACAAGGACTTAATAATAAACTGTGTTTGAGTAGAATAGTAATATTCACTGCCCACCGTTATTTATTATTTTTTCTTATATTTTATTATGTTTATATGAGTGAAGAGTGGGCGAGGCATATGTTAGTGAGTAGTGTAGAGTTAATGAGAGTCGTGGTGGTCACCACTGACCTGTCATTACCTACCTACCTCCGCTAATCATCTCACTCCTACCACCTCGCCTGCCTTTCCCCTGCCTACATAATCCCTTACTCCCATATTCCCCACTTATATCCTATTCAATCATTACCCCCCTACATGACACGAGTGGAGAAGAGGAGAAAGAAGAAATGGAGATAGAGAAGAGAAAGAGAGAAGTGTGAAGATCAGAACATCTCTGTGTGATAGGTTATTGGTCTGATAATTAGCCAGCATCCTAAATACACTGTTGATCTAATTACGATACAATTGACAGTAGTAATTACCCTCGTTGGGGCCTGAGTTAATCACCGTACTGGTTCATTACTTGTTGTAATTCACTTGGCTATATACCCAAATTTTTCTGTGTTTGTTCAAAACAACGAAATAAACAGAACTTGGTCATTGTTATGCGAAGCGTTCAAATGATGTGGGTCATTTAGCCTAAGGAGTGGTGGAGGATCGATCCTCCGTCTGGTAATCGTAAGACGGACGTGTCACTTAGGCAACAAGATAGGCTGACAGAATATATCATTTAGGAATCAAGACGAGAGTTACTAAACCTTGGAATTTATATTTTGCTAAACACGTTAACTCCACTAGTTTTCTCTTTCAACCTGATTAATATAACGAATGAAATTTATGTATGTATATTGAGAAAGCAAAATAACTCAGAAAAAGTATATATCTGTTAAGAAATTATACAGAATTTTCACCCAGAAGATTTTGCCTATTGTTGTCCCCGCTTTCTGGTGTCCAGAATACATTCTCAAAGACTTGGTTAGAGTATCATTCCATGAGAGGCATCTTTCAGCTCTCTGTAACTCTCTTATTACCTCCTCTGACAAGTAACATTCCATGAGAGGCATCTTTCAGCTCTCTGTAACTCTCTTATTACCTCCTCTGACAAGTAACGTTCCACGAGAGGCATCTTTCAGCTCTCTGTAACTCTCTTATTACCTCTCTGACAAGTAACATTCCATGAGAGGCATCTTTCAGCTCTCTGTAACTCTCTTATTACCTCCTCTGACAAGTAACGTTCCACGAGAGGCATCTTTCAGCTCTCTGTAACTCTCTTATTACCTCCTCTGACAAGTAACATTCCATGAGAGGCATCTTTCAGCTCTCTGTAACTCTCTTATTACCTCCTCTGACAAGTAACGTTCCACGAGAGGCATATTTCAACTCTCTGTAACTCTCTTATTACCTCTGACAAGTAACATTCCATGAGAGGCATCTTTCAGCTCTCTGTAACTCTCTTATTACCTCCTCTGACAAGTAACATTCCAGGAGAGGCATCTTTCAGCTCTCTGTAACTCTTATTACCTCCTCTGACAAGTAACGTTCCACGAGAGGCATATTTCAGCTCTCTATAACCCTCTTATTACCTCCTCTGACAAGTAACGTTCCACGAGAGGCATCTTTCAGCTCTCTGTAACTCTCTTATTACCTCCTCTGACAAGTAACATTCCACGAGAGGCAACTTTCAGCTCTCTGTAACTCTCTTATTACCTCCTCTGACAAGTAACATTCCACGAGAGGCATCTTTCAGCTCTCTATAACCCTCTTATTACCACCTCTGACAAGTAACGTTCCACGAGAGGCATCTTTCAGCTCTCTGTAACTCTCTTATTACCTCCTCTGACAAGTAACGTTCCACGAGAGGCATCTTTCAGCTCTCTGTAACTCTCTTATTACCTCCTCTGACAAGTAACGTTCCACGAGAGGCATATTTCAGCTCTCTGTAACTCTCTTATTACCTCCTCTGACAAGTAACATTCCACGAGAGGCATCTTTCAGCTCTCTGTAACTCTGTTATTACCTCCTCTGACAAGTAACGTTCCACGAGAGGCATCTTTCAGCTCTCTGTAACTCTCTTATTACCTCCTCTGACAAGTAACATTCCAGGAGAGGCATCTTTCAGCTCTCTGTAACTCTTATTACCTCCTCTGACAAGTAACATTCCACGAGAGGCATCTTTCAGCTCTCTGTAACTCTCTTATTACCTCCTCTGACAAGTAACATTCCACGAGAGGCATCTTTCAGCTCTCTGTAACTCTTATTACCTCCTCTGACAAGTAACATTCCACGAGAGGCATCTTTCAGCTCTCTGTAACTCTCTTATTACCTCCTCTGACAAGTAACGTTCCACGAGAGGCATCTTTCAGCTCTCTGTAACTCTCTTATTACCTCCTCTGACAAGTAACGTTCCACGAGAGGCATATTTCAGCTCTCTGTAACTCTCTTATTACCTCCTCTGACAAGTAACATTCCACGACAGGCATCTTTCAGCTCTCTATAACCCTCTTATTACCACCTCTGACAAGTAACGTTCCACGAGAGGCATCTTTCAGCTCTCTGTAACTCTCTTATTACCTCCTCTGACAAGTAACATTCCACGAGAGGCATCTTTCAGCTCTCTGTAACTCTTTTACTACCTCCTCTGACAAGTGGCCAACCTTGTGTCAGAAGTAATATTAGTGGCAACCCATGTCACAGACTCTGTGGCATGGGTTGCCTTCTGCCTGATCTCGCACAATTTCCCCTCCTTTCTGTTGCTGTCGTGCAGGATTACATAGCTCCTGAAGACGTACTAGAGTGCGAAAGATCCTGAGCTGAAGATTTACATCCCCATGCGGTGCGTGACTCTTGTGGGTTTAGCGTTTAGTTATGATTATATTAATTTAACAGGAAGATTAATTACGTTTTTTTTGCATAATCAGATCTGAATAGTTATGTCGTTCTTAAAGGTTAAAAGGGATCCATAAGTGATCTTAAAGGGGAGACGAGGTAGAAAAAAGGTGGAGAAAGGTTTTTGTAAACGTTGATCTCAGATTCACTGGTGTACACAGTGATCTCAGAATCACTGGTGTGTATGCAGTGATCTCCAGAATCACTGGTGTGCACGCAGTGATCTCCAGAATCACTGGTGTGCACGCAGTGATCTCCAGAATTACTGGTGTGCACGCAGTGATCTCCAGAATCACTGGTGTGCACGCGGTGATCTCCAGAATCACTGGTGTGCACGCGGTGATCTCCAGAATCACTGGTGTGCACGCGGTGATCTCCAGAATCACTGGTGTGCACGCGGTGATCTCCAGAATCACTGGTGTGCACGCGGTGATCTCCAGAATCACTGGTGTGCACGCGGTGGTATCACATATGGCCACACCTGAGGACACAGCCGTTGCTACGATGGTCACAGGAAAGACCTAAGCCGGTAATATTACGGAACACCTGAGGAATGGGAGGTAGTCAGTTTGATGCGAGGGAATGGCATTATAGCTCCAGTGCCTTGCGTCTAGACACCCTATTTTAAAGTTTACACCGTAATAAACGGGTCATTTCTCACTCAAAAGGTGGTAAAGAACCATCATCTACCTGTGGTTAAGTAAGGTTATTGCTGTTATAAACTTGGTACAGTAAATATCTCCTCAGAGGGAGATACAAAAGAGTTATTTAACTTGAGCACCGTCGATGTTACTTGGTTGAGCTCTAGCTCTGGGAAATTGTCAAGTTTAGGGATTTTTGTAGCTCTAGTGTAAGCTGCGTTGTTGGCCCCTTCTGTGTTCCTTTGTCCTATACCTGTACCTTTGACCTTTGAAAAGCTTCGAGAGTTTTTCTACTCTCGGAGCCCGGCCATGGGCCAGGCTCGTCTGGTGCTTGCCTGGTCAACCAGGCTGTTGCGCCTAGAGGCCGGCTGCCCCACATATCCACCACAGCCTGGTTGATCTGGCATCTGGTGAAGATGCTTGTCCACATCTCACTCAAGGACCTCGGGGTGAGGATACTGCCGAGCATATCACTGGAGTCGTACATCAACCAAATTATCTCCACAGTAAACACTCGTCTGGCAGACTTAAAATTAGCTATTAGGAACCTTAAACAAAAAGCATTCACGACACATAGAACATTCATTAGAGTATCCAGCACCAGTGTGAAGCCCACATCTGATCAAACTTCTTAAGAAACTGGCAAGACAAGGAAATGGAAGAGTAAAACCTGATATTACCGGACAGAAGACCAGTGGAGACGTAATGATTGAGTAAAATAAACCGAATTAATAGCGTAAATGGGCTGCTCGAGAGGCAGGAAATAGGTATACAAGGGCACCGTTCTTGAGTTATAAATACAGGTAAATCAGATTATTATTATTATTATTATTATTATTATAATCAAGGGGGAAGCGCTAAACCCGGAGGATTATACAGCGCCTGGGGGGGGATGTGGAAGGCATTCAGGCTTAATTCGGGGAACTGGAGCACAGATCCAATTCCCTAAATCAAGAGCCCCTCACCAACATCAAGGAACCTTCCTTGAGGGGAGGTAAATCAGAGTTTTTAAGAAATACTGGTCCCAAACCTGCACACTGAAATTACTACTTATAAGAAAAGGCTTGGCAGACTGTGCAGAATGCTTCCAATGATAGGCAGGGAGTGATGAGTACTCTGAGAGCTCTGTAAGTGTAAAGGTACCACGGCTCTTCAACATAGGATTACCAACAAACTCTCAACTGTCTTCAGGACAACTCGACAGATTCCTCCAAAACGGCTCCTGATCAGCCGAGTTGTGGTATATATGTTGGACTGCGGGCGGTGGGCACTAACAACCAGGAGTCCTGGTTTGGGACGGTGCAGCAGGGACGGTGACCTCCAGAAGCGACTCCAGTGACCTCCAGGTTCAGCCTCAGAGTGGCCAGGAAGTAGAATGAGCCAGATAACGACGTTGTAGAGACAGTATGATAAATCTCATAAAACCAGTAGTGACCAGTATAAGAGGTAGGGCCAGGAGCTGAGCCTCAACCCCTATAATCACGGATAACTGAGTATAGTCGAGTCACACACACTCGGTTTTTCCTCAGAGTTGTCAGGAAGTGGAACAGTCTGGAGTGATGTAGTGGAGTCAGGATCCATACATAGCTTTAAGAAGAGGTATGATAAGGCTCATGAAGCAGGGAGTGAATAGACCTAGTAGCCACCAGCGAAGAGGCGGGACCAGGAGCTGTGAATCGACCCCTGCAACCACATATAGGTGAGTGCACACACACTAAAGAGAGAGAGAGAGAGAGAGAGAGAGAGAGAGAGAGAAGCAGCAGTGGTGGTAGGCGCTAATACCTGTCGCCAGCCGTGGTGGGTGAGGATACAATTAGATTCCTCTGATCGATGCCCAGGGAGGATTTGACACGTCGTTCGTGAGATCAGATACCACTGCCGCCGACATTATTGATCACCCCCCTCCCCCTCCCTTCCCCCACTAACTGCCTGCCTACCCTCCTTCCTCCCTCACTTAATGCTCCGGATCTAAGGGAAAGATTCCCCCTGGCTGCCTCTTCCCCTCACCCCCTCTTATTGCTGTGGGTTTAGCCAAGGGGACGATTTCCCCCTGGTTACTTCTTTCCTAAACGAAGACACTGTCTAACTTAGCCTCACTCACCCCTCCCATAGTTATCAGTGGAGTTACATCCCCTACCATACCCAGCCATGGTGGTGGTAATTATGTCGTGGTGTTTGTAGTGATGGTGATTGTGTTGTGGTGTCTGTGCAGCATTGTGTGGCGGTGATTGTATTGGGGTGGTAGTTGTAGTGATTGTAGCTACATTACTAGTGTTTTAGTGGTGGTGACAGTAAAGTCACGTGTTGTCATCTTGGAAAATCTTTCCAGGTCACATCATCATCTAAAATTAAACCCATTCTCTCAAACACAAAACAAATGCTCCCAGAGGACCTGTGTTGAAACACCCCGTTACCTACCAGGAAAACTGAGTGTGTCTTGGCAACGCACTCAGATGAAGATGTCCACACGTTGTTTACCTGATACTCTTATACTCAGGGGTGTTAAGATTCCTTACTCGACGTGTTAAGACTTCTCACTAGACCAGTGAAGTCTCCGTGTGTTAGATATTTACTGGCTAGAAAAGAGCCACGTTAGAGAATGGTACTTTACAAGACTTACTTAGATTTTGACATCGATGCGGCTAGTTTGTTCACTCCACATAGATCCTGTGAACTGTAGCGGCTAGTTTGTTCACCCCACATAGATCCTGTGAACTGTAACGGCTAGTTTGTTCACCCCACATAGATCCAGTGAACTGTAACGGCTAGTTTGTTCACCCCACATAGATCCAGTGAACTGTAACGGCTAGTTTGTTCACCCCACATAGATCCAGTGAACTGTAACGGCTAGTTTGTTCACTCCACATAGATCCTGTGAACTGTAACGGCTAGTTTGTTCACCCCACATAGATCCAGTGAACTGTAACGGCTAGTTTGTTCACCCCACATAGATCCTGTGAACTGTAGCGGCTAGTTTGTTCACTCCACATAGATCCTGTGAGCTGTAACGGCTAGTTTGTTCACTCCACATGATAGATACTTAACTAGTGATCTGTAACTGGGCTAGTTTGTTCACCCCATAGATCTTGTGAACTGTACGGCTATGTTTGTTCACCCCACATAGATCCTGTGAACTGTAACGGCTAGTTTTGTTCACTCCAACATATGATCACTATAACGGTGTAGCGGCAGTTTGTATCACTCCACATAGATTCCTGTGAACTGTAGCGGCTTAGTTTTGGTTTCACTCTCACATAGTCGTGAAGCTGTAGGCGGCTAGTTTGTTCACCCCATAGATCCTGTGAACTGTAACGGCTAGTTTGTTCACTCCACATAGATCCTGTGAACTGTAACGGCTAGTTTGTTCACCCCACATAGATCCTGTGAACTGTAACGGCTAGTTTGTTCACTCCACATAGATCCTGTGAACTGTAGCGGCTAGTTTGTTCACCCCACATAGATCTTGTGAACTGTAGCGGCTAGTTTGTTCACCCCACATAGATCCTGTGAACTGTAACGGCTAGTTTGTTCACTCCACATAGATCCTGTGAACTGTAACGGCTATTCTGTTTTGCATTCCACATGCATCCCGTGGACGGTAGCTCAAGAGTATATGGATAGTGATAGGCGTGGCAGCATCAGTAACTGGGAACCTGGAGATATAATTCTTGGCCAGAATAAGTAAGTCTTGGATACACATACCTACAAGAAAACAAGTCAGTGACTTGTTTCCATTAGGATCCTTCTACACGTGCCATATTTTTAATATTCAATGCTATGCTTTGTGTAGAGATTTTTCATAACTTGAGTAAGCTCTACACAGAGCGACGAATTGTCACTACATCAGCAGCACCAGCCTGGGATCCACACCATGTTAAGAAGGTTACGTTTGTGTTTAAAATGTGAAATTACATAGCCAGTGTGTTTATGGCGCCCAGGAGGCCACAGTCTCTTAGGAAGATTAAGTGGCGTCCTGCGCTACTGGGAACCAACTTACTCGCTGAGTTAAAAATATCCCATTTGTGACATCGGAATATTACGAGAGAAGTAAATAATGTCACTGGAATGCAGTTAGAATAGATCTGTAAATTACCTGTGATAATATGAGCGTAGATAAGCGTGTTTACGAAGCAACTTGCTATGTAAACAGACTGATGCTTGGTTACAAGCTCGTCTGGTAGATAAATTAGGGATCGGGTTGGGTTTGAATCCATAAGTGAATCCTTAGCCTTACAGGCCAGTGTGTTAACTACTGGGTCAGCTGGCTCTTAAGATTTATCCAACTAGGTATGCAAAACAACCACAGGGGAGTTGAATGATAGCTCTAGGCCTTTCGTGTTGCAATCAACACATCAGGAGCTTGCAAAGTTACAGAAATGTGTGTTACAAAAAACGCGATTCTAAAAGCTTGGAGATCTCCAGTGAATACTAGAAAGGACTGCCCTTCTAGCATCCAGCCTGTTACTGGGTTTTCGTAACAAGTAGTCAGTATCCTTGTCCAATTATCCATTAGAATTCAGTATAATTCAATAGTGCTTCAGGATTACAACTGGTAGGCTACTAACTAGAGAAATTAAAATTTAATAAATTTATTAAGTCTAGAGGTATATTATCAAATTAAATTAAATTAATCACAGTAATCAAAATAATATCACATCTCTCGAGTACAATATTATTGTGCTGAAAGCACATATCACATTTATAATTCTTAAGTACCGTCTGGTACATTAACATTTAGTAAGATATTACAAATATGTACAAGTTTGTGTATGCGTGTAAGTGCTCTAAGTAGTTCGCTATGTCTCACGACTCGACTAGACTTAAACAAGTGACTGACAAAGTCCTCAAATAAACTAACTTCTTGACCGACTGGCAACCAGAACAGTCTGCTTGAACAATAAAAAGAATGCTAAGCCCAATAGCAATATAACAAGCAACTGCGACACAGAATCAGGAACAAGGAGATAATATAACGACACTAAGTAGGGACCATCAGCAGATCCTCCACAAAAGTCACAAAACTCCCATACTACTGAATCTAAGTTCAGCATAAGAAAATCCCTGACTGTGATAATACACAGATACCAGTACAAGTTAAGTGAGAAGTTACAGCTCAGGACCTGAGATGTTCAAAGTGTCTATGCGACACACAACCTCAGTACAACGTCTAAAATCACAAAGTCTATACAAGGTTCTGTGAACAGAGTTCTACAGAACTAACAAGAATAATGAGACAGACAATCTGTCCAACCACCAAGCGAGTCTAGAGCAGACTGAATACTTCAGGCGAGGTGAGGACACCCCCCCTCGATCACGTGATAGCTACATGGACAACTGCAGCTCAGAAGCCGGCAGTCTAACGAGCTACAAGCGATAATTACAGTAGTTTGACAATCAAGACTTGAACTGAGCACTTAATATGTTACATCCTAACAACATAAGTCAAATAACAATATAAAGCAATACATTTACGATTTAGCTATTATCGCAAATATAAGCAATATAAAATTATATGAAAAGGTAATATACATTATATATATACATAATCATTGCAACCCATTCAGGGGTTGCAACAGTAAGTGACCTCAGTCTCAGCAAGGTGTCCCTCAGAACGAACCTGCTGAGATTACTAACCTATTTCTGCAACTTTGCAAGCTCCTGATGTGTTGATAGCTCTAGGCCTTTCGCGTTGCAATCAACACATCAGGAGCTTGCAAAGTTGTAGAAATGAGTTAGTAATCTCAGCAGGTTCGTTCTGAGGGACACCTTGTTGAGACTGAGGTCACTTACTCATTTCTGCAACTTTGCAAGCTCCTGATGTGTTGATTGCAATGCGAAAGGCCTAGAGCTATCATTCAACTCTCCCCCATCCTGGTTTTGCATTCTGTGTCGCTTGTTCGCTATTCTTGTAGCTAACTAAGTATATTTTTAGGAAGACGGCTCTTCCTATCAGGCTGGCATTTACACGGATGACCAAACGAAATGTAAAGTCTGTGACCAGCTCTATGGTCACTATCTTGAACACTGTGCGCTTAATTGTCCACTTATTGAGGTAGAGATACGTCAAGATATTTTATTAATGAAAATAAGATAGATATATTTAGCAAATGGACTAGATTTGCTTTCAGCAGATAAGGCAATAGTGGATATAAATCAAGTTGTACAGAAATTAGCCCCTTTTGGGGCCTAGTTCCTAAGATTTTGTGTACCTACGTGTTCTTGCTCTTCCATCCACAGGATGGATATGAGGTGCACAATAAACTAGCCACTATCATCCACAGGATGGATATGAGGTACACAATAAACTAGCCACTACCATCCACAGGATGGATATGAGGTGCACAATAAACTAGCCACTACCATCCACAGGATGGATATGAGGTACACAAACTAGCCACTACCATCCACAGGATGGATATGAGGTGCACAAACTAGCCACTACCATCCACAGCATGGATATGAGGTGCACAAACTAGCCACTACTATCCACAGGATGGATATGAGGTGCACAAACTAGCCACTACTATCCACAGGATGGATATGAGGTGCACAAACTAGCCACTACCATCCACAGGATGAATATGAGGTGCACAAACTAGCCACTACCATCCACAGGATGGATATGAGGTACACAAACTAGCTACCAGAGCCCTTAATAGGAATTGCAGTGTTTTGAAGGTGCTATCGTGGAGGCTAAAATTATGTAGGTTTCGTGGTAAGGAAGGTGTGTTTGGGGCTTAAATGTCAAGGGGTTTAAGTGGCCTTGTTCAGGGGTTTCCCGAAACCTGAGTGAGGGAATACCAGGAAGCCTCGTCACTCACACAATGCCAACCTCTCTCCGAAAAGCACGTACGTCATCATTTCGCTAATTTCTGCGATGACCCCCTGCAAGGAGTCGACATATTAGAGCCAGTGTTTTACTCTGTATAAAGCTCGGTTAAGTTACGACTTGATAAAGCTCTACACAGAGTGAAGCATGGTTGATAACTCTATACAGATGAACTCTGGGAAATGTTGATAAGTCTATGATAGTAATGTTTATTTTATGGTTGAAATTATGCTTCAGAATGGAGGAACACTGCAGAAGGCCTGCTGGTCTATATTAGGCAAGTTATTCTCGTGTGTGTGTGTGTGTGTGTGTGTGTGTGTGTGTGTGTGTGTGTGTGTGTACTCATATGTATTCATGTATGTGAGGTTGAAGGGGTCGATTTCTCTTAGTATTTTGTACATCGTTATCGTATCCCTCCTGTCCTCCATTCTCATCAGGTTGGGTTTCAGTAGACACAAATGCAGTACGAGATCCTTTATTGACAACGTTTCGCCCACATAGTAGACTTTATCAAGTCACAAGCAGATCTTTGTTTCTTGATTAAATCCACTGTGTGGGCGAAATACAGTCAAAAGATCTCCGGGGACTCACTGTGTGGGCGAAATACAGTCAAAAGATCTCCGGGGACTCACTGTGTGGGCGAAATACAGTCAAAAGATCTCCGGGGACTAGTCTTGTTGTAAACTTTGCGCTCTCTCCAAATTCCTGACGTGTTTAACCAGGTGTGGGTTTCTCTACTGGTCAGTAAAGACAGTACCGACTCTCAAAGTTCAGCTTCTTTCTCAGTAGTAGTAACCAGTGTACCGTTGACTCAACGACCAACCGTCTCTGCCTGAGTCACTGTCTGAATTCATATTGTGCTGACCTCAGCAGTATCAAAGGCCCCCTCACATAGGGTACTGTGGGCGGCTAGTCAGTGTTACGAGAGGAGCGAGTGAGATAGGTACGGCTGGCAAGGGCTCTCTCTCCACATAACTGCAATTATACGTAATAACAGCCTACGTGAGTATTTCTTACCTAATCCACGTATCGAACTCCCACATGATATCTTGAGATACGGGAGGAAGAGCAAAATAAACCCAGTGAAAGTAGGGGTGCGGTGGAACATATAAGGAAACACTATATCAAACCTGCCTAGACGATGAATATCTTGCCAGAAGATATCAGAAACACGGCTGGAACAAGTGTAGAAGACTTCAAGAGGAAACTCGACGAGTATCTTCACTAGATGCCAGATCAACCAGGTTGTGATGGATATGTGGGGCAGTGGGCCTCAAGTGCAACAGCCTGGTTGAACAGGCAAGCACCAGACGAGCCTGACCCATGGCCGGGCTGTGGGCTTAGAAAAACTCTCGAAACAAACGAATAAATTATATATATATATATATATATATATATATATATATATATATATATATATATATATATATATATATATATATATATATATATTCAGGGCTGGCTGTTATTAACACCAGGAAAGCTGTTACTTTACCTACAACAATAATCTGTAGGATAACAGCTCTTACCTTGTAAATAATCTGTAGGATAACAGCTCTTACCTTGTAAATAATCTGTAGGATAACAGCTCTTACCTTGTAAATAATCTGTAGGATAACAGCTCTTACCTTGTAAATAATCTGTATGAAAACAGCTCTTACCTTGTAAATAATCTGTAGGATAACAGTTCTTAGCCTGTAAATAATCTGTAGGATAACGGCTCTTACCTTGTAAATAATCTGTAGGATAACAGCTCTTAGCCTGTAAATAATCTGTAGGATAACGGCTCTTACCTTGTAAATAATCTGTAGGATAACGGCTCTTAGCCTGTAAATTCAACTGTTTAAAACAACTCACCAGACAAAAAAAAATTAAACCTACTTAAAACATGTTAAAACATTTTGGCGTATTTAAGGACTGGCCAAAACAGGATGGTTTAAGGCAGTCAGGCATACCAACACTTAAATAGACTCTGCCTATTTTCGTCTGAGCTATTTCAGATGTTTTCGCTTAATAAGCCGCCTGAACAGTTGGCAACCCCACCAGCGGAGGTGATGTCAGCCAATCAGCATCCATCCCTCTTGGGAGTTGCCAGATTAGCTGGGAGTTTTTTTTATTAATGACAAGTAAACAGGTTGGTACGAACAACCAAAACAACCACAATAAACCAGGAACTTATATATAATACAAAAACAACCACAACCACGGTCAGAAAAGCAACCACAATCCACAACCATAACTACAACCACAATCCAAATGTCCACAACCATAACACTACAACCACAATCCAAATATCCACAACCATAACACTACAACCACAATCCAAACATCCACAACCATGAAAATACAACGACAATCCAAATATCCACAACCATAACACTACAACCACAATCCAAACATCCACAACCATGAAAATACTACCACAATCCAAATATCCACAACCATGAAAATACAACCACAATCCAAACATCCACAACCATGAAAATACAACCACAATCCAAATATCCACAACCATAACACTACAACCACAATCCAAACATCCACAACCATGAAAATACTACCACAATCCAAACATCCACAACCATGAAAATACAACCACAATCCAAATATCCACAACCATAACACTACAACCACAATCCAAATATCCACAACCATAACACTACAACCACAATCCAAATATCCACAACCATGAAAATACAACCACAATCCAAATATCCACAACCATGAAAATACAACCACAATCCAAACATCCACAACCATGAAAATACAACCACAATCCAAATATCCACAACCATAACACTACAACCACAATCCAAACATCCACAACCATGAAAATACAACCACAATCCAAATATCCACAACCATAACACTACAACCACAATCCAAACATCCAAAACCATGAAAATACAACCACAATCCAAATATCCACAACCATAACACTACAACCACAATCCAAACATCCACAACCATGAAAATACAACCACAATCCAAATATCCACAACCATAACACTACAACCACAATCCAAATATCCACAACCATAACACTACAACCACAATCCAAATATCCACAACCATAACACTACAACCACAATCCAAATATCCACAACCATAACACTACAACCACAATCCAAATATCCACAACCATAACACTACAACCACAATCCAAACATCCACAACCATAACACTACAACCACAATCCAAATATCCACAACCATAACACTACAACCACAATCAAATATCCACAACCATAACACTACAACCACAATCCAAATACCCCACAAACCATAACACTACAACCACAATCCAAACATCCACAACCATGAAACTAAAAACCACAATCCAAATGTCCACAACCATAACACTACAACCACAATCCCAAATGTCCAAAACCCATAACACTACAAACACAATCCAAACATCCACAACCATGAAACTACAACCACAATCCAAATGTCCACAAACCATAACACTACAACCACAATCCAAAACATTCCACAACCATGAAACTACAACCACAATCCAAATGTCCACAACCATAACACTACAACCACAATCCAAACATCCACAACCATAACACTACAACCACAATCCAAACATCCACAACCATAACCACAATCCAAACATCCACAACCATAACACTACAACCACAATCCAAACATCCACAACCATAACACTACAACCACAATCCAAACATCCACAACCATAACCACAATCCAAACATCCACAACCATAACACTACAACCACAATCCAAACATCCACAACCATAACAACCACAATCCAAACATCCACAACCATAACACTACAACCACAAGAACAATAATTATAACCCCACAAACACGTTTATCATTACGATTATTTTCATTATTATAACAATAATTGCTAAATCAAAAACAGAAATATAATTACAATAATTTTAACTTTTGTGTACATCAGTAAAACTATCTTTTAAATTTAATTTACCATAAGTAAAGCATAAATTATTCTTATATTAATAACAACAGTAAAAATTACAAACATATTATCTATTGGACACAGTAGGCCTACTGCCCACTGCTTAAGAAAAATTTGGGCTTCGAGAAATCTCAGTTTGATCATCAGGCTTAATAATTTGCTTTTATTGAGATTATTGTGTACAATGTATTGGTTGTATTGGGACTTGTGCACTGCAAACAGCCTGTGTATCCATATTGTCTTAGGCTGCCGTCACAGGATGGATATGAGGTACACAATAAACTAGCCACTACCATCCACAGGATGGATATGAGGTGCACAATAAACTAGCCACTACCATCCACAGGATGGATATGAGGTACACAATAAACTAGCCACTACCATCCACAGGATGGATATGAGGTACACAATAAACTAGCCACTACCATCCACAGGATGGATATGAGGTACACAATAAACTAGCCATACCATCCACAGGATGGATATGAGGTGCAACAATAAACTAGCCACTACCATCCACAGGATGGATATGAGGTACACAATAAACTAGCCACTACCATCCACAGGATGGATATGAGGTACACAATAAACTAGCCACTACCATCACAGGATGGATATGAGGTACACAATAAACTAGCCACTACCATCCACAGGATGGATATGAGGTACACAATAACTAGCCACTACCATCCACAGGATGGATATGAGGTACACAATAAACTAGTCACTACCATCCACAGGATGGATATGAGGTACACAATAAACTAGCCACTACCATCCACAGGATGGATATGAGGTACACAATAAACTAGCCCCTACCATCCACAGGATGGATATGAGGTACACAATAAACTAGCCACTACCATCCACAGGATGGATATGAGGTACACAATAAACTAGCCACTACCATCCACAGGATGGATATGAGGTACACAATAAACTAGCCACTACCATCCACAGGATGGATATGAGGTACACAATAAACTAGCCACTACCATCCACAGGATGGCTGAGGTACACAAACCAGCCACTACCATCCACAGGATGGATATGAGGTACACAATAAACTAGCCACTACCATCCACAGGATGGATATGAGGTACACAATAAACTAGCCACTACCATCCACAGGATGGATATGAGGTACACAATAAACTAGCCACTACCATCCACAGGATGGATATGAGGTACACAATAAACTAGCCACTACCGTCCACAGGATGGATATGAGGTACACAATAAACTAGCCACTACCATCCACAGGATGGATATGAGGTACACAATAAACTAGCCACTACCATCCACAGGATGGATATGAGGTACACAATAAACTAGCCACTATCATCCACAGGATGGATATAAGGTACACAATAAACTAGCCACTACCATCCACAGGATGGATATGAGGTACACAATAAACTAACCACTACCATCCACAGGATGGATATGAGGTACACAATAAACTAGCCACTACCATCCACAGGATGGATATGAGGTACACAATAAACTAACCACTACCATCCACAGGATGGATATGAGGTACACAATAAACTAGCCACTACCATCCACAGGATGGATATGAGGTATACAAACTAGCCACTACCATCCACAGAATGGATATGAGATACACAATAAACTAGCCACTATCATCCACAGGATGGATATGAGGTACACAATTAACTAGCCACTACCATCCACAGGATGGCTGAGGTACACAAACTAGCCACTACCACCCACAGGATGGATATGAGGTACACAATAAACTAGCCACTACCACCCACAGGATGGATATGAGGTACACAATAAACTAGCCACTACCATCCACAGGATGGATATGAGGTACACAATAAACTAGCCACTATCATCCACAGGATGGATATGAGGTACACAATAAACTAGCCATACCCTCCACAGGATGGATATGAGGTACACAATAAACTAGCCACTACCATCCACAGGATGGATATGAGGTACACAATAACTAACCACTACCATCCACAGGATGGATATGAGGTACACAATAAACTAGCCACTACCATCCACAGGATGGATATGAGGTACACAATAAACTAGCCACTACCATCCACAGGATGGATATGAGGTACACAATAAACTAGCCATTACCATCCACAGGATGGATATGAGGTACACAATAAACTAGCCACTACAACCCACAGGATGGATATGAGGTACACAATAAACTAGCCACTACCACCCACAGGATGGTTGAGGTACACAAACTAGCCACTACCATCCACAGGATGGCTGAGGTACACAAACTAGCCACTACCACCCACAGCTATGAGGTGAGAACACAAACAGGTGATGGAAGAATTTGGTTAGACTGTTGAATAGATAAAAGTATAAATATTCTTTAAGACATTTCCCTCTGTGTAGAGCTTAATCAAATCATAAGGTGATAAATCCCTCTAGAATACAGACCTTCAATTCATCCTGTGTTTCTAGTAAGGTAGAAACTAGCCAGGCATCTTTCTATCCACTCCTTGATACATGTGAACATAATCTTAGATGTCGGCTCTGCCCCAAGTCTCTCTCTCTCCTAATTGATTATTAAACGACGAGAAATTCTACATTCTAAAGCTTGTGGCAGTGTGTTAAGGGCTACAAATCAGTGTGTGTGTTTACGTTGCCAAGGCGGCGTGTTAAGTCATTATCGTAAATACTTTCGCACTGCGAGGTAATCTTTTTGCACGTCCGCTGCTACCAGCTGTTTGTTTGTGTGCGCGTTGGGCATGTGGGACCAGTCAAGGCTCTCAGGAGTGCTGGCACGGGAATATGGTCTGGTCTGCTAATAAGGGTGTGTACTCACCTATTTGTGGTTGCAGGGGTCGAGTCCTAGCTCCTGGCCTTTGCTATTGCTGGTGCCAGCTTAAACTGTGAATGGAGCTATTGTATTCTCGTTGCTAGTATTTCTGTTAATGTTGCTGCTACTGTTGCATCCAACAGTTTTTACCTAAGCTGTTCCTTCTGTCACTGACAACAGTGCAACGGTGCACAGACTTCGCGTGCACAAAAGTACACATACAGAAAGACAAGCTGTGGAGGAAGCTTTCACTGAGACAGCATTTCGTTCTGTGTAGAGCTCTACCAGTATTTGATAAAGCTCTATACAGAGCGAAACATTGCCCTGATAAAAGCTTATTCTACAAAGTCTTTTCACTGCTGTCGGAAGGAAACATTTGTCCACAAAAGCGTTTACTGCACCTGCTGAATCGAATCCCCAATACCAGACAGGTGTGTACAGAATTCTTGCACGCGATAACGAATCACGAGATGCAATTTTATACACATGTGTAGCACTTGTGTTCTCAGTAGTAGTAACCAGTTACCAGTAACCAGTGTACCAGTAGTTGACTCACTACCAACCGTCTCTGCCTGAGTCACTGTCTGAACTCATATTGTGCTGACCTAGCAGTATTCAAAGACCCCCTCACATATGGGTACTGTGGGAGGCCAGTCAGTTGACGAGAGTGAGCAAGAGAGATAGGGTACGGCTGTAAGGGCGCTCTCCACATTATCTGTAATTATACGTACTACCAGCCTACGTGAGTATTACTTTACCCAATCCACGTGTTCGAACTCCCACATGATAGTGTACATTGTACGCAATGAAGGTACCTAGTTTAGAAGCAAGACACATGTGCAACAGTTAGGTGTGTCTATTCCGAAACGTTTCGCCTATACAGTAGGCTTCTTCAGTCGAGTACAGAGGAGTGAGCTGCTCACTCTGTTCCAGACTTTGGAGCAAAACTCTTCCCCAGACTGAGGGACTGATCACCTCAGAACTACGCTTCGAGATATGGACAAATTTACTCGTCTTCACTCTCTACTGTTCTCTGCCTCTGTATCGACTGAAGAACCCTGCTGTGCTGGCGAAACGTTTCGGAAAAAGGGACCTAAGTCTGCACGGGGTTTTTTCCTTGGGATTGTATCCCCTTTTCGTAAAATAAGTTCTGAAAATTTTAGTGAACACGAGCACAAAGCAATCCTGTGTGACGTAAGGTTTTAACCAATCAGGGCCTCAAAATTTACACCGTGTGTGACTCATGTCTCTATACCAATCGCAAAACATAAGATTACGTTGTTTATCGTGACGTCAGAAGCTCTTAAACCCAATCGCGGTTGCTCACATTTCGGCTTTTTAAAAGGCTTTTGAGATTCGAGATTGGAACTACTTTGACTCAAAGGATATAAAGCTCTGGAAAAAAAAACGTACAGAGGAGGATGACAAAGTGGCCCCTTACATCAAAAAACTCCTATGAGGATAACTGGGCCCCTGAATCTGCACTCCTCGAAAGACTAAATTGGGGAGGATATGATTGAGGTGTATAAAGGGAAAACAGGAATAAATAAAGGGATTAAATAGGTGCTGAAAATATTTTAGCCTAGACAGGATCGCAGCAATGTTTTAAAGTTGGAAAAATTCGATTCAAAAGGTATAGGAAAAGTACTGGTTTGGTAATAGAGTTGGGGGAGGTGGAAAAAATCCCGAGTCAGTTATTCGGGCTAAACGTTGTGTAGTTTTAAAAATGGGTTAATAAAACATGAGGGGGTGTGGGTGGGTGGGTTGGACCTGACTACTTGTGCTGCGGGTCTGGTGCAGTGATCCACCTTGAGGGGAGGTGACCAGACGGGGTGGTCATTGGGGTAATCCGTGGGGATCATTGGCTAATTGGGGGGGGGGGGGGTAGGACCTGCTCCGCATGGGGCAGTAGGCCTTTGAATGTTTCCCCTTTATGTTCTTTAAAAAAGTTGCCAGACCCAGGGGCCATGGGGGTAAAGTAGTTCCTGCCTCTCACAGCGTTGAGAGCAGGGCGTTCCTGCCCTCACAGCGTTTGGGGCAGGGCGTTCCTCCTCTCACAGCGTTGAGAGCAGGGCGTTTTCCCCTTTTTTCTCACAGCGGAGACAGGGCGTTTTCCCGCCTTCCACAGCGTTGAGACAGGGCGTTCCTGCCTCTCACACGTTGAGAGCAGGTCGTTCCTGCCTCTCACAGGTTGAGAGCAGGGCGTTCCCGCCTCTCACAGCGTTGAGAGCAGGTCGTTCCCGCCTCTCACACGTTTAGGCGGTCGTTCCTGCCCCTCCACGTTGAGAGCAGGTCGTTCCCCCGCCTCTACAGCGTTGAGAGCAGGGCTTTTCCGCCCTCACAGCGTTAGACAGGTCGTTCCCGCCCCTCACAGCGTTGAGAGCGGGCGTTCCTGCTCTCACGCGTTGAGAGCGGGGCGTTCCTCCCCTCACAAAATGTCGCTCCTAACTTGAATTTCTGGGGTACAAAAAATCCCCTCCACAGCTTTAAAAAGCCTTCCACAAATGTTTTTCCTGGTTAACAGCGCACAAAATTAATCCCGGGTAACACCCCAAAAAGCTGAAAAAAAATTTAACTGGGAAATTTAAGGAACTGAATTGTGAAACAAAGCTGGAACGGAAATGATTTTTTAAAAAAGTTTTTTTGTGGAAAAAATATTTTTTGTTCTCATAAACCCATGTACACAAAAAACAAATTAAAAAGGAAGATCCAAGTTACACCCCCTTTAGAAGGGAAAGAGCACTGCTGCAGGGCCCACTGGTCATGAGGCAGGTCCAAGTTACACCCATTTTTGAAGGAATGAGCACTGCGCAGGCCCACTGGGGGCATGCGGGCAGGTTCAAGTTACACCCACTTTAGAAGGAATGACACTGCTGCAGGCCTACTGGGGTCTGCTGGGCAGGTCCAAGTTACCCCCACTTTAAAGGAAAAGAGCACTGCTGCAGGCCTATGGGTCATGCTGGCAGTCCAAGTACACCCATTTAGAAGGAAAGCACTGCTGCAGGCCCCTGGGTCATGCTGGGAGGTCCAAGTTACACCCCCTTTTAAAGGAAAGAGCACTGCTGCAGGCCCACTGGGTCATGCTGGGCAGGCCAAGTTACACCCCCTTTTGAAGGAACGAGCACTGCGAGGCCACTGGGTCATCTGGGCAGGTCCAAATTTCACCCACTTTAGAAGGAAAGAGCACTGCTGCAGGCCTACTGGGTCAGCTGGGCAGGGCCAAGTTACACCCATTTTGAAGGAAGGCACTGCTGCAGGCCTACTGGTCATGCGGGCAGGTCCAGTTCACCCACTTTAAAGGATGACACTGCTGCAGCCCACGGGGCATGCTAGGGAGGTCCAATTTCCCCACTTTAGAAGGAAAGAACACGCGCAGGCCCACTGGGGATGCTAGGGAGGTCCAATTACACCCCCTTCAGAAGGAATGGGACTGCTGCAGGCCCACTGGGTCATGCTGGCGGGCCAAGTTACCCCATTTTGAAGGAATGAGCACTGTGCAGCCTACTGGGTCATCTAGGCAGGGCCAAGTTACCCCATTTAGAAGGAATACACTGCTGCCCTACTGGGGCATGCTGGCAGGGGCCAAAATTCACCCCTTTTGAAGGAATGAGCACTCTCAGGCCTACTGGGGCATGCGGGAGGGCCAAGTTACACCCACTTTAGAAGGGAAGAGACTGCGAGGCCTACTGGGGCTGTGGGCAGGTCCAAGTTTACACCCACTTTAGAAAGGGAAAGAGCATGCTGCAGGCCTACGGGTCATGCTGGGCAGGGCCAAGTTACACCCCTTTAGAAGGAATGAGCATGCTGCAGGCCTACTGGGGCTCTGGCAGGTCCAAATTACCCCACTTAAAGGAATGAGCACTGCTGCAGGCCTACTGGGGCATGTGGGCGGTCCAAATTACACCCATTTAGAAGGAATAGCATGTGCAGGCCTACTGGGGCGCTGGGCAGGTCCAAGTTACACCCACTTTAGAAGGGGAAAGACACTGCTCAGGCCCACGGGGCAGCGGCAGGGCCCAAATTACACCCACTTTAGAAGGAATACACGCTGCAGGGCCCATGGTCATGCTGGGCGGTCCCGTTACACCCACTTTAGAAGGAAGGCACTGCTGCAGGCCTACTGGGGCATGCTGGGGAGGTCCAAGTAACCCATTTTGAAGGAATGAGCACTGCGCAGGCCACTGGGTCATGCTGGGCAGGGCCCAATTACACCCCCTTTAGAAGGAAAGAGCCTGCTGCAGGCCTACGGGGATGCTGGGCGGCCAAATTACACCCATTTAGAAGGAATGAGCACTGCTGCAGGGCCCACGGGTCATGCGGGGGGGTCCAAGTTACACCCACTTTAGAAGGAATGGCACTGCCCGCAGGCCTATGGGGGCATGCTGGGCAGGTCCAAGTTTCCCCCACTTTAGAAGGAATGAGCACGCTGCAGGCCTACTGGGTCATGCTGGGCAGGTCCAAGTTTCACCCACTTTAGAAGGAATGAGCACTGCTGCAGGCCTACGGTCATGCTGGGGGAGGTTCAATTACACCCCCTTTAGAAGGAAAGAGCACTGCGGGCTACTGGGGCATTGGGGAGTCCAAGTTACACCCACTTAAAAGGAATGAGCACTGCGCAGGGCCCACGGTCATGCTGGGCAGGTCCAAGTTACACCCCTTTGAAGGAATGGCACTGCTGCAGGGCCTACTGGGGCATGCGGGGAGGGGAAGTTTCACCCCTTTAGAAGGAATGAGCACTGCTGCACCTACTGGGGCATGCTAGGCAGGGCCAAATTTCACCCCCTTTTGAAGGGAAAGAACCTGCTGCAGGCCACTGGGTCATGCTAGGCGGTCCAAATTTCACCCACTTCAGAAGGGAAAGAACATGCTGCGGGCCCACTGGGGCATGCTAGGCAGGTCCAAGTTCACCCACTTCGAAGGAAAGAACACTGCTGAGGGCCCACTGGTCTGCAGGCAGGTCCAAGTTACACCCCCTTCAGAAGGGAAAGAACACGCTGCAGGCCACTGGGTCTGCTAGGGGAGGTCCAAGTTTTCTCCTTCAGAAGGGAAAGAGCCTGCTGCAGGCCTACTGGACCATCAGGCTTCAAGTCGCAATCTAAAAATTTCAGGAAACCCCTGGGCCATTCTACGATAGATTTTTTTATAAGAGCGCCATCATTGAGAACAGAGCAAAAAATCAAAGCTGATATAAGCAACTTTCGGTGGGCCGTGAAAAAAATAATAATGGGACAAATTTCAATTATTCCCTTGGTGGAGTTCACGAATTAAAAAAATAAACGGATTTTAAAACAAAAACCCCTCGTTCTAAAGAGGAACTGGAAGGATTCGTAGAGTTAAGATTGAGACACTTATGCAGCAATGGGAATCTTTATTCAGGGAAAAGTTTCGCCCCCGTGGCTTTATCAGTCCAAACAAAAAGGGAAAGGGGAAGGAGAGGGGGAAAAAAAGAGGTAATCATCCCTCAACCTGGAGTCGTGTGTTCAGTCCATCAATCTTGTAGAATATACAAGACTGAACACATCGACTTAAGAAATCGTAATGACACGATTGCAAATAAACCATACCCCCGGCCGGGATTGAACCCGCGGTCATAGAGTCTCAAAACTCCAGCCCGTCGCGCTAGCCACTAGACCAGCTAGCCACAATAAGATTCATCCAACTAGGTATATTTCTACACCATAGGAAAGTTAGCACAGGCACCTCTGTGACCACAAATGCAAGTTTTTACAGACGAATCTCCAGCTAGCGTGGCCGTGACGAACTCTAGCTCAAGTCCCTTCACTGCCGTCAACATGACTTAAGAAATCGTAATGACACGATTGCAAATAAACCATAACCCCCGGCCGGGATTGAAACCCGCGGTCATAGAGTCTCAAAACTCCAGCCCGTCGCGCTAGCCACTAGACCAGCTAGCCACAATAAGATTCATCCAACTAGGTATATTACTACACCATAGGAAAGTTAGCACAGGCACCTCTGTGACCACAAATCCAAGTTTTTACAGACGAATCTCCAAGCTATCGTGGCCGTGACGAACTCTAGCTCAAGTCCCTTCACTGCCGTCAACATGACTTAAGAAATCGTAATGACACGATTGCAATAAACCATACCCCCCGGCCGTTCTGTAAAAACTGCAATTTGTGGTCCCAGAGGTGCCTGTGCTAACTTTCGTAAGTTGTAGAAAATAACCTATTGGATGAATCTTCTTTGTGCTACTGGTCTAGTGGCTATCTGCGACGGCTGGAGTTTTGAGACTCTATGACCGCGGGTTCAATCCCCGGCGGTGTAATGGTTTATTTGCAATCGTGTCGATTACGATTTCTTAATCATGGTTGCGGCAGTGAATGGACTTGAGCAGAGTTCGTCCACGGCCCACGCAAGCTGAGATTCGTCTGTAAAACTTGCATTTGTGGTCACAGAGGTGCATGAGCTCACTTTCCTATGGTTAGAAATATACCTAGTTGGAGAAATCTTATTGTGGCTAGCTGGTCTAAGTGGCTAGCGCGACGGGCTGGAGTTTGAGAACTCTATGACCGCGGGTTCAATCCCGGCCTGGGGTATGTTTTTTTCTGAACACACGACTCCATGTATGTACTGATTACCTCATACGCCCTCTCCTTACGTCTTCCTCTTTGTATGGACTGATGAAGCCACTGTGTGGCGAAACGTTTCCTGAATTAAGATTACCAATGCAGGCATAAGTGTCTCAATCTTCAACTTGTCGGTTTTTCAAAACCATCAATCACAACTTTTTAGAGTGTGTTAGAAGATGTCACATGTAAATATTGCTCTCACCCTCAATGGGAGTGATCGGCTGTATAACTAGAACTGCAAAACAAGGTTTAACCTGTGAAGGGCTTGACCGATTGTTCTCTCTAGCTGGAAATATTGATGAGAATTAGACACAGTAACAACACCTGGGTATCGTTAATTGTAGGACATGTCGTCCTCCATGGGTTTACATGTACAAATCGGTCATAATAGTAAGACAGAACTATATAGAGAAGACGAGGTAACAACCCTCAGTTTTGGTGTTGAAGGGATTCCTCAACCAAGGCTCAGGGACTACATACCTCGTCTTCTCTACATATGCAGTTGTGTTTAATCTGTCTAGGGATATTACTGGACCACTTCGAGCCCATTTTAAGCAAAGCGTGTGCGGATCTCTGAAGACTATGTAGGGAGACCCTTTAGTACTCAAGTATAAATCCAGACAAGAACCTAAGTTAGTGGGAATGTGTTTCAAGTCCCTGGAAGTATAAACTCCTTAGAATGTAGGGAAGAAATTCCTGGGCAATTTGTCCCAAATCAACATCGCCAATTAACTACTCCCTCGATGAGACGTAGCAGACGGTACATAATGTATAGTGCAATAGGTGCCACACTCTTCAACAAATATCAGTCTGCCCTGATTCTTTCCAAGTCATGTTCCTGATCAGCCACGGCTGTGGTGTGCATACCCTGGTTGCCATGCAACCACTACCCATAGCCTGGTCTGGGACCCTGTTTCTTGGCGTCCATAGGATCAACCAATCCGAGAAAAAAAACACCCTGTCCGTGAAATCGGTCAGCGTCCTCAACAGCCAATCACAGAGCATAAGTTACCCTATTGTTTGACGTCAGAGGATCACAACCAATCACGAGAGCGTAAAAATCATCCACAAAAAAAAAAAACCCGAGGAGTGACGTCAAAGGCTCCCAGAGCAACCCAATTACGGACGCGTAAAAATTATACTCATATAAGTACGATATTCCCAAATAATAATGCAATAATTCGACGATAATCGGGTTTGCAACTCAACCTGTTGCACCTGTTGCACTGTTTGCAACAGAACTGAGGGAATTATTTTTTTCAATGGAACTGGAGAATTATTTTTTTTTAACAGAAAAGAAGAATTATTTTAGAAAATGTGAGAATTATTTTAGCTAAAATGAGAATTATTATTTAGCAAAAAGAGAATTTATTTTAGAATATGAGAATTATTTATAGAAAATGAGAATTATTTTTAGCATAAAATGAGAATATTTTTAGAAAATGAAAATTATTTAGGCAGAAAATGAGAATTATTTTTAGCAGAAAATGAAATTATATTTTAGTCATAAAATAGTATGAGAATTAATTTTTAGAAAAATGAGAATATTTTTAACATAAAATGAGGATTATTTTTAGCAAGAAAAAAGAAGAATTATTTTAGCAGAAAATGAGAATTAATTTTTTTTAAGAAAATGATAATTATTTTTAGGCAGAAAATGAAGAATTTAATTTTTAGAAAATGAAAATTAATTTTTAGCGAGAAAGATGAGAATTATTTTTAGCCGAAATGAGAATTATTTTTAAAGCAGAAAATGAGAATTATTTTTAGAAAATGTAAATTATTTTTAGAAAAAGAGAAATATTTTTAGCAGAAAATGAGAATTATCTTTAGCAGAAAATGGAGGATTATTTTTAGAAAAAAGAGAATTAGTTTTTAAGCAGAAAATCATATTATTTTTCAGCAGAAAATAAATTATTTTAGAAAATGAGAATTAAATTTTTATCAGAAAATGAGAATTATTTTTAGCAGAAAATAGAATTATTTTTTAGGCAGAAATGAGAATTATTTTTAGAAAATGAGAATTATTTTTAGCAGAAAATGAGAATTATTTTTAGCAGAAAATGAGAATTATTTTTAGCAGAAAATGAGAATTATTTTTAGAAAATGAGAATTATTTTAAGCAGAAAATGAAATTATTTTTAGCATAAAATGAGATATTTTTAGCAGAAAATGAGATTATTTTAGCATAAAAATGAGAATTATTTTTAGAAAATGAGAATTATTTTTAGCAGAAAAATTGGATAAATTATTTTTAGCAGAAAATAAAATTATTTTTAGCAGAAAATGAGAATATTTTAATAAAATAAGAATTACCTTTTTTTTCCCAAATAGGAAATTTGGAATTACTTTTTTAACAAAAACTGAATTATTTTTTCAATCTACAATTAACATTTTATAAACCTTTGTTAAATATCGTTGATTGACATAATTAATCAGATTATTACAAATATGTACAAGCTGTTTACATTATTCAAATTCAAACTGATTATATAATTACTTTTAAAGATGAATTGTCACATAGAATTACAGTTATTTTTGGCCTAGTGTTGCAAAGTTATATTGCCATGTTGCAAGGATTTACATTAGAGTTATATTGCCATGTTGCAAGGAATTACCTTATAGTTATAATTGCCATGTTGCAAGAATTTACCTTAGTTTATGCAATGTTGCAAGGAAAATTACATTATAGCATATTTGCCATGTTGCAAAGGAATTACCTTAAGCTTTATTGCCATTTGCAAGGAATTACCTTAAGCTTTATTGCCATGTTACAAGAATTACCTTAGAGCTTTTTTGCCATGTGCACGAATTACCTTAGTATATTTCCATGTTGCAGGAATTACCTATAGCTTTATTGCCATGTTTGAAAGGGAATTACCTTAAAAGTTATAATGCCATGTTGCAAGGAATTACCTTAGAGCTTTATTGCCATGTTGCAAGGAATTCCTAATTACCTTAAAGAGCTTATGTGGCTTTAACCCCAGCTCTAGTGACCTAAAATATCCTCCCAAAAACCCATATTTTTACAAAACCTGTAAAGGATTAAACGGGATATTTTCATTATAAAATTACCTCATTAACATTTACAATTACAAGTGTGACCCCGTAAGCATTTATGATACAGTGATTTATAATAATGATAATAATTATTATTATAGTACATGATACAACTAACAGGACCAATAGTCCACACCTAGGGACGTATTATTTATAGAAAATACTTATGCTGACCCTTTTCCCAAACAAATTTAGTTAGTTTTGCCCAGGATGGGACCCACACCAGTCCACTAACACCCAGATGCCCCCCCACACCAGTCCACTAACACCCAGGATGCGACCCACACCAGTCCACTAACACCCAGGATCGCCCCACACCAGTCCACTAACACCCAGGATCGACCCACACCAGTCCACTAACACCCAGGATGCTACCCACACCAGTCCACTAACACCCGGGAAATGCACCCACACCAGTCCCTAACACCCAGGATGCCCCCCACACCAGTCCACTAACACCCAGGATGCGACCCACACCAGTCCACTAACACCCAGGATGCCACCCACACCAGTCCACTACACCCAGGATGCCACCCACACCAGTCCACTAACCCCCAGGATGCCACCAAAACCAGTCCACTAACACCCAGGATCCACCCACACCATCCACTAACACCCAGGATGCCACCCACCCCATCAACTAACACCCAGGATGCGACCCACCCCAAGCCCCACTAACACCCAGGATGCCACCCACACCAGTCCACTAACACCCAGGATGCCACCCACCACCAGTCCACTAACACCCAGGATGCCACCCCCCCCGTCCACAAAACACTCAGGATGCCACCCACACCATTTCCACTAACACCCAGGATGCGACCCACACCAGTCCACTAACACCCAGGATGCGACCCACACCATCCACTAACACCCAGGATGCGACCCACACCAGTCCACTAACACCCGGGATCCCACCCACACCATCCACTAACACCCAGGATGCCACCCACACCAGTCCACTGACACCCAGGATGCGACCCACACCAGTCCACTAACACCCAGGATGCGACCCACACCATCCACTAACACCCAGGAGCCACCCACACCAGTCCACTAACACCCAGGATGCGACACCACAAGTCCACTAACACCCAGGTACCTATTTTACTGATGGGTGAACAGGTTCCAGGGTGTAGGCGAAACATTTCGACCTTTAAAGATACCTAGTTTGACGTACGTGTTTTAAATTTCGCCAACGTATCTGCTGTACCATTTGGGACTCGACGCTTTCATTGTACTGGAACAAGAGCTTAGACATCAATAACGAAGAGCAATTCGAAGAATGAAATTAAGACACATTGTAACCATCGGGTATTTTACTTAGACGTTTCGCCCTCCAGTGGCTTTATCAATCAAATTCTTAGGACATAAATTGAAACCCGAGAACTATGTACAGAAATGAGGTTATCAGTCCTCAACCTAGGTAGGTGCGAACAGACCATAGTCGTGGAGATTCTGAAGCAAGCCAAGAATCCTGGCGTTATAAGTAACGTCAGGTGTACAGACGAGACATATTCACTGTAGCGGTTTCCCAGTGGAAGTAGGGCCTTCCAAAGAGATGGGTTAGTTGTAGTAGTAGTGTAGTAGTAGTTGTCGTTGTGAAGGTTATTACATGTCTCAGAATTAAGTTCCATGATGTTGCAGTGTCTGACAATTGTGTAAGAAAGGTATACAACCGACAAGATAAATCCGCCTACCAGTGAAATATGCCCTCGTCTGCTACACCTGACGTTTACCCAATAAGACCGATTCTTTCTTCTGCTTAGAATCTCCACGACTTGGAGCTGTTCGCACCTACTCCCAGGTTGAGGGAAATGATTACCTCATCTTCCCGTACATTTTCTACTGTCTTCAAGTTTGTCCTAGAATTTTATTGATAAAGCCACTGGGTGGCGAAACTCTACAATAAAGATACCCAGATGTTTGCCATGTGTCTTACTTCACTGTCGGTAATATATACCATTCGACACAATACGAAGGGAAACCTATAATCTGCAAAATTAATCTCGAAATATTTAGGGAACTTACACACCTAAGATAATAGTATAAAAGAATTTACTTTTATCTTTTAAATTTTTTGATGGGTGAAAATACTGTGTTATTGTGTAAAACGCCCGAGAATTACTCTAAATTCTGGTAAAATATTTTTGACAGGTGAACAGTTTACAGGTAACCTTGTGTGTCTCGTGTATAATAGGGTTTTTAAAACCCAACAGACGAGCAATTAGTACCCTCTACGGTACGCGAGATAATTTACCTGTCAGCTTGGAACATCTGTCAATATTTGGAACTCTTCAGTTGGAACATCTGTCAATTTGGAACATCTGGAGTCAGTTTGGAACATCTGTCATTTCCAACATCTGACAGCTTGGACACACCTGTCAGCTGACACTTTCAGCTTGGAACACCTGTCAGCTTAGGACACCTGTCAGCTTGGAACACCTGTCAGCTTGGACACCTGTCAGCTGACATCTGTCAGCTTGGAACATCTGTCAAGCTGGATACACCTGTCAGTTAGAAACACCTGTCAGCTGGAAGCACCCTTCAGCTTGGAAACATCTGTCAACTTGGAAACACCTGTCAGCTTGGAACACCTGTCCAACTTGGGGACACCTGTCAACTTGTGAACACCTTCTTTCAACTTGGAAACACCTGTCAACTGTGGAACCCCTGTCAACTTGGACACTCTGTCAACTTGAACTCCTGTCAACTTTGGAACACACTGTCAACTTGGAACACCTGTCAGCTTTAGGAACACCTGTCAACTTGGAACACCTGTCACTTGAACACCTGTCAAACTTGGAACACCTGTCAGCTGGAACACCTGTCAACTTGGAACACCTGTCAACTGTGGAAACACCTGTCAACTTGGAACACCTTCAACTTGGAACACCTGTCAACATTGGAACACCTGTCAACTTTGGAACACCTGACAACTTGGAACAACCTGCGACTTCTTAAGTTCACATAACTTCGTAAATAATTATAATAATAATAATTATAAGAAGCGGACACCATGACCATATGTGGTTAATTGTTAATCAGTAAAAAGATATGAATTATGAGGCATAAGGCGATAAAAAGTAATAATAAACAGAAAAGTAATGTTAATTCCGAATTAATGTGCTATATACTGCAAAGTAATTATGTTAATTCCTCAAAAACTGCAGGTTAATGTAAGATGTTGCTCTCTAAAGAAAGTAATAATTGAGAAATACTAAGGTAAAATAATTGCAACATCGGAAGGTATTAATTACCTTGTGTAAACGGTGTTGCGACCGCGATGCTGTGCCTTCCTGTAGGGTATCTCGGGGTCAGCGCCCCCGAGGACCCGGTCCAGGATACCCGTGGATCAGGCCTGATCAACTAGGAAGTATTGCTGGTAGCATGTAGGTCCAACGTAGGAACCCCAGCCCTTTGATCCGGCACTGACTTGAGGTATGTCTCGTAACGTATAATCAAACCTGTGTCTTGGCTAATATCTTCGTTCTTCAGTTTTTTAGACATCTGTGGACTGTGGTTCATAGATGACTATAATGGAGAGGTTTGACTAACACGAAGGGCTATAGTTATCATTCAACTTCCCTCTGTATTTTTGTGCATATGTGCAATGACAAGCCACGGGAGGGTTTGATAAATTAAGGACCCATACATAGGAGAAGCTTGGAGAACAGGAGGGAGAATGAGGTAATCAGTCCCTCAATCTTGATCGATGTGGTCAGGTCGCAGCAATCGACTCAAGGTTGAGGGAACAGATTACCTCAATTCACCCCTGTCTCCAAGCTTCACCTGTGTATGACTGTATTAACCCCGTGTGGCGAAACGTTTTCCTTAATAAAGAGTACCCAAGAGTTGGACAGTGACTAATTTATCACGTTCGGTTCTTGTGAACCATATCATCTACCACGGGGAGGGGTTGGAAAACTTCATCTCAATTTCATTTCGCACTTCTCAGTGCATCAACGAAGCTACTGCCAATGATGCTAGCTCTAAAGCAATGGAGTGTAGTCTCAGAGTAGCGTAGTGCGGGTGTGTGTCACCGGCCGTAAGGTTTCTCTCAGAATGATGTTATATCACTTTTCCCCCAAAAAATGTCTGACATTGATCACAAAGAATTTGTTTTTATCACAATTGCTAGTGCCATAATGTTCCCGTGACACTGCTGTTCTCCAGAGTGGAGAATGTAGAGAGAAATAGGGGGTCAGCCCCCTTGAGCACTGCTTGTCGCCTGTTCTCCACATTAAGAAACTCGAATCCCTTACATGTAATTATCACATGCAGGTTTTAGTACACATAAAAATCCTGATCATATCTACCAAAAAATTTGAACTTTTAGTAGGCATAATTAACACGGTTTACACAGTAAAAATCATAGCCTTTTGCCTTTTTTCACCATTCAGATCAACATTTTGAAAAATCGTCAAATTTTTTTTTTAGATCACGAATATAATCGTAGCTGTGACAAAAAAGGAGTCTATAAATAACAGAGACGAGTCCCTCTCGCTAAATCAGCCCTGACAATTAAATGAGTATTTGGTGCCCATTTATTTTAGTGGCCGGGAAGGCTGCATATGTACTGCTAACCCATTAGATCAACTGCAATATGATCATGGGGAATGGGGATAGGTGGGGAGGGGGAAGGTAGAGGAGGTGACTAAAGAGTAACGAGACAGTAAAGGAATGGCAATGGGAGAGTATGATAGGGAGGAATTATATAATATATATATATAGATATATATATATATTATAATATATATAAATATATATATATATAGGTCGTGCCGAATAGGCAGAACTTGCGAATCCTTGGCTTAAATAGCAACGCTCTCGTGCCATAAACAAGTGAAAATTTGTGTATGCACTATTTCGCAAAATCATTCTGAACCCTAACGAAAAAAATATATTACACTGTGTTTTGTTTAATTAGATTATTGTAAACAATCTAAATATATTTAGTGGGTAGCTAAAATAGTATGCGCTTTTATAATAAGGTTAGGTAAGTTTTCTAAGTTCCTTTTGGTGCAAAATTATAAATTTTTACATCAACATTAATGAAAAAAATATATCTTTAAACGTATAAGAGAAAATTTTAGAAAGGGCTTAAATTTTAAATAAGTTCTTGCTAATTGACCAGTTTTACATATCCGGCACGACATATATATATATATATATATATATATATATATATATATATATATATATATAATATATATATATATATATATATATATATATAATGGGGATATAGTTTTTGAAGTGGTTGGTGCAATTATTTAATAAATGTATAGGAAGAGGGTAAGGTACCTAGGGATTGGCAGAGAGCATGCATAGTTCCTTTGTATCAAGGCAAATGGGACAAAAGAGAGGGCAAAAATTATAGGGAGATAAGTTTGAGTATACCTGGTAAAGTGTATGGTAGAGTTATTATTGAAAAAAATTTAAAGAGTAAAACGGAGAATAGGATGCAGTGAACAAGGAGGCTTAGGAATGGTAGGGGGTGTGTGGACCAGGTGTTTACAGTGAAACATATAAGGGAACAGTATTTAGATAAGGCTAAAAGAGGTCTTTGTGGCATTTATGGATTTGGAAAAAAGGGGTATTTACGGGTGGATAGGGGGGCAATGTGGCAGATGGGGCAAGTGTAAGTGTAGGAGGTAGGTTACTGAAAGCAGTGAAGAGTTTTTACGAGGATAGTGAGGCTCAAGTTAGTATGTAGGAAAGAGGGAAATTATTTCCCAGTAAAAGTAGGCCTTAGACAAGGATGTGTGATGTCACCGTGGTTGTTTAATATATTTATAGATGGGTTGTAAGAGAAGTAAATGCGAGGGTCTTGGCAAGAGGCGTGGAGTTAAAAGATAAAGAATCACACACAAAGTGGGAGTTGTCACAGTTGCTCTTTGCTGATGACACTGTGCTCTTGGGAGATTCTGAAGAGAAGCTGCAGAGATTGGTGGATGAATTTGGTAGGGTGTGCAAAAGAAGAAAATTAAAAGTGATACAGGAAAGAGTAAGGTTATGAGGATAACAAAAAGATTAGGTGATGAAAGATTGGATATCAGATTGGAGGGAGAGAGTATGGAGGAGGTGAATGTATTCAGATATTTGGGAGTGGACGTGTCAGCGGATGGGTCTATGAAAGATGAGGTGAATCATAGAATTGATGAGGGGAAAAGGGTGTGGTGGTGCACTTAGGAGTCTGTGGAGACAAAGAACTTTGTCCTTGGAGGCAAAGAGGGGAATGTATGAGAGTATAGTTTTACCAACGCTCTTATATGGGTGTGAAGCATGGGTGATGAATGTTGCAGCGAGGAGAAGGCTGGAGGCAGTGGAGATGTCATGTCTGAGGGCAATGTGTGGTGTGAATATAATGCAGAGAATTCGTAGTTTGGAAGTTAGGAGGAGGTGCAGGATTACCAAAACTGTTGTCCAGAGGGCTGAGGAAGGGTTGTTGAGGTGGTTCGGACATGTAGAGAGAATGGAGCGAAACAGAATGACTTCAAGAGTGTATCAGTCTGTAGTGGAAGGAAGGCGGGGTAGGGGTCGGCCTAGGAAAGGTTGGAGGGATCGAGTAAAGGAGGTTTTGTGTGCGAGGGGCTTGGACTTACAGCAGGTATGGGTGAGCGTGTTTGATAGTGAATGGAGACGAATGGTATTTAATACTTGACGTGCTGTTGGAGTGTGAGCAAAGTAACATTTATGAAGGGATTCAGGGAAACCGGCAGGCCGGACTTGAGTCCTGGAGATGGGAAGTACAGTGCCTGCACTCTGAAGGAGGGGTGTTAATGTTGCAGTTTAAAAACTGTAGTGTAAAGCACCCTTCTGGCAAGACAGTGATGGAGTGAATGATGGTGAAAGTTTTTCTTTTTCGGGCCACCCTGCCTTGGTGGGCCACCCTGCCTTGGTGGGCCACCCTGCCTTGGTGGGCCACCCTGCCTTGGTGGGCCACCCTGTCTTGGTGGGCCACCCTGCCTTGGTGGGAATCGGCCAGTGTTTTATATATATATATATATATATATTATATATATATATATATATATATATATTATATATATATATATATATGTCGTGCCGAATAGGCAGAACTTGCGATCTTGGCTTAAATAGCAACGCTCATCTTGCCATATAGGACAAGTGAAAATTTGTGTATGCAATTTAATTTCGCCAAAATCATTCTGAACCTAACGAAAAAAATATATTTCACTGTGTTTGTTAGTATTAAATTATTGTAAACAAATCTAAAATATATTTAGTTGGGTTAGGCTAAATTAAATTGTTCTTGTTATAATAAGGTTAGGTAGTTTTCTAAGTTCTTTTGGTGCAAAATTAAAAATTTTTACATTAACATTAATGAGAAAAATATATCTTTAAACGTATAAGAGAAATTTTAGAAAGGACTTAATTTTAAATGAGTTCTTGCTAATTGACCAGTTTTACATATTCGGCACCACACACACACACACACACAAAACACACACACACACACACACACACACACACACACACACACACACACACACACACACACACACACACACACACACACACACACACATATATATATATATATATATATATATATATATATATTATATTTTATATATATATATAGGTGTTTAAGACTAGAAATATGCTAATTACTAAACTAATTATGTACCCGGCATTTCAGGTAAGCTGTGAAGGTTACTTGCTGAGCTGTAAGTACACGCTGATAATTATAATTATTAATTTTAATTATTGCGTTATCGTCGATATTTGGTGACCATGTTTGTGACCTGGAATGACCTGTCTTGGTGGGTCGCAGTGCCTTGCGACACACTGCCCTAGTGGGTCACACTGCCATGGTGGGTCACACTACCTCGGGTCACACTGGTGAGTCACCCTGCCTTGGGGTCGCAATGCCTTTGTGGGTCACACTATCCAAACCTAACCTATCCTAAGTTAACCTAACCTGTCTTAAAATAACCTCACAGCCTCCTAGCATACATAAGGGGGATTACTAGTAGACCCCTGGCTGTCTTCAAGACCCCCTGGCTGTCTTCAAGACCCCCTGGCTGTCTTCAAGACCCCTGGCTGTCTTCAAGACCCCCTGGCTGTCTTCAAGACCCCCTGGCTGTCTTCAAGACCCCCTGGCTGTCTTCAAGACCCCCTGGCTGTCTTCAAGACCCCCTGGCTGTCTTCAAGACCCCCTGGCTGTCTTCAAGACCCCCTGGCTGTCTTCAAGACCCCCTGGCTGTCTTCAAGACCCCCTGGCTGTCTTCAAGACCCCCTGGCTGTCTTCAAGACCCCCCTGGCTGTCTTCAAGACCCCCCTGGCTGTCTTCAAGACCCCCCTGGCTGTCTTCAAGACCCCTGGCTGTCTTCAAGACCCCCTGGCTGTCTTCAAGACCCCCCTGGCTGTCTTCAAGACCCCCCTGGCTGTCTTCAAGACCCCCCTGGCTGTCTTCAAGACCCCCCTGGCTGTCTTCAAGACCCCCCTGGCTGTCTTCAAGACCCCCCTGGCTGTCTTCAAAACCCCCCTGGCTGTCTTCAAGACCCCCCTGGCTGTCTTCAAGAAGGTGCTGGACGGACACCTGGTCAATACCTGACCAGCCGAGCTATGACTCGTCCGTCGGGTTGCGTGCGGTCAACAGTAACATCCTGGATGATCAGACCCTGATCCACCGCGAAGCCTGGTCACAGACCGGGCCGCAGGGGGCGCCGACCCCCGAAATCCTCTTAACCTAACCTTCACGCTTTTACTCCCTGTCGCAACATTAAAATTGACACAAATTGCAGAATAAAGCGCACTGGACACCTTGGTATGCTCGTCTCCTCTGTATTCGACTGAAGAAACCTACTGTGTAGGCGAAACGTTTCGGAAATTGATAAAAACGTATTGGACATGTCATATTTACTATTCTGTGCCGTGTGTCCATAAAGATTCGTGTAAATGCGTAGATTTCTGAGCTGTAAATTAAATTCGGTTATTGTGAAAACTTAATTTTCTGCGTAAAAAAAACTATACCACGGGCGGGGTTTGAACCCGCGATCAGAGATTCTCAAAACTCTCTGATCGCGGGTTCTAACCCCGCCCGTGGTATGGTTTGTTTGCAATCGTGTCATTACGTTTTCTGCGTTGTTTGAGTCGGGGTCTCATTGTTTGAGTCGGGGTCTCATTGTTTGAGTCGGGGTCTCATTGTTTGACTCGGGACATCATTGACTCGGGGTCTCATTGTTCACCACAACACCAACTACTAACAACCCACATGGGAAGGAGACATAAGATGGGTTTCGATCCCCTTCTGGGACTCTCTTCATCTGGTGAAGAGGATCCCAGAAGCGGGTCGAAATATACAGATAAGTCATCTGGGTTTGCTTGTCTCCATCTGGGTTACTGAGTATTGCTAAGTTTACCTGGAGAGAGTTCCAGGGGTCAGCGCCCCCCGCGGCCCGGTCTGTGACCAGGCTTCATGGTGGATCAGGGTCTGATCAACCACACTTGGGTTATTCATTGCACTTTGGTTGGAACAAACACTTGATGTCAACACTCTCACACTGTGACAACTCTAGTGGAACATTAAACAGGTGTACTACACCAGTGGATACAATGTAGACAGTCGGAAGTTTTAGATAAAACCTGCTTATGCAGTGATTAAGGTGTTTATTTAAGTGTTCGCTTAGCGACGAGTGTCTGTGACCACCACTCACCCCACCACACTCACCACCACCACCACTCACCACCACCACTCACCACCACCACTCACCACCACTCACCACTCCCACCACACCACTCACCACCACCACTCACCACACCACTCACCACCACACCACTCACCACCACCACCACTCACCACCACCACTCACCACCACCACTCACCACCACCACCAACTCACACACCACCACTACACCACCACCACCACTCACCACCACCACTCACCACCACCACTCACCACCACCACCACTCACCACCACCACCACTCACCACCACCACTCACCACCACCACCACTCACCACCACCACTCACCACCACCACTCACCACCACCACCACTCACCACCACCACTCACCACCACCACCACTCACCACCACCACTCACCACCACCACTCACCACCACCACCACTCACCACCACACCACCACCACCACCACACTCACCCCCACCACCACTCACCACCACCACCACCACCACCACACACTCACCACCACCACCACTCACCACCACCACTCACCACCACCACCACTCACCACCCCACCCACCACCATCACCACCACCACCACTCACCACCACCACTCACCACCACCACCACTCACCACCACATCACCACCACCACCACTCACCACCACCACCACTCACCACCACTCACTCACCACCACCACTCACCACCACCACTCACCACCACCACCACTCACCACCACTCACCACCACCACCACTCACCACCCACCACCACCACCACTCACCACCACCACCACACTCACCACCACCACTCACCACCACACACCACTCACCACCACCACCACACCACCACTCACCACCACCACCACTCACCACCACCACCACACACTCACCACCACCACCACCCCACTCACCAAACCCCTCACCACCACATCACCACTCACCACCACACCACCACTCACCACCCCTCACCACCCCACCACCACTCAAACCCCCACCACCACCACCCACCACCCACTCACCACCCCTCACCACCACCAACCACTCACCACCACCACCACCATCACCACCACTCACACCACTCACCACACTCACCACACTCACCACCACACCACCACACCACTCACCACCACTCACCACACTACACCACTCACCACCACCACCACTCTCCACTCACCACCACTCACCACCACTCACCACCACCACTCACCACCACTCACCACCACCACTCACCACCACTCACCCCACCACTCACCACCACTCACCACCACTCACCACCGTGAATCTTCCCTTCAGATTTAAATTAAGCATTAAAAACACCTGTAAAACACCTGTAACCAGTTTCATTAGTTCTTCGTAACCTAACCTGAGGTCAAGCTATCGTGACTGATCCACCAAGCTGTTGTTGTGGCCCGCATGTCCTACAAGACTGATGACCGATCGTAACAGATATCGAATTCAATCTTAATAAGAACAAGGTTGGTAGAGTAGGTAGAAGGTTGGTAGAGTAGGTAGTAGGTTGGTAGAGTAGGTAGTAGGTTGGTAGAGTGGTAGAAGGTTGGTAGAGTGGGGTAGTGGGTTTGGTAGAGTAGGTAGTAGGTTGGTAGAGTAGGTAGAAGGTTGGTAGAGTAGGTAGTAGGTTGGTAGAGTAGGTAGTAGGTTGGTAGAGTAGGTAGAAGGTTGGTAGAGTAGGTAGTAGGTTGGTAGAGTAGGTAGTAGGTTGGTAGAGTAGGTAGTAGGTTGGTAGAGTAGGTAGAAGGTTGGTAGAGTAGGTAGTAGGTTGGTAGAGTAGGTAGTAGGTTGGTAGAGTAGGTAGTAGGTTGGTAGAGTAGGTAGAAGGTTGGTAGATTTAGGTATTTAGGTTGAAAGAGTGGGTTTGTAGGTTGTAGAGTAGGTAGTAGGTTGGTAGGTAGGTATTTGGTTGGTAGAGTAGGTAGTAGGTTGGTAGAGTAGGTAGAAGGTTGGTAGAGTAGGTAGAGTTGGTAGAGTAGGTAGTAGGTTGGTAGAGTAGGTAGTAGGTTGGTAGAGTAGGTAGTAGGTTGGTAGAGTAGGTAGTAGGTTGGTAGAGTAGGTAGTAGGTTGGTAGAGTAGGTAGTAGGTTGGTAGAGTAGGTAGAAGGTTGGTAGAGTAGGTAGTAGGTTGGTAGAGTAGGTAGTAGGTTGGTAGAGTAGGTAGAAGGTTGGTAGAGTAGGTAGAAGGTTGGTAGAGTAGGTAGTAGGTTGGTAGAGTAGGTAGTAGGTTGGTAGAGTAGGTAGAAGGTTGGTAGAGTAGGTAGTAGTTGGTAGAGTAGGTAGTGGTTGGTAGAGTAGGTAGTAGGTTGGTAGAGTAGGTTAGAAGGTTGGTAGAGTAGGTAGTAGGTTGGTAGAGTAGGTAGTAGGTTGGTAGAGTAGGTAGAAGGAAGGTAGAGTAGGTAGAAGGTTGGTAGAGTAGGTAGTAGGTTGGTAGAGTAGGTGAAGGTTGGTAGAGTAGGTAGTAGGTTGGTAGTAGTAGGTAGTAGGTTGGTAGAGTAGGTAGTAGGTTGGTAGAGTAGGTAGTAGGTTGGTAGAGTAGGTAGTAGGTTGGTAGAGTAGGTAGAAGGTTGGTAGAGTAGGTGTAGGTTGGTAGAGTAGGTAGTAGGTTGGTAGAGTAGGTAGTAGGTTGGTAGAGTAGGTAGAAGGTTGGTAGAGTAGGTAGTAGGTGGTAGAGTAGGTAGAAGGTTGGTAGAGTAGGTAGTAGGTTGGTAGAGTAGGTAGAAGGTTGGTAGAGTAGATAGAAGGTTGGTAAGTAGGTAGAAGGTTGGTAGAGTAGGTAGAAGTTGGTAGAGTAGGTAGAAGGTTGGTAGAGTAGGTAGAAGGTTGGTAGAGTACGGTAGAAGTTGGTAGAGTAGGTAGTAGGTTGGTAGAGTAGGTAGTAGGTTGGTAGATAGTAGTGGGTTTTGGTAGAGTAGGTAAAGGGTTTGGTAGGTAGGTAAAGGTTGGTATTTAGGAGAAGGTTGGAAGGTAGGTAGAAGGTTGGTAAGTAGGTAAAAGGGTTGGTAGAGTAGATAGAGGTTGGTTGAGAGTAAAAGTTGTTAGAGTAGAAAAGGGTTTTGGTAAGTAGGTAGGAAGGTTGGTAGATTGATCAGAAGTGGAACATTTTGATGAGTGATGTATGGAGCAGGATCCATGCATGCTTTAGAAGAGGTACACAAGGTTTTCGGCAGGAAGAGAGTGGACCTAGCACATAGGGGCCAGGAGCTGCGAATTGACTCCTGCAACCACAAATAGGTGAGGACCAAACCACACACCCCCACTGCGCACCACACACACCACGCACCACACCACACACACCACCACACACACACACACTGCACACACACACACACACCACTGCACACACACACTGCACACACACACTGCACACACACACTGCACACACACACTGCATACACACACACTGCACACACACCTGCACCCAACACCTGCACACACACTGCACACACACTGCACACACACACACACACCCCACACACCACACACACCCCAACACACACACACACACACCACACACACAACCACACACACACACAACACACACACACACACACACAACACACACACAACCTGCACACACACACTGCACACACACTGCACACACACACACACACACACACAACTGCGCACACACACACTGCGCACACACACACACACACACACACACACACACACACACACACCACACACACACACACACACACACACACACACACACACACTGCACACACACACTGCACACACACACTGCACACACACTGCACACACACACACTGCACACACACACTGCGCACACACTGCACACACACACTGCACACACACACTGCACACACACACACAAATAGTAACTAACACACGGACATTCACACATTCAAGGAGAAAGATCTTGGGGTGAGTATAACACCGAGCATGTCTCCGGAAGCACACATCAATCAGATAACTGCTGCAGCATATGGGCGCCTGGCAAACCTGAGAACAGCATTCCGATACCTTAGTAAGGAATCATTCAAGACACTGTACACCGTGTATGTCAGGCCCATACTGGAGTATGCAGCACCTGTTTGGAACCCGCACTTGATAAAGCACGTCAAGAAACTAGAGAAAGTACAAAGGTTTGCAACAAGGTTAGTTCCAGAGCTAAGGGGAATGTCCTATGAAGAAAGATTAAGGGAAATCGGCCATGACGACACTGGAGGACAGGAGGTCAGGGGAGACATGATAACGACATATAAAATACTGCGTGGAATACACAAGGTGGACAAAGACAGGATGTTCCAGGGAGGGGACACAGAAACAAGAGGCCACAATTGGAAGTTGAAGACACAAATGAGTCAGAGAGATAGTAGGAAGTATTTCTTCAGTCATAGAGTTGTAAGGCAGTGGAATAGCCTAGAAAATGACGTAGTGGAGGCAGGAACCATACACAGTTTTAAGACGAGGTTTGATAAAGCTCATGGAGCGGGGAGAGAGAGAGGGCCTAGTAGCAACCGGTGAAGAGGCGGGGCCAGGAGCTAGGACTCGACCCCTGCAACCACAAATAGGTGAGTACAAATAGATGAGTACACACACACGCATGCACATACAACAGGCCTAGTGTCTAATCGACATGTACCTAGGACCAAATGGTAACACACACACACACACACACAGGAGCTGTGGCTCGACCCCTGCAACCACAAACAGGTCAAGACACACACACACTGCAGCAGTGCGGACAGACGGGTTGCACCAAGGTCCCTCACACCGTTTATGATGTGTTTATGTCAATCCTCAGCTTGGGAAGTGTCAGAGGGGAGAGTGGTTATGGTGGGGGGTGCGTGAGGGGAGGGGGACTGTGGAAGAAGTGGAGAGAGAGGGGGGGGGTGAATGTGTGGGACTGAGGGGATAAGTTAGGGGTTTGTAAGGGGTTGAATGATGGCTGTCAGGGGTTAAAGGAGTTTGTGGGAGATGTGAAGTGTAGAGATGTGAGCGTTAGTGGTTATATATGTCGTGCCGAATAGGTAAAATTGGTCAATTATCAAGAACTCCTTTAAAATTAAGTTCTTTCTAAAATTTTCTCTTATGCGTTTAAAGATATATTTTTTTTCATTTATGGTAATGTAAAAATTAATAATTTTGTATCAAAAGAACCTTAGAAAACTTACCTGACCTTATTATAACAAGCGCATTTTAATTTAGCCTAATACAACTAAATATATTTTGATAAGTTTACAATAGTTTAATAATAAATACAATGAAATATATTTTTTTCGTTAAATTCACAATGATTTTTGTGAAATTATTGCATACACAAATTTTCGCTTGACTTATTCGGCAAGAAGAGCGTTGCTTAAATAGCCAAAATAGCAAGTTTTAATTATTCGGCACGATATATATATATATATATATATATATATATATATATATTATATATTATATTATATATATTATATATATATATATATTATATATATATTAAGCACTTTCGTTATTTCTCACATCATCCTTGATAATGTGAGATCCGGTTGGAGGCGTTTCCTGAGAAACGATGTGTTCTCTCACTGGATGCTGTAACTCAACTGTGTTCAGTCTTTCTATGGTCCTGGTGTGAGCTGCACCTTTACTCAAGACATCAGATGTGCTGTATGTTACTCACATCGGGATGTAAGGCCGTTGGTTTCCCCTGGTGGCCATCGGGACGTCGCACCACCGTCGTGACATCTTATCAGCCAGGTAGAAACGCTTTCTTAATTGACTTAAGATAATTGCCGTAAGATCCTCTTCCAGAGCTCAACCAAATTCATAAGATACTTTAACTTACGTCTGAGTTAGTCAGAATATGTGATCTTCCAAGTCATTATTATCTTACAGAGGAGAAACTGGTTCAAATCATCGTTCGTAAATCAAAACTGACTCACCACTGCTGTGTTGTCCAGATCACAGCTGACACACGTCAGAGGTCGCTTGTCCACTCTGTTTTCAACCTGTCACAACTGTCCTGATATTTACGGTGAAGAGTCTTCAGGCGTCGGTTCACCACGCTGATCACTCACAAAATGTCTCACTAAGTAGCCTTGGCAGGTATGTGCTGCCATTGACATCATTGCTCATTCAACATTAGTTGAACTAACGATTGTTCCAACATTTGTTTTTTGAAAGCCTCACCAGCGATAGAGTTTGACCCATTGTCTAGGTGGCCTGGTGGCTAAAGCTCCCGCTTCACACACGGAGGGCCCGGGTTCGATTCCCGGCGAGTGGAAACATTTCGACACGTTTCCTTACACCTGTTGTCCTGTTCACCTAGCAGCAAATAGGTACCTGGGTGTTAGTCGACTGGTGTGGGTCGCATCCTGGGGGACAAGATTAAGGACCCCAATGGAAATAAGTTAGACAGTCCTCGATGACGCACTGACTTTCTTGGGTTATCCTGGGTGGCTAACCCCCCGGGGTTAAAAATCCGAACGAAATCTTATCTCTTATCTCTCTTATTAACAAGGAATATGACCTACTTGCAGATCTTCTAGATTTGGCAACTTCTAGATATACTACTCTAGTAGTGGACGTTGTTGGCATCTTAGACAGAATAATGTGAAATTTAGTGTAAATCGTACTTATTGAGGAAGCTGTCGACACCCCGAGTGGGATCATACACACGTTTGTTTGTGTTACTTGTGGTAGAACACTCTTGCTTGTGTTGTGGTAGTTTAGCATTTGGTCTGGCCAGGTTATCTATGGTTGTAGATTCTATAAATGGTAGGTTTGGTTAGGTTTAATTAGGATAAAATACACTACATATAATATGTACGTTGATTCACACAAAAAAACAAAAACCAGCCGGGTAACGTGCAGCAATGGCGTGACTGAGCGTAAGCAGAAAACGCTAAATTTTCTACGCATATCAGTGTTGGTTAAGGAACGTGTTGCTCTGTAATCTACTGGTGCCTTAAGATCAATAGCTATCAGGTCTGGACCGGCCGCCACCTTCACCTTTTACGACTCCAGAACTGACTGTCAGGGAAGACCTAATGTGCTGACGACTCGGTTTCACCCTGACTCTTCCACTGATGCCAGACTCACTCTCTCTCTGTCTCTCTGTTTCTGTCTCTCTCTGTCTCTCTGTTTCTGTCTCTCTCTGTCTCTCTGTTTCTGTCTCTCTCTGTCTCTCTGTTTCTGTCTCTCTCTGTCTCTCTCCATTGGAAATAAGTAACTTTTTTCTCTTATCCCAGGTTCTCTACACATATGCTGCTATGTATGATTATCTATGTAACTATTTGTGTATACCTGAATAAACTTAATTTCTCTTTCTGTGAGAATTTAATGTCAGTGTCTGATCAGCCGGGCTGTGGTTCGTGCATTGGATTGCGTGCGGCAGGCAGTAACAGCCTGGTATCCAGGCAGGTAAACAGATGTGATGGAGGCAAACTCGATACGCAGTTTGATGGGTAGGTATGATAGGGATCTCAGAGGTAGAGAACCAATAATTCCGGCAATTGTTAAGACGCTGCCCTCCCCCGACTCTCTCTTTCTTTCTTTCTCTCTCTCTCTCTCTCTCTCTCTCTCTCTCTCTCTCTCTCTCTCTCTCAGAATCAGTCACATGCCGCTCACTCAGTGGGTAAAGCTGTTATCTGTGACTTTTTTAAGTGTTATGTCGATAGCAAGTAACATCTGTTAATTATACCAGAATCTACAGATAAGGAATCCGATCAAGTGGTCGATCACAGTGGGACTAAGAAACCAGACAAATTTTTTAGACCGGGACTACCCTGAACACTCATTGTTCAATGAGTCTTCGTTTATGTTCACTAAGGATGTGGTCAATGATTCTTTGGTGAATCATTGACCTCTTCTAGACGGTGTGTTATACAGGAAGGCAGCGAGGAGAGAAGAGGCAACTCAGATTAGAGGGAGGCTTGGTCAGCAGACATGTCTGGTGAGAGTCCAGGAGTGTAATGGTGTGTGAGAGTGCGTTCAGGAAGTCTTGGTTAGGAAGCGTGAAGCTCTTAACTGGATGCCTTAAGACTGCGCTCTTTAAATTTTAAGTGGTACCGTTCTTAAAGCATTTTAGGTATTCTTCTGTCTTTAAAAAAATCATAGTTAGTGTTTCAGAAGACAGTGTGTTCACCGGGAATCGCCTTTTCTCTCAACCATCCAGCTCATTAGATAGGGTTCAAACCTATCCTAGAGCTAGACAGGAAACAGTAGGGTTCGACACCTAAAGGGTGGGGAGAGAACTAAGCTACCCATATGGTCCCTAACACATGGTAACGTAAATTAAACTCGGGAAAGTGAATCGGCCAGCCCATTATCTATGCCGGCAATATGGACGAGTATAATGTTACAGGGTTGTAGCCTGAGACTCCATCTCATCAGACGTGTGTTGTATTTTTGTTCATGGTGTTGAGGTAGATAAGAGGATTGTGACCACTGTAGACTGTGACCACCTGGGTCAACTACCTCATGTAGACCTCGATATGTTTCAGTGCACGTCTCAGAGCGAGGGTTTCTTTCTCTGTGGTGGCATAAACCCTTTGGTGAGGTTGATACTTGGGAAGTGAGAGACAGACTGCAACCACTCCCAGTTTTCTGTAAGAGTACTGTCTCTACCCCTGACTCACATGCATCAACCTGTAATACAAAAGGATTTTGAAAAATCAGGAAACAGGAGAATGGGTACAGTACAAAGTAGCCGTTTGACATCATTAAATGCTTGTTGACATTCTGAGATCCGTGTGATGAATGGTTTGAAAAACAGACAAGTTGAAGATTGAGACACTTATGCAGCATATGGGAAGGTAAGACACATATGCAACAGTTAGGTATCTTTATTTCGAAACGTTTCGCCTACACAGTAGGCTTCTTCAGTCGAGTACAGAAAAGTTGATAGAAGCAGAAGATACTTGAAGACGATGTAATCAGTCCATCACCCTTAAAGTTTTGAGGTGGTCAGTCCCTCAGTCTGGAGAAGAGCATTGTTCCGTTGACTGAAACAATATGAAGTTGAAGTGACAGGATGGAGCCTTTATATAGTGCCAGGAGGTGAGACGTGGGTTTGCTTTGGGAGGGCAGGTCCCTCTCAAACCCAGCCGTTCTCACTAGTAGAGGTCGAAGTTGATGGTCTGTACCAAGATACCCTTGTGCTGCAGTGTCTGACAGAATGAACATTAAAATGGTATAAAATACCGACAGATTGTTAGGTAAGACACATATGCAACAGTTAGGTATCTTTATTTTGAAACGTTTCGCCTACACAGTAGGCTTCTTCAGTCGAGTACAGAAAAGTTGATAGAAGCAGAAGATACTTGAAGACGATGTAATCAGTCCATCACCCTTAAAGTTTTGAGAGGGACCTGCCCTCCCAAAGCAAACCCACGTCTCACCTCCTGGCACTATATAAAGGCTCCATCCTGTCACTTCAACTTCATATTGTTTCAGTCAACGGAACAATGCTCTTCTCCAGACTGAGGGAGTGACCACCTCAAAACTTTAAGGGTGATGGACTGATTACATCGTCTTCAAGTATCTTCTGCTTCTATCAACTTTTCTGTACTCGACTGAAGAAGCCTACTGTGTAGGCGAAACGTTTCGAAATAAAGATACCTAACTGTTGCATATGTGTCTTACCTAACAATCTGTCGGTATTTTATACCATTTTAATGTTCAGCATATGGGAATCTTTATTCAGGAAACGTTTCGCCACACAGTGGCTTCATCAGTCCAATACAAAGAGGAAGGCATAAGGAGAGGAGTAGTATGAGGTAATCAGTCCCTCAACCTGGAGTCGATGTGTTCAGTCCATCAATCTTGTAGAATGTACAGCATAGGGCCGTAGACGTGGCTTATATACTGTAGTGAGGTGACTTGAAGCAGATGGAGGCGGGGTCATAGTGGTACCATCCACTACGACTGCTGCACCTCTCAAAGAGAGCTTGAAGTCGGGAAACATGTTGGTCCCACGTATCTGAAACAACTATATCGTTCAGATAGGCTGCCGTGCCTTCAAGTCCTTTAATAGCCTGACTGATCAGTTTTGGAACGTTGCTGGCGAGTTCTGCATTCCCAGTGAGGTCATTGTATATTGATAGTGACCTGGAATTATGAAGGCAGAGATCTGCTTCGCCTTATATGTCAAAGGTACCTAACAGTAACCTTCATCTCCATATTGTTTCAGACAACGGAACAATACTCTTCTCCAGACTGAGGGACTGACCACCTCAAAACTTTAAGGGTGATGGACTGATTACATCGTCTTCAAGTATCTTCTGCTTCTATCAACTTTTCTGTACTTGACTGAAGAAGCCTACTGTGTAGGCGAAACGTTTCATAATAAAGATACCTAACTGTTGCATATGTGTCTTACCTAACAACAAGGAGGTGATAAATTAGACACATGTGCAACTCTTGGGTATCTTTATTGAGGAAACGTTTCGCCACACAGTGGCTTCATCAGTCCATAGAAAGGAGAATCTTCAAGTTTCTCCTTTGTATGGACTGATGAAGCCACTGTGTGGCGAAACGTTTCCTCAATAAAGATACCCAAGAGTTGCACATGTGTCTAATTTATCAACATGTCGGTTCTCTGAACCATTCATCTACAAACCTTTAAGGAGGTCTTGTTTGGAAACAACAGTAGCTTTACCACACAAAATCCACTACGTCATCCAGACGTAGTAGAAGGTAAGCATTTGGAATAGTGACCTCATTCACCTTATGGTAATCTGTACACATTCGGAAACCTCCATCAGCCTTCTTAACAAGGATGCACGGTGAAGCCCACAGACTGGATGACTCCACTAATCCGTGTTCCAACGGAAACGCTACCTCCTGCTGAAGTAGCCTCTGGTTTTTAGGATTAGCATTGTAGGGGGAGAGTTTAATAGGCTTAGTGTTTTTGACATCCACATGAACATTAAAATGGTATAAAATACCGACAGATTGTTAGGTAAGACACATATGCAACAGTTAGGTATCTTTATTTTGAAACGTTTCGCCTACACAGTAGGCTTCTTCAGTCGAGTACAGAAAAGTTGATAGAAGCAGAAGATACTTGAAGACGATGTAATCAGTCCATCACCCTTAAAGTTTTGAGGTGGTCAGTCCCTCAGTCTGGAGAAGAGCATTGTTCCGTTGTCTGAAACAATATGAAGTTGAAGTGACAGAATCGGGCCTTATATAGTGCCAGGAGGTGAGACGTAGGTTGTTTTGGGGAGGGCAGGTCCTTCTAAAAACCCAGCCGTTCTCACTAGTAGAGGTTGTCGAAGTAGATGGTCTGTACCAAGATACCCTTGTGTTGCAGTGTCTGACAGAATGAACATTAAATGGTATAAAATACGCCAGATTGTTAGGTAAGACACATATGCAACAGTTAGGTATCTTTATTTTGAAACGTTTCGCCTACACAGTAGGCTTCTTCAGTCGAGTACAGAAAAGTTGATAGAAGCAGAAGATATTTGAAGACGATGTAATCAGTCCATCACCCTTAAAGTTTTGAGGTGGTCAGTCCCTCAGTCTGGAGAAGAGCATTGTTCCGTTGTCTGAAACAATATGAAGTTGAAGTGACAGAATCGGGCCTTATATAGTGCCAGGAGGTGAGACGTAGGTTGATTTGGGAGGGCAGGTCCTTCTCAAACCCAGCCGTTCTCACTAGTAGAGGTTGTCGAAGTAGATGGTCTGTACCAAGATACCCTTGTGTTGCAGTGTCTGACAGAATGAACAATAAAATGGTATAAAATACCGACAGATTGTTAGGTAAGACACATATGCAACAGTTAGGTATCTTTATTTTGAAACGTTTCGCCTACACAGTAGGCTTCTTCAGTCGAGTACAGAAAAGTTGATAGAAGCAGAAGATACTTGAAGACGATGTAATCAGTCCATCACCCTTAAAGTTTTGAGGTGGTCAGTCCCTCAGTCTGGAGAAGAGCATTGTTCCGTTGTCTGAAACAATATGAAGTTGAAGTGACAGAATCGGGCCTTATATAGTGCCAGGAGGTGAGACGTAGGTTGATTTGGGAGGGCAGGTCCTTCTCAAACCCAGCCGTTCTCACTAGTAGAGGTTGTCGAAGTAGATGGTCTGTACCAAGATACCCTTGTGTTGCAGTGTCTGACAGAATGAACAATAAAATGGTATAAAATACCGACAGATTGTTAGGTAAGACACATATGCAACAGTTAGGTATCTTTATTTTGAAACGTTTCGCCTACACAGTAGGCTTCTTCAGTCGAGTACAGAAAAGTTGATAGAAGCAGAAGATACTTGAAGACGATGTAATCAGTCCATCACCCTTAAAGTTTTGAGGTGGTCAGTCCCTCAGTCTGGAGAAGAGCATTGTTCCGTTGTCTGAAACAATATGAAGTTGAAGTGACAGAATCGGGCCTTATATAGTGCCAGGAGGTGAGACGTAGGTTGATTTGGGAGGGCAGGTCCTTCTCAAACCCAGCCGTTCTCACTAGTAGAGGTTGTCGAAGTAGATGGTCTGTACCAAGATACCCTTGTGTTGCAGTGTCTGACAAGGGTATCTTGGTACAGACCATCTACTTCGACAACCTCTACTAGTGAGAACGGCTGGGTTTGAGAAGGACCTGCCCCCCCAAATCAACCTACGTCTCACCTCCTGGCACTATATAAGGCCCGATTCTGTCACTTCAACTTCATATTGTTTCAGACAACGGAACAATGCTCTTCTCCAGACTGAGGGACTGACCACCTCAAAACTTTAAGGGTGATGGACTGATTACATCGTCTTCAAGTATCTTCTGCTTCTATCAACTTTTCTGTACTCGACTGAAGAAGCCTACTGTGTAGGCGAAACGTTTCAAAATAAAGATACCTAACTGTTGCATATGTGTCTTACCTAACAATCTGTCGGTTTTTTTATACCATTTTAATGTTCATTCTGTCAGACACTGCAACACAAGGGTATCTTGGTACAGACCATCTACTTCGACAACCTCTACTAGTGAGAACGGCTGGGTTTGAGAAGGACCTGCCCTCCCAAATCAACCTACGTCTCACCTCCTGGCACTATATAAGGCCCGATTCTGTCACTTCAACTTCATATTGTTTCAGACAACGGAACAATGCTCTTCTCCAGACTGAGGGACTGACCACCTCAAAACTTTAAGGGTGATGGACTGATTACATCGTCTTCAAGTATCTTCTGCTTCTATCAACTTTTCTGTACTCGACTGAAGAAGCCTACTGTGTAGGCGAAACGTTTCAAATAAAGATACCTAACTGTTGCATATGTGTCTTACCTAACAATCTGTCGGTATTTTATACCATTTTAATGTTCATTCTGTCAGACACTGCAACACAAGGGTATCTTGGTACAGACCATCTACTTCGACAACCTTACTAGTGAGAACGGCTGGGTTTGAGAAGGACCTGCCCTCCCAAATCAACCTACGTCTCACCTCCTGGCACTATATAAGGCCCGATTCTGTCACTTCAACTTCATATTGTTTCAGACAACGGAACAATGCTCTTCTCCAGACTGAGGGACTGACCACCTCAAAACTTTAAGGGTGATGGACTGATTACATCGTCTTCAAGTATCTTCTGCTTCTATCAACTTTTCTGTACTCGACTGAAGAAGCCTACTGTGTAGGCGAAACGTTTCAAAATAAAGATACCTAACTGTTGCATATGTGTCTTACCTAACAATGACATCCACATCATGATACCCCATTGTGCATTTTTTCGGGATATTCGAAAGTATGTCAGGGTAAGTTTGTAAGGGAGCAGTTAGACTTATTATCTCATTTTTAGGGTCCTCAAGGACCCTAGCGGTCCTTGAGGACAGAATCAGGAAGCTTAACTTGAATTTCTGGAATGGTGTGCAAGGAATCAGGGTCGTCTACGAAGGCAGAGGAAGAGGACACTCTCATTACTGGGACTTAATGTGGGCTATGAGATATTTTAATCTGATTTATGTGGTAAATTTTGCTTTTCGTGGGTTTATTAAGGGGAGCTACCACTTAATTTACATCAGAGGTTTTGTTTATGATCTGCATTGGTCCCATGAATCTAGTTTTTTAAGGTGTGGCCAGGTACAGGTTCCTGTACCAGCACCTTGTCTCCTGGATTGAAGGAGCGAAACTTCACCTTTCTGTCATACATCTGTTTCTTAGTGTGTTTTGAGCAGATTCTAAGTTAGCCTTAGCCAACTGACGTGCCACCTGCAACCCTGAAGGGCTGTAGGGTGTTATGCAGGTGTCTTCTCCCATCCATCCATAATTGAGTACCCGAAGAGGACCTCGTACATTGTGCCCAAAGATCAGCTCAAACGAACTGTACCCTCTGGTCTACTGCACGGTCTCTCTCATTGCGAACAGCAACAGAGGTAGTGATTCATCCCAGTCTATAGGAAAATGCATGTAAAAGGTTCTCCTAATGATTCTTAACGTCTGATGGAATCTTGTGATGAATGGTTTGAAAAACCGACAAGTTGAAGATTGAGACACTTGTGCAGCATATGGGAATCTTTATTCAGGAAACGTTTCGCCACACAGTGGCTTCATCAGTCCAATACAAAGAGGAAGGCGTAAGGAGAGGAGGAGAATGAGGTAATCAGTCCCTCAACCTGGAGTCGATGTGTTCAGTCCATCAATCTTGTAGAATGTACAGCATAGGGCCGTAGACGTGGCTTATATACTGTAGTGAGGTGACGTGAAGCAGATGGAGGCGGGGTCATAGTGGTACCATCTTGGGACTGAGGATGATAGTGGATAATTTATGAATTATACGTAGCCTAGTTAAAGCTTCCCTAAAACCTTTGACTGTATAATTAGTATTCTGGTCACTCTGGATAGATTTAGGAATGTCGAAATAAGGTATAAATTTAGTTATGGCTAGGACTTTGGGTAGTTTCAAATTTAGGTTGGATAAGTACATGAGTGGGAGGGGTTGGATTTGAGTGGGACTTTCACATCAGAGCTTATTTCTGGGGTAGCATTGAAAATTGGGTTGGGCAAATGTTTTGTTAGTGGGATGAATTGTAAAGGACCTGCCTAGTATGGGCCAACAGGCCTCCTGCAGTGTTCCTCCTTTCTAATGTTCTTATGTTCTTAAGAATGGCTTTAGCGTTTATACTGCGCATTGGAACCGCTTCCAGATACCTAGTAGCTTTGTCCATGATGGTAAATTAGTACTGATTCCCTGACTTGTATTTTGGGAATGGTCCCATACAGTAATTAACTTCGCAGATGATTCTCCATTTGCAGGTATGAGATAAAGTGGCACAAGTTTACCACTTGTTGACATTCCCTGCAAGAGCCTGTGTGATTCTTCACATCTTGCCTTATTTTTTGGCCAGTACAACTCTTTCAGTATTCTGTAAAGAGTTTTTGTAATTCCCAAATGACCTCCCAAAGAGGAATTGTGACCTATGTTCAAAATTTTTGACTTAAATTTCTTAGGAACTACCAGTCTATCAATTTTTGGACTTCCCCCTAACAGTCTGCCAGTCTCTGTGCAGAGCAGTAGGCTTTTATCTGTGCAAATTTGAGAGAGAGAAGTAAACACGGTGTGTGCAGACCAGTGGAAAGACAACAGGACGAGACAGCGTATTCCGTTTTTTGGAACAACGGCTTTATAGAGTGAAAGCTTAGTGACTGCCTAGTTGAAAAACAGATTTACTGAAGTCTCCCAGCTCGGGCTGATGCTGCCGAGGTCTCCCAGCTCGGGCTGATGCTGCCGAGGTCTCCCAGCTCGGGCTGACGCTGCCGAGGTCTCCCAGCTCGGGCTGACGCTGCCGAGGTCTCCCAGCTCGGGCTGACGCTGCCGAGGTCTCCCAGCTCGGGCTGACGCTGCCGAGGTCTCCCAGCTCGGGCTGACGCTGCTGAGGGTAAGTAATGCAGAAAAAAAAGGAACAGAGGAATTGAGAAGTGGTACAAGAAAAAAGTCAGTCAGAGACAGGAGACCAAGACGTGGTAACAGCACACGAGACACTGGTAAAGTTAATGAAAGGGGTCACTGATGTAGACTTGAGGAGGCTGTTAGGTCAGGAAGGTGAGGCAAGGAGGAGGAGTGTGATGCAAGTCAATTGAGGTCACAGGGTGAAGCCAGCCTGTGACCTCAGTTAACCTACATCACAGGAGGAGGATCATTTGGGCATATAGGAGGAGAGAAAGAATGAGAGCTGATGGATTCTTTTTCAGAGGATTGGTAAGAGTCTGGGTAAACAGAATGATCAAACTAAATTTCTGATCACAAGCAGCTCGAAACATGTTCATAGGTCGGAAAGTATAGCGCAACATATCACTCAGTGTTAGGGGTTCGATTCCCGGTACAGGTGGAAACGTTGGGCGTGTTTCCTTACACTTACTGCTAGGTGAACAGAGGCTGCAAGTAGGTACCTGGGTGTTGGTCACCTTACACCTGCTCTCCCTGTTCACCTAGCAGTATGTAGCTACCTCAGTGTTAGTCAACTAATGTGGGTTGCATCCTGGGGGGTGGTAGTATACCTTACATAGGGCTGGGCCTTGACTTGAGCTGAGGTAGGATAACGGCTCTTAACCTGTGAAGCCGATTTGTATAAAAAAAAAAACACACAAGTCGTGTATACCTGGAGCGAGACAGAACAGAAATGGAAGAGTTGAGGGAACACGTCAAGCGTCATCAACTACTGTAAACAAAAGCAGTGAGGTTGGCAAGAGAGAATGCTGTCTCTAACTTCTCTCTCCTCAAAGCACACCCACTGCCACTCTCATTTCAAGGCACAACCCCGTACTTTCCCACATCCGTCTCTTACTCCCCATTTCTACAACTGTAACACCAACCCTTTCCCCTCCTGTAACAACACACGTAGCTAAATCGCTAGTGCACTCGGCTCATGCACTGAGGTCCGGGAATCGATCCCCGGTATGGCTGGAAAACAATAGGACGTGTTTCCATAAAACAAATGCTGTACATTCAAATCCATCAGTAAAATAGGTACCTGGGTGTTAACTAACTGGTGTGGGTCGCATCCTGGGACAAAATTGCCCTAATTGCCAGAAATGCTCTGCATAACAAGGGGCTTTCTATATAGCATGTCATTGGTGTCAGCTATGGTCTGTACACCTTGAACATGTAGAAATAGAGATATAAAAACCCCAGTCTCACCTCTCTCACTCCCTCCATATGAGTAAGAGACAAAACTTAAATTTTATAAACCAGAACTTAGTTCCTGGAAAGTTCAGAAAATGGTACACAAGAGCAGATGGATTATCCAGCAAGATTGAACTGAAAGAACAGATAGGAGAAGCTACCCTGGACATCATAGCTATCACAGAGACAAAATTAACTATCTAGGTTGCGTTAAGTTAGGTCAGTTTGAATTAAGTTAGCCTTGTTAAAGTTAGGGTTAAGGTTAGGTTATGATAAATTTGTTAACATTAGGTTTGTTAAGGCTACGTTAGGTTTGCTAAGGTTAGGTTAGGTTGGTTTTAGTTAGTTTAGATTGGCGTTGGTTGGTTTAAGATAATTTTGGGTTGGTTTATTAGGTTACAAACATAAAACAAAGATGTTTATCCTAAAATGCAGATTTAAAATCGAGTCTTCAAGACAGCAACAAGAATCGTTTACATGTTCGTCACTCGTGGTGCCTGAAAGGACTGTACATAGAAAACGGGAACTTTAATACTCCTGGCACTCCCAAGTCTGGCACTGGCACTGTTATGTCCTGCTATAAAACATACTTAACCAAATGAGAGACTGAGCCCGTGAGGGTTTAATGCTTATCTCTTTCCAAGGAGGGTGCACGATGTTGGTGAGGGATTTTACCTACGAGGAATTACCTTTGATATACCTTACATGAGTTCGTAGAATCCTACTTCCGGAGCCCGGCCATGGGTCAGGCTGATCTGGTGTTTGGCTGGTCTGGTGTTTGGCTGGTCTGGTGTTTGGCTGATCTGGTGTTTGCCCTGTTAGTTACTGCGTCTTTCCTTGTATCAAAATTATCACTCTTTCCCTATCTGCTACGTAATTCTGAAGTTCTTAGCTTTCTCCAATTAGTTTAAGTGTAACATCAGTTTAAATCTATAAAAACACAAGCATAACGTTGGTAACTACATGTTGACAACACTACAAGTAACCTGACAACACTACAAGTATCGTTTCGCCACACAGTGGCTTCATCAGTCCAATACAAAGTAGAAAGGCGCAAGGAGAGGAGTAGTTTGAGGCAATCAGTCCCTCAGCCTGGAGTCGATGTGTTCAGTCCATCAATCTTGTAGAATGTACAACATAGGGTCGTAGACGTGGCTTATATACTGTAGTGAGGTGAGGTGAAGCAGGCGGAGGCGGGGTCATAGTGGTACCATCCACTAGTCGAAGTAGATCTTCGTCCAAAGGTTGAACAAGTGTTGAAGAATTCTTTGTAACAAGATCCCATGATGCTGCAGTGTCTGACAGTTGTGATGAATGGTTTGAAAAACCGACAAGTTGAAGATTGAGACACTTATGCAGCATACGGGAATCTTTATTCAGGAAACGTTTCGCCACACAGTGGCTTCATCAGTCCAATACAAAGTAGAAAGGCGTAAGTAGAAAGGCATAAGTGTCTCAATCTTCAACTTGTCGGTTTTTCAAACCATTCATCACAACTACAAGTATCGTTGACAACACTATCTGTAATGTTAGTGTGCAAGGTCTAACTAGCAAGCAAAAAGATACACAGTTTACTAAACCATACCCCCGGCCGGGATTGAACCCGCGGTCATAGAGTCTCAAAACTCCAGCCCGTCGCGCTAGCCACTAGACCAGCCAGCCACAATAAGATTCATCCAACTAGGTATATTTCTACACCATAGGAAAGTTAGCACAGGCACCTCTGTGACCACAAATGCAAGTTTTTACAGACGAATCTCCAGCTAGCGTGGCCGTGGCGAACTCTAGCTCAAGTCCCTTCACTGCCGTCAACATGACTTGAGCTAGAGTTCGCCACGGCCACGCTAGCTGGAGATTCGTCTGTAAAAACTTGCATTTGTGGTCACAGAGGTGCCTGTGCTAACTTTCCTATGGTGTAGAAATATACCTAGTTGGATGAATCTTATTGTGGCTGGCTGGTCTAGTGGCTAGCGCGACGGGCTGGAGTTTTGAGACTCTATGACCGCGGGTTCAATCCCGGCCGGGGGTATGGTTTATTTGCAATCGTGTCATTACGATTTCTTAAGTCACAGTTTACTAACTCATGACCATAGTTAGCACAGAACAGTCTGATGACATGATTGAGAACTGAAATCTGGAACGTTTCGCCAGCCAGTGGCCTCTTCAGTGCAATACAGAGAACGGTAGAACGTTATCTCGAGCTCATCATTTTCCACCATCCTCTGTACTGGACCGAAGAAGTTACTGGCTGGCGAAACGTTTGAGGAATAAAGATATAGAAATGTTGTACAAAGTATCTCGTTTATCATGATGTTAAATGCATGTTCATGTGTTTGGAAGAACGTTTCGAAGATTTTGAGGAACAGCTCAGAATGGTGGCAGTTCTTGGACAGTTAGAGGCTACAGTTCTTGGACAGTTAGAGGCTACAGTTCTTGGACAGTTAGAGGCTACAGTTCTTGGACAGTTAGAGGCTACAGTTCTTGGACAGTTAGAGGCTACAGTTCTTGGACAGTTAGAGGCTACAGTTCTTGGGCAGTGAGTTAGAGGCTACAGTTCTTGGACAGTTAGAGGCTACAGTTCTTGGACAGTTAGAGGCTACAGTTCTTGAACAGTTAGAGGCTACAGTTCTTGGACAGTTAGAGGCTACAGTTCTTGGACAGTTAGAGGCTACAGTTCTTGGACAGTTAGAGGCTACAGTTCTTGGACAGTAGAGGCTACAGTTTCTTGGACAGTTAGAGGCTGTGACAGTTCTTTGGACAGTTAGAGGCTACAGTTCTTGGACAGTTAGAGGCTACAGTTCTTGGACAGTTAGAGGCTACAGTTCTTGGGACAGTTAGAGGCTACAGTTTTTGGGGACAGTTTAGGGGCTACAGTTCTTGACAGTTAGAGGCTACAGTTCTTGGGGACAGTTAGAGGCTACAGTTTTTGGACAGTTAGAGGCTACAGTTCTTGGACAGTTAGAGGCTACAGTTTCTTGGACAGTTAGAGGCTACAGTTCTTGGACAGTTAGAGGCTACAGTTCTTGGACAGTTAGAGGCTACAGTTCTTGGACAGTTAGAGGCTACAGTTCTTGGACAGTTAGAGGCTACAAGTTCTTGGACAGTTAGAGGCTACAGTTCTTGGACAGTTAGAGGCTACAGTTCTTGGACAGTTAGAGGCTACAGTTCTTGGGCAGTGAGTTAGAGGCTACAGTTCTTGGACAGTGAGTTAGAGGCCACAGTTCTTGGACAGTGAGTTAGAGGCCACAGTTCTTGGACAGTGAGTTAGAGGCTACAGTTCTTGGACAGTGAGTGAGAGGCTACAGTTCTTGGACAGTGAGTTAGAGGCTACAGTTTTTGGGACAGTGATTAGGGGCCCACATTTTCTTGGACAGTGAGTTAGAGGCTACAGTTCTTGGACAGTGAGTTAGAGGCCCACAGTTCTTGGACATGAGTTAGAGGCTACAGTTCTTGGACAGTGAGTTAGAGGCCACAGTTCTTGGACAGTGAGTTAGAGGCCACAGTTCTTGGACAGTGAGTTAGAGGTCACAGTTCTTGGACAGTGAGTTAGAGGCCACAGTTCTTGGACAGTGAGTTAGAGGCCACAGTTCTTGGACAGTGAGTTAGAGGCCACAGTTCTTGGACAGTGAGTTAGAGGCTACAGTTCTTGGACAGTGAGTTAGAGGCTACAGTTCTTGGACAGTGAGTTAGAGGCTACAGTTCTTGGACAGTGAGTTAGAGGCTACAGTTCTTGGGACAGTGAGTTAGACCCTACAGTTCTTGGACAGTGAGTTAGGGGCTACAGTTCTTGGACAGTAAGTTAGAGGCTACAGTTCTTGGACAGTGAGTTAGAGGCCACAGTTCTTGGACAGTGAGTTAGAGGCCACAGTTCTTGGACAGTGAGTTAGAGGCTACAGTTCTTGGGCAGTAAGTTAGAGGCTACAGTTCTTGGACGGTGAGTTAGAGGCTACAGTTCTTGGACAGAATTCCTCTGCCTTCCATCTCTTTATTCGTCCTCTCTTCTCTCTCCATTTGTCTCATTCCATTTTGTCCTCACTGTGCGTTGTTTGTGTTTATCTCTTTGCTCTTACCACCACCTTTACTTCCTGATTCCTGAGAAAATTTCCACGAAGATTCTGTTTCTCCTTCCCTTCATTTCCTTACTTTCTCTGCTGATTATTCTTGTCCATACCTCCCTTCCCCTTTCATCCCCATTTTGCCTACTTCCTCCTTCAATTTCCTAACATCTCCCAGACCGCAAAGGAAAGAAGTCAATGTCTGACATTTATGGGTGTATATATATATTATATATATAAATATATATATAATATATAATATTTTATAATTAATATATATTATATAATATATATATAATTTTATATGTGTGTGTTTGTCACCTGTGACTAGGGAAGTAAGACCAGGATTTAAGAGTGTTATTGACCTGCTCGTCACTCCACTTATGCACACCTGACTGCCGTTGTCCTGGTGCTGAGACTTCTGGACTCCTTCACAGGTGTGCAGATACAGGAGTGGGGATACAGGTGGTGGAATGTAGATGTATGAGTGCAGGTGTGCAGGGGGATGTACGCGTGCGTGTATGCAGGAGGTGCAGGTGTGGAGGGGACGAATATTGAACACAAGTGGTGTTACACGACTCACTTTGCACCTGCATATTTGCACTAGGAATTACACAGGTTCAAAGATTGAGTCTCAGCTCATGTCCTGCCTCTCGAACTCGTGTTAACTCTTTCTTGGCTGCGTGAGCCATGCCACACCTATTCTTAAAGCTGTGTATAGATCCTGCTTCTACTTTTTCATTGCCTAGGTCACTGCGCTGACCATTTTAAGGCTAAAGAAATACTTCCTGACATCCTTCTATTCTAAATCACTGTGAGTGATAAGGATTGCTGAAACAGTGAGAGTTACAGGTATTCGCCAATGTTTTTATCGTTGAATTATTTGTAGATGTTTCGCCCTCCAATGGCTTTATCAGTACAAATTAAAGGATATCTACGATAACGATAGCGAGATGTTGCACACGTGTCTAATTCTTCACCTTGTGATGAATTAGATACTTGTGCAACACTTGTGGAAACGTTTCGTCAACCAGTGGCTTCGTCAGTCCCATACAGAGAAGTATGGTTGAAAATCAGACGAAGTTTCAAGTAATCAGTCCCTCAGAGTGGACTTGTATGTATGTGGTTCCTGGCTGTGCTGTTGTGGTTCCTGGCTGTGTTGTTGTTGGTTCCTGGCTGTGTTGTTGTGGTTCCTGGCTGTGTTGTTGTTGGTTCCTGGCTGTGTTGTTGTTGGTTCCTGGCTGTGTTGTTGTTGGTTCCTGGCTGTGTTGTTGTTGGTTCCTGGCTGTGTTGTTGTTGGTTCCTGGCTGTGTTGTTGTGGTTCCTGGCTGTGTTGTTGTTGGTTCCTGGCTGTGTTGTTGTTGGTTCCTGGCTGTGTTGTTGTTGGTTCCTGGCTGTGTTGTTGTTGGTTCCTGGCTGTGTTGTTGTTGGTTCCTGGCTGTTGTTGTGGTTCCTGGCTGTGTTGTTGTTGGTTCCTGGCTTGTTGTTGTTGTGGTTCCTGGCTGTGTTGTTGTTGGTTCCTGGCTGTGTTTGTTGTTGGTTCCTGGCTGTGTTGTTGTTGGTTCCTGGCTGTGTTGTTGTGGTTCCTGGCTGTGTTGTTGTTGGTTCCTGGCTGTGTTGTTGTTGGTTCCTGGCTGTGTTGTTGTTGGTTCCTGGCTGTGTTGTTGTTGGTTCCTGGCTGTGTTGTTGTTGGTTCCTGGCTGTGTTGTTGTTGGTTCCTGGCTGTGTTTGTTGTTGGTTCCTGGCTGTGTGTTGTGGTTCCTGGCTGTGTTGTTGTTGGTTCCTGGCTGTGTTGTTGTGGTTCCTGGCTGTGTTGTTGTTGGTTCCTGGCTGTGTTGTTGTTGGTTCCTGGCTGTGTTGTTGTTGGTTCTGGCTGTGTTGTTGTTGGTTCCTGGCTGTGTTGTTGTGGTTCCTGGCTGTGTTGTTGTTGGTTCCTGGCTGTGTTGTTGTTGGTTCCTGGCTGTGTTGTTGTTGGTTCCTGGCTGTGTTGTTGTTGGTTCCTGGCTGTGTTGTTGTTGGTTCCTGGCTGTGTTGTTGTTGGTTCCTGGCTGTGTTGTTGTTGGTTCCTGGCTGTTTGTTGTGGTTCCTGGCTGTGTTGTTGTTGGTTCCTGGCGTGTTGTTTGTTGTGGTTCCTGGCTGTGTTGTTGTTGGTTCCTGGCTGTGTTGTTGTGGTTCCTGGCTGTGTTGTTGTGGTTCCTGGCTGTGTTGTTGTTGGTTCCTGGCTGTGGTTGGTTCTGGTGTGTGTGGTTCCTGGCTGTGTTGTTGTTGTTCCTGGCTGTGTTGTTGTTGGTTCCTGGCTGTGTTGTTGTTGGTTCCTGGCTGTGTTGTTGTTGGTTCCTGGCTGTGTTGTTGTGGTTCCTGGCTGTGTTGTTGTGGTTCCTGGCTGTGTTGTTGTGGTTCCTGGCTGTGTTTGTTGTTGTGGTTCCTGGCTGTGTTGTTGTTGGTTCCTGGCTGTGTTGTTGTTGGTTCCTGGCTGTGTTGTTGTTGTGGTTCCTGGCTGTGTTGTCGTGGTTCTGGCTGTGTCTGGTTGTTGGTTCCTGGCTGTGTTGTGGTTCCTGGCTGTGTTGTTTTGTGGTTCCTGGCTGTGTTGTTGTTGTGGTTCCTGGCTGTGTTGTAGTTGTGGTTCCTGGCTGTGTTGTTGTTGTGGTTCCTGGCGTGTTGTTGTGGTTCCTGGCTGTGTTGTTGTGGTTCCTGGCTGTGTTGTTGTTGTGGTTCCTGGCTGTGTTGTTGTTGTGGTTCCTGGTCTGTGTTGTTGTTGTGGTTCCTGGCTGTGTTGTTGTTGTGGTTCCTGGCTGTGGTTGTTGTGGTTCCTGGCTGTGTTGTTGTGGTTCCTGGCTGTGTTGTTGTTGTGGTTCCTGGCTGTGTTGTTGTTGTGGTTTCCTGGCTGTGTTGTTGTGGTTCCTGGCTGTGTTTTAGTGGTTCCTGGCTGTGTTGTTGTTTCCTGGCTGTGTTACCGTGGTTCTTGGCTGTGTTGTCGTGGTTCCTGGCTGTGTTGCCGTGGTTCCTGGCTGTTGTTGTTATTCCTAGCTTGTGTTGTTGTGGTTCCTGGCTGTGTTGTTGTGGTTCCTGGCTGTGTTGTGCTTGGTTCCTGGCTGTGTTGTTGTTGGTTCCTGGCTGTGTTGTTGTGGTTCCTGGCGTGTTGTTGTTAGGTTCCTGGCTGTGTTGCGTTGGGTTCCTGGCTGTGTTGTTGTTGGTTCCTGGCTGTGTTGTTGTGGTTCCTGGCTGTGTTGTTGTTGGTTCCTGGCTGTGTTGTTGTTGGTTCCTGGCTGTGTTGTTGTGGTTCCTGGCTGTGTTGTTGTGGTTCCTGGCTGTGTTGTTGTTGGTTCCTGGCTGTGTTGTTGTGGTTCCTGGCTGTGTTGTTGTGGTTCCTGGCTGTGTTGTTGTTGTGTGTCCTGGCTGTGTTGTTGTGGTTCCTGGCTGTGTTGTTGTGGTTCCTGGCTGTGTTGTTGTGGTTCCTGGCTGTGTTGTTGTGGTTCCTGGCTGTGTTGTCGTGGTTCCTGGCTGTGTTGCCGTGGTTCCTGGCTTGGTGTGGTTCTGGCTGTGGTTGGTTCCTGGCTGTGTTGCGTGGTTCCTGGCTGTGTTGTTGTTGGTTCCTGGCTGTGTTGTTGTTGGTTCCTGGCTGTGTTTGTTGTGGTTCCTGGCTGTGTTGTTGTTGTTGTTCCTGGCTGTGTTTGTTGTGGTTCCTGGCTGTGTGTGTTGTGGTTCCTGGCTGTGTTGTTGTGGTTCCTAGCTGTGTTGCCGTGGTTCCTGGCTGTGTTGCCGTGGTTCATGGCTATGGTGCCGTGGTTCTTGGCTGTGGTGCCGTGGTTCCTGGCTGTGTTGCCGTGGTTCCTGGCTGTGTTGTTGTGGTTCCTGGCTGTGTTGTTGTGGTTCCTGGCTGTGTTGTTGTGGTTCCTGGCTGTGTTGCCGTGGTTCCTGGCTGTGTTGCCGTGGTTCCTGGCTGTGTTGTTGTGGTTCCTGGCGGTGTTGCCGTGGTTCCTGACGGTGTTGTCGTGGTTCCTGACGGTGTTGCCGTGGTTCCTGGCGGTGTTGCCGTGGTTCCTGGCGGTGTTGCCATGGTTCCTGGCGGTGTTGCCGTGGTTCCTGGCGGTAGTGCCGTAATTCCTGGCGGTAGTGCCGTGGTTCCTGGCGGTGTTGCCGTGGTTCCTGACGTTGCGGCATCTCGTATCTTCCTGTTGACGTTATAAATCGTTTAAATTACCGACAAGTTGACGGCTGAAAGAATGCAACATAAACGAAGTATGTAATCTTTTATTGACAACGTTTTGCCCACTCTGTGGGTAAAACGTTGTCAATTATTCCGCATTGGGTCTAGTTTCAATTGTGTCGATATTTTGAGCCATTTATTTCCATAACTCAAGAATGGAGGAGCACTACAGCAGGCCTACTGGCCCATACTGGGCAAGTCCTTCTCAAACCAAAACCCATTAACAAAAGTCTTTACCCATGTGTTCGACAAGTGCCTCATGATCGTCATCTGTCATGAGACGTCAGGTGACGGAGGCACATGTGGCTTCAGGTGACCTCACTATCTAACCTTGTTCCTTGTATGGAATTGGTTGATAGGGCCTCAAGGTCACTTTCTCCAGAAGGTCACTGGGATGAAAAGGAAAGGAAGGTCACGTTCTCTGGGTCATATTTCAGGTCGTCAGGCTCAAGGTCACTGTTCAGTGTTGTTTTCCGGGTAATTTATCAGGTCACAGGGGTTTGTAAAGTTTATCTTAAGTGAAACAGAGACAGAGAGGGCCCCTTCTGACCACGAGGGCTAGTAGAGCGAGGGTCCCTTCCTACCAACGAGGACCAGAAGAATGAGGGGCCCATCCTGCCAACCACAATAGCAAGACCACTTGCTGCCAAGTAGGTGGTCCAGGACCCAGTGTCCTGGCTATCAGTGTTGATGGTCTCCTGCTTGTATCCCTGGGGAGCTTGTATCCCCCTCTTACCCCCACACACAGGGGCCAGGAGCTAGGACTCTACCCCTGTAACCTCAGCTAGGTGAGTACAGGATGTTCCAGAGAAGGGACACAGAAACAAGGGGTCACAAATGGAAGTTGAAGACTCAGACGAATGTTAGGAAGTGGAATAGCCTAGCAGGTGAGGTAGTGGAGGCAGCAACCATACATAGCTTTAAGATGAGGTATGATGAAGCTCATGGAACAGGGAGAGAGAGGACCTAGTAGCGACCAGTGGAGAGGCAGGGCCAGGAGCTGAGTCTCGACCCCTGCAACCACAGTTAGGCGAGTACAATTAGGTAAGTATACACACACAAACACACACAGACACACACACACACACACACACACACACACACACACACACACACACACACACACACACACACACACACACACACACTAGTCCCAGAGCTACGGGGATTGTCCTATGAAGAAAGGTTGAGGGAAATCGGCCTGACGACACTGGAGGACAGGAGGGTCAGGGGAGACATGATAACGACATATAAAATACTGCGCGGAATAGACGAGGTGGACAAAGACGGGATGTTCCAGAGATGGGACACAGACACAAGAGGTCACAATTGGAAGTGGAAGACTCAGATGAATCAAAGGGATGTTAGGAAGTATTTCTTCAGTCATAGAGTAGTCAGGCCATGGAATAGCCTAGAAAGTGATGTAGTGGAGGCAGGAACCATACATAGTTTTAAGGCGAGGTATGATAGAGCTCATGGGGCAGGGAGAGAGAGGACCTAGTAGCAATCAGCGAAGAGGCGGGGCCAGGAGCTGTGACTCGACCCCTGCAACCACAAATAGGTGAGTACACACACACACACACACAGATGAAGAGGCGGGGCCAGGAGCTCGGACTCGACCCCCGCAACCTCAACTAGGTGAGTACAACTAGGTGAGTACACACACACACACACACACATACACACACACACACACACACACACACACACACACACACACACACACACACACACACACACACACACACACACACACACGACCCTGCAACCACAACTAGGTGAGTACAACTAGGTGAGTACACACACACACACACACACACACACACACACACACACACATACATACACACACACACACACACACACACACACACACACACACACACACACACACACACACACAGGAGCTAGGACACAGGAGCTAGGACTCGACCCCTGCAACCACAAATAGGTGAGTACACACACACACACACACACGACCCCTGCAACACAACTAGGTTAGTACAAGGCTGGTAGACAGCCAAAATCCAGGGAGGTACTTCCCTCGTGTCATATAAATGAAGAAGTAACATTCAGTGCACCGTGTGGAGGATTCAACAAGATCAACGTAGGGAGAACAGGGGGGTAGTCTTTTCCACAGTGTTTGAAACACCACACACACACACACACACACACACACACACACACACACACACACACACACACACATACACACACACATATACACACACACACACATACACACACATACACACACACACACACATACACATACACACACACACACAGAAGAGTAGTGGAACACCTAGAAAGGAACGATCTCATCAACAGCAGCCAACATGGTTTCAGGGACGGGAAATCCTGTGTCATAAACCTACTGGAGTTCTATGACATGGTGACAGCAGTAAGACAAGAGAGAGAGAGGTGGGTGGATTGCATTTTCTTTGACTGCAAGAAGGCGTTTGACACAGTTCCACACAAGAGATTAGTGCAAAAACTGGAGGACCAAGCAGGGATAACAGGGAAGGCACTACAATGGATCAGGGAATACTTGTCAGGAAGACAGCAGCGAGTCATGGTACGTGGCGAGGTGTCAGAGTGGGCACCTGTGACCAGCGGAGTCCCACAGGGGTCAGTCCTAGGACCAGTGCTGTTTCTAGTATTTGTGAACAACATGACGGAAGGAATAGACTCCGAAGTTACCCTGTTTGCAGATGACGTGAAGTTGAGAAGAATTCACTCGATCGAAGACCAGGCAGAACTACAAAGGGATCTGGACAGGCTGCAGACCTGGTCCAGCAATTGGCTCCTGGAGTTCAACCCCAAGTGTAAAGTCATGAAGATTGGGGAAGGGCAAAGAAGACCTCAGACGGAGTACAGTCTAGGGGGCCAGAGACTACAAACCTCACTCAAGGAAAAAGATCTTGGGGTGAGTATAACACCAGGCACATCTCCTGAAGCGCACATCAACCAAATAACTGCTGCAGCATATGGGCGCCTAGCAAACCTCAGAACAGCATTCCGACATCTTAATAAGGAATCATTCAGGACCCTGTACACCGTGTACGTTAGGCCCATATTGGAGTATGCGGCACCAGTTTGGAACCCACACCTAGCCAAGCACGTGAAGAAACTAGAGAAAGTGCAAAGGTTTGCAACAAGACTAGTCCCAGAGCTAAGAGGTATGTCCTATGAGGAGAGGTTAAGGGAAATCAACCTGACGACACTGGAGGACAGGAGAGATAGGGGGGACATGATAACGACTTACAAAATACTGAGAGGAATTGACGAGGTGGACAAAGACAGGATGTTCCAGAGATTGGACACAGTAACAAGGGGACACAGTTGGAAGCTGAAGACACAGATGAATCACAGGGATGTTAGGAAGTATTTCTTCAGCCACAGAGTAGTCAGGAAGTGGAATAGTTTGGGAAGCGATGTAGTGGAGTCAGGATCCATACATAGTTTTAAGCAGAGGTATGATAAAGCTCATGGTTCAGGGAGAGTGGCCTAGTAGCTACCAGTGAAGAGGCGGGGCCAGGAGCTAGGACTCGACCCCTGCAACCACAACTAGGTGAGTGGTGTCTCTGGGTTGACACATGACACGGCAATTAGGTGACTTCACCTACCCACCACCTGTGTCTCCTGTATCACGGTCTCAGGACGGAAATGTATCCACCCGGAGTTGTTCTTGTATCTTGTGGTGTGTTCATATTTTCTGGAGAAGTGCTAAACCCGTAAGGGTAATAGAAATTCGGGGAAATGGTAGAGAGGTTTGATCCGAGGAAGGGGAGGGTAGTTCAATTTCCTCAGAGTACTTACCTGGAGGTTACCTGGAGGTTATTCCGGGGATCAACGCCCCCGCGGCCCGGTCCACGACCAGGCCTCCCGATGGATCAGGGCCTGATCAACTAGGCTGTTACTGCTGGCCGCACGCAGTCCGACGTACGAGCCACAGCCCGGCTGATCCGGCACTGACTTTAGGTATCTGTCCAGCTCTCTCTTGAAGGCAGCCAGGGGTTTATTGGCAATTCCCCTAATGCTTGATGGGAGGCTGTTGAACAGTTTTGGGCCCCGGACACTTATGGTGTTTTCTCTTAGTGTACCAATGGCGCCCCTACTTTTTATTGGCGGCATTTTGCATCGCCTGCCTGTCTTTTACTTTCGTAGGGAGTGATTTGTGTGTGCAGATTTGGGACCATTCCTTCCAAGATTTTCCAAGTGTAGATTATGATATATCTCTCCCTCCTGCGTTCCAACGAGTACAAGTCAAGTGCTTTCAAGCGTTCCAGTAGTTAAGGTGCTTGACAGAACTTATACGTGCAGTAAAGGATCTCTGTACAAATCTTAGATCTGCGATTTCACCTGCTTTGTATGGAGATGTTAATGTACAGCAGTATTCCAGCCTAGAGAGAACAAGTGATTTGAAAAGGATCATCATGGGCTTGGCATCTCTCGTTTTGAAAGTTCTCATTATCCATCCTATCATTTTCTTTGCACGTGCGATCGTGGCACTGTTGTGATCCTTGAAAGTGAGATCCTCAGACATTACTACTCCCAGGTCCCTTACATTATTTTTCCGCTCTATTGTATGGCCGGAGTCAGTAGTATACTCTGTTCTAGTTTATTATCTCCTCCAGTTTTTCCATAACGGAGTAGTTTGGAATTTGTCCTCATTGAACATCATATTGTTTACCGTCGCCCACTGGAAAACTTTGTTTATATCTTCTTGGAGGTTAACCGCGTCCTCAGCAGATTGACAGCCTCATGCAGATCCTAGTATCATCCGCAAAGGATGATACGGTGCTGTGGTGTATATCTCTGTTTATGTCTGATATGAGGATAAGGAATAAGATGGGGGCGAGTACTGTCCCTTGTGGAACAGAGCTCTTCACTATGGCAGCCTCCGATTTAACTCTGTTGACTACTACTCTTTGTGTTCGATTTGTTAGGAAGTTGAAGATCCATCTCCCCATTTTCCCCAGTTATTCCTTTAGCACGTATTTTATGGGCTATTACACCATGATCGCATTTGTCAAATGCTTTTGCAAAGTCTGTGTATTTTAAACATCTGCATTCTGATTTTCTTCCAGTGCATCCAAGGCCATGTCATAGTGATCCAGTAGTTGTGAGAGGCAGGAGCGACCTGCCCTGAACCCATGTTGCCCTGGATTGTGCAGATTTTGGGAATCCAGGTGATTTGCAATCCTGCTTCTTAGCACTCTTTCAAAGATTTTTATGATGTGGGACGTCAGAGCTATTGGTCTATAGTTCTTAGCTAATGCTTTGGTGCCACCTTTATGGAGCGGGGCTATATCCGTTGTTTTAAGTGACTGTGGAATCCCCACCCATGTCCAAGCTCCTCCTCCATAGTGTACTTAGGGCACGCGAGAGGGGTTTCTTGCAGTTCTTAATGAAAACAGAGTTCCACGAGTCTGGGCCCGGGGCTGAGTGCATAGGCATGTTGTCAATGGCTTTTTCGAAATCTATCGGAGTTAGGGAAATGTCGGAAATCTGGCATACATTTATGGAGTTTTGAGGCTCATTCATGAAGAAATCATTTGGGTCGTCGATCCTCAGACCGATTAGTGGTTCACTAAACACAGAGTCGTACTGGGATTTCAATATTTCACTCATTTCCTTGTTGTCATCTGTGTAAGTCCCATCCTGTCTGAGTAAGGGCCCGATACTAGATGTGGTATTTGCCTTGTTTTTTGGCATATGAAAAGAAATATTTTGAATTTCTTTCAATTTCACTAAAAGCTTTAAGCTCCTCCTGCCTCTCCTGGTTCCTGTAAGAGTCATTTAGCTTAAGTTCGATAGTTTCCACTTCCCTGGTCAGCGCCTCCTTTCGTGTATCAGATATTCTAGCACTCCTGAGGAGCTCAGTGACTCTTCGTCGTCTTCTGTAGAGGGAGCGTCTTTTTCTCTCCAGTTTACTCCTGCTGTTCTTCTTTCTTAGGGGAATATGCCTAGAACATGCTTCGGCTACCAGGAAGTTGATCCTTTCAAGGCACTGGTTTGGGTCCATGTCATTTAAGACATCTTCCCAACATGTTTCGTTTAGGACATGGTTTACCTGGTCCCAGTTGATGTTCTTGTTGTTGAAATGCATTCTGCTGTTCAGGACCCCTATGCATGTACGTCTGGACTTCGATTAGATTGTGATCGGAAATTAGTTGTTTATGATATTCTTATGTCTCTTATCAGGTCTTCATTATTTGTGAAGATAAGGTCAAGTGTGTTTTCTAGTCTTGTTGGCTCCACTATCTGCTGGCTTAAGTGAGGGAATGAGTGGGTGGATGTGGGAATGAGTGGGTGGGTGAGGGAATGAGTGGGTGGGTGTGGGAATGAGTGGGTGGTTTGTGGGAATGAGTGGGTGGGTGTGGGAATGAGTTGGATGGGTGTGGGAATGAGTGGGTGGGTGAGGGAATGAGTGGGTGGTGAGGGAATTAGTGGGTGGGTGTGGGAATGAGTGGATGGGTGTGGGAATGAGTGGGTGGGTGTGGGAATGAGTGGATGGGTGTGGGAATGAGTGGGTGGGTGTGGGAATGAGTGGATGGGTGTGGGAATGAGTGGGTGGGTGTGGGAATGAGTGGGTGGGTGTGGAATGAGTGGGTGGGTGAGGGAATGAGTGGGTGGGTGAGGGAATGAGTGGGTGGGTGTGGGAATGAGTGGGTGGGTGTGGGAATGAGTGGATGGGTGTGGGAATGAGTGGGTGGGTGTGGGAATGAGTGGATGGGTGTGGGAATGAGTGGGTGGGTGAGGGAATGAGTGGGTGGGTGTGGGAATGAGTGGGTGGGTGTGGGAATGAGTGGGTGGGTGTGGGAATGAGTGGGTGGGTGAGGGAATGAGTGGGTGGGTGAGGGAATGAGTGGATGGGTTGTGAGAATGAGTGGGTGGGTGAGGGAATGAGTGGATGGGTGTGGGAATGAGTGGGTGGGTGTGGGAATGAGTGGATGGGTGTGGGAATGAGTGGTGTGAGTGAGGGAATGAGTGGGTGGGTGAGGGAATGAGTGGATTGGGTGTGGGAATTGAGTGGGTGGGTGTGGGAATGAGTGGATGGGTGTGGGAATGAGTGGGTGGGTGTGGGAATGAGTGGATGGGTGTGGGGAATGAGTGGGTGGGTGAGGGAATGAGTGGGTGGGTGTGGGAATGAGTGGGTGGGTGTGGGAATGAGTGGGTGGGTGAGGGAATGAGTGGGTGGGTGAGGGAATGAGTGGGTGGGTGAGGGAATGAGTGGATGGGTGTTGGGAATGAGTGGGTGGGTGTGGGAATGAGTGGATGGGTGTGGGAATGAGTGGGTGGGTGAGGGAATGAGTGGGTGGGTGCGGGAATGAGCGAGCTAGTGGGTCAAGGAGGGAGCGAGTGGTCAAGGAGGGAGCGAGTGGGTCAAGGAGGGAGCGAGTGGGTCAAGGAGGGAGCGAGTGGGTCAAGGAGGGAGCGAGTGAGTCAAGGAGGGAGCGAGTGAGTCAAGGAGGGAGCGAGTGGGTCAAGGAGGGAGCGAGTAGGTCAAGGAGGGAGCGAGTGAGTCAAGGAGGGAGCGAGTGAGTCAAGGAGGGAGCGAGTGAGTCAAGGAGGGAGCGAGTGAGTCAAGGAGGGAGCGAGTGGGTCAAGGAGGGAGCGAGTGGGTCAAGGAGGGAGCGAGTAGGTCAAGGAGGGAGCGAGTGAGTCAAGGAGGGAGCGAGTGAGTCAAGGAGCGAGTAAGATGGAATATAATGATCCCAGACAGATGAAGGGGAGACTATATCATCTTTTAGTAAAAAATAAACTCACTAACATATCAATAAACAAAAAGTTGGCCTCTTAAACCAATACATTCATAATAAACCAGAGTTTATACACAGGATAAGAGTGAGTAGTGTTTACGAGGTGTGTGATGCAACATGCAACGTCGCAACCATTGTGCAGTCTGCAACAAGCTCCTCTCACTGCCGACCCTCGTGAATACTGCGCAAGTTATTGTCGAATCTGAGCGAGTTAGACGCAAGTGCAGCCAGGCCATTACCGCCTGGATAGTTATGGCGACCCGTATTGTAGCGCTAAGTGTTCTGGGAGGTGGACTGCGGCATTCCCGCCGCTGCTGCGCTCAGAGCCGGAGTTACGAGCCGTACTTCAAATTATATTTACATTCGTTGTCCCCCACCATGCGACACGCTGTTCCTATCTCCCCACTTCCCCTCCTCGTTTCTCTGTTTTCCTGCTTTGTTTTGACTCGTTTTTGCTTATGCTGTGACACCCATCGTAGAGTCGAGGTACTTTATTAGGCCATGAGCATATGAGCCTATGTTGAATGTCCGGCTGAGATAGAAACGTTATTCTTTCACAGTTTTGGTGGTCTTGTTAAGGGTGTGGTGTCAGGGATGGTCACAGACCGGGCCGCAGGGGTGTTGACCCCCGAAATCCTCTCCAGTTATACTCCAGGTATCACCAGTAGCACACAGTGTTGTGCTAAGGTCACTATCAGCACTACACAGTATTGGTGGTGCTAAGAAAGTGTCACCACCAGCATCACAGTGTCTTGGTGGTGCTAAGAATGGTGTCAACACCAACCCTACATGATCTGGTCTATTCTGTAAGAATTTAACACCAAGTTATCGGCGCTATTAGAAAAAGCGACAAAGTCAGAGTAATAGTGCACCAGCAGGTGCTAGACATTACACACACAACAGGAACTGAGGTGAACAATCCTCAGAACGAGGAAAAATCCCATAGATATCTTGGCATCTACTGGTGTTAAACTGTTCTAAATGACATTTAAAATCCCCATCAATCCCTTTTTGGTATTTTTTGTATAATTATTAAAAGTAATTACCTTTCATGGCTTTGCTGTTTTATTTTCGGTCGAGTGAATTATAGGTGATTATACGAGAATATAATTGATAATATTTTATAATCAGGTTGATAATTGCTGTTGAAGAATGAGACACTTTAATAATATTTGGGAATGTTTCGCCAGTGAGTGGCTTCCTCAGTCCAGTACAGAGAAGAGCGGTGATGAGGAGATTGAGGTAATCAGTCCCTCAGCCTGGAGTGTTCAGTCCATCAGTCGTGAGAAAAATAAAACATATGCTCTGAGAAGTGGCTTATATACTGTAGTCAGGTGAGCAGAAGCAGCAGGAGGCGGAGTTACCATTGGGCAATTCCAGTAGTGTGATGAATGGTTTTGAAAACCGACAAGTTGAAGAATTGAGACACTTATGCAACACATGGGAATCTTTATTGAAGAAATGTTTCGCCACACAGTGGCTTCATCAGTCCAATACAAAGTTGAAATGGGTAAGGAGAGGAGAAGTTTGAGGTAATCAGTCCCTCAACCTGGAATTGATGTGTTCAGTGGCAGATCCTACTGTGATCCCGCCTCCTTCTGCTTCAACTCACCTGACTACAGTATATAAGCCACCTCTCTGGCACCATGCTGCACTTCCTACAAGATTGATGGACTGAACACATCGATTCCAGGTTGAGGGACTGATTACCTCAAACTTCTACTCTCCTTACCCATTTCTACTTTGTATTGGACTGATGAAGCCACTGTGTGGCGAAACATTTCTTCAATAAAGATTCCCATGTGTTGCATAAGTGTCTCAATTCTTAAATTCCAGTAGTGTAAGTAGGTCATGTAAGTGACGCAGTCACCAAGAATCAGATGTTACGTACACTTGACTTTAAACCGGGAATAAAAGTGGACAAGTGATTCAGTCTGATTCAGTTTTATCCGTCCGACGTACGCCATTTATTTACGTACATTTATTTACATTGTTACCTAATTTGTTAGTGACATGACAGAGTTTGTATGAGACTCTTGAAGAATTGTTTCATGAGGCGGAGAGTCGTGTATGATCATATGACGATAGAACAAATCGCAGAACGGGTGGCGATCGAAACCATGGCAAGTGAGTTCTAGCCTCGCATACTGGCCTGAGTTTCAGGACTCGGTTGTCATGGGTTCGATCCCCAGCTGTTCTGTGATTAAAGATAGACAAGTCTGAACTGGCGAGAATAGTACAAATGGATTGACAAACCTCATCCTTAAGACAAGCTTAACAGTTGCGGCAGTTGACTTGTGATTGATGGTAGTTGACTGCTGCACTACACATAATGAATGCAATATGCAAATTCTGAAACAATACAGCTGTGTTCTAGAAACAGCATCGTATATTTTGCTTTATGTATGATGAATGCAACAAAATTCTCAAGAATCATGAACACAAGCACCGACGGTTTGGAAAAGTCTCAGCAGATATTTTGTCAGCAGTTGTTGCTAAGAATTACAAAGGCCAAGAATCATTTGTCTCTAATGAACGGAAGATACAAAGGGAATATAGAGGTCAGTAACCTTCTTACAAAGGAGCTCCAGGTCTAGAGCGTTAATATAAGCAGTGATAATGCCGACACTAATCGTGTCAACATTGTAATTTGCCCGTAATGGAGGTCCTGTTACCTCTTGTTGCAGATGACAGTGACGTATTTATCCCGTTGCTTTATCACCGAGATACTTGCATGGCTGATATCTTGCTTAGGAAGGAAAACAGACGCTCAAGGGACGGACATAAGTATAGCATGAAGAAAGCTTACTGGAGAGTGCCTGTAGAGATTCAGAAACACATGCTTGGGATGGCTGCAACACTACCGCAGCAACACTGTCATGGAAGAACGTAATGTGGCAACTGAAGAACTCCAGAGATTTGCATGTTTGTCAGTCACCATCAATATGCGAAACAAGGCAACAGTAGAAGTCGGTGATGCTGGTATTCATCTTATCTTACTCTCTGGAGAGACTGTGAAGGCGACAGTATTATGTGTGCCAAATATACGACACTGATGTCAGGTCAAGAGTAACAGAGTGGAACATACCTACAGCACATTACCACTACTTACACGACCACCTCCGGGTCGAGAGATGGCAAGACCTCAACACTGGTAGCTTAAAAAGCCGTATGGTGGAGTGGAGGCCAGTGGATCTCTTCAACTCATAAGAACATAAGAAAGAAGGCACACTGCAGCAGGCCTGCTGGCCTATGCGAAGCAGGTCCAGGTCCCCCACCAGCCCAAACCAATGTCCCAACCTATTCAGGTCAGGTTACATTCACTTTTAAGAAAGGAGCACAACATTTGACCTAGTAGCACAACTTAGTCAGGTCCAACTCACACCCACTCGTGTATTTATCTAAAACTACACAAGGTTTTAGCTTCTATGACGGTACTGGGGAGTTTGTTCCACTCATCTACAACTCTATTACCAAACCAGTGCTGTCCTATATGCTCATAAGAAATATGCAGTACAATCGGTCCTAAAATTAATACGTTGGAAATACAAGCAGACATGTGAGAATCCACGAGGCACAAATCAGTGTTCATATCACAAAGTTCTAGTTTAAAATATGCAATAACATGTGCAGGATGTGCAGATGAATTCTGCAACAGCACTGAACCTATCATGATTATTGATGATAAAGTGCATGAAGACAGTCTTATGTCACTAATTAATTTAACCGAAAATACAACGCAGCCTTAATAGGTCGTTATTTTAAAGGGTACCTAAGTACGCCAGTCTTCTAATAACAAACTTATTATTCCACTGTAACCTACCTTGTACATAATTATTAACACATTCGGTTTGTTTCATAAGGTGGAATCCAGGATCTTGCCTTAATTCATGGTATAAGTTAACAAATCTTCGAGGTGTGAGCACACCTCACACCTCTACAACACGTTTATCGACAAGGATTTCTTAAGTTACACCGTAAGTTGAGTAAAGATGCTGGACTTAAAGCAAAATGCGATAGTAATTATGGATATGGGAGATTATAGTGGAAAAATAAACGTGTTCTTAAAACACAGGGACTTAGGTGCCTTTCACAGTCCTATGTAAATTAGTACTGATGACGAAGTTAGAGATTTTCCAGGTATGACTCGAGTTATTATGTAGCGGTAAAATGATTTTTGTGAGGATTTTTTTCACGGTTCGGACGTTCTCCTAGATTTGTGCGAGGGGAGGGAAGGGGAGGGGGGTGAGGGGAGGGAAGGGAAGGGGAGGAGAGGAGAGGGAAGGAAGCTTCTCTGCAGTAAGGAAGAACAATCTGTTGATGGCTTGGACTGGGAAGTAATTTACAGAGCACCAGCTGCCTTCCCCTCTTTCCCCTCCTCCCTCCCCCTCACCTCCTTCCTCCCTCCCCTCACCTCCTCCCATCCCTCGTCCCCTTACATCCTTTCCTCACTCCTCCATCACTCGCTATCCATTCCCCTCCCCCCTACCATCAACCACTACACCTCACCCTCTCTCTCTCTCTCTCTCCCCCTCATTTCTGTCCCTTATCCTTCCCTCACCCCTCTCCCAGGGGTGCTGAGGAAGAGCAGGATAATAACACCCTTACGACGTAATTACCTCGTTAGCACGTCCACCAGTGGTCGGGTATTTATATCGTCTTGTACAGCAAATAAAACCTAATCGCGACCACCACCGCTTGTGTGTGTGTGTGTGTGTGTGTGTGTGTGTGTGTGTGTGTGTGTGTGTGTGTGTGTGTGTGTGTGTGTGTGTGCTGCCCACAGGATGGGGTATGGAGGACTTAATAAAGCTTAATGACTCGGCCAGTAACTACATATTGTCTCTTCCTCTCTCTCCTCTCTCTCTCTCTCTCTCTCTCTTTTCTCTCTTTTCACTCTTTCGCTTTTTTTTTTTCTCTCTCTCACACACACGACCCCTACAACCACAAATAAACGAGTACAGTAGTTCCAGACAACAGGGTAGACAGCATCTCTCACAAGATCCCAGATGCAGCATCACCTTACTACCTCCCAGCATCCACATCACTAACACCACCATCCAAAAGCAATTTATTTTTTTGGCGTCAGACATAACCCAACTCTCCCTGGCGGCAACCAGCCGTGACTAAGTGCTTGAAGTGCGTGTGAGCAAACGATTTTAGGGCCAGACCAGTTAGACACACATTTTCCTCTCCACAAACATGTTGCCGAGACGCGACCATCGATCTCACGTCTTCGCTGTAGGACTCTTTCCACTCAGGAATCAACAGCTTCTAAAGTCTAAGGGATATCCTAATTTTTCTTGACCCAGGGTTCCTTCCTTCAGGGAATTTTGTCTGATTAGTTTTTTATAGGAAGTATTGTAGGATATTGTTTAGGTATCGCAATCACAGAGACGAGGTCTTGGTTGTAAATGTTTTCCGATACTTAACTGTGGAAGAGGACATCTGTGTACAGCTCAAAGCAGTTATTAAATGGGACGTTTCGCCCCCTTGGAATGCATGAAACCACTCGTGGCGAAACGTTTTCTTTAATAAACGTCTTGATCAATGCACAAGTATCCTTTTTCCACAGACAAGGTTTCGTTTTGATATCGTGAGGCTCTGGGAGTGATAAACGAGGTTTTGTTAGTTTGTTTTCCCAGTGTTACGTTTATTTTGCAACACATGTTTATTCTGTGGACGGTAAACCATACCCCCGGCCGGGATTGAACCCGCGGTCATAGAGTCTCAAAACTCCAGCCCGTCGCGCTAACCACTAGACCAGCTAGCCACAATAAGATTCATCCAACTAGGTATATTTCTACACCATAGGAAGGTTAGCACAGGCACCTCTGTGACCACAAATGCTGGAGTTTTGAGACTCTATGACCGCGGGTTCAATCCCGGCCGGGGGTATGGTTTATTTGCAATCGTGTCATTACGATTTCTTAAGTCCTGTGGACGGTAGTGGCTAGTTTACTGTCTGTGTATTCTGTGGACGGTAGTGGCTAGTATATTATACACTCCATGTGTGTCTTCCTCTGTACGGTAGTAGCTAGTTTACTGTGCACCCTATGCCTGTTCTGTGGACGGAAGTAGCTAGTTTACTGTGCACCCTATGCCTGTTCTGTGGACGGAAGTAGCTAGTTTACTGTGCACCCTATGCCTGTTCTGTGGACGGAAGTAGCTAGTTTACTGTGCACCCTTTGCCTGTTCTGTGGACGGAAGTAGCTAGTTTACTGTGCACCCTTTGTCTGTTCTGTGGACGGAAGTAGCTAGTTTACTGTGCACCCTTTGCCTGTTCTGTGGACGGAAGTAGCTAGTTTACTGTGCACCCTTTGTCTGTTCTGTGGACGGAAGTAGCTAGTTTACTGTGCACCCTATGCCTGTTCTGTGGACGGAAGTAGCTAGTTTACTGTGCACCCTTTGCCTGTTCTGTGGACGGAAGTAGCTAGTTTACCGTGCATCCTTTGCCTGTTCTGTGGACGGAAGTAGCTAGTTTACTGTGCACCCTTTGCCTGTTCTGTGGACGGAAGTAGCTAGTTTACTGTGCACCCTATGCCTGTTCTGTGGACGGAAGTAGCTAGTTTACTGTGCACCCTTTGCCTGTTCTGTGGACGGAAGTAGCTAGTTTACTGTGCATCCTTTGCCTGTTCTGTGGACGGAAGTAGCTAGTTTACTGTGCACCCTTTGCCTGTTCTGTGGACGGAAGTAGCTAGTTTACTGTGCATCCTTTGCCTGTTCTGTGGACGGAAGTAGCTAGTTTACTGTGCACCCTTTGTCTGTTCTGTGGACGGAAGTAGCTAGTTTACTGTGCACCCTTTGCCTGTTCTGTGGACGGAAGTAGCTAGTTTACCGTGCACCCTTTGCCTGTTCTGTGGACGGAAGTAGCTATCCTTTGGACAATACGACAGAGCATATAGGTAAATAAAAGGACTAGGAACTAGACTGTTGGAAAGGATAGGAGTACAGTTGGGTACACGTTTAATAACGTTATTTAATTCGGTATAAGGGAATCTAATTTACTTAGAGGCTATTGTCTGTTTTCTTGACTGGGAAGTCTTGATGCTAACTTGTCAAGATGTGTTGCACGGAAACCATCGAAGCTGACGTAGTTACCGAACCTATAGTGACATGCCTGACGGTATCCTTATCTCGCTGAAATCTTCCATTTCAGACTGAAGTCATTACCACAGGTGAGACATCAATGTTGTGAACCATACCCCCGCCCGGGATTGAACCCGCGGTCATAGAGTCTCAAAACCCCCAGCCCGTCGCGTTAGTGGTCTAGGGCAACGCAGGGGCTGGATTTTTTGAGACCTATACCGGGGGGTTCAATCCCCGGGGGGTATGGTTTTTTGCAATCGTGTCATTACGTTTTCAAAAGTCATCAATGTTGTGAATGAAAAAGGGCAGGGAAACAAAAGCGGGCTTTGTTCCCACGTGTAACTATAAATTTTGAATACGGCAGACGAAAAAAAATGAGACATACCCCCAACACTGTGGATTCACACATTGTTACTTACATATTAAAAACTCGGTTTCAAATTTTAAATTTGGGTTCCTGGGGGTTTTTTCGAACTGCGAAAAATTTGGTTATGGCCGCAGGCCTAGCAGCAACAATCTACGGGATCAATCAACAAGGGGTACCTGCCTCGGGGGAGAAGAGACAGGAAATCACAGGTAAGGAATGCAGACAAAATCTACTTACTTAAAATTTACGGGGAAAATTTTTAGGTAGTGTAAAGCTTAGGGTGGTGTAGGCTCAAAACCCCCGCCCCCTAATTACGAAGCCACGCAACCCCCCAGTCAGCGGGAAAAAGGGGCCCAAAGAGGAGACTGTTCACCCCTCAAACTCCCAGAAATTTGCCTCCCACCTCTTTTTCCCCTCTCCTCCTCTTCCCCCCTTTTCCCCTCTTCCTCCTTTTTCCTCCTTTTCCTCCCCCACCTTTCCTCCTCTTCCCCTTTCTCCTCTTCCCCTTTTTCCCCCCTTTTTCCCCCTCCTTTTCCTCCTTTCCTCCTCCCCCTTTCCCCTCCGGGTGCAGCTTCTGTTAAAAAACACCAGACATCGTCATTGGGCAATTAAAGGGCAGGCCAAGACGCCCAGAGAAAGGCGATGAAAACAAAAATCCTAATCAGGGAAGGTACACAACTTGATCATGACCCCAGAGGAGAATACAAAATACAAATCCGGGGGAGAATACATAATTTGATACATACCTCTGCAGCAGTGATCCCCCCCTCCGCAAGCCCCAACCCATCAAAGTTAGCAAAAATCCTTTTTCCAGTATTTATATCCTTCCAGCATTTCTCAGCCAGTGAACGAGGGAGGGAAAGGAGGGGGAGGGGGAATGGGGGGTGGGGGGGGAAGAGAGCATTGAAAAATTTTTCATTTTTTGGAGATGATCGACGCTATCACGCAAAACTCATCTGAAAATTTATTACTTTAAAGCGGGAGGAGCAAGAGCAGCACATGTGTTATTATCAGCCCTCCATTGCTGGTTTCCCGTGTTGTTTTGGGGTGAGCTGGCGCCAGCTCTTGTTACCACTAAACTAAATTCTCCAATACTCTCTCAAATTTTACTTAAATTCAAAAACCCCCACAATCAAGACTGAGGATTTGAACAATCAGGGGAAGGGGGGAGGGGATTATTTTAAATGAGGCATTGGAGTGTTGGTGGTAGTGGCGGGGGCTGGTAGGGGGTGGCGGGCAGTGCTATGGCTAGTGTACATCATCAGTGCAAACAAGCCCCCCCTTTATTTAAAAACTACAAAAAAAACCAACCGATTGCTCCCAAAATGGCCTTCTTGCGACGGCTGGCGTATGGCCTGTTAAGAGGGGGGAGACCACTCAGAGGGGACAGTTTCCCCCACAATTTGTTCAATTTCACTCGTTTCGGGCTGAAAGGGGGGTCTGCTAGCCGCTGAAAAATTTTGAAGATCTTTAGTGTCGTCAGACGGGGGCAGTGGCTGCAGCTTCTTGTATTTTGGGCCACAAGCTGTGAAAAGAGGGCCTCTGATTGCTCCCCGGGGGGAGCTGGTGTCGTGGGGTCAGCGTGCGTCAGGGAAAAGTGTCATGGTTTAAGCTGATAGCTGCTTAAGCTGAGATGGGTGTCGTTAAGACCAGGGAAAGTAGCGTTTTGCTATGATAGCCCCGGGCTTTACCTTCCCTTTCCCCTTGGTATTCAAAACAAACCCCCTTTCCTGGGCCTTCCTCCCCCCCTGGCACCTCGACACCCCCCCGGTGCCTCTCCTTCCCCCCGGTGCCTCCCCTTTCCCCCTGGGTCCTCTACACCCTCCGGAGCCTCTCCCCTTCTCCCGTCACCTTCCCGGCTCCCTTTCCTTCCGTTTTGTTCGTCTCCCCCCCTATTGGCCTCCCACCCCTACAGCAGTTCGCCCCCTTCACCCCCCTAGCCCGGAGGGGGCCCCTACCCCTTCTGTCCCCTCCTGCTCCCTTCCTCGTTTTTATCCCGCCCCCTTCCCCGGGTCTTCCTTCGTTGGAGCCCCACATTGACGACCATAAACAGATTGATCTCCTCTGTTTCAAGGGTTCCTGTTAACGTTGGGGGGTTTTATAATGGCCTCTGGGGCTCTGACAAAACGACCCCCCCCAAGGATAGAAGATCGCTACGACCCCCCAGAATGAATGACAACTCCTTTGAATGTATGATCGCCCAAACGACCGCGTTGAATGTATGGCGACCCGGTAGACCCCAAAAGGACGTCTGACCTCCAAGGACAAAAAGGGTAGGGAACCCTTTCCGGTCTTTGTGGCGAGCAGTTTCACACACTGGCCGACTGGATACGACGGAAGGCTATATACGACCCCTAAAACGGGAAGAAAGACTAAGCACGGCTCTCAGGGTGGAAAAAAACTACATCGACGCGACAGAAGGACGGTGTATGAAACCCAAACGAGGAATTGACGATCATATACGACCCCCACGCTGGGAGACTTCGTGTGTCAGCCGAGCGGGGACTTCTAAATTTAGCACTGAGTGGGGCTTCAGTATGTCACACGGGGGCTGGCAACTTAAGTGTTAGCACTGACTGGAGACTTCTATGTCACACTGAGCTGGGGGGAAAAATTTCAGTGTGCAGCACTGAGCGGAGATTCAGTATGTCGCACGAGGTGGCAGACTTTATAGTGAGACTGATGGAGCTTGTTGCAGGGTGAGCTTGGGGGCGACTTAAAGGGGTTAGCCCGATGGAGACTTAGTTGTAAAAAGAGTGGAGCCAGTGTTCAGCCTGAGCTGGAGATTCGTAGTGTAGTTTGGTGGAGATTAGTGTGTACATGATGGAGATTTAGTAGGTAGTTTACGGGGACCTTTTAGTGGGAGCATAATGGAGGTTAGTAAGTGTGGTGAGTCAGATTGTAGTGGGGAAATGAGTGAATTAGGGGAAATAGGGGAAAATGGGGTAAATTTTTTGAAGGGGTTTTTTTGGGGGAAAAATTTGGGGGGAATTGGGTTTTAACCGATGGAGATTTATGTGTGGGGGATTAGTATTAGTGGTGGAAATTTTGATGAAAATTGGTGGAATTATAGGTAGTAGTGGGATTAAGGGTAATTTTTAAGTAAAAGGGTTTGGGTTGGTAAAAAGGGGGATTTAAAGTGAAAAGGTGAGTGGGATTGTATTTTAAATGAGTGAGATTAGAGTTAAATAGTGGGGATTTTGTAATGAGTAATTTAGATGTGATAGTGGAGTTTAGTAGTTTTTAGGGGGAGATTCAGTAGTCAGAACTGACTGCAGATTCAGTATTTGTCAGCACTGAGCTGCGGACTTCAGTAGTGTCAACACTGAGCTCCAGATTCAGTAGTGTCAGACGGGAGCTGGCAGATTCAGAGTGTCGCATGAGCTGCCAGACTTAAAGTAGGGGTCAGCATGAGCTGCCAGATTTCCCAGTAGTGTCAGCCACTGAGCTGCAGACTTCAGTAGTGTCACCCACTGAGCGCCAGACTTCATAGTTCACACTGAGCTGCCAAGACTTCATGTGTCAGCACTGAGCTGCCAGACTTCAGTGTGTCAGCACTGGCTGCCGAAACTTCAGGTGTCGCATGAGCTGCCAGACTTCAGCAGTGTCAGCATGACTGCCAGACCCCCAAAAGTGTCAGCATGAGCTGCAGACTTCAGCAGTGTCAGCCCCTGACTGCCAACTTCAGCAGTGTCACCCACTGAGCTGCAGACTTCGCAGTGTCAGCACTGAGCTGCCGACTTCAGCGTTCAGCACTGAGCTGCCAGACTTCAGCATTTGTCAGCACGAGCGGGCAGACTTCAGCAGGGGTCAGCACTGAGCTGGCAGACTTCAGCAGGTCAGCACCGAGGCCTGGCTGACTTCAGCAGCGTCAGCACCGAGCTGGCAGACTTCAGCAGGTCAGCACCGAGCTGGCAGACTTCAGCAGTGTCAGCACCGAGCTGGCAGACTTCAGCAGTGTCAGCACCGAGCTGGCAGACTTCAGCAGTGTCAGCACCGAGCTGGCAGACTTCAGCAGTGTCAGCACCGAGCTGGCAGACTTCAGCAGTGTCAGCGCCGAGCTGGGAGACTTCAGCAGTGTCAGCGCCGAGCTGGCAGACTTCAGTGTCAGCGCCGAGCTGGCAGACTTCAGCAGTGTCAGCGCCGAGCTGGGAGACTTCAGCAGTGTCAGCGCCGAGCTGGCAGACTTCAGCAGTGTCAGCGCCGAGCTGGCAGACTTCAGCAGTGTCAGCACTGAGCTGGCAGACTTTAGTGTCAGCACTGAGCTGGCAGACTTCAGCAGTGTCAGCACTGAGCTGGCAGACTTCAGCAGTGTCACCACTGAGCTGACAGACTTCAGCAGTGTCAGCACTGAGCTGGCAGACTTTAGTGTCAGCACTGAGCTGGCAGACTTCAGCAGTGTCAGCACTGAGCTGGCAGACTTCAGCAGTGTCAGCACTGAGCTGGCAGACTTCAGCAGCGTCAGCACTGAGCTGGCAGACTTCAGCAGTGTCAGCACTGAGCTGGCAGACTTCAGCAGTGTCAGCACTGAGCTGGCAGACTTTAGTGTCAGCACTGAGCTGGCAGACTTTAGTGTCAGCACTGAGCTGGCAGACTTCAGCAGCGTCAGCACTGAGCTGGCAGACTTCAGCAGCGTCAGCACTGAGCTGGCAGACTTCAGCAGCGTCAGCACTGAGCTGGCAGACTTCAGCAGCGTCAGCACTGAGCTGGCAGACTTCAGCAGCGTCAGCACTGAGCTGGCAGACTTCAGCAGTGTCAGCACTGAGCTGGCAGACTTCAGCAGTGTCAGCACTGAGCTGGCAGACTTCAGCAGTGTCAGCACTGAGCTGGCAGACTTCAGCAGTGTCAGCACTGAGCTGGCAGACTTCAGCAGTGTCAGCACTGAGCTGGCAGACTTCAGCAGTGTCAGCACTGAGCTGGCAGCTTCAGCAGTGTCTAGCACTGAGCTGGCGAACTTCAGCAAGTGTCAGCAATCCTGATCTGGCAGACTTCAGCAGTGTCAGCACTGAGCTGCCAGAGTTCAGGAAGACAATGAGGATATCGTCCAGTATTGTATTAAAAGTTATGGCATCTTGAAATGTCAGCTTCCAGTACAGGTGTAGTTACTGTCACCTTCCAGTACAGGTGTAGTTATGTTCACTTCAGCAGGTGTAGTTACTGTCACCTTCCAGCACAGGTGTAGTTACTGTCACCTTCCAGCACAGGTGTAGTTACTGTCAGCTTCCAGCACAGGTGTAGTTACTGTCACCTTCCAGCACAGGTGTAGTTACTGTCAGCTTCCAGCACAGGTGTAGTTACTGTCACCTTCCAGCACAGGTGTAGTTACTGTCACCTTCCAGCACAGGTGTAGTTACTGTCAGCTTCCAGCACAGGTGTGTGTTACTGTCCCTTCCAGCCACAGGTGTTGTTACTGTCACCTTCCAGCCACAGTTGTAGTTACTGGTCACCTTCCAGACAGGTGCAGTTACTGTCAACCTTCAGCACAGGTGTAGTTATCATCACCTTCCGCACAGGTGTAGTTACTGTCAGCTTTCCAGCAAAGGTTGTAGTTTCTGTCACCTTCAGCACGGTGCTAGTTACTGTCACTTCCAGCAACAAGGTGTAGTTACTGTCACCTTCCAGCACAGGTGTAGTTACTGTCAGCTTCCAGCACAGGTGTAGTTACTGTCACCTTCCAGCACAGGTGTAGTTACTGTCAGCTTCCAGCACAGGTGTAGTTACTGTCACCTTCCAGCACAGGTGTAGTTACTGTCAGCTTCCAGCACAGGTGTAGTTACTGTCAGCTTCCAGCACAGGTGTAGTTACTGTCAGCTTCCAGCACAGGTGTAGTTACTGTCACCTTCCAGCACAGGTGTAGTTACTGTCACCTTCCAGCACAGGTGTAGTTATCATCACCTTCCAGCACAGGTGTAGTTACTGTCACCTTCCAGCACAGGTGTAGTTACTGTCACCTTCCAGCACAGGTGTAGTTACTGTCACCTTCCAGCACAGGTGTAGTTACACTCGCCTGGGAACTACCATCTCCCAGGATGAACTAGCACACACAAGTTACTCACCTGGGAACTACCATCTCCCAGGATGAACTATCACACACAAGTTACTCACCTGGGAACTACCATCTCCCAGGATGAACTATCACACACTTGGATACTCTAACGAGAGAAACGAAAAATGGTAATTAAGATTGACGTACGTATATAAATTCCATTTATACATTCACTGTTGCAACAGTCTTGCAAAATCAACGTGAATATGAGAAGTGTTGCTTACGCCAAGCAACATCAACCTGTTGCTATTGCATACGACACGTGTGCAACACTTAGCCATCTTAATTGCAACGAAGACACCTCAAGAGCTGCGCATGTCTGAGTCTTTAACAGAAGTCAAGCTGGCAGGACTTAACATTTTCCGGCATATAAGGCGCGCCTTTTTACCCACAAAAGGGTTAGGAAAGTCACCCTGCGCCTTATATGCTGAAGATTAGGGTCAATGGTAAGCTTGGAATTATTCATTCAAGAAAGAGAGCAACAAACCCTTGCATATAATTAGTGATTTACGATTATAATACTTTTGTTGTGCGTCTTATATGCCGGAAAATAAGGTATTTGGGTCATGAGGAGTGAACAGGATCAAACACTATGCCTGAGCAGACAGAGAGGATCAGACACTATGCCTGCGCGCAGCGACGGATCCGACACTATGCTGAGCAGACAGAGAGGATCATGATAATATGCTGAGCAGACAGAGAGGATCACCACTATGCCTGAGCAGACAGAGAGGATCAAACACTATGCTTGAGCAGACAGAGAGGATCAGACACTATGCCTGAGCAGACAGAGAGGATCAGACACTATGCCTGAGCAGACAGAGAGGATCAGACACTATGCCTGAGCAGACAGAGAGGATCAGACACTATGCCTGAGCAGACAGAGAGGATCAGACACTATGCCTGAGCAGACAGGCGAGGATCAGACACCATGTCTGTGCAGGCAGAGAGGAATCAGGACACTATGCCTGAGCAGGCAGAGAGGATCAGACCTATGCCTGAGCAGGAGATGAGGATCAGACACTTTGCACTGGAGCAGGCATAGAGGATCGACACTTGCCTGAGCAGGCATGAAGGATCAGACACTATGCCTGAGCAGACGAGAGGATAGACCACTTGCCTGGCAGACAAAGGATCGACACTATGCCTGAGGCAGGACAGGGAGGATAGGACACTATGCCGGAGACAGTGAGGATCGAACACTATGCTGAGCAGACAGAGGATCGACCACTATCCCTGCGCAGAACAGAGGATTACAAAATCATGTGAGCGACAGAGGCTCGAACACTATGCTGAGCAAACAGAGGGAATTAAAACACTTGCTGAGCAGACAGAGAGGATAAGACACTATGCCTGAGCAGACAGAGAGGATAAGACACTATGCCTGAGCAGACAGAGAGGATCAGACACTATGCCTGAGCAGACAGAGTGGATAAGAAACTATGCATCGAGCAGACAGAGAGTTGATCGACACTATGTGAGCAGAGAGGGGAACAGACACTATGCTGAGCAGCAGGCACAAGAATAATACTGACACATTCGGTTAATATCATCTCCTGCTTTTAGATCGTTGAAAGTACACTTAAACGATATAAAACAATCCGCTTAGACGGCAACTGTAGACCAGTTAACGATAAGATACACCCATTAAAAAAGAATTAACCATAAGTACTCAGTTTAAACATATAGCAAAATTGGTTCCTTAAACCAGTTAACCGTGTTAATTAAACAGTGGCACATACAGTTTATCGAGGGGGGGGGGGCGGGAGGATGGGGGGGGAGGGGATGGGGCGATGAGGGGGGATGTATTACTTCCTCTTAATTATAAATTAATAGATCAGTTAATTGTGTTGGTATTGTTAGAAGAGTTGTTGGGATGTTAGAAAGAGTTGTTGGTTACGGATGTTAGAAGAGTTGTTGGGATGTTAGAACGAGTTGTTGGGATGTTAGAACGAGTTGTTGGAATGTTAGAACGAGTTGTTGCAATGTTAGAACGAGTTGTTGGAATGTTAGAACGAGTTGTTGGAATGTTAGAACGAGTTGTTGCAATGTTAGAACGAGTTGTTGCAATGTTAGAACGAAGTTGTGGAATGTTATAGAACGAGTTGTTGCAATGTTTTTAGAACGAGTTGTTGGAATGTTAGAACGGTGTGGAATGTATAGAAACGAGTTGTATGCAATGGTTAGAACGGTTGTTGCAATGTTAGAACGAAGTTGTTGGAACGTTTGATCGAGTATAAGGGAATGTTTTTATATTGGTTGTTCTGGTGAGAGACCAATGTTTCTAACGTAGCAGTTAAGATACTGTGTTTGTTGCTATGTGTTATTGAGGGTCCCCAGGATGAGGGTCCCCAGGATGAGGTCCACAGGATGAGGGTCCTAGGTTGAGGGGTCCCCTGATGAGGGTTCCCTAGGATGAGGGTCCCAGGATGAGGGTCCCAGGAATGAGGGTCCCCAGGATGAGGGTCCCGAGAGTGTGAGGGTCCCAGGTGAGGTTCCTAGGATGAGGGTCCCCAGGATGAGGGTCCCCCAGATGAGGGTCCCTAGATGAGGGTCCACATTATGGATGTTCACCGGATGAAGGGTTCCCAGGGATGAGGGTCCCCAGGATTGAGGCTCCCCAGGTGAGGGTCCAGGTGAGGGTCCCAGGATGAGGCTCCCCAGGATGAGGGTCCCCAGGATGAGGGTCCCTAGGATGAGGGTCCCCAGGATGAGGGTCCCCAGGATGAGGGTCCCCAGGATGAGGGTCCCCAGGATGAGGGTCCCCAGGATGAGGGTCCCGGGATGAGGGTCCCCAGGATGAGGGTCCCCAGGATGAGGGTCCCCAGGATGAGGGTCCCCAGGATGAGGGTCCCCAGGATGAGGGTCCCCAGGATGAGGGTCCCCAGGATGAGGGTCCCCGGGATGAGGGTCCCCGGGATGAGGGTCCCCGGGATGAGGGTCCCCAGGATGAGGGTCCCCAGGATGAGGGTCCCCAGGATGAGGGTCCCCAGGATGAGGGTCCCCAGGATGAGGGTCCCCAGGATGAGGGTCCCCAGGATGAGGGTCCCCAGGATGAGGGTCCCACAGATGAGGGAGCCCAGGATGAGGGTCCCAGGATGAGGCTCCCAGGATGTGGCTCCCAGGATGAGGGCCCCAGCACAGTTCTAGAGCGTGGTACTTCCCTAAAGATATATTATGTTCGTGCCGAAATAGGCCGAACTGCGATCTTGGCTTAAATTAGCACGTTCATCTGCCATATAGGACAAGTGAAAAATTAGTGTTGCACTAGTTTCGCCAACAAAATCATTCTGATACCTAACGAAATAAATATATTTCACTTTGTTGTTTAGTATAAATTATTGTAAACAAATCTAAAATTTATTTAGTTGGGTTAGGCTAAAATAATTGTTCTTGTTATAATTAGGTTAGGTAGTTTTATGATTCTTTTGCGAGCAAAATTAAAAATTTTTACATTGTAACCTTAATGAAAAATATATATCTTTTAAACGTATCAAGAGAAAATTTTCAGAAAGGGACTTAATTTTAAATGAGTTTTGCTAATTGAACCAGTTTTACATATTCGGCACGAATTATCATATATCTAAATATATTATATATATATATACTATATATATACTTTTACTATATATAATATATATATAATTATATATATTATTATATCTATATATATACCAGTATTTGTTCTATGCTGTTGTGAGGAACCAGTGTTTATATGTCGTGCTGAATAGGTAAAACTTGCTATTTTGGCTTAAATAGCAACGCTCTTCTTGCCGAATAAGGCAAGCGAAAATTTGGTTTGCAATAATTTCGCAAAACTCATTCTGAAGCTAACGAAAATACTAGTCCACATTAGAGTCCTTAAAGACTCTTGGACAACCGAGGACAGGAATAATTGTCAGAGGACAGGAATAATTGTCAGAGGACAGGAATAATTGTCAGAGGACAGGAATAATTGTCAGAATGTTGGTAGAATTACCGAGAATGTTGGGTATAAGGGCACACGTGCAACTAATGCGACATTTTATCGTGGCAATTGGTTCGCTCTCCCAGGAGCTAAAGGAGAGCGAAACGTTGCCACAAAATCTCTCATTAGTCCACATATATAAGGAATAAATAGCTGGGAAAGGGAGTTCGTAATGGAACTCGCGAGCGGACATGTGATTATCACTATACAACAGACGCACAGCATCACAGAAGTTAAGCAGCTTCTGATGGTCCTGTGTACATTCCCACTTAGAAAAGCAACGCTTATACAATAGGAATTTGCTGTACTGTTCCTGTTTGTACTCAGTGTACCAAGATAAAATCTTTATACAAGTACATGTATAGGTTATACCAGTACATTGTACAAGGTATACAAGTACATGTACAAGGTTTACCAGTACTGTACAAGGTATATACCAGTACATGTACAAGGTTATACCAGTACATGTACAAGGTATACCAGTACATGTACAAGGTATACAGTACATGTACAAGGTATACAAGTACATGTACAAGGTATACAGCTACATGTACAAGGTATACCAGTACATGTACAAGGTATACATTAACAGTACAAGGTATACAAGTACATGTACAAGGTATACAGTACATGTACAAGGTATACAGTTATGTACAAGGTATACCAGTACATGTACAATGTATACAGATACATGTACAAGGTATACAGACCATGTGACATCGTGACAACTACTATATAGAAAGTCGCTTGTTATGCTGACTTCCCGCAGATTAGGTCAGTTTTGTCCCAGGATGCGACCCACACCAGTCCACTAACACCCAGGTACCTATTTTTACTGATGGGTGAACATGGACAGCAGGTATCTCAAGGAAACGCATCCTAATATTTTCCAGCCGTACCGGGGATTCGATCTCCGGACCTCAGTGTGAGAGTTGAGTACGCTAGCGACCGAGCTACGGGACACCATACATGCTATCATTATTAACGTGGAAAACAGTGGATTTGCATGAAATTTACCACAAACTGTAAGCTAAGGGCGGAAATATTTTAAGGTAAATAGTGTCCATACTGTAATATGCGTTGTATTTAGGCCTGACTTTATTGCTCACTTAATGGCTGATAGTGTATGTTATCAGGCTTTTATATGCATTGGGGAGTGGAGAAAAGGCGTTTAAATTGCTGTTTTCCTTTTGTTTTACAGCAGTAGCCCGAAACCTGATCTGCTGTATAAGCGGGGCCCTACAGTAGCCCGAAACCTGATCTGCTGTATATGCGGGGCCCTACAATAGCCCGAAACCTAATCTGCTGTATATGCGGGGCCCTACAATTAGGCCGAAAACTGATCCTCGTGTTAATGTGGGGCCCTACAATAGCCCGAAACCTAATCTGCTGTATATGCGGGGCCCTACAATAGGCCGAAACCTGATCTGCTGTATATGTGGGGCCCTACAATAGCCCGAAACCTAATCTGCTGTATATGCGGGGCCCTACAGTAGCCCGAAACCTAATCTGCTGTATATGCGGGGCCCTGCAGTAGCCCGAAACCTAACCTTCTGTATAAGCGGGGCCCTCCTGTGTATAAGTTGGGCTGTGTTACGTAGTTGTGTATTAAAGGGACTTCCAGAGCACTGGGGTGGTGCTGTGTTAGTGCTCCGTATAGACGTACAAGTTGGTTGAATTCTCGTGATTACGTTTCTTAAAACAACCAAGGTTGTAAATACTGGTACTCCTGATACTTGTCACTTGTCTAGTGTGGTTAGTAAGATTAAGCCTGAAGTCCACTGAGATCTTGGAGAACTGAACCACATCCAGACAGATTACAGCGATACACTCGTGTTTAATTTGCATTGATACGTTCCCCGGTACGGGTGGAAACACTGGGGACGTGTTTCCTTATGACGCCTGCTGTCCCTGTTCATTTAGCAGTAAGTATGTACCTGGGGTGATATTCAATTGGTCGTGGGTCGGCTCCTGGGGGTAAAATTTCCTAATTTCCCGAAATGCTATGATAACAGTTTTCCATTGAGTGTACTTGTAAAAAATACATTATTATTATTATATTATTATTATTAATATTATTATTATTATTATTAATTATTATATCTGCACAGATGAATGAGAAATCCCGGGAAGCTGCCTGGTCGTCTCCCAGTGTACGCAACGACATAATACAACGCAATAAGCCAGAGGAGTGTAGGGATTGCAGTAACGCTGCATCAGATGATGTCAAGGAACTGCTCTCTTTAATGTCTGCGTAGGGCGTCACGGACACTTATGACCAGTGATGAATAACGTACACACGTGTGTCTAATTCACCAGCTTCTCGGTCTTTATTGTGTAATCTGAAGTTGTAAAAATGCTGGCTGGCTTAACAACACGGGGGGGGAGGGAGGGGGAGAGCTTAACTACAGGGGAAATATTCTGAAGGTCCTTTGATATTCATCTGTTTTAAATGGTCGACGCAAAGTAGTGGGCCTCGCCCACGTATGACCTCGCCTCCAGCTGCTGCACCTCGCTACCGTTCTGGTATGAGGTGATCGGTTTAAATACCTCCGGTATTTAAACTACATTCCACTGAAGAAGTAAAACACACAGCGACCAGTGAAGAGGCGGGGCTGCGATTCGACCCTTGTAACCACAAATAGGTGAGTACACACACACACACTACCTACACACACACACACACACACACACACACACACACACACACACACACACACTAACTCACTGTCGTGTAGAAAGGGGTTGGGTGCTGGCTTGTATGAGTGAAGAGAGTGGGTGGGTGTGAGAGTGGGTGGGTGGGTAAGTGGGTGGGTTGGAAGATTGAGAGGATGTGTGGGAGAGTGATCTCCTAATAGGGTGTTGGTATCATTGCGGGTGCAGTTAACGTAGCGATATTTAAAGTTCACTAGTGAGTCCTGGGTCACTCGTCTTGTTTAACATAGTATACTGTTAACTTGTTATTCTCTCTCAAGTTAACATTTATTTTGAAGTTAGTGTTGTGTTGCGTGACTCTTGTTTCAGTGTTGTGTTGCGTGACTCTTGTTTCAGTGTTGTGTTGCGTGACTCTTGTTTCAGTGTTGTGTTGCGTGACTCTTGTTTCAGTGTTGTGTTGCGTGACTCTTGTTTCAGTATTGTGTTGGGTGACTCTTGTTTCAGTGTTGTGTTGCGTGCCTCTTTGGGTTGCGTGCCTCTTGTTTCAGTGTTGTGTTGCGTGACTCTTGTTTCCAGTGTTGTGTTGTCGTGGACCTTGTTTTCAGTGTTGTGTTGGGTGATTCTTGTTCAGTGTTGTGTTGGGTGACGTCTTGTTTCAGTGTTGTGTTGGGATGACTCTTGTTTTCAGTGTTGTGTTGGGGGACTCTTGTTTCAGTGTTGTGTGCGTGACTCTTTGGGTTGCTGGCCTCTTGTTGCAGTGTTGTGTTGCGTGACTCTTGTTCAGTGGTTGTGTTTGCGCACCTCTTGGGTTGCGTGCCATCTTGTTTCAGTTGTTGTGTTTGCGTGCCTCTTGTTTCAGTGTGTGTTGCGGGACTCTTGTTTCAGTGTTGTGTTTGCGTTGACTCTGTTTCAGTGTTGTGTAGTGTGACTCGTGTTTCAGTGTTGTGTTGTGTGATCTGTTTCCACGTGTTGTGTTGCGTGACTCTTGTTTCAGTGCTATGTGAGTTGGGTCGACTTTGTTTCAGTGGTTGTGTTGGTGCCCTCTTGTTTCAGTGTTGTGTAGCGTGCCTCTTAGTTTCAGTGTTGTGTTGCGTGCCTCTTGTTTCAGGTCGTTGTGTTGCTTACCTCTTGTTTCAGTTTGTGTTGCTTACCTCTTGTTTCAGTGTTGTGTTGGTTGCCTCTTGTTTCAGTGTTGTGTTGGGTGACTCCTTGGTTTCCGTGTTGTGTTGGGTGACTATTGATCAGTGTTGTGTTGCGTGCCTCTTGTTTCAGTGTCTGTGTTTGCGTGCCTTTGTTTCAGTGTGGTGTTGCGTTGCCTCTTGTTTCAGTGTTGTTGCTTACCTCTTGTTTCAGTGTTGTGTTGAGTGCCTCTTGTTTCAGTGTTGTGTTGGGTGACTCTTGTTTCAGTGTTGTGTTGGGTGACTCTTGTTTCAGTGTTGTGTTGCGTGACCTCTTGTTTCAGTGTTGTGTTGCGTGCCTCTTGTTTCAGTGTTGTGTTGCGTGCCTCTTGTTTCAGTGTTGTGTTGCGTACCTCTTGTTTCAGTGTTGTGTTGCGTGCCTCTTGTTTCAGTGTTGTGTGCGTGCTCTTGTTTCTGTGTTGTGTTGCTTTACCTCTTGTTTCAGTGTTGTGTTGCGTGCCTCTTGTTTCAGTGTTGTGTTGCTTACCTCTTGTTTCAGTGTTGTGTTGCGTGCCTCTTGTTTCAGTGTTGTGTTGCTTACCTCTTGTTTCAGTGTTGTGTTGCGTGCTCTTGTTTCAGTGTTGTGTTGCGTGCTAATTGTTTCAGTGTTGGTTGCTTCTAACTCTTGTTTCAGTTGTTGTGTTGCGTACCTCTTGTTTCAGTGTTGTGTTGCCGTGCTCTTGTTTCACCGTGTTGTGTTGAGTGCCTTGTTCAGTGTTGTGTTGCTTACCTTCTTGTTTTCCAGTGTTGTGTTGCTTACTCCTTTGTTTCAGTGTTGTGATTGCGTGCCTCTTGTTTCAGTGTTGTGTTGTTCTCTTGTTTCAGTGTTGTGTTGCTTACTCTTGTTTCAGTGTTGTGTGGCCGTGCTCTTGTTTCAGTGTTGTGTTGCGTGCTCTTGTTTCAGTGTTTGTGTTGCTTACCTCTGTTTCAGTGTTGTGTTGCTTACCTCTTGTTCAGTGTGTGTTGTGTGCCTCTTGTTTCAGTGTTGTGGTTGCGTGCTCTTGTTTCAGTGTTGTGTTTGAAGACCCTCTTGTTTCAGTGTTGTGTTGCTTATCTTTTTCCGTGTTGTGTTGCTTACCTCTTGTTTCAGTGTTACGTGTTGGTACCTCTTGTTTCAGTGTTGCTGTTGCTTACCTCTTGTTTCAGTGTTGTGTTGCGTGCCTCTTGTTTCAGTGTAATGTGTTGCGTTACCTCTTGTTTCAGTGTTGTGTTGCGTAACTCTTGTTTCAGTGTTGTGTTGGTGCCTTTGTTTCAGTGTTGTGTTGCTTACTCTTGTTTCAGTGTTGTGTTGCTTACTCTTGTTTCTGTGTTGTGTTGCTTACCTCTTGTTTCAGTGTTGTGTTTGTGTACCTCTTGTTTCGTGTTGTGTTGGCGTGCCTCTCCCTGTTTCAGTGCTTGTGTTGTTACCTCTTGTTTCAGTGTTGTGTGGCTTACCTCTTGTTTCAGTGTTGTGTTGCGTACCTTTGTTTCAGTGTTGAGTTGCTTACCTCTTGTTACAGTGTTGTGGTGCGTGCCTCCTAGTTCGCAGTGTTTTGTTGTTACCTTTGTTCAGTGTTGTGTGCGTACCTCTTGTTTCAGTGTTGTGTGCGTTGCCTTTGTTTCAGTGTGTGTTGCTTTACCTCTTGTTTCAGTGTTGTGTTGCTTACCTCTTGTTTCAGTGTTGTGTTGCTTAACCTCTTGTTTCAGTGTTGTGTGCTTACCTCTTGTTTCAGTGTGTGATGTTACCTCTTGTTTCAGTGTTGTGTTGCGTACCTCTTGTTTCAGTGTTGTGTTGGCGTGCCTCTTGTTTCAGTGTTGGGTTGCGTTGCCTCTTTGTTTCAGTGTTGTGTTGCGTACCTCTTGTTTCAGTGTTGTGTTGCTTACCTCTTGTTTCAGTGTTGTGTTGCTTACCTCTTGTTTCAGTGTTGTGTTGCGTGCCTCTTGTTTCAGTGTTGTGTTGCGTGGCCTCCAGTTTCAGTGTTGTGTTGCTTACCTCTTGTTCGTGTTGTGTGCTTACCTCTTGTTTCAGTGTTGTGTTGCTTACCTCTTGTTTCAGTGTTGTGTTGCGTACCTCTTGTTTCAGTGTTGTGTTGCGTGCCTCTTGTTTCAGTGTTCCTGTGTTGCGTGCCTCTATGTTTCAGTTGTTGTGTTGTTACCTCTTGGTTTCAGTTGTTGTGTTGCTTACTCTTGTTTCAGTGTTGTGTTGCCGTGCTCTTGTTTCAGTGTTTGTGTTGCGTGCCTCCTGTTTCAATGTTGTGTTGCTTACTCTTGTTTCAGTGTTGTGTTGCTTACTCTTGTTTCAGTGTTGTGTTGCGTAAACTCTGGTTTCAGAGTTGAGTTGCGTACCTTTGTTTCAGTGTTGTGTGCGTGCCTCTTGTTTCTGTGTTGTGTTGCGTGCCTCTTGTTCTCAGTGTTTGTGTTGTTACTTTGTTTCGTGTGTGTTGCTACCACTTGTTTCAGGTGTTGTGTTGCGACCTCTTGTTCAGTGTTGTGTTGCGTGACTCTTGTTTCAGTGTTGTGTTGACTTACCTCTTGTTCGTGTTGTGTGTGTGTACCTTTTTTCAGTGTTGTGTTGCTTACCTCTTGTTTCAGTGTTGTGATTGCTTACCTCTTGTTTCAGTGTTGTGTTGCTTACTCTTTTTCAGTGTGTGCTATAGCGTGCTCTTGTTTCAGTTGTTGTGTTGCGTGCCTCCTGTTTCACGTGTTGTGTTGCTTAACCTCTTGTTTCAGTGTTGTGTGCTTACTCTTGTGTCAGTGTTGTGTTGCGTACCTCTTGTTTCAGTTTTGTGTTGCGTACCTCTTGTTTCAGTGTGTGTTGCGTTGCTCTTGTTTCAGTGTTGTGTTGCGTGCCTCTGGTTTCAGTGTTGTGTTTGACTTTCCTCTTGTTTCAGTGTTGTGTTGCTACCCTCTTGTTTCGTGTTGTGTTGCGTACTTTGTTTCAGTGTTCTGTGTTGCGTGATCTTGTTTCCAGTGTTTGAGTTGCTTACTCTTGTATCAGTGTTGTGTTGCGTACCTCTTGTTTCGTGTTGTGTTGCTTACCTATTGTTTCAGTGTATGTGTTGCGTACTATTGTTTCAGTGTTGTGTTGCTTACCTCTTGTTTCAGTGTTGTGTTTGCGTAGCCTCTTGTTCTGTGTTAGTGTTGGTGCCTCTTGTTTACAGTGTTGTGTTGTTACCTCTTCGTTTAGTGTTGTGTTGCTTACCTCTGTTTCAGTGTTGTGTTGCTTACCTCTTGTTTCAGTGTTGTGTTGCCGTGATTTGTTTCCAGTGTTGTGTTGCTTAACTCTTGTTTTCAGTGTTGTGTTGCGCATACCCTTTGTTTCAGTGTTGTGTTGCTTACCTCTTGTTTCAGTGTTGTGTTGCGTACCTCTTGTTTCAGTGTTGTGTTGCTTACCTCTTGTTTCAGTGTTGTGTTGCGTGCTCTATTGTTTTCAGTGTTGTGTTGCTTACCTCTTGTTTCAGTGTTTGTTGTTGCGTACCCTCTTGTTTCAGTGTTTTTTGAGGGGGGGGTTTTGTTGTTACTCTTGTTTCAGTGGTGTGTTTGGCGTGCTCTTGTTTCAGTGTGTTGTTGTGTTGCTTACCTCTTGTTTCAGTGTTGTGGTGGCGTGACTCTTGTTTCAGTGTGTGTTGCTTGTCTCTTTTTCAGTGTTGTGTTGGGACTCTTGTTTCAGTGTTGTGTTGCGTACATTTTTTTCAGTGTTGCCTGTTGCGTGCCTCCATGGTTTCAGTGATGTGTGAGTGACTTTGTTTCAGTGTTGTGTTGCGTGCCTCTTGTATCAGTGTTGTGTTGCGTGCCTATTGTTTCAGTGTTGTGTTGCAGTTGACTATGTTTCAGTGTTGTGTGACGTGACTCTTGTTTCAGTGTGTGTTGGCGTGAATCTTGTTTCAGTGTTGTGTTGCGTGCATCATGTTTCAGTGTTGTGTTTCGTTGCCTCTTGTTTCAGTTGTTGAGTTGCTTACCTCTTGTTTCAGTGTTGTGTGCGTATCCTCTGTTTCCCCCCGTTTTGTTGTTGCGTGATCTTGTTTCAGTGTTGGTGTTGCGTGATCTTGTTTCAGAGTTGTGTGGAGTGACTATGTTTCAGTTGTTGTGTTGCGTGCCTCTGTTTCTATGTTGTTTGCGTAACCTTCGGATAAATGGTGCACCATTAAAGTATCTCTGATTATAGTTGAGGGGGGTTGAAATCCTGGTCCTGCCCGCGGCCAAGTTAAAACCTTGCAAGATGGAAGAATTGGACACATGCCACGTCTTTATCTGTAGACGTTTCGCCCTCCAGTGGCTTATCAATACAATACAAGGATGTAATATGAAGACTGAGGAATTCTATACAAGAGATGAGGTAATCAGTCCCAGTCTTGGAGTTACTGTAGAGACTCGTAGTCGTGAGGAATTTGTATTAAGCCAGATGTTGCACGTGTCTAATTCTACTGTCTTATCGAGTATTGTATACAATTATGTACACTATTGAAGCTGCGTATGAAAAGCGGGATTTTAACAGTTTGCAGTGGTTGTATTGTGTACTTAAGGGGGGGGTCATCGCCCCCTGCGTCCCGCTCCTACTTGACTCCGTCTACATAGTTCTCTGATAAGTTGGTGTTGGTTGCGTCACACACTGTGAGCTAGACCTCACAGGCTCCTTGATCAGAAGGTACTTAACAAATTCCTGTCTTAGCTTATTTGTAAGCCCAGCTATATCTTAGGTATACTAACCCCCCCAGGATGCCACCCACAACAGTCTGCTAACATTCGCGTACCTACTTACTGCTAGGTGAACAGCGATAGGATGTGTACGGTGACTAGCATCCATGTTCCTATTTACTGCTAGGTAAACAGCAACAACAGGTGTAAGGTGACTTAACACTCACGTACCTAATTACTGCTAGGTGAACAGAGACCGTAGGTGTAGGGAAACACGTACATTATTTCCACGGTGCCGGGGATCGAACCATGGTCCTTCCACGGTGCAGGGGATCGAACCATGGTCCTTCCACGGTGCAGGGGATCGAACCATGGTCCTTCCACGGTGCAGGGGATCGAACCATGGTCCTTCCACGGTGCAGGGGATCGAACCATGGTCCTTCCACGGTGCAGGGGATCGAATCATGGTCCTTCCACGGTGCAGGGGATCGAACCATGGTCCTTCCACGGTGCAGGGGATCGAATCATGGTTCTTCCACGGTGCAGGGGATCGAATCATGGTTCTTCCACGGTGCAGGGGATCGAACCATGGTCCTTCCACGGTGCAGGGGATCGAATCATGGTTCTTCCACGGTGCAGGGGATCGAATCATGGTCCTTCAACGGTGCAGGGGATCGAACCATGGTCCTTCCACGGTGCAGGGGATCGAACCATGGTCCTTCCACGGTGCAGGGGATCGAATCATGGTCCTTCCACGGTGCAGGGGATCGAATCATGGTTCTTCCACGGTGCAGGGGATCGAATCATGGTTCTTCCACGGTGCAGGGGATCGAATCATGGTTCTTCCACGGTGCAGGGGATCGAATCATGGTCCTTCCACGGTGCAGGGGATCGAACCATGGTCCTTCCACGGTGCAGGGGATCGAATCATGGTTCTTCCACGGTGCAGGGGATCGAATCATGGTCCTTCCACGGTGCAGGGGATCGAACCATGGTCCTTCCACGGTGCAGGGGATCGAACCATGGTCCTTCCACGGTGCAGGGGATCGAATCATGGTCCTTCCACGGTGCAGGGGATCGAATCATGGTTCTTCCACGGTGCAGGGGATCGAATCATGGTTCTTCCACGGTGCAGGGGATCGAATCATGGTCCTTTCCACGGTGCAGGGATCGAACCATGGTCCTTCCACGGTGCAGGGGATCGAATCATGGTTCTTCCACGGTGCAGGGGATCGAATCATGGTTCTTCCCACGGTGCAGGGGATCGAATCATGGTCCTTCCACGGTGCAGGGGATCGAATCATGGTTCTTCACGGTGCAGGGGATCGAATCATGGTCCTTCCACGGTGCAGGGGATCGAACCATGGTCTTCCACGGTGCAGGGGATCGAACCATGGTCCTTCCACGGTGCAGGGGATCGAATCATGGTCCTTCCACGGTGCAGGGGATCGAACCATGGTCCTTCCACGGTGCAGGGGATCGAATCATGGTTCTTCCACGGTGCAGGGATCGAATCATGGTCCTTCCACGGTGCAGGGGATCGAACCATGGTCCTTCCACGGTGCAGGGGATCGAACCATGGTCCTTCCACGGTGCAGGGGATCGAACCATGGTCCTTCCACGGTGCAGGGGATCGAACCATGGTCCTTCCACGGTGCAGGGGATCGAACCAGGTCCTTCCACGGTGCAGGGGATCGAAACCATGGTCCTTCCACAGTGCAGGGGATCGAACCATGGTCCTTCCACGGTGCAGGGGATCGAACCATGGTCCTTCCACGGTGCAGGGGATCGAACCATGTCCTTCCACGGTGCAGGGGATCGAACCATGGTCCTTCCACGGTGCAGGGGATCGAAACCATGGTCCTTCCACGGTGCCGGGGATCGAACCATGGTCCTTCCACGGTGCAGGGGATCGAACCATGGTCCTTCCACGGTGCAGGGGATCGAACCATGGTCCTTCCACGGTGCAGGGGATCGAACCATGGTCCTTCCACGGTGCAGGGGATCGAATCATGGTTCTTCCACGGTGCAGGGGATCGAACCATGGTCCTTCCACGGTGCAGGGGATCGAACCATGGTCCTTCCACGGTGCAGGGGATCGAATCATGGTTCTTCCACGGTGCAGGGGATCGAACCATGGTCCTTCCACGGTGCAGGGGATTGAACACACGAACACACTAACACACTAACACTATTCTCTGGAAAGAGGTTTTATTGTAGATTCGCCGGTATGGCCCGGCCCGGGCCTCTTCGAGGTGGCCCGGTCCTGGCTCCCTGTCGAGGGAGTCTCAGACCAACATCTGCCATGGGATCTGGAGACAGATTCCATACTGGTTAAGTGGCAGAGAATTTAAATGTACCTCTGAGCTCCTCTTCACCTTGTAGGTTTAGAGCTTCCTTTGAATCCTAGGCTTCTTTTCACATAGGTAGAGAAACGACAGAAACTGCTACACCTAAATCCAGCTCCGAAACGTTTCATTTTTACTTTTGTCAGTAAAACATTTCGATCCAGATATATTTTGAGTGAATTTATGGGTTCTCGTTGATAGTTGTTATAAAAGGCTACATCTATGCCATTTTCATCTGCTTTAAAAGGGCCTTTTAGAGTATAGCAATATGCTTATGCATGGCCTTTGAAAGTTGTTGTTAACAAGTCTGTCATTTTCTTTGTGCTTGTATTTACGCTCTTGCGATCCTTGACAGCAAGATTTGACATTGATTGCCCCAGGTCTCTCATATTTCTCTTTCTGTAATGAGTTGTTTAATTCCACGGTTGTGTTTTAAGGCTACCATCCACAGGATAGATGTGAGGTACACAATAAACTAGCCACTACCATCCACAGGATAGATGTGAGGTGCACAATAAACTAGCCACTACCATCCACAGGATAGATGTGAGGTACACAATAAACTAGCCACTACCATCCACAGGATAGATGTGAGGTACACAATAAACTAGCCACTACCATCCACAGGATGGATATGAGGTACACAATAAACTAGCCACTACCATCCACAGGATGGATATGAGGTACACAATAAACTAGCCACTACCATCCACAGGATGGATGTGAGGTACACAATAAACTAGCCACTACCATCCACAGGATGGATATGAGGTACACAATAAACTAGCCACTACCATCCACAGGATGGATATGAGGTACACAATAAACTAGCCACTACCATCCACAGGATGGATATGAGGTACACAATAAACTAGCCACTACCATCCACAGGATGGATATGAGGTACACAATAAACTAGCCACTACCATCCACAGGATGGATATGAGGTACACAATAAACTAGCCACTACCATCCACAGGATGGATATGAGGTACACAATAAACTAGCCACTACCATCCACAGGATGGATATGAGGTACACAATAAACTAGCCACTACCATCCACAGGATGGATATGAGGTACACAGTAAACTAGCCACTACCATCCACAGGATGGATATGAGGTACACAATAAACTAGCCCACTACCATCCACAGGATGGATATGAGGTACACAATAAACTAGCCACTACCATCCACAGGATGGATATGAGGTACACAATAAACTAGCCACTACCATCCACAGGATGGATATGAGGTACACAATAAACTAGCCACTACCATCCACAGGATGGATATGAGGTACACAATAAACTAGCCACTACCATCCACAGGATGGATATGAGGTACACAATAAACTAGCCACTACCATCCACAGGATGGATATGAGGACACAATAAACTAGCCACTACCATCCACAGAATGGATATGAGGTACACAATAAACTAGCCACTACCATCCACAGGATAGATGTGAGGTGCACAATAAACTAGCCACTACCATCCACAGGATGGATATGAGGTACACAATAAACTAGCCACTACCATCCACAGGATGGATATGAGGTACACAATAACTAGCCACTACCATCCACAGGATAGATGTGAGGTGCACAATAAACTAGCCACTAGCATCCACAGGATGGATGTGAGGTACACAGTAAACTAGCCACTACCATCCACAGGATGGATATGAGGTACACAATAAACTAGCCACTACCATCCACAGGATGGATATGAGGTACACAATAAACTAGGCACTACCATCCACAGGATGGATATGAGGTACACAAACTAGCCACTACCATCCACAGGATGGATATTGAGGTACACAATAAATAGCCACTACCATCCACAGGATGAATATGAGGTACACATAAACTAGCCACTACCATCCACAGGATGGATATGAGGTACACAATAAACTAGCCACTACCATCCACAGGATGGATATGAGGTACACAATAAACTAGCCACTACCATCCACAGGATAGATGTGAGGTGCACAATAAACTAGCCACTACCATCCACAGGATGGATATGAGGTACACAATAAACTAGCCACTACCATCCACAGGATGGATATGAGGTACACAATAAACTAGCCACTACCATCCACAGGATAGATGTGAGGTGCACAATAAACTAGCCACTAGCATCCACAGGATGGATGTGAGGTACACAGTAAACTAGCCACTACCATCCACAGGATGGATATGAGGTACACAATAAACTAGCCACTACCATCCACAGGATGGATATGAGGTACACAATAAACTAGGCACTACCATCCACAGGATGGATATGAGGTACACAAACTAGCCACTACCATCCACAGGATGGATATGAGGTACACAATAAACTAGCCACTACCATCCACAGGATGAATATGAGGTACACAATAAAACTAGCCACTACCATCCACAGGATGGATATGAGGTACACAATAAACTAGCCACTACCATCCACAGGATGTATATGAGGTACACAATAAACTAGCCACTACCATCCACAGGATGGATATGAGGTACACAATAAACTAGTCACTACCATCCACAGGATGGATATGAGGTACACAATAAACTAGCCACTACCATCCACAGGATGGATATGAGGTACACAATAAACTAGCCACTACCATCCACAGGATGGATATGAGGTACACAATAAACTAGCCACTACCATCCACAGGATGGATATGAGGTACACAATAAACTAGCCACTACCATCCACAGGATGGATATGAGGTACACAATAAACTAGCCACTACCATCCATCAGGATGGATATGAGGTACACAATAAACTAGCCACTACCATCCACAGGATGGATATGAGGTAACACAATAAACTAGCCACTACCATCCACAGGATGGATATGAGGTACACAATAAACTAGCCACTACCATCCACAGGATGGATATGAGGTACAACAATAAACTAGCCACTACCATCCACAGGATGGATATGAGGTACACAATAAACTAGCCACTACCATCCACACGGATGGATATGAGGTACACAATAAACTAGCCACTACCGCCACAGGATGGATATGAGGTACACAATAAACTAGCCACTACCATCCACAGGATGGATATGAGGTACACAATAAACTAGCCACTACCATCCACAGGATGGATATGAGGTACACAATAAACTAGCCACTACCATCCACAGGATGGATATGAGGTGCACAATCGTGTAGCCAGTTCGACAGGAATATCAATATTATTCTTGGACCTTTCTATACTGCAACGAGAGAGAGAGAGAGAGGTAACGGTGCTATGTAGCATAGCAGTAGTATGCAGAAGGTGTACTGAGAGTAGTGGTAGTGTTACACACGAGCGTGTGACGGTGTAAGTAGTGTGAGCCAGGGTAGTGGCATCATTAAATCTGGTGGGAGATGTTGGGAGAAGTTACACCTCCTCCCTCGCCCGCCCCAGGCAGCTATGAAATCCTGTTATTTGCTAGGAGTCTCAGCATCACCGCTGGTAAATACATGAACCAGTCAACACAAACACACGCACACGCACGCACGAACGTCAGGCCCATACTGGAGTATGCAGCATCAGTATGGAGCCCACACCTGGTCAGATACGTCAAGAAATTAGAGAAAGTGAAATTGCAGCAAGACTAGTTGTGGAGGTAAGGAATTTGTCCTACGAGGAGAGGTTAAGGGAATTCAATCTGACGACACTGGAGGACAGGAGGGGACATGATAACGATATATAAAATACTGAGAGGAATTGACAAGTGGATAGGGATAAGATATTTCAGAGATGGAACACAGTAACAAGGCGTCACGTTTGGAAGTTAGAAACTCAGATGAGTCGGATATGTTAGGAAGTACTTCTTAAGTCAGAGTTGTCACGAGGTGAAACAGTCTGGAGAGTAATGTACTTTAGACGGGATCCATACATAGCTTTAAGAAGAGGTACAGTAAAGCTCTTGGGGCAGGGAGGGAATCTAGTAGCGACCAGTGAAGAGGCGGGGCCAGGAGCTGTGGATCGACCCCTGCAACCACAAATAGGTGAATACACCCACCTTATGATGGGCCAGCGTGGGTGGCACTGCTCTGGCTCCTGGACTGGAGGCGCTGAAGACTGGTACATAGTTAAGGAACGTTTCGCTCAAGACTGAGCATTATCAGATATAAAAGGTCTCCCGAAGCCACCTGGAGAGTATTCCAGGAGTCAGCGCCCCCTCGGCCCGATCCATGACTAGGCTTCCTGGTGGATCAGGGCCTCATGAACCAGGCTGTTACTGCTGGTCACAAGCAGTCTTACGCATGTACCACAGCCCGGTTAATTAGTCATGTAATAACAGGCTAAGACAAGATTTCCTTGACCTCGTTATTTTGTTCCCTGTCAATGCGTAATCCCAGAAAGGTATCCTAGGCCCCTGAACCTCGCCGATCCGAGAACGGTATCCCTGTATTGTAAAATCTCAGCCCTCTGTACCTCAGTGATCTGGAAATGGTATCCCTGTATTGTAGAATCAGTCCCCTGCACCTCAGCGATCAGAGAATGGTATCCCTGTATTGTAGAATTAGTCCCCTGCACCTCAGCGATCAGAGAATGGTATCCCTGTATTGTAGAATCAGTCCCCTGTACCTCAGCGATCAGAGAATGGTATCCCTGTATTGTAGAATCAGTCCCCTGCACCTCAGCGATCAGAGAATGGTATCCCTGTATTGTAGAATTAGTCCCCTGCACCTCAGCGATCAGAGAATGGTATCCCTGTATTGTAGAATCAGTCCCCTGCACCTCAGCAATCAGAGAATGGTATCCCTGTATTGTAGAATCCCAGCCTCTTTGTACCCCACCGATCCGAGAAAGGTATCCCTGTATTTCCTAACCCCAGCCCACTATACCACAATTCACTCGATAGGAATAATGCGGCATAAATTTCTCATTGTTAAATATTAACATTAAAGGTTTGATGCCGAGCGAGAGAAGCATTCATAGCTATCACTGAGAATATCCCAATTTCATCTTAAAAAGGCAAACTAAGATCTGTACAGTTTAAGGTTTAAAACCAGTCTGATGAGGCATTATGTAGGTGTCTCAAAGATCATTAGCCCAAAATACAATAGCCGCTCGGAAATTTTATGAGCCAGTTGAAGTTTAGAGGCCTATAAGTAGAATCATTGAGAACTAATGTTGTGATTTCCAAGCAGATCAGGTTTGAAACCGATCTGAAGAGGCATGGCCAAGTTATTTCACCTTAGCCCTGTGGGCTAAGGCGTCATGTGGTTCTCGCTCACAATGGCGGGCCAGTACAACATGGGTTCGAATCCTTGGCTAGCGCTATAAGTAGTAAAAGGGAAAAATAGGGTGATTTCCAAGGGTGGGAAAATTTCCCCCTGACCCTTAGCGCCCCTGAAATGGAAACCCCAAAAAAAGGAATTGGGCCCCTAAACCCCTCCCCGACCCGAGAAGGGTACCCCGGTTTTGAAAAATTCACCCCTGTCCTCAGAATCTGGGAATGGTTTCCCGAATTTAGAACCCCACCCCCTTTGCCCCCAGATCGGAATGGTTTCCCTGTTTTTTTCCCCAGAATTACCCCCTTTTTCCTAGCTTGGGTTTTAAAGGGTCCCTTTTTTTCCCAAATTTTTTAAAAAATTAACCTTTTTGGGTTTGGGACCCAGCAAAGAGAATTTTTCCCCGTATTTAAAATATACCCCTTGCATTTTAATAAGGGGGAAACCGCCGATTTTTTTTTTCCCGGGTTGAAGGGTTTAAAATGCCCCCTGTTGTGGAACCTTTTTTTTGGGACCCAAAAAGGACCCAATTTCCCTAAACCCATTTACCCCAAATTTTATGGAACCAAGTTGAAAAACCTATTTTTAAATATTAAACATTGGTTTGTTTTCCGAGCGGGAAAAACCCAATCAAGACATGGCCAATTAATTTCACCAAAAAAAGCCCCCCATTGCTTTGTTTTTAAAAGGCCTAAGGGAAATTGTGGTGTCTCGTCAAAGGCCCAAAATTACAAAGGGTGGGAAATTTTAGGCAGTTTGAAATTTAAAAGGGGGGTAAAAGTAAATCAGGGGGGTTGGGGTTGGGGGGAACCAAGGGGGTGGTTTTGGGGAAAACCGGAATTAAGGGTGGAATTTAAAATTTAGACTTAGGTGGGGGGCAAGGGAAAGGGTTTTTAAAGGGGGGTAAAAGGGGGGGGTTTCAAACCCGCTTTGGGTATTTAATTTTAAAATAAAGGGGGGGAAAAAAGAACCCCAAAGGGGATTTGGGTTAAAGGGGGCCAGGAATTAAAGTTGGGGGGGGTTTGTGGGGGTGGTGGGTTTGTGGTGGGGGGGGGGTTGGGGGGGGGGTTTTGGGGGGGGGGTTTGGGGGGTGGTTTCTTTTTTGGTGGTGGCATAAGGTTATGTCTGGGGTTTTTGGTGGTGGTGTCTGTGGGGTGGGGGTTTGCCCTTGGTTGGGGGTTTGGTGTCTGTGGTGGGGGGGGTTTGGGGTGGTGGGGTTTGGTTTGTGGTGGTGGGGTGGTGGGTTGGGGGTTGTGGTGGTGGTGGGGGGTCTGTGGTGGTGTCGTGTTGGGTGGGGGTCTGTGGGTGGTGGTTTTTGGGGGTTGGTGGGGGTGTTTTGGGGTTTGGTGGGGGGTTGGTGTCTTGGTGGGGGTTTGGGGTGGTGGGGGTGGTGGTGGTGGTGTCTGGGGTGGGGGTTTGGTTTTTTGGGTGGTGGTTTGTCTGGGGTGGGTGGTGGTGGTGGTGGGGGTTTCCCTGTGGTGGTGGGGGGTGGTGGTGGGGGGTGTCTGGGGTGGGGTGGGGTGGTGTTGGTCTGGGGTTTTTTGGGGGTGGTGGTGGGGGTTTTGGTGGGGTGGTGGTGGTGGTGGGGTGTTTTTGGTGGTGGGGGTGGTGGGGTTGTTTTTCCCCCCCCCCTTTTTTTGGTGGTGGTGGTGGTGGTGGTGGTGGTGGGGGGTGGTGGTGGTGGTTTTCTGGGTGGTGGTGGTGGTGTCTGGGGGTGGTGGTGGGGTGGTGGGTTTGTGGTGGTGGTTTTGTTGTGGGGGTGGGTTTTTGGTTGGTTGTCTGGGGGGGGTTGGGTTTTTGGGTGGGGGTTTGTGGGGGGGTTGGAAGTGGGGGGGTTTGGGGGTTGTGGTGGTGGGGGGTGGTGTCCTGTGGTGGTGGGGGTGGTGGGGGCCCCCTGTGGGGTGGAGGTGGGGGGTTTGTGGTGGTGGTGGGGGTGGTGGTGGTGGTTTTTCTGTGGGGGGTAGGGGTGCCCTGTGTGGTGGTGGTGGTGGGGGTGGTGTTTGGGGGGTGGTGGTGGGGTCTGTGGTGGTGGGGGGGTGGTGGGGGGGTGGTGGGGAAATTCCTTTTTTGGTGGTTTGTGTGTATACACTCCACAAATTTGTACTCACTTGGGGTTTGCGGGGGGTTTTTTTCCATAGCTCCGGGGCCCCGCTTTTTCCACTGATTGCAAAGGTCCCCCTTTCCCCCCTGTTTCCAAATGAGTTTATCATCCCTCGCCCAAAAACCCAAAATTATGGTTTCCCGCCCCAACTACGTCACTTGCTACATATTCCCACTTCCTGAAACTCTGTGATGAAAAAAATCCCTTCCCCTAACACCCCTTTGACCCCATAGGAGCTTCAACTTCCAATTGTGACTCTTTGGTTTTAGCCCCCTCTCTGGAACACCCCTGTCTTTGCCCCCACCCTTGTAAATTCCCTCACGAAATTTTTAAAATGCCCCTTATCTTGCCCCTCCTTACCCCTTTTTGGTTCCCTCCAGTTTTCGTGGGCCCAAATTTTCCCCTTCCCTTTTCCCTTCGTAGGACATTCCCCTTAGCTTTGGGACTAGTCTTTTTTGAAAACCCCTTTTGCACTTTTTTTAAATTTTTTCTTGACTTTGTTTGACCAAGGGGGGTTTCCAAAAACTGGTGCGCAAAAATCCAGTTTTTGGGCCTGACTTACTCGGTGTACATTTCCTTGAACGTTTCCTTATGAGAAATGGGAACGTTTTTCCCCGCTTTATCGGCCCCCATATGTTTGCGCGTTCCCTTTGAAAGATGTTTTGCCTACAGGAGATTTCCTCGGTTTTTACCCCCCAAGATCTTTCTCCTTGGTGGGGTTTTGTAGTTTTTGACCACCCTAGCCTATACCCCATTTGTTTGCCCCTTCCCCTTTTTCTTTCCCCCCCAAATTTTTCCAGGGACTTTGGGCCCTTTTGGGGGGTTTAAAATTTAAGGAGCCAGTTGCTGGACCAGGCTTGTCCCTGTCCCGGTCCCCTTTGTAGCCCGCCTGATAAAAATCGGCCCCCGTTTTTAATTCCATTAAAAACTTTAAACCCTCTCAAACTTTGGACACTTCGATTTGTCCCCCCCTTCCGTAATGTCGTTCAAAAAACCCCAAAAAACACCACGGCCCCCTGGGACTAAACCTCTGTGGAATCCCGCTCGTCACAGGCCCCCAAACTCTGACACCTCGTCACGTACCATGACCCCTTGTTGCCCCCCTGTCAGATTTCTCTGATCCTTGGGCAGGGTTTTCCCTGTTAAATAGGGCCCTTTTAAACCTTAGCTTTTGCATTAACCTCTTGTGGGAAAACTTTTGTCAAAAGGCCTTTTACAGCCCAAGAAAATGCAGTTTTTCCCAAAACCCCCTCTCCCCCGCATTTTTTCCCCGGTTCCTTGCCCAAAAAACTCCGAAAGGTTTGTGACATAGGTTTTTACTTACCTGAAAACCCCGACGGGTTTTGTCGTTTTTTAAGCTTGAAACTTTTGGGGTTGCTCCCCCCCATGACTGCATACTATACATTTCTTAAACACGGGCCCAACTATTTTTTAATGCCTCGGTTGTCTCCTTTTTTTTTTTAAAATTGGGATACTTTTGGGCTATTTTCCTTTACCTCAGATATTTTGCCCATTTCCAAAGGGAATGTTTGAAGATTTTTGTTTAGTGGCAAACAGCATCTCTCCCCTCTTAAGGCCCGCAGGGAGAGATGTTGCGGGTTTCCCCACCGCCTTTGGGTATAAAAGTTAACATAACAGCTTCTTCCCCCACCCCCTTTGGTTATGTCCCACCTCATCCAGCAGTTTTTGGGTGTACCCCCCCGTGGCTAAAATTCCTGGGGGTCCTTTCTGTCTCCACTGTAAATGCTTTTTTAAAAAAACGTTTTGGGGGGAGCTCCTCGCATACCTCTCGGTCGTTATTTGTGCCCTCCCCCCCTTCCCAGTTGTTTTCCAAAGGCCCTTGATGTTTTTTTCCCTTTCCCTTGTGTGTGTGGTGTTGTTTTTGTGTGGGGTTGGGGTGTGTGTTGTGTGGTTGGGGTGGCCCGGGGGCTGGGGGGTAGTTGCATTTTTAAATTGATATATCGTTTTATCCCAACAAAAACTATTTTAACAATTTTTTTTCCCTCCCCAAATTTTTCCCAACTTAGCATAATTAAAAAGGGAACATTTCACCAAAAACCCAGTCAACATTTAAATAAAATTTTTAAAAAATTTGTATCTCCACTTATTAAATAAAATTGAAAAACAATAATTTCTTTCCCCCTTTCCCCTACATTTCCCCCCCGACTTACTTTATTTTTTATATATTTTTATATAAAAATCCCATATATTATATATATATTTTATATAAAATATATATTTGCGGGGTTTGTTTACTTCCGGTCCCTTTACTTACCGTTATATATTCCCCCAAAGGGGTTTGGGAAATCAAAGTAATTTCGGGTTTTAGTGAGGGGGAAAACTCTTCCTGTGGTTGTCAAAAATTTGGGAAAAACCGTGTGTAGGCAATTTTAAAACCCATGTGTAGATAGGGAAAGCATATATGTACCAACATGTTTTCCCCACATGCTTTTTGAAGTAAAGGGGGAAGGCATACTTGAAAGATGCATATTGAGGGGAGCATACTCCAGTGTTGAAACAGACTAGGGGTTTTAAAAAAACACTGGTCTACTCGTTTTTTGGAAGTATACCTGGGGGGTTTCCGGGGAGCAACGCCCCCGTGGCTCGGTCTGTAAACCAGTGCGAGTAGTCCCCCTTTGTTACTCAAAATTTTGGAAAATTACTGAGACACACACACACACCACACATCACACACCCACCACACCCACACACACACACCCCACACACAATATATTTTATCCTGTCCAACCGGTTTTTATCCCCCCGAGACCCCCTTTTTTCCTCCCCCCCTCGGGGGCCCCCCCCCCCTTTTTACCCCTTTTAATTTGACCTTTAAAAAGGGAAAACCTGGGGGTGACCTTTTTTGGGGGGCCCAACCTGGGTGGAGAAATTCGACCCCCCCTTTTCGAAAGGGCCCGGGTTCGATTCCCTAGCACTGGAAATTTTTTGGTCAAATTTTAATATTTTGGGCCCCCCAGCTCCCCCCTGCTCCCCCTGTTCCCCCTCCCTCCCCCTGCTTCCCCTGCTCCCCCGGCCCCCACCTACCCAGTAAACTTTTGGGTACCTGCTGTTAGCCCTGTTGGGGGACGGAGTTTGTAAGACACCCCCCGATTTTGTGGAATGTTATACTGTGTTTTTTAACCCCGGTCCCTGGGGAATTTGTTATACTGTGTCAGTAACCCCCAATACCTGTTTGGAATGTTAAAACTTGTCAGTAACTCCACAACCCTGCTGGAATTTATACTGTGCCCATTTAACCCCAGTCCCTTTTTGGAAATTTTAATACTGTGTCAGTAACTCCGTACCTGCGGGAAATTAAAAATTACTGTGTCATTTAACTAATTTACCTGGAAAATGTTTACTGGTAGTAACTCCCCTACCCCCTGGAATGGTTTACTGTTCAGTAACCCCATCCGGGCTGGGAATGTTATACTTTTGTCAGTAACTCCAGTCCCGGGGGGGAAATTTTATACTGTGTCAGTAACCCCCAGTACCTGGGAATTTTTATACTGTTTTTCAGAAAACTCCAGTACCTTGCGGGAAATGTTATATTTGTGTCAGTTCCCCAGTACCCCCGGAATTTTATCCCTGTGTCAGTAACCCAGTCCCTGCTGGAATTTTTACTGGTTCCAAAACCCTCCTGTCCCCGCGGGAATGTTATATTTGTTCAGTAACTCCACTACTTGCGGGAAATTGTTATACTTTTTTCATTAACCCCAGTACCTCTGGAATGTTTTTTCTGTGTCAGTAACTCCTTTTTCCGCGGGAAATGTTATACTGTGTCATAACTCCAGTCCCTGCGGGAAATTTTTATACGGTGTCAGAACCCCCAAAAACCTTTGGGGAATGTTAAAACGGGTGTCATTTAATTTCCAGTCCCTTTGCGGGAAATTGTTATACTGGGGGCCCATAATTTCCACTACCGTTTGGAATGTTTATTCGGGTGTCAGAAACCCCCAATACCTGCTGGAATGTTATACTGTGTCAAAAACCTCCAGTACCTGCTGGAAGTTAAACTGTGTAAAGAAACCCCTCCATCCCTGTGGAATGTTATACTGTGTCGGGTAACCCAAAAAAAACCCTGCGGGAATTTTATACTGTGTCAGAAAAAACCCCAGTCCCTGCGGGGAATGTTATTTTGGTGGTTCAGTAACCCCAGTCCCTTTGTGGAATGTTATAATGTGTCAGAAACCCCAAACCTGCGGGGAATTTTATACTGTGTCAGAAACTCCGTCCCCTGTGGAATTTTATACTGTGTCGTAACCCCGGGTACCTGCGGGGAAGGGTTTATCCCGGGGCCCCGAAAAACCCACTACCTGCTGGAATTTTAAAACTGTGTCAGTAACTCCAGTACCTGCTGGAATGTTATCCCTTTTGTCATAATTTCCAGTACCTCGGGAAATTATACGGGGTGTCGGGTAACTCCCCCCTGCTGGAATTTTTAATACTGTGCAGTAACTCCATTTCCCGCGGGAAATCTTAAACGTGATGGAAATTTCCAGTCCCCTGCTGCAACCCAACCTGGGTGGAAATAAATGGAAAAATCCCGCACAATGGCAATATAAACAAATGCAGAAATAAGGGTAAATCCCTTTATTACTCGTTTCCCCCCCACACGGGGGGCCCTTTTTAAAGTCACAAACAGAACTCCCTGGGGGGGAAATAACGCAAATTTATTTATAGTCCGGTTTGAGGTCAGGTGAAGAATCCCTGCTTTCGATGATGTCCCGGGGGTTTGGGTTTTTGTAGATTCAAAAAATTTGGGGTTTTTTTGAGCAGTTTTTTAAAAAAACCCTTTCTACAGTGTTTTTATGGGGGGTTAGCGTTGAAGAATTTTTCCTTTGGCAAGTGGGTTCGGGGCTTTTGTTTATAGAACCCCCACAAATTTGGGTTAAAGTGTGGGATAAAGAAATAATTTATAAATTCCGGATTTCTTCGGTATTGGGTTTTTGCCCTTCGGGGCCCGGTAAGTCTTGATTTTCTTTTGTTTATCAAGTGGTTGTGTGAATTACGGTTTTTGGAAAGAAATGCACCCCTTTTGTGTCGCCCAGACCTGTTTGCGTTTTGGGGTTTTCTGAAATCCCCGTGTTTGGAGGCCCCTTGAGTTTCGCCCACTTTTAAAACTTGTGCAGTCATTAAAAAGGGATTATTTTTAAAACCCCTGCAGGGGTTGGAGGTTTTGTTTCCCTATATTTGGGGGTTTTTTTGATGGTCGGGGTTTTGTGGAGGAGTTTACTTGGAATGTTTTTTTTGGGAAAGTTTGTTGGAAACATTTTTGGGGCGGGGGTTTTTGGTGGGAAAGGGGACTAGGTATCTCTTCTGGGCAGTTCTTCTCTGGGGGGGTTTTGAAGATTTTTAAAAGTGCTCCCCGCCCTGCAGTCTGGGATAAAGTGACGAGGATAGTGGAGTTTGGAAAAACCCTGTTAAATTATAGTGCATTTTTCCTTTCAAGGAACTCGTTCCCTGCAGTTTTCTGAGTGCACCCCTCAATCCAGTTCACCTTGAAAAGAGGTGACAACACCCCTTCCCCTTTCCTTGATGTTCTACTCTGAAAAGGCTGACCACGAACTTCTTTTTAAATTTCAAAGGGGAAAACCCCCCAAACCCCCAAAACGTTTCTTCTCCACTTCTACTCTCACCAAGGGGCCAAAAACCAAACGTGGTGAAATTTTAAAAAGGTTTCTTCCTGCGTGAACTCAGAATCTGCGGGAAACCCGATTTTCCTTGGGGAAAGAATGAAACTAAAAATTGAACAAATATTTTTTTAAACCCCACATCCTCGTCACTTAAATCAGAGACTGCAGCGGCCCAGCACTAAAAATCTTTTAACACAAAAAAGGAAAAAGACACTGCCGAGAAGAGAAAACATAGTCCTTCCCACCAACTTTCCATTGCCAAACATGGTTTAAACACTTTGGGCCCAAAAATCATTCCAAAATATTTTACCTCCAAAAACCACGACCCCTCAAGGGCATCACCCGTAGTAGGGGAGGGGCAAGCCTCCATCCTCTGAAGGGGGGATACTAATCCCTTGTAAATTTACTGCAACAATTTTTACGGGGCGAAAAAATTTAAGGGGGCCTCCCAAACACGTATTTTCCCGAACACCCAAAACGCAAGCAGGGCTGACGACACAAGGAATGATTGGGGTACAACCCCCGAATTCACACAACCCCTTGATAAACTCAGAAACCAAGGCTTATCGCCACAGAAGACAACACCCCAAAACCCAAGAATTTCCTTGGGGAAACATCACTTATTTTTTTTAAATAAAAACCCCACAAAATTCAACCCCGAATAGTGGCTTCTAAACTTTGCTGAAAACTTTCCCCGGGAAAATTCTTTATCGCTATAAAAAAAAAGAACAAAATTTTGAAGGTCTGCTCACCCAAACTGCCAAAAACCCAAAATTTTTAGGGTTACAACCCCAACCCCGGTAAAAACAAACCGATGCGCTTCCCCAAACCGACCTCAGCCGGACCCATAAAAAACTCGCGTTCCCTTTCCCCCCCGGTATTCTGGGTTTTTGACTTGAAAAAACCCTTGTGGGCGGAAACGTTTTCAAAAAGGGGGTCACATTATAAATGATTTTTTGTTTATATTTCCAAACACCTAAGGGGTTGGAAAAAAAGGGATTAGACTTAAAAGAGGGCAACAAAAAAAGAAAATAAAAAAGGGTCGGCACCTATTTACCCTTTAAGCAGCTACACAAACATTTGGGGGAAATTTTTTGTGGGGGTATTGGTGGTGGGATTTGAGAGAGAGAGATAGTGGTTTAAAAATTATCCCCCCCCCCCCCCCCCCACCTCTCCCCCCTCCCCCCCCACCCCCCACTCTCCCCCCATCCACTTTTCCCCCAGGAAACCCCTACAGGGTAACATGGGAAAAAAAACGCCGTAACAAAATTTTTAAAAAAATGATTAAAATTTTAATCTAAAACCCGAAAGGTTAAAAAATTTTAATTTTAAAAAGAATACAATATCTGTATCTTTATACTTTCCCGGCGGGGAATATCGGCCGGGACTCCGCTGCCGTCTACGGGACTCTCTCCCACCCGGAAAAAATGTTTGACAAGGCCGCGGTACAAGGGGGTTTTGTACCCGCCCGGTCACCTCTTAAGAAGAAACCGGGGCCCGGAAACCCAAACCGACGAATTTTTTTTCCTTTACGTAGTAAAAGTATTGTAGATATGGACGAAGTTTTCTTACAAGCTTCTCTGCCTCTGTAACCCGTACCTAACGCTGTTTGTGTGTCTTAAATTTAAGGGTTTCAGGTAAATTTTGTACCAGGCAAGGTATATTAAAACCCGGCCCGGTAAACCTACTTACTACAAGTACCCAGGGACCTACTTACTGCGGGGGGAATAGGAAAAGCCCGGTATAACCCGGGGCGAAAATCCCAGGTACCTATTACTGCTGGTTAATAGGCAACAAGAAAAACGTGACGACCCCCCAGGTACCTACTTACTGCTAGGTGAAATAGGGCATGGTATAAAAAGTGACCCTATCCCCGGTTCCCATTTTTGTTAAAATGAACGGGGGAGCAAGTGAAAAGGGGTTAAACACCCGTGGGTTTTGAACCCCCCGATTTAGAGAGTCATAACCTCCAGACCGCGCGTTACCAAGGAAACCCCCTTGCCCCAATAAGTTATCCCAACCCGGGGATAAATTTTTTCACCCTAAAAAAGGTTTGCATAGGCCCCACTGTGCCCACAAAATGCAAGTTTTTTTAAAAGGGCGAAATTTTTCCCCCTAGTCTTTTCGGGAAACTGTGTTTAGCTCTAAAAAGCACACAGATATGGGCCCGGGTTTTTGGGCTGACCGCGGAGGCGTTTTCTCCCGAAATTCTTCCAATTTCCCCGGGGGCGCTTTAAAGGGTTTCCCAAAACCCGTATTCTCTTTAAAGCAGGAGGGAGAGATACTGATTAAATACACCGGAAAAAACCCAGGGGGGGGCTTTACCCAACTTGCACACGAAAATCAATCACTACGAAAGCAAAAGACTTGGAGACATGCACCATCCCCCCCTTTAAAAGCGGGGTTTTTCCTTGCACGTTAAGAGACCTACAAAGTGTCCCCGGGGCCCGAGAACGGTTCAACTGCCTCCCAGCACCCCATAAGGGGGTTTCCCCAAAAACCTTGGCAGTTTCAAGCTGGCACTGGACAAAACCCCTAAAGTCAGTTCCTGATCAGCCGGGGCTGTGGTGTTTCGTTTGGTTTTTTCGTGGGAAACCCGGGAGCAACAGCCTGGTTGATCAGGCCCCTTTATCCACCAGGAGGCCTGGTCACAGACCGGGCCCCGGGGGGGTTTTACCCCCGGAACTCTCCCCCAGGTAAAAATCCAGGGAAACCTAGGTAAAAATCCCGGAAAAATCCAGGTATGTGAAATCCCCGGACCCCGGGGTTTACGGAAACCCCTATTTTTAAAAATTAATTAAAACACTACCAACCCGCACGTTTGAAAAAAGCTTTATGGGGGGGGTTACGGGGGACTTGGACACGTGTTTCAAAAATTGGGGAAACTTATTCTGTAAAAACGTTTTTTGGGAAAACCCGTGGCTTTATCGTACAGTGCAGAAGCTTTGGGGAGGTAGAAAATTTAAAGGGAATCAGTCCCTGGCTTACGAGTAGGTGTTCAGTTCCACGAATTTGAAAAATTAAAGGCAGGAAGACGTTTTACTTGTTTTACCAATTATATTCACTTAGAAAAACTTGTGAGGTAAAGACATTCATGAGGCTCTGTAGTCTTTGAAAAAAAAGTTAGAGCTTTTGGTTTAAACACCAGAGGCCCTTTAAAAAATACAGTTAGAGCAGTCCTCTATGTAGCGGATAAATAGAACCGTAGATATGAAATCCCCCAAAAAACCCCCTGTAAACCCTTTTGGAAACCCGTTCCCCAGGGCCTTTTTTGTACCTTTTGCTCTTTTTGCTAAACCCTCCACAGGGTGGATATGGGTACACAAAAAACTAGCCACTCCATCCCCCAGGAAAGGGTAAAGGTAAAAAAAAACTAGGGCCCTACCATCCACGGATGGGATATGAGGAAAACAATAAAATAGCCCCCCTAAACCCTCCACCCGGATGGGAAAATGAGGTACACAAAAAACTAGCCCCTACCAACCACAGGATGGATATGAGGTTTCAAAAATAAAAATAAACCCCCTCCAACCACAGGGTGGATTGAGGTACACAAAAAACAGCCCCTACCATCCACGGAAAGGATAAAGAGGTACACAATTTAAAATAGCCACTACCATTCCCCAGGATGGGGTATGAATACCCCAAAAATAGCCACTACCAAACCACAGGGGTGGATATGAGGTACACAAATAGCCACTACCTTTCCCCCCAGGATGGGTTGAAAGGGACACCCCTTTAAAAATAGCCACTACCCTCCACAGGAAAGGTATGAGGTACACAAAAAATAGCCATACCATCCCAGGAGGGGTTTTGGGTAACACAATAAACTGCCCCTACCAACCACGGAAGGGGTAGAAAGGAACAGTTAAACCCCAGCACAAAACCTCCAAGGATGGTATGAGGGACACAATAAACAACCCCCAAACCCTCCACAGGAAAGGTTTTGAAAATACCCCAATAAAACTACCACTACCCCCACAGGATGGAAAAATAAAATGTACACAAAAAAACCAGCCATACCTCCACTGGATGGGGTATGAGGATAACCAAAAAAATAAAACTAAAAACCCCTAACCACAGGTTAATGGATATGAGGTACAAAAATAAATAGCCACTACCACCACAGGATGGATATAAGGTTTTCACAATAAACTAGCCCCTAACCCTCCCCAGGATGGATAGAGGGACACAATTTAAAATAAACCACCCCACCATCCACAGGATGGATAAAGGTACCAATAAACTAGCCACTACCATCCACAGGATGGTTTTAAAAAGGTTTCACAATAAAACTAGCCACTACCATCCAAGGATTTTATTTTAAGGTACACAATAAACCCAGCCATACCATCCCAGGGTGGATATAAAGGGGAAAACAAACTACCCATTCCCTCCACCGGATGGATATGAGGAAAACAATAAAACAAAGGGCCCCTACCTTTCCCCAGGATGGGTATGAGGTGCCCCAATAAAAATAGCCACTCCATTTCCCCAAGATGGGGTATGAATTTTCACAATAAAATAGCCCCTACCATCCACAGGAAAGGATATAGGTAAACAATAAATAGCCCCTACCATCCCAGGATTGGGGTATGGGTCCCCAATAAATAGCCACTTCAGTGGCAAAAACCAAAAAAAATTCCGAACCCCCAGGAGGAAATAGAGCTTTTGGGCCCAAAAAAATTTAATTTTGCCATTAACGCCCCCAAACAGTCTGGGAAAAGGGGTTCGTGCCGTTTGGGAAACCTCAATTTTACTCCAAAAATCAGTGACCTACGTCCTGGGACCACAAACATCCCGTAACAAAAGGCCCGCATTTTTTACATTTGTCCATACAAAAAACTCATCAGTTTCCCGGGAAAAAACATTGGGTGTTTCCAAATTCCCCCATTAAAAATTTTGCGGGTCTTTTGCGCGTCGCTTTTGGTATTGTGGTTTTTAAGATAATTAATTTCCCTGTAAATATGTTTTTCTGATCAAAATAATTTCCCGACCTTTTTTTTTAAGCCCCGTCACTCCTTAAATCTTAAAAAGTTTCCATTTTAAGGGGTCGATTTCTCTCCAGGGAAATTTCCCGGATTTTTGTCCAGGGGAAAGAAGGGCCAGGTTGGGAACGGAAAAGGGGAGAGACAAAAAAGAGAACGAACGACCCCTACAAAAAAAGGAAAAGAACCATTCAGAGAGAAAAGGGAAAGAACGATATCAAAAAAAAAGGAACGAACCACAAGTGAACCAAGCACCCCACCAGAAATAAACCCTTTTTCCCCCCCCGCGCCCCCGTTGAGCATATAAAAGGGGTTTAAACACAATAAAACAAGCAGGAGAATAGCCACTTATCAGTCAGCCGCAGGTATAATGACCCGTTAAGAGGTATTAGACGTGGCTTCCGCTCCTCCGTAAACCACACATTTAACCTCTTCACAAGCCCAGCAGCCTTTACATAAGGAGACGTCGTTGTGTGTTACAGTACAGACTCCACTGTTGACACCAAGTCTCTGTCTACACTAAGAGCTTTTCCATGTGGAGAGACTTTCTTGCTACTACTAGTAGTAGTACCACCGCTACTAGTATTTCTACATCTAGTACTACTACAGCTACTAGTATTACTACTACCAATACTAGTACTACTGCTACCACTACTACTGCTACCACTAGTACTACTACTGCTATTACTACTAGTACTACTACTACTATTACTACTAGTACTACTACTAGTACTACCACTACTAGTACTGCTACCACTAGTACTGCTACTACCACCACTAGTACTGCTACTGCCACCACTAGTACTGCTACCAATAGTACTAGTACTGTTACCACTAGTACTAGTACTGCTACCACTAGTACTAGTACTACTAGTACTAGTACTTTTACCACTAGTACTAGTACTGTTACCACTAGTACTAGTACTGTTACCACTAGTACTAGTACTGTTACCACTAGTACTAGTACTGTTTCCACTAGTACTAGTACTGTTACCACTAGTACTAGTACTGTTACCACTAGTACTAGTACTGTTACCACTAGTACTAGTACTGTTACCACTAGTACTAGTACTGCTACCACTAGTACTAGTACTGCTACCACTACTAGTACTGCTACTACTAGTACTACTGCTACTACTACTAGTACTACTGCTAGTACTGCTACCACTACTAGTACTGCTACCACTAGTACAGCTACTACTAGTACTACTGCTACTAGTACTGCTACCACTACTAGTACTGCTACTACTAGTACTACTACTACTACTACTAGTACTGCTACCACTAGTACTGCTACTACTAGTACTGCTACCACTACTACTGCTACCACTACTAGTACACTACTACTGCGGTGATTTCACTTTCAGGACCCAGAACTGTGACTAGTTTCGATTTTTTTCATTAGGCCTACCTTCTTATATTTTCAAACACTCCACCACTTCCTTCCCCCTCCCATGATTCCCCAAAACCACACCTTCACCCCTCCCTTATCCCCCACAGCCCTTATGTATCCCCTCTCTAACCCCTCCCCACCATCCGGAGGTATACCTATTCTGTGAATATCTCGCAGCATCTCAGACGAAGCATACTTAATTATATTGTAAGTGTTTCTCAGTTGGTGGGTCGCGACCCACTGGTCAAAAAAATGGGGATTCCTGCTCTAGTTCCATGCATTAAGAGCCCTTTACCAGCGTCAAGTTATACTACCACCCCCAGGATGCCACCCACACCATTCGACTAACACCCAGGTATCTATTTACTGCTAGGTGGAAATGGGCAGCAGGTATAAGGTGACACCCAGATACCTACTTATTGCTAGGTGAACAGTGACAGTAGGCGTAAGGAAACATACCCAGTGTTTCACCCTTGCCGGGGATCGAACCCCGAATACCGAGAATACGAATTGACTCGCTGCCAACGAGCCACGGTGTTGAAGTTTGGAACTGCAGAAAAAACAGTCTCTTCCGCCTAT
>NC_069470.1:5918791-5944845 GCF_026875155.1 Cherax quadricarinatus
CTCTATGTTCGCTATGTCTCACGACTCGACTAGACTTAAACAAGTGGACTGAAAAAGTCCTCAAATAAACTAACTTTTGCCCGACTGGCAACCAGAACAGTCTGCTTGAACAATAAAAAGAATGCTAAGCCCAATAGCAATATAACAAGCAACTGCGACACAGATCAGGAACAAGGAGATAATATAACGACACTAAGTAGGGACCTTCTGCAGATCCTCCACAAAAGTCACAAAACTCCCATACTACTGAATCTAAGTTCAGCATAAGAAAATCCCTGACTGTGATAATACACAGATACCAGTACAAGTTAAGTGAGAAGTTACAGCTCAGGACCTGAGATGTTCAAAGTGTCTATGTGACACACAACCTCAGTACAACGTCGAAAATCACTAAGTCTATACAAGGTTCTGTGAACAGAGTTCTACAGAACTAACAAGAATAATGAGACAGACAATCTGTCCAACCACCAAGCGAGTCTAGAGCAGACTGAATACTTCACGAGAGTGAGGACACCCCCCCCTCGATCACGTGATAGCTACATGGACAACTGCAGCTCAGAAGCCGGCAGTCTAACGAGCTACAAGCGATAATTACAGTAGTTTGATAATCAAGACTTGAACTGAGCACATAATATGTTACATCCTAACAACATAAGTCAAATAACAATATAAAGCAATACATTTACGATTTAGCTATTATCGCAAATATAAGCAATATAAAATTATATGAAAAGGTAATATACATTATATATATATACATAATCATTGCAACCCATTCAGGGGTTGCAACAGTAAGTGACCTCAGTCTCAGCAAGGTGTCCCTCAGAACGAACCTGCTGAGATTACTAACCCATTTCTGCAACTTTGCAAGCTCCTGATGTGTTGATAGCTCTAGGCCTTTCGCGTTGCAATCAACACATCAGGAGCTTGCAAAGTTGTAGAAATGAGTTAGTAATCTCAGCAGGTTCGTTCTGAGGGACACCTTGTTGAGACTGAGGTCACTTACTCATTTCTGCAACTTTGCAAGCTCCTGATGTGTTGATTGCAATGCGAAAGGCCTAGAGCTATCATTCAACTCTCCCCCATCCTGGTTTTGCATTCTGTGTCGCTTGTTCGCTATTCTTGTAGCTAACTAAGTATATTTTAGGAAGACGGCTCTTCCTATCAGGCTGGCATTTACACGGATGACCAAACGAAATGTAAAGTCTGTGACCAGCTCTATGGTCACTATCTTGAACACTGTGCCTTAAATTGTCCACTTATTGAGGTAGAGATACGTCAAGATATTTTTAATTAATGAAAATAAGATAGAGCTATTTAGCAAATGGACTAGATTTGCTTTCAGCAGATAAGGCAATAGTGGATATAAATCAAGTTGTACAGAAATTAGCCCCTTTTGGGGCCTAGTTCCTAAGATTTTTGTGTACCTACGTTGTTCTTGCTCTTCCATCCACAGATGGATATGAGGTCACAATAAACTAGCCACTATCATCCACAGGATGGATATGAGGTACACAATAAACTAGCCACTACCATCCACAGGATGGATATGAGGTGCACAATAAACTAGCCACTACCATCCACAGGATGGATATGAGGTACACAAACTAGCCACTACCCATCCACAGGATGGATATGAGGTGTGCACAAACTAGCCACTACCATCCACAGCATGGATATGAGGTGCACAAACTAGCCACTACTATCCACAGGATGGATATGAGGTGCACAAACTAGCCACTACTATCCACAGGATGGATATGAGGTGCACAAACTAGCCACTACCATCCACAGGATGGATATGAGGTGCACAAACTAGCCACTACCATCCACAGGATGGATATGAGGTGCACAAACTAGCCACTACCCTCCACAGGATGGATATGAGGTGCACAAACTAGCCACTACCATCCACAGGATGGATATGAGGTACACAAACTAGCTACCAGAGCCCTTAATAGGAATTGCAGTGTTTTGAAGGTGCTATCGTGGAGGCTAAAATTATGTAGGTTTCGTGGTAAGGAAGGTGTGTTTGGGGCTTAAATGTCAAGGGGTTTAAGTGGCCTTGTTCAGGGGTTTCCCGAAACCTGAGTGAGGGAATACCAGGAAGCCTCGTCACTCACACAATGCCAACCTCTCTCCGAAAAGCACGTACGTCATTTCGCTAATTTCTGCGATGACCCCCTGCAAGGAGTCGACATATTAGAGCCAGTGTTTTACTCTGTATAAAGCTCGGTTAAGTTACGACTTGATAAAGCTCTACACAGAGTGAAGCATGGTTGATAACTCTATACAGATGAACTCTGGGAAATGTTGATAAGTCTATGATAGTAAATGTTTATTTTAATGGTTGAAATTATGCTTCAGAATGGAGGAACACTGCAGAAGGCCTGCTGGCCTATATTAGGCAAGTTATTCTCGTGTGTGTGTGTGTGTGTGTACGTACTCATATGTATTCATGTATGTGAGGTTGAAGGGGTCGATTTCTCTTAGTATTTTGTACATCTTATCGTATCCCTCCTGTCCTCCATTCTCATCAGGTTGGGTTTCAGTAGACACAAATGCAGTACGAGATCCTTTATTGACAACGTTTCGCCCACATAGTAGACTTTATCAAGTCACAAGCAGATCTTTGTTTCTTGATTAAATCCACTGTGTGGGCGAAATACAGTCAAAAGATCTCCGGGGACTAGTCTTGTTGTAAACTTTGCGCTCTCTCCAAATTCCTGACGTGTTTAACCAGGTGTGGGTTTCTCTACTGGTCAGTAAAGACAGTTCCTACTCTCAAAGTTCAGCTTCTTGAGATACGGGAGGAACAGCAAAATAACCCCAGTCAAAGTAGGGGTGCGGTGGGAACAATAAGGAAACACTATATCAACATCCCTGGCCCTAGACGATTGAATATCTTGCCAGAAGATATCAGAAACACGGCTGGAACAAGTGTAGAAGACTTCAAGAGGAAACTCGACGAGTATCTTCACTAGATGCCAGATCAACCAGGTTGTGATGGATATGTGGGGCAGTGGGCCTCAAGTGCAACAGCCTGGTTGAACAGGCAAGCACCAGACGAGCCTGACCCATGGCCGGGCTGTGGGCTTAGAAAAACTCTCGAAACAAACGAATAAATATTATATATATATATAATATATTATAATATATATATATATATATATATATATATATATAGATATATATATATATATATATAATTCAGGGCTGGCTGTTATTAACACCAGGAAAGCTGTTACTTTACCTACAACAATAATCTGTAGGATAACAGCTCTTACCTTGTAAATAATCTGTAGGATAACAGCTCTTACCTTGTAAATAATCTGTAGGATAACAGCTCTTACCTTGTAAATAATCGTAGGATAACACTCTTACCTTGTAAATAATCTGTATGAAACAGCTTTTAAACCTTGTAAATAATCTGTGGAAACAGCTCTTAGCCTGTAAATAATCGTAGGATAACGGCTCTTACCTTGTAAATAATCTGTAGGATAACAGCTCTTAGCCTGTAAATAATCTGTAGGATAAGGGGCCTCTTACCTTGTAAATAATCGTAGGATAACGGCTCTTACCCTGTAAATTAAAATGTTTAAAACAACTCACCAGACAAAAAAAAATTAAAAACCTACTTAAAACATGTTAAAACATTTTGGGCCCGTATTTAAGGACTGGCCAAAACAGGATGGTTTTAAGGCAGTCAGGCATACCAACACTTAAATAGACTCTGCCTATTTTCGCCCTGAGCTATTTCAGATGTTTTCGCTTAATAAGCCGCCTGAACAGTTGGCAACCCCCCCACGGAGGTGATGTCAGCCAATCAGCATCCATCCCTCTTGGGATTGCCAGATTAGCTGGGAGTTTTTTTAATTAATGACAAGTAAACAGGTTGGTACGAACAACCAAAACAACCACAATAAACCAGGAACTTATATATAATACAAAAACAACCACAACCACGGTCAGAAAAGCAACCACAATCCACAACCATAACTACAACCACAATCCAAATGTCCACAACCATAACACTACAACCACAATCCAAATATCCACAACCATAACACTACAACCACAATCCAAACATCCACAACCATGAAAATACAACGACAATCCAAATATCCACAACCATAACACTACAACCACAATCCAAACATCCACAACCATGAAAATACTACCACAATCCAAATATCCACAACCATGAAAATACAACCACAATCCAAACATCCACAACCATGAAAATACAACCACAATCCAAATATCCACAACCATAACACTACAACCACAATCCAAACATCCACAACCATGAAAATACTACCACAATCCAAACATCCACAACCATGAAAATACAACCACAATCCAAATATCCACAACCATAACACTACAACCACAATCCAAATATCCACAACCATAACACTACAACCACAATCCAAATATCCACAACCATGAAAATACAACCACAATCCAAATATCCCAACCATGAAAATACAACCACAATCCAAAACATCCACAACCATGAAAATACAACCACAATCCAAATATCCACAACCATAACACTACAACCACAATCCAAACATCCACAACCATGAAAATACAACCACAATCCAAATATCCACAACCATAACACTACAACCACAATCCAAACATCCACAACCATAAAATACAACCACAATCCAAATATCCACAACCATAACACTACAACCACAATCCAAACATCCACAACCATGAAAATACAACCACAAACCAAATATCCACAACCATAACACTACAACCACAATCCAAATATCCACAACCATAACACTACAACCCCAATCCAAATATCCACAACCATAACACTACAACCCCAATCCAAATATCCACAACCAAAACACTACAACCACAATCCAAATATCCACAACCATAACACTACAACCACAATCCAAACATCCACAACCATAACACTACAAACCCCATCCAAAAAAACCCAAACCCTAACACTACAAAACCCCAATCCAAATACCACAACCAAACACTACAAACCCCAATCCAAATGTCCACAACCAAACACTACAACCCAAACCCCCAAAAATCCACAACCATAAACTACAACCACAATCCAAAATTTCCCCAAACCCTAACACTAAAAAACCACAAACCAAAAATCCACAACCAGAAACTACAACCACAATCCCAAATTTTCCACAAACCATAGCACTACAACCACAACCAAATTCCACAACCATAACACTACAACCACAAGCCAAACATCCCCAACCATAAACTAAAAACCACAATCCAAATTCCACAAACCCAAAAACTACAACCACAATCCAAAAACCACAACCATAACACTACAACCACAACCAAACATCCACAACCAAACACTCAACCACAATCCAAACATCCACAACCTAACACTACAACCACAATCCAAACTCCAAACCAAAAACTACAACCCCAATCCAAAAATCCCAACCCCAAAAAAAAAAACCACAACCAAACATCCAACCAAACCACAACCAAACATCCACAACCATTACACACCAAAACCCCAAGAATAATAATTTTAACCCCCCCAAACACTTTTTTCATTACATTTTTTCAAATTTTTATAACAATAATGCTAAATCAAAAAAAGAAATATAATTACAATAATTTTAATTTTGTGTACATCAGTAAAACTATCTTTTTAAAATTTTTTTTACCATAATAAAGCATAAATTATTCTTATATTAAAAACAACAGTAAAAATTTCAAACATTTATCTTTGACACAGAGGGGCCCACTGCCCTGCTTAAGAAAATTTGGCTTCGAGAAATCTCATTTGATCATCAGGGTTAATAATTTGCTTTTATTGGAATTTTTGTGTACAATTTGTTTTGGGTTTATTGACTTTTGCACTGTAAACACCTGTGTATCCAATTTTCTTAGGCTGCCGCACAGGATGGAATAGGACACAATAAACTACCACTACCATCCACAGATGGGTATGAGGACACAATAAAAATACCACTACCATCCACAGGTGGATATGGTACACAATAAAAACCAACCATCCACGGGGGATATAGGGACACAATAAACTAGCCACTACCATCCCAGGGTGGTATGAGGCCAATAAACTGGCCACTATCATCCCCAGATGGATAGAGGTAAAACAATAAACTAGCCACTACCATCCCCAAGGATGATAAGGGCACAATAAAAACCACACCATCCACAGGATGGGTATGAGGGGACACAATAAACTAGCCCACCACCAAGGGTGGTAGAGGACACAATAAACTAGCCACTACCATCCACAGGTGGATATGAGTGCACAAAAAAACACCCCTACCATCCCAGATTGTATGAGGCCCCAATAAAATGCCACTACCTTCCCCAGGATGGGGTAGATACACAATAAACTAGCCACTACCACCACAGGATGGATATAGGGACACAATAAACAGCCACTACCACCACAGGGTGGGTATGAGGGACACAATAAACTAGCCACACCATCCACAGGATGGGTATAGGGACACAATAAACTAGCCCTACCCCCACAGGGTGGAATGAGGTACACAATAAACTAGCCCCCTACCACCACAGGGTGGATATGAGGGACACAATAAACTGGGGCCCCATCATCCCAGGATGGATATGAGGTAACAATAAATAGCTACTACCATCCACAGAAGGATAGAGGTACACATAAACTAGCCATACCATCCCAGGGGGATATAAGGGACACAAAAAACTAGCCACTACCATCCACAGGGTGGAATATACACAATAAACAACCACACCCCCACAGGGTGGAAAAGGGTGCACAAAAAACTAGCCACACCATCCCGGATGGGTATGGTCCAAAAAAAACCCACACCATCCACAGGGGGAATGAGGGACACAATAAACTACCACTACCATCCACAGGGGGAATGAGGTCCCCAAAAAACTACCCTACCATCCACAGATGGGTATGAGGTAACAAAACCCACTACCACCACAGGATGGAAGAGGTACACAAAAACTAGCACAACCCTCCACAGGATGGAATGAGGTACACAATAAAATACCACTACCATCCACCCGGGTGGGTATAGGACCAATAAACACCCCTACCGTCCCCCAGGTGGATATGAGGTACACAAAAACTACCACAACCACCACGGGTGGGTAAGGTCCAATAAACTACCCCACCATCCACAGGATTGATATAGGTACACAATAAACAGCCACTACCATCCACGGGTGGATATATGACCAATAAACTATCCACTACCACCACGGATGGATATGAGGTACACAAAAACTCCACTAACACCACAGGAGGATAGAGGACACAATAAACTAGCCACACCCTCCCAGGGGGATAGAGGTACACAATAAAAAGCCACACATACAGGGTGGGTATAGGTAAACAAAAACTAGCCACTACCTTCCACGAGGTAGAGGTACACAAAAAACTAAACCACACCACCCAGGATGGAAATGAGGTACACAATAAACCCACTACCATCCACAGGAGGATAGAGGTACACAAAAAACTAGCCCAAACCCTCCCAGATGGATTTAAAAACACAATAAAAATAGCCCACCTCCACAGGGTGGATATGAGGTACACAATAAACTACCCTACCGCCACAGATGGATATAGGGACAAATTAAAAATAGCCCTACCACCACAGGATGGAAATTGAGGTACACAATAACAGCCACAAACCCAACCACAGGATGGATATGAGGTACCCCAAAAAAACAGCCACTACCATCCACAGGATGGATATGAGTACAAAAAATAAACTAGCCACTACCATCCCGGATGGATAAGAGGACACAAAACACCACATCATCCACAGGATGGGTATAGGTACACAATAAAAAGCCACTACCCTCCACAGGATGGGTATGAGGGAACAATAAACTAGCCACTACCATCCACAGGAGGAATAGGTACACAATAAAATAGCCATCCCCTCCACAATGGATAAGGTACACAATAAAACACCCCTACCACCACAGGGTGGATATGAGGTACACAATAAACTAGCCACTACCATCCACAGAGGGTAAGGTACACAATAAACTAGCCACTACCACCACAGGAGGGTATGAGTTTCCAATAAACTACCACTACCACCACAGGGGGTAAGAGGTACACCAAAAAACTACCACACCCTCCACAGGGTGATAAGGTACCAATAAACTGGCCACTACCATCCACAGGGTGGAAAGAGACACAAAAACTACCACTACCATCCACGATGGGTATGAGGGACACAATAAACTAGCCACTACCCCCACAGATGGATATGAGGAACCAAAAAAACTACCACTACCCTCCACGGGGGATATGAGGAAAACAAAAACTAGCCACTACCCTCCACAGATGATATGAGGTACACAAAAAACTAGCCCCCTACCCTCCACAGGGTGGATAAGGACACAAAAAACTAGCCACTCCCCCCACGGAGGGTAAGGGGCACAAAAAACACCACTCCACCACCGGAGGAAATTTAGTACACAATAAACCCACCACTACCGTCCACAGGATGGATAAGGTACACAAAAACACCCAACCCCCCCACAGGGTGAATGAGGAAACAATAAACTCCACACATCCACAGGATGGATATGAGGTACAAAAATAAACAGCCACACCATCCACAGGGTGGTATGAAAGTACACAAAAACTAGCCACACCATCCACAGGATATAGAGGGACACAATAAAACCACTACATCCACAATGGTATGAGACACAAAAAAATAAAAACCACTACCACCACAAAGGAATAAGGGACACAATAAACTGCCACTACCATCCACAGGGTGGATATAGGTACACAATAAAAACCACTACCATCCCAGGAGGATATGATGTACACAAAAACTAGCCCCTACCACCACAGGATGGATATAGGTACACAAAAACTAGCCAAATACCCCACGGGTGGATATGAGGGACACAATAAACTACCATATCACCACAGGATGGGGAGTACACAAAAAGCCACTACCACCACAGGGGGATAAGGTCACAATAAACTACCACTACCACCACAATGGGTATGGGTACACAAAAAACTAGCCTTTTCCATCCACAGAGGATATGAGGTACACAAAAACTACCACTACTCCCAGGATGGAATGAGGTACAAAAATAAACGCCACTACCATCCACAGGAGAAATAGGGACAAATAAACAGCCCTACCATCCCAGGGGGATATAGGGGACACAAAAAACTAACCACTACCTCCACAATGGATAGAGGTACACAATAAACAGCCCACCATCCCAGGAGGGTTTAGGGTACACAATAAACTAGCCACTACCCTCCACAGGGGTGGGAAAGAGGTCACAAACAGCCACTACCCTCCCCAGGATGATATGAGGTACACAATAAACACCACTACCATCCACAGAGGATATGAGGTACACAATAAATAGCCCTTACCACCACAGAGGTATAGGTACACATAAACTAGCCCCTATCATCCACAGGATGGGTTAGGGACCAAAAACTAGCCCCACCATCCACAGGATGGGTTGAGGTCACAATAAACACCACTACCACCACAGGATGGATATGATAAACCCAAAAACTAACCACAAAACCCCCACGGGTGGGTATGAGGTTTCACAATAAACAGCCACTACCAAACCCCAGGGTGGATATGAGGACACAAAACTAGCCACACCACCCCAGGATGGATATGAGGTACACAAACTAGCCACTACCACCCCCCCAGATGGATATGAGGACACAAAAACTAGCCCAAACCCCCCACAGGGTGGATATGAGGTACAAATAAACTACCCTACCCCCACAGGAGGATTTTAGGTACACAAAACTAGCCCTACCATCCCCAGGAGGAAAGAGGTACCAATAAACTAGCCATACCACCACAGGAGGAATGAGGGACACAAAAACTAGCTACTACCATCCACAGATGAAGAGGGACACCAAAAAACTATCCACTACCATCCCCAGGGTGGATATGAGGTACACAATAAAATAACCCTAACCACAGGGGGCAGGTACACAAACTAGCCACTACCACCCACAGCTAGAGGTGAAACACAACATTATGGAAAAAATTTGGTTAACTAAGAATAATAAAAGTATAAAATTCTTTAAACATTTCCCCCTGTGTAAGCTTAATCAAATCATAAGGATAAAACCCTCTAGAATACAGACCTTTATTCACCTGTGTTCAGAAGGGGAAAAATACCAGGGATCTTTTTTATCCACTCCTTGATACACGTGAACATAATCTTAGATGCGGCTCGCCCCCAAATCCCCTCTCTCCCCCAATTGATATTAAAAGACGAAAATTTTCCCCCTTCTAAAGCTTGTGGGGTGTTAAGGGGTACAAATCAGTGTGTGTGTTTACGTTGGGCCAAGGCGGGGGTTAAGTCATTATCGAAATACTTTTCCACGCGAGGGAATCTTTTGCACGTCCGCTGCTACCGCTGTTTGTTTGGTGCGCGGGTTGGGGGTGTGGGACCAGTCAAGGCTCCAGGAGTGCTGCACGGGAATTGGCGGGCTAATAAGGGTGGTGTGTGTGTGTGTTGTGTGTGTGTGTGTGTGTGTGTGTGTGTGTTGTGGTGTGTGTGTTGTGTGTGTGGTGTGTGTGTGTACTCGCCCAATTGTACCGCCTAATGTGGTTGCAGGGGGAGACCCCTCCTGGAACCGCATCTTTACTGATCCTACTAGGCCTCTCTCTGCTTCCTGAGCTGCATCATACCTCTTCTTAAAACTGGTATGGTTCCTGCCTCCACGACTTACTCTAGGCATTCCCTTCCTGACAACTCGTGTGTGTGTGGTTGTGGGGTGTTGTGTGTGTGTGTGTGTGTGTGTGTGTGTGTGTGGTTGTGTGTACTCACCTAATTTTACTCGCCCAATTGTGGTTCAGGGGGCGAGACTCAGTTCCCGGCCCCCCCCTCTTCACGATCGCTACTAGGCCTCTCTCTGCTTCCTGATGTCATACCTCTTCTTAAAAAACTGTGTATGGTTCCGCCCCACGCTTTACTGCTAGGATTCCCTTCCGACAACTCTGTGTGGTGTGTGTTGTTCCATTTTGTCCTAGGCCCTGCGATTTGACCTAGGCCCGTTGTATATACGTGCGTGTGTGTACATTACTGTGTGCGTTTCCTTTGCTATTGCTGGTCCAGCTTTAAAATGGAATGCAGCATTGTATTCCGTTGCTAGTATTTCTGTTAAGTTCTGTCTTTTGCATCCCAAAGTTTTTTTCCTAAGCGTTCTTCTGTCACGACAACAGTGAACGGTGCACAGACTTCGGGCACAAAAGTACACAGAAAGACAAGCTGTGGGGGAAGCTTTCCGAGACAGCTTTCTTCTGTGTAGAGCCCCTACCAGTTTTGAAAAGCTCTTACAAGCGAAACTTTCCCCTGATAAAAGCTTATTCAAAAAGTCTTTTCACGCTGTGGGAAGGAAAATTTGCCCACAAAAGCGTTACTGCACCGCTGAATCGAACCCCCAATACCAGACGGTGGTACAGAATTCTTGACCGTAACGAATCACGAGAGCAATTTTATAACAGTGTAGACTTGTTTACATTGACGCAATGAAGGTACCAGTTTAGAAGTAAGAACTGTCAACAGTTAGGTGTTCTATTCCGAAACGTTTCGCCCATACAGTAGGCTTTTTCGTCGAGTACGAGAGTGAGTGCTCGCTCTGTTCCAGACTTGAGCAAAATCTTCCCCAGATGGGGATTAAATACCCAAACTACGTCTTCGAGGATGAGGACAAATTTTACATCGTTTTCACATCTCTATTGCTTCTGGCCTCTGTACTGCTAAAAAAACCTGCTGTGCGGCGAAACGTTTCGGAATAAGGTATTTAAGTACTGCACATGTGACTTACAATTTGTCGGTATTGTATCCCTGTGGGAAAATAATTTCTAAAACTTATTATGAACACAGAGCACAAAACACTCCTGTGTACGTAGAGGTTTTTAAAAAACCAATCCGGTGTCAAAATTAATCCGGTGTGTGACGTCAGTGTCTCTATAACCAATCGCAAAAAAAAGTTTACGTTTTTTATCGGACGTCAAAAGCCTTCAACCAATGGGGTTGACTCACATTCGGTTTTTTAAAAAGGTTTTTTAAAACGAGATTGCTAACTACATTGACTCAGAATGGTTTAAAATGCTCGGGAAAAAAACGTACAGGGGAGGATGAAAAAGTGGTCCCACATCAAAATTTTCCCCCTATGGGATAGACTGGGGCCCCTGAATTTTTCACTCTCTCAAAAGGGCGTAAATTTGGGGGGGGAATGATTGGGGTTTAAAAATGGAAGACGGGAAAAAAAAAAGGGGATGTAAATACGTGCGGGAAAAATTTCCACCCCAAGACGGGACTCGCAGAAATGGTTTTAAGTTGGAAAAATTCAGATTCAGGAAGGATATAGGAAAGTACTGGTTTGGTAATAGAGTTGTGGATGAGTGGAACAAACTCCCAAGTACAGTTATTGAGGCTAAAACGTTGTGTAGCTTTAAAAATAGGTTAGATAAATACATGAGTGGGTGTGGGTGGGTGTGAGTTGGACCTGACTAGCTTGTGCTGCTGGGTCTGGTGCCGTGCTCCATCCTTGAGTGGAGGTGACCAGACTGGGTGGGTCATTGGGCTAATCCGGTTGAGGGTCATTGGTCTAATCCGGGGGGGGGAACATGGACCTGCTCCGCATGGGTCAGTAGGCCTGTTACAGTGTTCCCTCTTTATGTTCTTAAACAGTTGCACGACCCAGGGCAGCATGGGTGTAAAGTAGTTCCTGCCTCTCACAGCGTTGAGAGCAGGTCGTTCCTGCCTCTCACAGCGTTGAGAGCAGGTCGTTCCTGCCTCTCACAGCGTTGAGAGCAGATCGTTCCTGCCTCTCACAGCGTTGAGAGCAGGTCGTTCCTGCCTCTCACAGCGTTGAGAGCAGGTCGTTCCTGCCTCTCACAGCGTTGAGAGCAGGTCGTTCCTGCCTCTCACAGCGTTGAGAGCAGGTCGTTCCTGCCTCTCACAACTACTAGATCGCTACCATAATCTTGAATGTTCTGGGAGATACACAAAAATACACATACACACAGACTTGTAAAAGCCTTCCACAAATGTAATCCTGGTGTAACAGCGCACAAAATGTAATCCTGGTGTAACAGCGCACAAAATGCGTGCACAGGAAATAACTGGGAAAGTGAGTAGGTATACTTTGAATTCAGTGAAATCAGAAGCTGGAACAGTGAAATGATTTGTTCCTCAAGGCGCAGTTCTCGTAGGAAAATATTTCTTGTTCTCATAACCGATGTACACAAACACAACTTAAAGAAGGAAGATCCAAGTTACACCCACTTTAGAAGGAACGAGCACTGCTGCAGGCCTACTGGGTCATGCTAGGCAGGTCCAAGTTACACCCACTTTAGAAGGAACGAGCACTGCTGCAGGCCTACTGGGTCATGCTAGGCAGGTCCAAGTTACACCCACTTTAGAAGGAATGAGCACTGCTGCAGGCCTACTGGGTCATGCTGGGCAGGTCCAAGTTACACCCACTTTAGAAGGAACGAGCACTGCTGCAGGCCTACTGGGTCATGCTGGGCAGGTCCAAGTTACACCCACTTTAGAAGGAACTAGCACTGCTGCAGGCCCTACTGGGTCATGCTGGGCAGGTCCAAGTTACACCCACTTTAGAAGGAACGAGCAACTGCTGCAGGCCTACTGGGTCATGCTGGGCAGGTTCAAGTTACACCCACTTAGAAGGAATGAGCACTGCTGCAGGCCTACTGGGTCATGCTGGGCAGGTCCAAGTTACACCCACTTTAGAAGGAATGAGCACTGCTGCAGGCCTACTGGGTCATGCTGGGCAGGTCCAAGTTACACCCACTTTAGAAGGAACGAGCACTGCTGCAGGCCTACTGGGTCATGCTGGGCAGGTCCAAGTTACACCCACTTTAGAAGGAATGAGCACTGCTGCAGGCCTACTGGGTCATGCTAGGCAGGTCCAAGTTACACCCACTTTAGAAGGAATGAGCACTGCTGCAGGCCTACTGGGTCATGCTGGGCAGGTCCAAGTTACACCCACTTTAGAAGGAATGAGCACTGCTGCAGGCCTACTGGGTCATGCTAGGCAGGTCCAAGTTACCCACTTTAGAAGGAATGAGCACTGCTGCAGGCCTACTGGGTCATGCTGGGCAGGTCCAAGTTACACCCACTTTAGAAGGAAAAGAGCACTGCTGCAGGCCTACTGGGTCATGCTGGGCAGGTCCAAGTTACACCCACTTTAGAAGGAATGAGCACTGCTGCAGGCCTACTGGGTCATGCTGGCAGGTCCAAGTTACACCCACTTTAGAAGGAATGAGCACTGCTGCAGGCCTACTGGTTCATGCTGGGCAGGTCCAAGTTACACCCACTTTAGAAGGAACGAGCACTGCTGCAGGCCTACTGGGTCATGCTGGGCAGGTCCAAGTTACAACCACTTTAGAAGGAATGAGCACTGCTGCAGGCCTACTGGGTCATGCTAGGCAGGTCCAAGTTACACCCACTTTAGAAGGAATGAGCACTGCTGCAGGCCTACTGGGTCATGCTGGGCAGGTCCAAGTTACACCCACTTTAGAAGGAATGAGCACTGCTGCAGGCCTACTGGTCATGCTGGGCAGGTCCAAGTTACACCCACTTTAGAAGGAATGAGCACTGCTGCAGGCCTACTGGTCATGCTGGGCAGGTCCAAGTTACACCCACTTTAGAAGGAATAAGCACTGCTGCAGGCCTACTGGGTCATGCTGGGCAGGTCCAAGTTACACCCACTTTAGAAGGAACGAGCACTGCTGCAGGCCTACTGGGTCATGCTGGGCAGGTTCAAGTTACACCCCCCTTTAGAAGGAATGAGCACTGCTGCAGGCCTACTGGGTCATGCTGGGCAGGTCCAAGTTACACCCACTTTAGAAGGAATGAGCACTGCTGCAGGCCTACTGGGTCATGCTGGGCAGGTCCAAGTTTACACCCACTTTAGAAGGAATGAGCACTGCTGCAGGCCTACTGGGTCATGCTGGGCAGGTCCAAGTTACACCCACTTTAGAAGGAATGAGCACTGCTGCAGGCCTACTGGGTCATGCTGGGCAGGTCCAAGTTTTCACCCACTTTAGAAGGAATGAGCACTGCTGCAGGCCTACTGGGTCATGCTGGGCAGGTCCAAGTTACACCCACTTTAGAAGGAACGAGCACTGCTGCAGGCCTACTGGTCATGCTGGGCAGGTCCAAGTTAAAACCCACTTTAGAAGGAACGAGCACTGCTGCAGGCCTACTGGGTCATGCTGGGCAGGTCCAAGTTACACCCACTTTAGAAGGAATGAGCACTGCTGCAGGCCTACTGGGTCATGCTGGGCAGGTCCAAGTTACACCCACTTTAGAAGGAATGAGCACTGCTGCAGGCCTACTGGGTCATGCTGGGCAGGGCCCAAATTACACCCACTTTAGAAGGAATGAGCACTGCTGCAGGCCTACTGGGTCATGCTGGGCAGGTCCAAGTTAACCCACTTTAGAAGGAATGAGCACTGCTGCAGGCCTACTGGGTCATGCTGGGGAGGTCCAAGTTACACCCACTTTAGAAGGAATGAGCACTGCTGCAGGCCTACTGGGTCATGCTGGGCAGGTCCAAGTTACACCCACTTTAGAAGGAATGAGCACTGCTGCAGGCCTACTGGGTCATGCTGGGCAGGTCCAAGTTACACCCACTTTAGAAGGAACGAGCACTGCTGCAGGCCTACTGGGTCATGCTGGGCAGGTCCAAGTTACACCCACTTTAGAAGGAATGAGCACTGCTGCAGGCTACTGGGTCATGCTGGGCAGGTCCAAGTTACACCCACTTTAGAAGGAACTAGCACTGCTGCAGGCCTACTGGGTCATGCTGGGCAGGTCCAAGTTACACCCACTTTAGAAGGAATGAGCACTGCTGCAGGCCTACTGGGTCATGCTGGGCAGGTCCAAGTTATACCCACTTTAGAAGGAACGAGCACTGCTGCAGGCCTACTGGGTCATGCTGGGCAGGTCCAAGTTACACCCACTTTACAAGGAATGAGCACTGCTGCAGGCCTACTGGGTCATGCTGGGCAGGTCCAAGTTACACCCACTTTAGAAGGAATGAGCACTGCTGCAGGCCTACTGGGTCATGCTGGGCAGGTCCAAGTTACACCCACTTTAGAAGGAATGAGCACTGCTGCAGGCCTACTGGGTCATGCTGGGCAGGTCCAAGTTACACCCACTTTAGAAGGAATGAGCACTGCTGCAGGCCTACTGGGTCATGCTGGGCAGGGCCAAGTTACACCCACTTTAGAAGGAATGAGCACTGCTGCAGGCCTACTGGGTCATGCTGGGCAGGTCCAAGTTACACCCACTTTAGAAGGAATGAGCACTGCTGCAGGCCTACTGGTCATGCTGGGCAGGTCCAAGTTACACCCACTTTAGAAGGAATGAGCATTGCTGCAGGCCTACTGGGTCATGCTAGGCAGGTCCAAGTTACACCCACTTCAGAAGGGAAAGACCACTGCTGCAGGCCTACTGGGTCATGCTAGGCAGGTCAAGTTACACCCACTTTAGAAGGAATGAGCACTGCTGCAGGCCTACTGGGTCATGCTAGGCAGGTCCAAGTTACACCCACTTTAGAAGGAATGAGCACTGCTGCAGGCCTACTGGGTCATGCTGGGCAGGTCCAAGTTACACCACTTTAGAAGGAATGAGCACTGCTGCAGGCCTTTCTGGGTCATGCTGGGCAGGTCCAAGTTACACCCACTTTAGAAGGAATGAGCACTGCTGCAGGCCTACTGGGTCATGCTGGGCAGGTCCAAGTTACACCCACTTTAGAAGGAATGAGCACTGCTGCAGGCCTACTGGGTCATGCTGGGCAGGTCCAAGTTACACCCACTTTAGAAGGAATGAGCATTGCTGCAGGCCTACTGGGTCATGCTAGGCAGGTCCAAGTTACACCCACTTCAGAAGGAATGACCACTGCTGCAGGCCTACTGGGTCATGCTAGCAGGTCCAAGTTACACCACTTTAGAAGGAATGAGCACTGCTGCAGGCCTACTGGGTCATGCTAGGCAGGTCCAAGTTACACCCACTTTAGAAGGAATGACCACTGCTGCAGGCCTACTGGGTCATGCTAGGCAGGTCCAAGTTACACCCACTTCAGAAGGAATGACCACTGCTGCAGGCCTACTGGGTCATGCTAGGCAGGTCCAAGTTACACCCACTTCAGAAGGAATGACCACTGCTGCAGGCCTACTGGGTCATGCTAGGCAGGTCCAAGTTACACCCACTTCAGAAGGAATGACCACTGCTGCAGGGCCCACTGGGTCATGCTAGGCAGGTCCAAGTTACACCCACTTTAGAAGGAATGAGCACTGCTGCAGGCCTACTGGGTCATGCTAGGCAGGTCCAAGTTACACCCACTTTAGAAGGAATGAGCACTGCTGCAGGCCTACTGGGTCATGCTAGGCAGGTCCAAGTTAAAACCCACTGTTAGAAGGAATGAGCACTGCTGCAGGCCTACTGGGTCATGCTGGGCAGGTCCAAGTTACACCCACTTTAGAAGGAATGAGCACTGCTGCAGGCCTACTGGGTCATGCTGGGCAGGTCCAAGTTACACCCACTTTAGAAGGAACGAGCACTCCTGCAGGCCTACTGGGTCATGCTGGGCAGGTCCAAGTTACACCCACTTTAGAAGGAATGAGCACTGCTGCAGGCCTACTGGGTCATGCTAGGCAGGTCCAAGTTACACCCACTTCAGAAGGAATGACCACTGCTGCAGGCCTACTGGGCCATGCTGGGCAGGTCCAAGTTACACCCACTTTAGAAGGAACGAGCACTGCTGCAGGCCTACTGGGTCATGCTAGGCAGGTCCAAGTTACACCCACTTCAGAAGGAATGACCACTGCTGCAGGCCTACTGGACCATGCTAGGCAGTTCTAAGTCGCAACTACTAAAGAATTACAGGAAACCTACTGGCCCATTCTAGGCGATAGATTTTGTATAAGAGCGCCATCTATTGAGAACAGAGCAAATCTCAAAGCTGATATAAGCTAACTTTCGGTGGACCGCTGAAAAAATATGAATAATGAGGACAAATTTCAATTATTCCCTATGGTGGAGTTCACGAATTAAAACATAAACGGATTATAAAACATAAACCACTCGATTCTAAAGAGGAACTGGAAGGACTTCGTAGAGTTGAAGATTGAGACACTTATGCAGCATATGGGAATCTTTATTCAGGAAACGTTTCGCCACACAGTGGCTTCATCAGTCCAATGACAAAGAGGAAGACGTAAGGAGAGGAGGAGTATGAGGTAATCAGTCCCTCGGCCTGGAGTCGATGTGTTCAGTCCATCAATCTTGTAGAATATACAAGACTGAACACATCGACTCCAGGTTGAGGGACTGATTACCTCATACTCCTCCTCTCCTTACGTCTTCCTCTTTGTATTGGACTGATGAAGCCACTGTGTGGCGAAACGTTTCCTGAATAAAGATTCCCATATGCTGCATAAGTGTCTCAATCTTCAACTTGTCGGTTTTTCAAACCATTCATCACAACTTCGTAGAGTGTGTTAGAAGATGTCACATGTAATATTGCTCTCACCTCAATGGGAGTGATCGGCTGGATAACTAGAACTTTCAAAACAAGGGTTTTAAACTGTGATAGGCTTGACCTATTGTTCTCTCTAGGCTGGAATATTGATGAGAATTAGACACATGTACAACACCCGGGTATCGTTATTGTAGACATTTCGTCCTCCAGTGGGTTTATCAGTACAAATTCGGACATAATAGTAAGACAGAACTATATAGAGAAGACGAGGTAATCAGTCCCTCAGTTTTGGTGTTGAAGGGATTCCTCACCAAGGCTCAGGGACTGACTACCTCGTCTTCTCTACATATGCAGTTGTGTTTAATCTGTCTAGGGATATTACTGGACACTTAGAGCCCATTTTAAGGCAAAGCGGTGCGGATCTGAAGACTATGTAGGGAGACCCTTTAGTACACGTATAAATCCAGACAAGAACCTAAGTTAGTGGGAATGGTTCAAGTCCCTGGAAGTATATACTCCTTAGAATGTAGGGAAGAAATTCCTGGGCAATTGGTCCCAAATCATCATCGCCAAATTACTCCCTCAGGAGACGTAGCAGACGGTACATAATGTAGTAGTGTAAAGGTGCCAAGACTCTTCAACAAATATCAGTTTGCCCTGATAACTTTCTCAAGTCAGTTCCTGATCAGCCAGGCTGTGGTGCATACCCTGGTTGCCATGCAACCACGACCCATAGCCTGGTCTGGGACCCTGTTTCTTGGCGTCATAGGATCAACCAATCAGAGAAAAAAAAACACCCTGTCCGTGACGTCAGCGTCTCAACAGCCAATCAGAGAAAAACACACCCTGTCCGTGACGTCACCGTCTCAACAGCCAATCACAAAGAACAAAAACACAACCTATCTGTGACGTCAGCGTCTCGACAGCCAATCAGAGAAAAAAAAACACCGTCTGTGACGTCAGCGTCTCAACAGCCAATCACAGAGCATAAGTTTCCCTATTGTGTGACGTCAGAGGATCAACAACCAATCACAGAGCGTAAAAATCACACCCCGTGAGTGACGTCAAAGGCTCAGCAACCAATTACGGACCGTAAAATTATACTTCATATAAGTACGATATTCCCAATAATAGATGCAATAATTCGACGATAATCGGTGTTGCAACGCACCTGTTGCACCTGTTGCACCTGTTGCACCTGTTGCAACAGAAACTGAGAATTATTTTTTTCAATGGAAACTGAGAATTATTTTTTTACAGAAAATGAGAATTATTTTTACAAAATGAGAATTATTTTTAGAAAATGAGAATTATTTTTAGCAGAAAATGAGAATTATTTTTAGCAGAAAATGAGAATTATTTTTAGAAAATGAGAATTATTTTTAGAAAATGAGAATTATTTTTAGCAGAAAATGAGGATTATTTTTTACAGAAAATGAGAATTATTTTTAGAAAATGAGAATTATTTTTAGCAGAAAATGAGAATTATTTTTAGCAGAAAATGAGAATTATTTTTAGCAGAAAATGAGAATTATTTTTAGAAAATGAGAATTATTTTTAGAAAATAAAGAATTATTTTTAGAAAATGAGAATTATTTTTAGAAAATGAGAATTATTTTTAGCAGAAAGTGAGGATTATTTTTTACAGAAAATGAGAATTATTTTTAAAAAAAGAGAATTTTTTTTGGGCAGAATAATAGGATTATTTTTAGCAGAAAATGAAAATTATTTTTAGCAGAAAATGAGAATTATTTTTAGAAAATGAGAATTATTTTAGCAGAAAATGAGAATTATTTTTAGCAGAAAATTAAAATTATTTTTATAATAAGAATTACCTTTTTTTTCAATAGGAAATTTGAATTACTTTTTTAACAAAAACTGAATTATTTTTTCAATCTACAAATTACATTTTATAAACATTTGTTAAATATCGTTGATATAGATAATGTAATCAGATTATTACAGTAATATGTACAAGCTGTGTTACATTATTCAAACTGATTATATTATTACTTTTAAATGATGGAAATTGTCACATAGAATTACATTTATTTTTGGCCTAGTGTTGCAAGAGTTTATTGCCATGTTGCAAGGAATTACCTTAGAGCTATATTGCCATGTTGCAAGGAATTACCTTAGAGCTTTATTGCCATGTTGCAAGGAATTACCTTAGAGCTTTATTGCCATGTTGCAAGGAATTACCTTAGAGCTTATATTGCCATGTTGCAAGGAATTACCTTAGAGCTTTATTGCCATGTTGCAAGGAATTACCTTAGAGCTTTATTGCCATGTTGCACGGAATTACCTTAGTTATATTGCCATGTTGCAAGGAATTACCTTATAGCTTTATTGCCATGTTGCAAGGAATTACCTTAGAGTTATATTGCCATGTTGCAAGGAATTACCTTAGAGCTTTAATTGCCATGTTGCAAGGAATTACCTTATTACCTTAAAGAGCTTTATTGTGGCTTTACCCAGCTCTAAGTGACTCTAAATTATCTTACAATAACAGTAATTTACACAACTTGTAAAGGTAACAGTTATATTTTCATTATAAAATTACCTTCATTAACAGTTACATTACGAAGTGTGGATCCGTAATGCTATTTAGTGATTACAGTGAGTTATAATAATGATAATAATTATTATTATAAGTACATGATACAACTTATACAGACCATAGCTCACACCTATGACGTATTATTGTATAGAAAATATCTTATGCTGAGCATTTCCAGCAAATTAGTTAGTTTTGTCCCCAGGATGTGACCCACACCAGTCCACTAACACCCAGGATGCGACCCACACCAGTCCACTAACACCCAGGATGCGACCCACACCAGTCCACTAACACCCAGGATGCGACCCACACCAGTCCACTAACCCCAGGATGCGACCCACAAAAGTCCACTAACACCAGGATGCTACCACACCAGTCCACTAACACCCAGGATGCCACCCACACCAGTCCACTAACACCCAGGATGCCACCCACCCAGTCCACTAACACCCAGGGTGGCGACCCACACAGTCCACTAACACCAGGAAAGCCACCCACACCAGTCCACTAACACCCAGGATGCCACCCACACCAGTCCACTAACACCCAGGATGCCACCCACACCAGTCCACTAACACCCAGGATGCCACCCACACCAGTCCACTAACACCCCAGGATGCCACCCACACCCAGTCAACTAACACCCAGGATGCGACCCACACCAGTCCACTAACACCCAGGATGCCACCCAACCAGTCCACTAACACCCAGGATGCCACCCACACCAGTCCCTAACAACCAGGATGCCAAACCCCACCCGTCCACTAACACTCAGGATGCCACCCACAACCAGTCCACTAACACCCAGGATGCGACCCACACCAGTCACTTAACACCAGGATGCGACCCACACCAGTCCATAACACCCAGGATGCGACCCACACCAGTCCACTAACACCCAGGATGCCACCCACACCAGTCCACTAACACCCAGGATGCCACCCACACCAGTCCACTGACACCCAGGATGCGACCCACACCAGTCCACTAACACTCAGGATGCGACCCACACCAGTCCACTAACACCCAGGATGCCACCCACACCAGTCCACTAACACCCAGGATGCGACCCACACCAGTCCACTAACACCCAGGTACCTATTTTACTGATGGGTGAACAGGTTCAGGGTGTAGGCGAAACATTTCGACCGTAAAGATACCTAGTTGACGTACGTGTCTTAATCGCCAACGTATCTGCTGTACCATTTGGGACTCGACGCTTCATTGTACTGGAACAAGAGCTTATGACATCAATAACGAAGAGCAATACGAAGGAATGAAATTAAGACACATGTGTAACATCTGGGTATCTTTACTGTAGACGTTTCGCCATCCAGTGGCTTTATCAATACAAATTCTAGGACATAACTTGAAGACAGTAGAACTATGTACAGAAGATGAGGTAATCAGTCCCTCAACCTAGGAGTAGGTGCGAACAGCACCATAGTCGTGGAGATTCTGAAGCAGAAGCAAGGATCCTGGCGCTTATATAGTAAGTCAGGTGTAGCAGACGAGGACATATTCACTGGTAGGCGGGTTTTTCCCCCGTGGAAGTAGGTCCCTTTCCCAAAGAGATGGGTTAGTTTTTAGTAGTAGTTGTAGTAGTAGTTGTCGTAGTCGTGAAGGTTATGTACATGTCCTCAGAATTAAGATTCCATGATGTTGCAGTGTCTGACAAGTTGTGTAAGAACGGTATATAATACCGACAAGATAAATTCCCCTACCAGTTTAATATGCCCTCGTCTGCTACACCTGACGTTACTATATAAGCACCAGGATTCTTTCTTCTGCTTCAGAATCTCCACGACTATGGTGCTGTTCGCACCTACTCCTAGGTTGAGGGACTGATTACCTCATCTTCTGTACATAGTTCTACTGTCTTCAAGTTATGTCCTAGAATTTGTATTGATAAAGCCACTGGATGGCGAAACGTCTACAATAAAGATACCCAGATGTTGCACATGTGTCTTACTCTCATCTTGTCGGTATTATATACCATTCGTACACAATACGAAGGAATGCCTATAATCTGCAATAATTAATCTCGTAAATATTTAGGGAACTTACACACCTAAGATAATAGTATACAGATATTTACTCTATTCTGTTAATTTTATAGATGGGTGAAAAATACTGTGTTATTGTGTATACGCTGAGAATTTACTCTAAATTCTGGTTAAAGTATTTTTTGACAGGTGAACAGTTGACAGGTAACCTTGTGTGTCTCGTGTAGTAGATAGGGTTTAAACCTAACAGACGAGGCAATTAGTACACCTCTACGGTACGCGAGATAATTTACCTGTCAGCTTGGAACATCTGTCAATTTGGAACATCTGTCAGTTTGGAACATCTGTCAATTTGGAACATCTGTCAGTTTGGAACATCTGTCAGTTTCCAACATCTGCAGCTTTGGGAAAACCTGTCAGCTTTGGTCACCTGTCAGCTTGGAACACCTGTCAGCTTGGAACACCTGTCAGCTTGGAACACCTGTCAGCTTGGAACACCTGTCAGCTTGGAACATCTGTCAGCTTGGAACATCTGTCAGCTTGGAACACCTGTCAGTTTGGAACACCTGTCAGCTTGGAACACTGTCAGCTTGGAAACATCTGTCAACTTGGAACACCTGTCAGCTTGGAAAAACCTGTCAACTTGGGACAAACCCGTCAACTTGGAAACACTGTCAACTTGGAACACCTGTCAACTTGGAACACTGTCAATTGGAACACCTGTCAACTTGGAACACCTGTCAACTTGGAACACCTGTCAACTTGGAACACCTGTCAGCTTGGAACACCTGTCAACTTGGAACACCTGTCAGCTTGGAACACCTGTCAACTTGGAACACCTGTCAGCTGGAACACCTGTCAACTTGGAACACCTGTCAACTTGGAACACCTGTCAACTTGGAACACCTGTCAACTTGGAACACCTGTCAACTTGGAACACCTGTCAACTTGGAACACCTGTCAACTTGGAACACCTGCGACTTCTTAAGTCACATAGACTTCGTAAATAATTATAATAATAATAATTATAATGAACGGACACAAGTGACCATTTGTGGTTAATTGTTAATCAGTAAAAAAATATAATTATGAGGCATAAGGCGATAATGTAATTAATAAACAGAAAAGTAATGTTATTTCCGAATTAAAGTGCTTTACTGCAAAGTAATTATGTAATTCCGCAAAAACTGCAGGTTAATGTAATTTGTTGCTCTCTAAAGAAAGTAAACAATTGAAAATACTAAGGTAAAAATAATTGCAACTCGGAAGGTAATTAATTTCCTTGTGTAGAAAGGTGTTGCGACCCGATGCTGTGCCTGCCTGGAGGGTATCTCGGGGGTCAGCGCCCCCGAGGCCCGGTCCAGGATACCCGGTGGATCAGGGCCTGATCAACTAGGAGTTATTGTGGTGCATGGGAGTCCAACGTAGGAACCACAGCCCGTTTGATCCGGCACTGACTTGAGGTATTTTCTCGTACGTATAATCAAACTGTGTCTTGGCTAAAATCTTCGTTCTTCTGTTTTTTAGGGCAACTGTGGACTGTGGTCATAGTCACTATAATGTAGTGTTGTCTAACACGAAGGGCCTAGAGCTATCATTCAACTTCCCCTGTATTTTTGTGCATATGTGCAAGACAAGCCACGGGGAGGGTTGATAAATTAGACCCATACATAGGAGAAGCTTGGAGAACAGGAGGAAATGAGGTAATCAGTCCCTCAATCTTGAGTCGATGTGGTCAGTCCAGCAAAACGACTCAAGGTTGAGGGACTGATTACCTCATTCCCTCCTGTTTTCCAAGCTTCTCCTGTGTATGGACTGATGAAGCCACTGTGTGGCGAAACGTTTCCTTAATAAAGATACCCAAGAGTTGGACATGTGTCTAATTTATCAACGTGTCGGTTCTGTGAACCCTTTTTCCCCACGGGGGGGTTGAAATCTTCAGTAAATTCATTTCGCATTTCTCAGTGCATCATCAAACTATGCAATGATGCATAGTACTAAAACAATGGGAGGTTCTCAAGTAGCGTAGTGCGGGTGTGTCACCCGGGCCCTAGGTTCTCTCAGAATGATGTTATCACTTTTCCCCCCAAAAAAGTCTGACATTGATCAAAGTTTGTTTTATCACAATTTTCTAGGCAAAGTCGTGACACTGTGTTTCCCCTGTGAAATGTAGAAGAAAGAGGGGGGTTTTAAGCCCCTTTTAGCCCGCTTGTCGCCTGTTCTATCATCAAAAATACCAATCCTTCAGGTAATTACATCAGGTTTTAGTACAATATCCCTGAGTCATATACCAAAAAAATTTAAAATTTTAGTGGTTGAATTTAAACAAAGGTTTTTTCACAGTAAAAATATACCTTTTGCCTTTTTTTTCCCCCATTTCAGATCAAAATTTTGAAAATCGTTCAAATTTTTTTTTTAATCAAAGGAATATAAGAGCTGTGACAAAAATGGTCTATAATAACAGAGCGGTCCTCTCGCTAAATCTGCCCCGACATTAAATGAGTTTTGGTGCCCTTTTTTAGTGGGCCGGGCGGCTGCATTTACGCTAACCCCTTAGATGCGAACTGCAAAATGACAGGGGAATGGGGATAGGTGGGGAGGGGGAAGGAGGCAGGTGAGAGAGAGTAAACGAGACAGTAAAGGGGAAAGGAAAAGGGGGAGGATGATGGGGGGGATTATAAATATATATATTATTAATATAATATTATATATATTAAAAATATATATTTATATATGTCGTGCCGAAAGGCAAACTTGCGATTTTGGCTTAAATAGCAACGTCATCTTTTCCTTTAGGAAAAGTGAAAATTTGTGTATGCAAAAATTTCGCCAAAAATTTTGAACCCAACGAAAAAAATATTTCACTTGTTGTTTAGAATTAATTATTTAAACAAATCTAAAATATATTTAGTTGGGTTAGGGTAAAAAAAATTGCGCT
>NC_069470.1:5945345-5952845 GCF_026875155.1 Cherax quadricarinatus
TAAGAACATAAAACGAAGGAACACTGCAAAAGGCCTATGGCCCATGCGGGGCAGTCCAAGCCCCTACCGGCTTAAGCCAATGCACCCAACCTAGTCAGGTCAGGTCACATTGACTTAAGGGGGAAAACACGGCAACCGACCTGTTAGCACAAGCTATCAGGTCTAACTCACACCCACCCACATCTACTATGTTTTTATCCAACCTATTTTTAAAGCTTACACAACGTTCTGGCCTCTATAACGGTACTTGGGAGTTTGTTCCATCATCCACAACTCTATTACCAAACCAGTACTTTCCTATATCCCTCCGGGAATCTGAATTTTTCCAACTTAAAACCATTGCTGCGAGTCCTGTCTAGGCTAGATATTTTCAGCACACTATTTACATCCCCTTTATTTATTCCTGTCTTTCCACTTATAAACCTCAATCATATCCCCCCTAATTCTACGTTTTTCTAGAGAGTGCAGTTTCAGGGCCCTTAGTCTATCCTCATGGGGAAGGGTTTTCTGATACATGGGATCATCTTTGTCATCCTCCTTTGTACATTTTCCAGAGAATTTATATCCATTCTGTAATACGGTGACCAAAACTGTGCAGCATAATCTAAATGAGGCCTAACCAAGGATGTATAGAGTTGAAGAAAAACCTGAGGACTCCTATTATTTATGCTTCTTGATATAAAGCCAAGGATTCTATTAGCTTTATTGCGAACACTTATGCACTGTTGTTTGGTTTCAGATTACTGCTAACCAGAACTCCTAAATCTTTTTCGCAATCCGTAATATTAAGATCTACATTATTTAGTTTATATTTTGGCATGGTTATTGTCCTGTCCAACATTTAGAACTTTGCATTTGTCTATATTAAACTGCATGCCACTTCTCCGACCACTGCATCAGTCTATTCAAATCTTCCTGGAGTGCTCGAATGTCCTCGTCAGAATGAATTCGACGGCCTATTTTGGTGTCATCGGGAAACTTGCCGATGTCGCTCTTTATGCCCTCATCTATGTCGTTTATGTAGATTGTGAACAGCAGGGGGCCAACACTGACCCCTGTGGAACACCGCTCGTGACGCTTCCCCACTCTGATTTCTCCCCATTTATGCAAACTCTCTGCTGCCTATTTGTCAACCATGCCTCTATCCAGGAAAAAATTTCTCCTCCTATTCCATGTGCTTTAATTTTCCTCAATAGTCTCTGATGTGGGACCCTTTTCAAAAGCCTTACTGAAGTCCATATACACAATATCATATTCATTACCATGATCTACCCCTCAAATACCTTAGTGAAAAAAGTTAATAAATTCGTAAGGCAGGAACGCCCCTTTGTAAAACCATGCTGAGATTCGTTGATTAATTTATGCTTTTCAAGGTGGCTACGAACTGCTCGGCAATTATTGATTCCATAAATTTTTCCCACTATGGAGGTTAGGCTTATTGGTCTATAGTTCGAAGCTAAGGACCTGTCACCTGTTTTGAAAATAGGTATCACATTTGCCTTTTTTCCACTTATCTGGCACCATGCCAGTTTGTAGTGATATGTTGAAAAGATTAGCCAAAGGTGTGCTAAGCTCCTCTTTACATTCCTTTAGAACCCTTGCATACAGTTCATCAGGGCCTGGGGATTTGTTAGGTTTTAATTTATCTATTTGCCTAAGGACCATGTCACTTGTGACCCTAATAGTGCACAGTTATTATCGTCCTGTTCTACATAATTTATCATTACTGGAATATCGCGGGTATCCTCCTGTGTAAAAACTGAGAGGAAGTATGTGTTAAAAATTCTACACATTTCCTTATCACTGTCAGTGAGCTGACCCGAGGAACTTTTGAGTGGGCCTATCTTGTCCCTGATCTTACTTCTGTATACCTGAAAGAATCCTTTTGGGTTAGTCTTCGATTCTCTTGCAACTTTAACCTCATAATCTCTTTTTGCTTTTCTAATTCCCTTTTTTATTTCTCTCTTTAACTGAATATATCGATTTCTTAATTGCCCCTCTCCTCTTTTGATTTGCCTATATATGCCTCTCTTTTGACCAATCAGATATTTTAATCTATTGTTCATCCATTTAGGATCATTTTTGTTTGATCTGATTTCCCTATTTGGAACATAATTTGACTGAGCAGCTAGAACTATGCCCTGGAAAGCATCATATCGGCAACCATCACCACCTACCTGACCCCTAGTCAGGTCATTCCAGTTCACCCCACCTAAGTAATTTTTCAGTCCTATGAAATCAGCCCAAGCGAAAGTCAGAGACGGAGACTTGATTGCCATTATTAGGGGAATTCCATGATATGTTAAAACTGAGTGATTTGTGATCACTCTCCCAAGCTCATCATTAACCTCAAGATTATTAATTAGTGTTTCCCTACTGGCAAGAACCAAGTCAAGGAGGTTATTTCCCCTAGTTGGCTCTGTCACAAACTGTTTTAAAAAACAATCCTGGATCGTATCAAGAAAGTCACCCGACTCTAAATTTCCTGTCAATTGCTCCAGTCAATCTGTCTATAGTTGAAATCTCCCATTAGCACAACATTTTCGTATGTAGATGCCTTACGAATTTCGTCCCATAGAAGTTTACTGCACCCCTATCAAGATTTGGGGCCCTGTAAATCACACCCAAAAATTAGTTTTTCTCGGCCCTCGAGAAGCTGTAACCAAACAGATTCAGTGGCTGACGCTTCTAATTTAATATCTTGTCTAACACAACAATTTAAATTGTCTCTGACATACATCGCTACTCCACCACCTTTCCTGTTGACCCTGTCAGTGTGGAATAATTTATAGCCTTGTATGTGACATTCAGAGGGCATCTCTCTATCTTTCAGATTGAGCCAGGTCTCTGTTATAGCAATAATATCTATGTTTCCTGCACTTGCAATTAATCTTAGCTCATCTATCTTATTTCTAACACTCCTGCTATTAGTATAGTAAACCTTAAGGGAGCTAGTCCCTTGCTGCCCTCTGCTGTCCCCCTTTGTTTGCTGACCTGTTCTATTGTCTTTATTTATAACTTCATGCTGAATGCCTTTTATACATTTACTGTTTCCAACCCTAGTGTTGCAACCTGCTTGTTTCCCACACACCCCATACCTCTATCTTCCATCAGTTTAAAATCATAGGCATTTCACCAATGGCCTTCTCAATCGAGTCTGCAAGTGCTCCCCACCCCTCCCCCCAAGAGATGAACCCCTCCCGCATACATATCATTTTTGCCATAAAAGTTGTTCCAGTTGTCAATGAAGGATTGCAAGTTCCCCTTGAGTATCTTTTAGCCAGAAAATTTACCCCCAATTGCCCTAGCAACCATTCATTTCCTACTCCCCTTCTAGGCAAGATGCTAATAGGATTGGGATCCCTCCCTAGACTTAATGAAATTTTAAGTGCCTGTATTTATCTAGCAGCTTTTTCCTCCAACCCTTCCCAATATTTTTTCCCAGCACTGAGACAGAAAATGGCTTGTTCCCATTACCTGACATGAATTATCCGTCTTTTGACAAGCCCCCAACACCAGCTCCGGGGAAGCACACTCTACCTCATCTTCTTATTCCTATTACAAAAAGCACGGTCAACAATTTTACCTGGATCACCAACCACAAGAATGCGCTTCCCTTTCATTAGCAGGGGCGTATACCCTTACCTTCACTGGCCACTGAAGTAATTCATCCGGGAGAACAGAAAGCGTTTTCCCCCTTCAGATCTCACTTTTAACTTTCCTTACTCTGATCCCCCCCATTACTGTAACAATCGCCACTTGTAGCAGGTGGGGCTGCACTCACTGCGGGTGCCGTGCTACCTCCCCACCTACAGCCCCCAACATTAGAGACAGACTGCCCCTCACTGCTAGAAGCCCCCATTCCCCACATCTCCAACCACCTCACACTCTCTCCCAGGCCCATTGAGGTGGCCCCTTCACCTCCTAATTCCTCCGGAAAAGCAAGACCCCCTCCTTCAACTCTCCAACCTCATTTTTTTAAAACACGCAGAAGCAGCCAGTTTTGTAACCGTCCCGCTAATCCCCAAGCGCCAGGGTCTGTGCCCTCACGTGACGACTGAACGAAAGAGAGCCGAAGAGACGGGAGAAAAAAGGGGAATCGAAAGAAACAACGAAAATGGAAATAAAGGCCCGGGAAGGATTAGTGAGATGAAAAAAAATTTAAATTTATTTTATTTATTAAATCATAATCATAATGTGTTTTAAACCATAATCAAAATGAGTTTTTTGTTTGGGCAAAAACCCGTTGGACTATGACTTTTAAAACCCCGCTCAACAGGATTATCTGTTTACTGTACGGCCCTTCCATGGGTTCCGTTTTCGCCCGAACTACAAAAATTTTTATCACAACTCAATGTTTTTATCTGTTATTTGCGTTTAATTTTGACATTTTTTTTTTATTAAAAAATGAAATCTAAATAAACCCCACCTAACCTAACAAACCCAATAACTTAAAATGGAGACTTTGGGGTCGGGGGTTCAAGTATGAAGGAAAAACCCCAAAAAAATAAATGAAAAAGAAAGGGGGATGAAAAATAAAAAGGGTAGAAGATGAGAAAAAGCCAGAGAGACCTAGAAATGCCTGACCGTATTTTACGCAAAATTCGAAAACCCCGACAGATTGAAAAGGCCCCCCCCCCCCAAATTTTAGCAAAGTTGCTCCCTTCATCCCCCGGAGTGCGCCGGGGGGAAGGAAAATCGAGGGGGGTTTCAATTGGGGAATTTGGGGGTGGGGGTGAAGGGCCTGAATACCGGGCCATCGGGGGCCCGGGCTGGGTTAAGTATGTTGGATACAGCAAATGGCGTACCGTCGACAATATGAAGGCAAGGAAGGTTTCGAGCAAGCTTAATGGGAGTTTTTTCTCTCCCGGGAGAGCTTTATTTGTAACACATCAAGAGAAAATTTAAAAAAGGTCCAAGCAGAATTAACACTGCAGAGCTTTTTGTCAGTCAAACATGAAGAGAAATTAATAGAGCTCCACAGAGATATTAAAGACTTTCCAATAAAGGGGGAGTTAAAGGTTTCGGAGCGTGGAGAGAGAAAACACTCGAAGAAATATGAAAATTGAGTTATTGTTACCAAAAAATAGCTGAACTTTCTGGCTACACTCTGGTATAATTATTATCCTTGTACGATGTTTCTAAAAGGAATTACAGCCATTTATAACAGGCATGGTGACAGCGCTGACGCGACATATTGCGTAAGAAGCGCTTACTCGGCTTTGTTTACGTTTTTTTTCCCGTGTTATTGTTATCGTTTTCTTATATCTTTATGTCTAATATAATACAAATTCACCATCTGAGATCATGCCAGAGTGGGCGGAGATAATATGATCAAGGAACCAATCGGGAACCCCTGGGAATAGTGCACAAAATGGCCGAGACCTCCAGCCAACAAAATATTCCATACCCACGCTAATATCAATTATAAGGCTTATTTATCTATCACAATTGATCTATTATGATATAATGCAATATAATAATAGCATATAAACATAAAAAGTACACCTTAAAAAATAATATATAGCATAATATGACGCCCCAAGGAAAAAATTTCTATCGATATTTCCCCTGAAGGTGAAGAGAGGGTCCGACCTCTCTCATCAGTTAGTTAGTTTAATATGTTTATTATGCACCCCATACCCATCCTGTGGGCGGTAGTCAAAAGATTACAGAGGTACATAATGGGTCCAGGTTAACTGTCCATGGTTAACTGTAATAAACACTCGTAGGTCACGCAAAAAGTGTAAAATAAAGCGAATTTTTCGGGGGAAAAAAATATTTCCCGGGCACCTGGGGTGCCGCGCGCTTCGGCCTATATCTCGAAAGTAAGTTATTTACCTATTTATGGATTCTCTATCCTTATTTATGAATGAATTGACTTGATTTTCACAACAAACATAGAAGAATGATTGCTTTACAAGTTTTGTGGTACCTTTCTGAACTATCCCAAATATTTTCAGATTTGTGTGGGCAACAAGACCGACATCTTCCAAAATGTCCAAAAAAGTTATGAAACTTTATTTTTTTTAGCATGAACGTAAGATTTATTATATAATTGGGGCTTCAAATATGATGGAATTAGAAGTGTTCTATCAGCAGAAAGTGTCAAAACCACTTTTCCAAGTACCACTGAGTACTTGAGTACTGCCAAATGTAATTTTTCGTAAATTTTGCATATTTCATTTCCTTTTTGGCCGATATGATTGAAACTTCAGCAAAGGCTCTTTAATATAAGCTTCTAATAGTACACCAAAAATGAATGTAATCGGTTCATAAATAAAGGAGTGGTCTCCGAAACCTTCAACTTCCACGGACCGTGTCTGGGTAACGTCATGTTGGATACAGCAAATGGCGTACCGTCGACAATACTGAAGGCAAGAAAGGTTGCAGAGTAAGCTTTAATTGGCAGTTTTTCTCTCCCGGTAGAGCTTTATTTAGTCAACACATCAAGAGAAATTAATAAAGGTCCAAGCAGAGATTAACACTGTAGAGCTTTGGTCAGTCAACACATGAAGAGAAATTAATAGAGCTCCACAGAGATATTAAAGTCGTTCCAATAAAAGCTTGCTTAGCAACCTGGGTGTGTGTGTGTGTGTGTACTCATCTGGTTGTGGTTACAGGGGTCGATTCACAGCTCCTGGCCCTGCCTCTGTGTGTGTACTCACATAGTTGTACTCACCTAGTTGAGGTTGCGGGGGTCGAGTCCGAGCTCCTGGCCCCGCCTCTTCACTGATCGCTACTAGGTCACTCTCCCTGAGCCGTGAGCTTTATCATACCTCTGCTTAAAGCTATGTATGGATCCTGCCTCCACTACATCACTTCCCAAACTATTCCACTTACTGACTACTCTGTGGCTGAAGAAATACTTCCTAACATCCCTGTGATTCATCTGTGTCTTCAGCTTCCAACTGTGTCCCCTTGTTACTGTGTCCAATCTCTGGAACATCCTGTCTTTGTCCACCTTGTCAATTCCTCTCAGTATTTTGTATGTCGTTATCATGTCCCCCCTATCTCTCCTGTCCTCCAGTGTCGTCAGGTTGATTTCCCTTAACCTCTCCTCGTAGGACATACCTCTTAGCTCTGGGACTAGTCTTGTTGCAAACCTTTGCACTTTCTCTAGTTTACTTTACGTGCTTGGCTAGGTGTGGGTTCCAAACTGGTGCCGCATACTCCAATATGGGCCTAACGTAACACGGTGTGTGTGTGTGTGTGTGTGTGTGTGTGTGTGTGTGTGTGTGTGTGTGTGTGTGTGTGTACTCACCTATTTGTACTCACCCATTTGAGGTTGCAGGGGTCGAGTCATAGCTCCTGGCCCCGGGCCCCTTCACTGATTGCTACTAGGTCCTCTCTCTCCTGCTCCATGAGCTTTATCATACCTCGCCTTAAAACTATGTATGGTTCCCGCCTCCACTACTTCACTTTCTAGGCTATTCCACGGCTTGACTACTCTATGACTGAATAAATACTTCCCAACATCCCTTTGATTCATCTGAGTCT
>NC_069470.1:5955345-5962255 GCF_026875155.1 Cherax quadricarinatus
ATTTCTCCAGAATGGTCTGCAATATACCACTGTGGATAAAATACTTAGCCATTTCTTGAACACTTCTGAGTGAGTTGTTTCTAAATTCATTAATTTTATCACACTCCAGTACATAATGACGCAATGTGTGACAATAGTCCATCTGGCAAAGTTTACATTTCGTTTGGTCTACATCTGGTGGTGGTGATTTAACCTGCCAAAGATACTTGTAACCCAGCCGGAGCCGGGCAGTAGTGACATCCAAGAGTCTGCTTATCTTGTTGGATGCACCATAGACATGTGGCTCCTCCTGCATGATGGAATGATGATAGATGGACTGACTTGTGTCAATCTCCCTAAGTCTTAAGTCAATAAAGTTCATTTGAAGTTCTTTTCGTATTATTGTTCTCAAACTGCTCAATGACAACCCAAGATTGTAATCTACCCCCTCTTTGAAAGCATACAGCTTAGCATTATTATTATTATTATTATTATTATTATTATTATTACTATTATTATTATTATTATTATTATTATTATTATTATTATTATTTATACAGCACCAGAGAAAAGTAATTAGGTTTGTTTCGAGAAAAAGGATAATTACTCCTATTCCTGGGATACAAGAGCCCTTCACCAGTATCAGGTACACCTCATTTACTGTAACGACAGAGAGAGAGTAAGAAAGAGAGAATATCCCTTTATCTGAGAACATTTATTCCAAATATGACTCACGTTTGTACATGTTCGTACAGCATGACGACATCAACGAAGTCAGTTGACCGTATGAAATCGCTGGTCCACACATGGCTCCAGCGTCATCCTGTCTCTTATCTGTATATATCATAACAATAAATAGGCTTTTAATGAGCTGATGTAAGTAACAGCTTTTAACTTGTAAATAAACCTAACCTTGTAGAATCCTGGAGAGAGAGAGAGAGAGAGAGAGAGAGAGAGAGAGAGAGAGAGAGAGAGAGAGAGAGAGAGAGAGAGAGAGAGAGAGAGAGAGAGAGAGAGAGAGAGAGAGTCAGAGAAATAAGTAGTCAACATTGAAGGGGTCCAACTCACCGTCTTACTTCCGATGTTCAAGACGGCTGTCTTTCCCAGCAGGGCAGTCACGTTGGCAGACTCCTCTAGGTCAAAGTACGGCTCCTCGTGTCCGTAAATTTGTGCGTCTGTGGAAGTGAGGACCGTGGCAGCTGAACCGGGCATGGAGCCGCCCTCCTGGTGATCATTCTCGCCCACCGACGCACCAATATCTGCAATGGAAGAAGGATGGGAAAGGTGATAGGGTTGCCCAGACCCGATTTACTGTTTATGAGGGAGAGGTGGGAAGGGGAAGTGAAGCAGGTGGAAGGAAGGAGAGACGAAGGAATGGAAAGAAAGTATAGGCTAGAAAGAAAGAGAGAAGGATGGGTGTAAAGGAAAGGAAGGAAGGGTATAAGGAAATGAAATAAGGGGCGTAATGGAAGGAAAGAAGAGGTGGGGAATAAGATTTACCTCCGAGCGGCTAGTTTACTGTGCACCCCATTTTAATCCTGTGGATGGTAGCGCAAGAGCATATGGATACACCAGAGTTCTAGGAAATATCTGGTATCTTATTCACTTTAAAAAATACTTTTTACATAAAAACATAGGTTATTTCACTGTTTATTTTCTACAGTCCTCAGTGAAGGACAATTAAGTAGGGCAGAGTACTATTTTGTATTTAGTTTGATAAACTTTCCGTGTGTCTCCCAGACTACCAGAAGTACTTGTCACGAAGCCAAAGTTGGCCACTACAACAACCAGTCAGTCTATTTACATTGCAATTTCGTACATAAACGAAATTATCTACATTAATGTTAAAAATAATGACTAATAGATATATTCAGGCGTCAAAAATCCTTTCCTATAACATTTAGTTTCACTATTTACTTCCCTCCTAATATTATTTTTAAATGCTAGACACAAAACATTTTTCGTTAAGCTAATTAATCAACTTTATCATTTAGGGGTAATTCAGTGATGGAATTCGTAAAAAAAAGCGAATTAATTCCTTTTTTTACGATATTTTTATATCAATATCTGGCTTATCCATTGAGCATTTTCTTCGCGTCGTTATGCGAGTCTAGATGCACAGAGTCAAACTCAGTGTCATAAGTTAGCTTCAGAGTTATTAGGATGGCAAACAATCCTTGTGAGGGAAAGAACATAAGAACATAAGAACATAAGAAAGGAGGAACACTGCAGGAGGCCTGTTGGCCCATACTAGGCAGGTCCTTTAACAATTCATCCCACTAACAAAACATTTGCCCAAACCAATTTTCAATGCCACCCAAGAAATAAGCTCTGATGTGAAAGTCCCAATCAAATCCAACCCCTCCCACTCATGTACTTATCCAACCTAAATTTGAAACACCCAAAGTCCAGCCTCAATAACCAACTAGGTAGACTGTTCCACTCATCAACTACCCTAAATCTAAACTTATCTAATTTAAATCCATTACTGCGGGTTCTCTCTTGGAGAGACATCCTCAAGACCTTATTAATTCTCCTTTATTAATACCATCTTCCACTTTACATTTCGATCAGGTCTCCCCTATTTTTCGTCTAACAAGTGAATGTAATTAAGAGTCTTAAATTTTCTTATAAAAAAATTTTCAAGTATGTATTAATTTAGTCATCCTACGCTGAATTTTTTCTAACGAATTTATGCCATTTTGTAATAGGGAAACCCGGGAATGAGCGCATAATTAGGTGAGGCCTCATAATGATGTATAAAGCTGCAGTATGACCTCGGGACTTCTTGTTTACACTTCTTGATATAAATCCCAGTAATCTATTTCCCTTTTTAATTACGTACGCTTAGGCATTGCTGTTTGGGTTTAAGGTTGCTGCTCCCCATAACCCCAAATCCTTTTCGCAATCTGTATGACTAATTCTCCTCCATTTAATTTATAAGTACTAGGGTTATGGGCACTCCCAAGCTTCAGAATCTTGCATTTATCTAATTGAATGCATCTGCCACTTTTCTGCCAAGAATAGAGTTTGTTTAAATCCCCTGAATTTCCATAACATTACTTTTAATCAATTACCTACCTTTCTTTGTGTCTCGGCGAATTTGCTCATTCATGAAATTTCCCCCTATCAAGATCATTAAATTTGATTTTAAACAACAAGGGGCCCAAGATGACCCCTGTGGAACGCCACTTTTTACAATCCCCCTCGGATTTAACCCCCTTTAGGGACACTCTCTGTTCCTGTCTGTGGCCATGACTCGACCCACGAGACTTTTTTCCCCCAATGCCATGAGCGCCATTTTTTAACAGTTATGGTGCGGAACTCATAAAAAGCCTTACAAAATCTAAGAAAATAATACAAATTCTTTATTGTGGTCAACACCCAAAAAGCTTTATGAAAAAAGGTAAAAAATTGTTAGAAAAACCCCGGCCTTTTGTAAACCATGCTGAGTATCTTAAATCAAGCTATCTTATCGAGATGGCTTCTTTAATTCACTATAACTGACTCTAGTAATTTGCCTACAATTGAGGTCGGGCTTTTTGGGGCGGTAATTTGACGGTAACGACTTGCCCCCTGTTTTAAAAATGGGAATTTTCATTAGCCATCTTCCACATATCAGACATACACTTTTTTGAAGAAAAATTAAAAATATTGTTAATGTTCACAGAGTTCCTTTGGCATTTAAGGAACCCCTTGAAAAAAACCTCTCGGGCCCCGGCGACTTATTTTGTTTCAGTCTGTCTTCTGCTTCAAAACCATTTCACTAGTGACTGTGATGTTACATATTTATTTTCATCTAGCTCACGAAAAAAATTAATTACGGGAAATATTGTTAGTGTCTTCCTGTGAAAAAATGATAGAAAATAATTATTTAAAATCGAGCCATTTATTCTCTTTGTCAGAAAGGTGCCCATGTTTTTTTTTAAAGGGACCTATCTTTTTTGATTTTTTTTTCTATAAAACCTAAAAAAAAACTTTTTGGGTTAGTTTTAGAACCCCTAGCAACTTTAATTTCAAGTACCTTTTAGTTTTTTTTTTTTCCCCTTTTTTTAATGCCCCTTTTAAAATGTCAATATACTGATTCATAAGTGACCCTCCCCTCTTTTGATACTCTTAAATTCCTTTCTTTGCCTATAGTATTTGACCCTTTTTATTATCCTTTTGGGGTCATTTCTTTTGATCAATTTTTCTTTTATAGGGGATAAATTCTTTGAGCAGCAGTATAGTGTTAGAAAAAACCGTCAATTGATAGCTCTCTCGTTCCCCCCGTAACAGATGATAAGTGTTCCAAAAGCCCATCGTAATCTGCAAAGCGAAATGGAACTGTTACTGAGTTACCTACTATCGTATTCCTTCAATGCTAAATGAAATTGATTTGGGGTCGCTGCACCCAGTTCCTCTAAAATTTTCAAAAATTATTAAAAAGGGGAGTCTTTGTTTGCCAAAACAAAGAAAAGCAGGTTATTTCCCCTTGTAGGGTTCTGTACAAATGCTTTAAAAAAAAAATCCTGAATACTTCCCAAGAACGTATGACTCTAAATTCCCAGTAAGAAATTCCAATCAATAGCTAAAGTTAAAGTCTCCTAGTTACTACATTTTTGTGCCTTGTGGCCTTAAAAAAAAAATTTCCCCCCATAGTAGTTTTTCCCCTTTTCCCTATCAAATTTGGGGACGGTATATCCTCCTAAAATCATTTTTTTTATGCCCCCTGAAAATTCTATCCAAAAAGACTCTGTATGTTACTTTGACTTAATCCCGTTTTTATGCAATAGTTCAAACGATCTCGGACAAAAAATGCCACCCCACCCCCCCTTCCCGATACTTCTTTACTTGGAACAATTTAAAACCCGAAAAGACATTCCGCAGGGAGTCCCGACTTTTTGAATTAAACCCCGTCTCAGTTAAGGCAATAAATCAATGTTACCTGCACTAGCAATAATCTCAAAATCGTCCCCTCTTATTCCCAGCACTACGGCAAATTTTCTTAATAAACTTGAAAGACTTTTCCTTTCTCTTTACCCCTTTCCGCTCATTTTCTTTTTTCTACTAAACCTATTACTGTCCTTTTAAACCCCAAAGGGCCCTGGTTTTCAATATCACCTCGTTCTTATTATTTCTGTTTCCCTAGAAACTCGTAATATTACTACATAGGACTTCAGTTTTCCCCCCAAAAAACCCCTACCCCTAACTTTCTTATTTAAAGCCCAACTGCTTCCCCCCCACTGCAGTTGCCAGGCTACCACCCCCAGACCTGATGGAACCCCAAACCCTGGCATACATGTCTTTCCGCCATAGAAGAGGTCCCGTTGTCAATGAATGTTTCCGCATTTCCTTAAGATTTGTCCAGCCGCAAATTTACACCAATTGCCTGGACAACCTTCATTTCCAACTCCCCTCCCCTTTGGGAAAAAAACCACATATGAGAGGGTTCCCCCCCTTACTCCTAATTATTTCTATTGCTGACTTTTACCTGCTAATCAGGTCTTCACTCCCCGTCTGCCAACATGTTGCCCCGCACTGGGAAAGATAAAAGGATTGCTCCCTTTTTCCCCCATGATGTCATCCCCCGATGGTAACAATTTCCCCATCCCCGCCCCCGGAAAGCAAACTCTCTGTCTCCTATCCTGCCTTAAGCAGAATGCCCTATCCATATAATAACTTGGCTATCCCCAACAACAACAATAATTTTCCTTCTTTTTTTGTCCGTTCGTCAATTCCCGTAGTCGACTCACTTCGTCGGGGAGACTGAGAATGATTAGATGTTTCCCAACAGTTCCACGGCAGTCTCTTTTTTTCATCGTTTTTACCTTTCCATTCGTCTTCTTGATCGTCAAAATTCTTTCCGCTGTCCGCCACTGCCCCTTACCTTCTTGACCGAGGACTCAAACCCGGAGGACTACTTCGAAACCCCCTGTTTTCCCCCGGCAGTCGCCGAATTTCCATATTGCCTCCCCCAATTTTCCTTAAGCTGTTGGTAAAATTTTTCATGGAGGGGGATCTTGCTTCCCAATTTTTAGAGAGCGCGCAAACGGTCTTTTACAGAGTAAGTAAGTCCCACTGCGCAAAAACCACTCATCAGGAGCTACTGCGCAGCAAAGTCCCCACGGCCCCCAAAAGGATGGAACACTTTAAGTTTTGTGCAAAACTTTAACAAAAAAGGGAACTATATTCAGTTCGGGTTTCTGCGGGGGCCCGGAAAAATAATCCCTATTTATAAAACCAAGCCTTCTCTCCGTTAGTGCACGCGAAAGGAATTTGTGCAGGGTAATCTAAAAAATTTTTTAGGGCAAAATTTAAAAAAAGGGTTTTAAATCACCCAATTGTGGTTACAGGGTTGAGATCAGTCCTGGGCCCCCCAGACCCCCAGTGTGTGTGGGGGTGTGTGGGGGTGTGTGTACCACCCCCTTATTATATAATTTTTATATATTATATATATTATATTAAATTTATATAATATATATATATATATATATATTATATATATATTATATATATATATATATTTAATATATATATATATATTTTTATATATATTATAATTTTAAAATATGTCGTGCCCAATATGTAAAAAATGGTTAATTACAAGAACTCATTTAAAATTAAGTCCTTTTGAAATTTTTTTTATACGTTTAAAGAATTTTTTCTTTAAAGTTAATGTAAAAAATTTTTTAAATTTTTCACCAAAAAAATCTTAGAAAACTTCCTAACCTTATTAAACAAGAAAAATTTTTTTTTTAGCAACCCCAAATAAATATTTTTAGATTTGTTTTCAGTAATTTAATACTAAACAAATACAGTGAAAAACATTTTTTTCGTTATTCGAATGATTTTGGCGAAATTATTGCATACACAAATTTTCATTTTCCTTATGGAAAGATGAGCGTTTTCTTTTTAAAAACCCAAAATCGAAGTTCTGACTTTCGGCACG
>NC_069470.1:5962755-5965255 GCF_026875155.1 Cherax quadricarinatus
CTTGTTGTAGGTGGGGCACACATAAGAAATAAGAACGAAGGAACCTGCAGGGCCTACGGGCCCAGGGGGCGGCCCAACCCCTCCCGGGTTTAAAGCCAAATCACCCCCAGTGGGGTCAGGTAACATTGATTTAAGGGGGGAAACGGCAACCGATTAGCCAAGCTAAGGTCAAACTCACACCCACCCACATCTACTCATGTTTTTAAATCCAACCTTTTTTTAAAGCTACACAACGTTCTGGCCTCTATAACGGTACTTGGAGTTTTTCCACTCATCCACAACTCTATTACCAAACCAGTATTTTCCCTATATCCCTCCTGAATCTGAATTTTTCCAACTTAAAACCATTGCTGCGAGTCCTGTCTAGGCTAGAAAATTTCAGCACACTATTTTACATCCCCTTTATTTTTTCCCTGTCTTCCACTTATAAACCTCAATCATATCCCCCCCTGATTCAAACGTCTTTCTAGAGAGTGCAGTTTCAGGGCCCTTAGTCTATCCTCATAGGAAGGTTTCTGATACATGGGATCATCTTTGCCCATCCTCCTTTGTACATTTTCCAGAGAATTTATATCCATTCTGTAATACGGTGACCAAAACTGTGCAGCATAATCTAAATGAGGCCTAACCAAGGATGTATAGAGTTGAAGAACAACCTGAGGACTCCTATTATTTATGCTTCTTTGATATGAAGCCAAGGATTCTATTAGCTTTATTGCAAACATTTAAATGCACTGTTGTCTTGGTTTCAGATTACTGCTAACCAGAACTCCTAAATCTTTTTCGCAATCCGTAATATTAAGATTACATTATTTAGTTTATATGTGGCATGGTTATTGTCTTCCAACATTTAGAACTTTGCATTTGTCTATTTTAAACTGCATCTGCCACTTCTCCGACCACTGCATCAGTCTATTCAAATCTTCCTGGAGTCCCTCGAATGTCCTCGTCAGAATAAATTCGACGGCCTATTTGGTGTCATCGAAAATTTGCCGATGTCGCTCTTTATGCCTCATCTATGTCTTTTATGTAGATTGTGAACAGCAGGGGCCCAACACTGACCCCTGTGGAACACCGCTCGTGACGCTTCCCCACTCTGATTTCCCCCCATTTATGCAAACTCTCTGCTGCCTATTTGTAAACCCATGCCTCTATCCAGAAAAAATTTCCCCTCCTATTCCATGTGCTTTAATTTTCCTCAATAGTCTCTGATGGGGGACCCTGTAAAAAGCCTTACTGAAGTCCATATACACAATATCATATTCATTCCCATGATCTACCTCCTCAATACCTTAGTGAAAAAAAAGTTAATAAATTCGTAAGGCAGGAACGCCCCTTTGTAAAACCATGCTGAGATTCGTTGATTTATTTATGCTTTTCAAGGTGGCTACGAACTGCCTCGGCAATTATTGATTCCATAAATTTTCCCACTATGGAGGTTAGGCTTATTGGTCTATAGTTCGAAGCAAGGACTGTCACCTGTTTTGAAAATGGGTATCACATTTGCCTTTTTCCCCACTTATCTGGCACCATGCCAGTTTGTAGTGATATGTTGAAAAGATTAGCCAAAGGTGTGCTAAGCTCCTCTTTACATTCCTTTAGAACCCTTGCATACAGTTCATCAGGGCCTGGGGATTTGTTAGGTTTTAATTTATCTATTTGCCTAAGGACCATGTCACTTGTGACCCTAATCGTGCACAGTTTATTATCGTCCTGTTCTACATAATTTATCATTACTGGAATATCGCTGAATGACGTCATGACGGCCAAGACACAGTGTGGCGTCTTGACGGCCAGGACACACAGTGCGGCGTCATGACGGCCAGGACACAGTGCGGCGTCATGACGGCCAGGACACAGTGCGGCGTCATGACGGCCAGGACACAGTGCGGCGTCATGACGGCCAGGACACAGTGCGACGTCATGACGGCCAGGACACAGTGCGGCGTCATGACGGCCAGGACACAGTGCGGCGTCATGACGGCCAGGACACAGTGTGTCGTGCGGGTCTTGAATAGATTACATCAGTCAGAGTGGGAATTAACTTGCAATTAGCGTACAGTAATTTCTTGTATTCCCCATAATTATCCCCACACTTGAGGAACTTCAAAAGACGTTTCCAGATATCCAGACCCTCTATTATAATCAGACCTTCCAGGAAAGTGTATATTTCTGTGTATGTACACAAACAGTTTATATTAATAGGCTATTTCAGCAATAAATCTTAGGCTGGTGGTGTACAAATGATAACCTCAATGACCCTACTGTAGCAAGGTGCAAAAATTGTGTAATGGGTATCACCATAGCCATTACGTAGTCCAAGTGTTGTGTAATGGGTATCACCATAGCCATTACGTAGTCCAAGTGTTGTGTAATGGGTATCACCATAGCCATTACGTAATCCAAGTGTTGTGTAATGGGTATCACCATAGCCATTACGTAATCCAAGTGTTGTGTAATGGGCATCACCATAGCCATTACATAACCCAGGTGTTGTGTA
>NC_069470.1:5970255-5987753 GCF_026875155.1 Cherax quadricarinatus
ATTGGCACTAATTCTCTTCTTTTGAAAGTTCTCATTATCCACTACGTCGTAATATTTGCCGTGTGTTTTTTGATAGAACAGTCAGCTGACATTACACTCAGATGTTTCACATTTTCCATTCGTTATTTTTGGTGATTTTGTGTTTTACATAGTGTGTCTCATGTCTCTCATTCCTTACATTTCTAAGCAGTTGGAACTTGTCACTACTGAATGTTATGTTATTCTTCGCTGCTCACTACAAGACTGTTTATATCTTGCAATTTTTTTCGTGTCATCTACCAAGGTATTTTTTCCCTGCAAATGATAAATGTAGTAAGTGTGTTTATCTGAGTCCGCTACGAGGATAAACAGCAGAGGTGCCAGCACCCTACCCTGTAGTAGTGAGATTTTTACCTCACTAATGCTGGATTTTGCCTTGTTTACCACTACTTGTCTAGTCAGAAAATTGAAGATCCATTTGTCTACTTTCCCCATCATACATATAGTCAGTTTGTGCGATCACGCCATGATGGCATTTGTCAAATGCCTTTGACAATGTGGATTGAACTACAGATGGTTATGAGGGGGGTCATTGGGCTAATCCGGGGGGGGGGGACATGGACCTGCTCCGCATGGGTCAGTAGGCTTGTTGCAGTGTTCCTTCTTTCTTATGTTCTTATGATCATAATTTTTAAAGGGGTAAACCGGTAAGCCAGCTGAAGGCCTCGGTCAAATGACCAAAAGCTCCAACGTCAGGAAACACTTTGTCCTGTTTCTTGACGAACCCGACCTAACCTTTGACAAATGCTCAGACAGCACCTGTGTTTTGGTTTTTCTCCAGTGTCTTCGTATTACTCAGTGATTTAGCACCTGTGACAAGCATGATCTTCACCCTCTAAATCCATGTTGGTTTGGGTTGTGTAGGCTGTGCTGTAAGAATCAAGTTTCAAATTTGATGTCTCATTACTCTTTCAAAGACTTTCATGATGTAAATCCTTGGTAAGAAGTCATTTAGATTATGCTAGGCAGTTCTAGTCACATTTATAGAACGGATAGAAATACACTGGGAAAATACACAGAGGACGATGACAGAGATGTAATGTTGGGTTGGTAGAATTACTGGCAACGTGTTCAGCAAAATAACACATACGTAACTAGTGAAACATTTTATTACGTCAACGTTTCGCTCAGCAACATTTCGCATTAATTGCAAATGCTTCCTTTTACCTAACATGATAAAATCGATCCCATGTATCAGAAATCTTTCTTACGAGGATAGACGGAGGACACTGAATCTTCCCCCACTATAATTAACAATCTAAAATCATCTAACCAAGACAGGACTCGTAGCAATGGGTACCACAAGAATGGTATACAATACCGACAAGACACGTGTCGTAATTTCACAATGGGTTCTAGCTGGAAAAATTTAGATTTAGAAAGGATTTCGGAAAGCGTTGTTTTGGTGAGAGTTGTGGATGAGTGGAACCAACTCCCGAGTAGCCTCGTAGAAGCTAACCTAACCTTAATTGCAAAATTATGTGCAACGCTTAGAAAATGACGTTGGAAAGCTCGTAAGATAATCAGTCTAGTTAAATGATACTAAGATAATCCTGACATTATATTAGTGACTTTGCTAGATATTTATTAAGCGGGTTGTTGTAGATAATGTATATAATTAGACTCGTAATATGTAATGTCAGTTTAGAGGTTTTGTTGTGAAATGAGACTCGTGTTAGTGGTGAGCAGTAGCCAGGAGCAGGTGTACTCGCCTATATGTGGTTGCAGGGGTTGATGCATAGCTCCTGGTTCTGCGTCTTCACCGATGTGTGTGCGTGCGTGTGTACTCACCTATTTGTACTCGCCTATTTGTGGTTGCAGGGATCGAGTCACAGCTCCTGGCCCCGCCTCTTCGCTGATTGCTACTAGGGCCTCTCTCTCCCTGCCCCATGAGCTCTATCATACCTCGCCTTAAAACTATGCATGGTTCCCGCCTCCACTACTTCACTTTCTAGGCTATTCCACGGCCTGACTACTCCATGACTGAAGAAATACTTCCTAACATCCCTTTGATTCATCTGAGTCTTCAACTTCCAATTGTGACCTCTTGTGTCTGTGTCCCATCTCTGGAACATCCCGTCTTTGTCCACCTTGTCTATTCCGCGCAGTATTTTATATGTCGTTATCATGTCTCCCCTGACCCTCCTGTCCTCCAGTGTCGTCAGGCCGATTTCCCTCAACCTTTCTTCGTAGGACAATCCCCGTAGCTCTGGGACTAGTCTTGTTGCAAACCTTTGCACTTTCTCTAATTTCTTGACGTGCTTGACTAGGTGTGGATTCCAAACTGGTGCTACATACTCCAGTATGGGCCTGACGTAAATGGTATACAGAGTCTTGAAACGACTCCTTACTGAGGTATCGGAACGCTATCCGTAGGTTTGCCAGGCGCCCGTATGCTGCAGCAGTTATCTGATTGATGTGCGCCTCAGGAGATATGCTCGGTGTTATACTCACCCCCAGATCTTTGGCCATCTAAACTATATTGTGTCTGCGGTCTTCTTTGCCCTTCCCCAATCTTCATGACTTTGCATTTGGCAGGGTTAAACTCAAGGAGCCAGTTGCTGGACCAGGCTTGTAGCCTGTCCAGGTCTCTTTGTAGTCCTGCCTGATCCTCATCCGATTTGATTCTTCTCATTACTTCGCATCATCTGCAAACAAGGACACTTCTGAGTCTATCCCTTCCGTTATGTCGTTCACATATACCAAGAACAGCACAGGTCCTAGGACTGACCCCTGTGGAACCCCGCTTGTCACAGACGCCAACTCTGACACCTCGTCGCGTACCATGACTCGTTGTTGCCTCCCTGTCAGGTATTCTCTGATCCATTGCAGTGCCTTTCCTGTTATGTGCGTCTGATCCTCTAGCTTTTGCGGTAACCTCTTGTGAGGAACTGTGTCGAAGGCCTTCTTGCAGTCCAAAAATATGCAGTCGATCCACCCCTCTCTCTTGTCTTACTTCTGTCACCTTGTCATAAAACTCTAGTAGGTTTGTGACACAGGATTTTCCTTCCCTGAAACCGTGCTGGTTGTCAATTATGCACTTGTTTCTTTCCAGGTGCTCCACCACTCTCCTCCTGATGATCTTCTCCATGACCTTGCATACTATACACGTTAGTGATACAGGTCTGTAGTTTAGTGCTCATGTCTGTCTTCCTTTTTAAAAATTGGGACTACATTTGCCATTTTCCATACCTCAGGGAGTTGCCCAGTTTAAAAAATGATGTGTTGAAGATTTTGTTAATGGCTCCACAATACCCTTGTCCCTCTTTAAGGACCAGGGGAAGATGTCTGGTCCCCCCCCCGAGGTTTTAAATTTCGCAAGACTTCTTCATCCTCCTTGGTTAGTACCTCACCCCAGCACTTGCGGGGGCCCCCCCGTTCGATTTCCTGGGCCCATGGTTTTTCCACGAAAAATACCTCTTTAAATCTTGTTTGAGCCCCTGCATCCTTGGGTGTTTTTTTGGAAATTCCCCCCTCACCCTTCCCAGTCTGTTTTACGCCTTTGACTGTTGTTTTCCCCCTGAGTGGCTGTACAACATTGGTCTCTTTATTTTTGATGCTATGTCTTTTTCAATGTCTCTGACCCTCCCTTTTTATTGTGCATATTCGTTTCGGGCCTTGGGCTAATCTCTTTTTTTTCCTGATTTCCTGTCTTCTGTCCCTTTTCCATTCTCTAGACCCCTAGTTTTTGCCTCCCTACACCTTTGGGTGAACCAGGATGTTTCTGTTCTTCCCTTTTTCTTTTCCCCCCTTGGGAAAAACCCTCCCCTCTGCTCCTTGTTTTGTTGCCCATAGTCCATATTTTTTGGGTTTTCCTGTAAACCCCTCTCCCAGAATGTTTTGAAGGAAGTTCCCTGCCTGGGGTTTTTCCCCCTTTTGTATTTTGGGTTTTTCCCCCCACCCTTTTCCCGCTACCTCCCCACTTGGAGCTAACTATGTAGCGAAGCACAAACCCATGTCCTACCCCCGGGGCCTTTCATACATGTACCCTCGATGTCCGAACTATCAAGGTAAAATAAAAGGGTCCGTCTTGTGGTTCTCCTCTCCTCTCTTTTGGGTAGTTCTCTAACATGTTGTGCTGAGGTTTTCCAGTACCACATCCATATTTTGGGCCTCTCCATGTTTCGGGCCCCCCTGGGGCTCCAGGTTTTCCCAGTCAATCTCCTTGTGATTGAAATCACCCATAACTGTAACTTTGCCCCCCCCTTGTCTCTCCTGGCCCCCCGGTAGGGTGTCGATTTTGCCTTTTTGTCTATGTTTTTTTTCTTTGGGGCCTCCTCCCAGTTCTTGGTGGGTTTTACTTTGGTGTTGGGGGGGGTGTGTTGTGTGCGGTTTGTTGTATCACCTAGTTGTACTCCCCTAGTTGAGGTTGCGGGTCGGTCCAAGTTTGGGCCCCCCCCTTTTCCGGGTCCCCATGGTCACTTCCCTGAACCATGAGTTTATCGAAACCTTGCTTAAAGCTATGTATGGATCTGCCTCCCTACATCTCTTCCCAAAATATTCCCCTTCCCGACAACTTGGGTGAAGAAAAACTTTCCCAACATCCCTGTGATTCACTGGTCTTCAGCTTCCAAAATGTGGGCCCTGTTGCTGTTTTTATTCTGGAACATCCTGTCTTTGTCCACCATTCAATTTCCCCTCGTATTTTGAAAGCGTTATATGTCCCCCCCATCTCTCCCGTCCCCCAGTGTCGTCAGGGTTGATTTCCTTAACTCTCCTGTGGACATACCTTTACTCTGGGTATCTTGTTTTAAACCTTTGCCCTTTCCTTTGTTTCTTTACGGGCTTGGGTGGTGTGGGTTCCAAAAATGGTGCCGCATACTCCAATATGGGCCTAAAGTACACGGTGTACAGGGGTTTTGAAAAGCTCCCTTTTTAAGATGTCGGAATCTGTTTTGAGGTTTTCCAGGGCCTATGCTGCAGCAGGTTATTTGGTTGATGTGCGCTTCAGGAGATGTGCCTGGTGTTTCTCACGCCCAAAATCTTTTTCTTGATGAGGGTTTTTTAAATCTCGTCCCCCCAGACGCTCCGTCTGCGGTCTTCTTTGCCTTCCCCCAAACTTCATGATTTTCACTTTGGGGGGATGAAGTCCAGGAGCCCAAATTTTGGACCAGGTCTGCAGCCTGTCCAGATCCCGTTTTGTGTGTGGTTGTGTGTGTGGTTGTGGTGGTGGTTTTGTGTGTTGGTTGTTTTGTGTGTGGTTGTGTGTGGGGGGGGGGGGGGTGTGTGGTTGTGTGTGGTTGTGTGTGGTTGTGTGTGTGTGGTTGTGTGTGTGTGGTTTTGTGTGTGTGGGTTTGTGGCGTGGTTGTGTGTGTGGGTTGGTGGTGTGTGGGTTTTGTGTGTGTGGGTTGTGTGTACTCACCTTTTGTACTCACCTTTTGTGGTTGCAGGGGGGCGAGTCTAGCTCCCGGCCCCGCCTCTTCCGGTTGCTACTGACCCCCTCTCTCCCCGCTCCCTGAGCTTTATCAAACCCCGTCTTAAAACTTATGGTTCCTGCCCATCGTCATTTTCGGCTATTCCCTGCGTGTGTGTGGGTGTGTGGGGTGTGGTTGTGTTGTGTGTGGGTTGGTGTGTGGGGGTTTGGTTTTGGTTGTGTGTGTGTGGTTGTGGGTGGGGTTTGTGTGTGTGGTTGTGGTGTTTGTGTGTGTGTGTTGGTGTGTTTTACTTGAAGAGCGGTGCTGGGAAAAGCATAAGACGCCGTTTTGTTTTGTGTAAGTGGGGGGGGGGGTGATTTTGATAATTTTTTGCATAGGGTTTAAATTTTGTATGTACTCAACTAATTGTACCCATAAAGGGCTTCCCTGTCCAGAGGCCCGTGTAGTGAAGATACACAAAAAAGTTTTTTCTGAGGCTTAGAGGCTGACGCGGGGGGGGGGGGGTCACAGCCCTATGGGTTTAAAATGTTAAACTCCCCTTGCATTATTTTTAGTATGTAGAGTAGTTGTATATTGTGTAAATAAGTTTATATTAAAATTTTTTTTTTACGTTAGGGTTTGTGCCGCCTTAAATAAATTAATTTTGACCATTTAAATTTAATTCTTTGGAAAGGGAAAAAGGTTTTAAAACCCCCGGGTCCCACCCTTTGTTTTTTTGTAACTTTAAAAATCCGTAAAAAAATAAATATGGTACGTGTTAAAATTGTTACGAACGGTCTGATTTCCCCCCCCGTCTGTCAGCCCGTAAGCCCGAACAAAATTTTTGTGTATGTTTGTTGGTAAAACAATATGCAACAGTTAGGATCTTTATTTTGAAACGTTTCGCCTAAACCCGTAGGCTTCTTCAGTCAAGTAAGAAAAATTGATAGAAAAGAAGAACTTGAAGACGAAGTAATCAGTCCATCACCCTTTAAAATTTTGAGGTGGTCAGTCCCCAGTTGGAGAAGAGCATTTCCCAAATAGAAATATAAGGTCCACCCGTCACTTTTCTCCCTTGTTTCAGCAAAAGGAACAAAGCTCTTCTCCCGATGGGGTGACCCCTCAAAACTTTAAGGGGGAGGACTGATTACACGCTTCAAGAATCTTCTGCTTCTATCAACTTTTCTGTACTCGACTGAAGAAGCCTACTGTGTAGGCGAAACGTTTCGAAATAAAGATACCTAACTGTTGCATATGTGTCTTACCTAACAACCTCGATCATATCCCCCTAATTCTACGCCTTTCTAGAGAGTGCAGATTCAGGGCCTCAGTCTATCCTAATGGAGGAATTTGTTGCTAACTGCGTATAAGGAAGCCACGACATGGGTTGGCTTGGGTAAATTTTATATCTACAAAATCTAGTGTTATTGATAAACCGGGCTGTGGATCGTATGTTGGACTACGCTCGGCCAACAGTACCAGCCTGGTTGATCAGGCCTTGGTCCACCGAGAGGCCTGGTCGTGGATCGGGCCGCAGGGGCGTTGGCCCCTGGAATGAAGACCTGCGTCAGGAAACAGTTGTCCCATTTCCTGACGAACCTAACCTAACCTAACCTAACCTTGAAACATTCTTGGTCGTATCCGTGAGTGCTTCGTGAAACCAGAGTCGTGTACCGCCGATCTCCGGGAAGGACGCAAAAATAAGTACCTTTAAGGGCCGAACGTTGTTAGTTTTAAAAAAAAGTTGGAAAAATTACATATGGATGGGTGGGTGTGATTAGACCTGATAGCTTGTGCTACCAGGTCGTTCCCGGTTCCCCCCTTTAAAGTAAAGTGACCTGACCGACTGTTGGGTGCATTGGTTTAAGCCGGGGGGAACTTGGACCTGCCTCGCTGGGCCAGTAGGCCTTCGCAGTGTTCCTTCGTTTTTATGTTTTTATATGCTACGGGGGGAATTTTCTGTTCGTTTATTGTATGGAAAATTTCTCCTTACTGTGGACATTATCCACAGATATTGTCCAAATTTTAAACATGGAAAAACTGATGGTCTTAGGCATTTTCATGCATCACGAGAAAAAATGAAGAATTCCAGTCGTGTCTTAGTCAAGCCGTCGAATTCATGTCTTGTTATAGGGGACACACCAAAGTCGCTTTAAAAACTGAGATTAACCATGTTGACTGCAGCGAGTAGGTGTGCGGTGGTGCTGCGGTGGTGGGCGGTATGGGGGTGAGTGTGCGGGTACTGTGTGGTGGGGTGCTGGTGGTGGGTGGTGGTGGGCTGCTGGTGGTGCTGCGGGGGCTGCTGGTCTGCTGTGGTGATGTGCTGCGGGGTACTGGTGCGGTGGTGGTGCTGGTGGTGGGCGGTGGGGTGCTGCGGGTACTGCGCTGGGTGGTGCTGGTATGGTGCTGCGTTCGATAAGCTAACCATCAAAGAACCAGTAAACGTGATATATGAGTGATCCCAACTCCAAAGACACTACCCCACTATTTCCAAAAAACATACTGCAATAATAGCTTAAATAGGTTTTCAGGGGGGTATTAACCCTGATTATAACGCTCTCTTACAGCCAAAGGGGAACAAAGACAGCCGACTTTGGTGACCCCAGACCCGCAACAAAATGGGGGGGCCTTTAGCTGTCAACAGAGGAGAAACCCTTTGGGTCACACAGTGGTCTTGCAATTTATTACTCTACTCACTCTGATTTTTCCCACATTCCCTAACCTAAATTTGGGCGTAGAACCCACAATGTTACCACTAACTTAACCCTCCCCCCCCCTTCACCCAAGGGGAAACTGCATCAGTCCGCAACGCAGATTGCAACACGCAAGTCAACATTGTTACCCTACACGTAACCTTCCTCCCCACATTTGGGAACACGGGGAAGTCCGCAACGCGGGTTGGGCAACACGCGGCCCTAGCTAAATGTTTAAAGACACGTAGTCAGGCAACTCCCGGCAATAATTTCAGAGCACTTTCCGGGGTATCATTTCCCGGCAAAAATTTTTTGACTTTCTGGAGTTAAAGGGCAACTGCCCCCCGGGGGAGTACCTCAAGACTTGGATTTTGTTTTTAAAGGGGGCGTAAAATTTATGGGCCTTTACTAGGCTGCTTCCTGTTTGGTTGTTTTTTTGATAATGCCAGGAGTGCCTCTCCGGGTTAAATAAGAGGGGGGCTGTCGATGGTCTGTTTGATTGTAGTGCTGGTGTTTGTGTATGTTTTGGTTAGCTGCGGGGGCCCGTGTATTGTATTGTAGTTTCCCTGGTCCCTGTTTATTTGTTGTGCTTCTGTTATGTGTATTGTGTTGTAGCTTCGGGTACCTGTGATTGGGTAGTCTGGACCTGTGTTTGTTTTGTAGCTTCTGTACCTGTGTATTGTTTTGTACTTGGGCCTGTGTATTGTGTTGTAGCTTCTGGCCCTTGTTTTGTTTTTGTAGCTTCTGGTACCTGGGGTATTGTGTTGTACTTCGGCACCTGGGGATTGTGGAGCTTCTGGTGCCTGGATTGTGTTGTAGTTCTGGTGCCTGTGTTTGTGTTTGTAGCTTCTGTGCCTGTGTATTTTTTTGTAGCTTCTGGTGCCGTGTATTGTGTTGACTTCGGGTCCCCGTGTTTTGTGTTGTACTTCTGGTACCTTGTATTGTTTTTTCTTCGGGTACCTGTTTATTGTTTGAGTTTCTGTTACCTTGTATTGTTTGTACTTCTGGACCTGGATTGTGTTGTGTTTCTGGTACCTGTGTATTGTTTTGTACTTCGGTCCCGTGTATTGTTGTAGTTCTGTACCTGTGTTTTGTGTTGTAGTTTCTGGTACCTGGATTGTGTGAGCTTTGGCCCCTGGTATTGTGTTGTAGTTTCTGGTCCCTGTGTTTTGGTTGTAGCTTCGGTACCTGTGAAATTGTGTTGTAGCTTCTGGTACCTGTGTTTTTGTTTGAGTTTCGGGTCCCTGTGTATTGTGTTGTAGCTTTGGTGCCTGGTTTGTGTTGTAGCTTCGGTGCCTGTGTATTTGTTGAGCTTCTGGTGCCTGTTAGTTTTGTAGTTCTGTACCCGGTTTTGGGTGTTGTAGCTTCTGGTACCGGTTTTGTGTTGTAGCTTCTGGACTGTTTATTGTTTGTACTTTTGTTACCGTGTATTGTGTGTAGTTCTGGTCCCTGTGTATTGGTTGAGCTTCTGGTACCTGTGATTGGTTGTCTTCTGGTACCTGGTATTGTGTTGTAGTTCGGGTCCTGTTTTTTGTTTTGTAGTTTTGGGTACCTGTGTTTTGGGTTTTTGTAGCTTCTGGCACCTTGTTTTGTGTGTATTCTGGTACCTGTTATTGTGTTTGCTCTGGTCCCTGGTATTTGTTTTTGTAGCTTCTGTACCTTTATTGTGTTGTAGCTTCTGGTACCGGTTTGTTTTGTATTTGGGTCCCTGTGATTGTTTGTGCTTTGGTCCCTGTTATTTTTTGAGCTTCTGGGCCGTGTATTGTGTTGTGTTTCGGGTGAATGTGTTTTTGTGTTGTAGCTTCTGGTCCCTGTGTTGTGTTGTACTTCGGGTACCTTTTATTGTGTTGTCTTCTGGTGCCGTGTATTGTGTTGAGTTCGGGTACCTGTGTTTGTGTTGTATTTGGTACTTGTTTTGTGTTGTCTTCGGGTGCCTGTGAAATTGTTTGTAGCTTCGGGTCCCTGTTATTGTGTTGTAGCTTCTGGTACCTGTGTATTGTGTTGTAGCTTCGGACCTGTGTATTGTTTGTAGTTTTCTGGTACCTGTTATTGTGTTGTATTTCGGTGCCTGTTTTTGTGTTGTAGCTTCGGGGTCCTGTGATTGTGTTGTAGCTTCTGTTACCTTGATTGTTTTGTAGCTTCGGGTCCCTGTGTATTGTGTTGTAGCTTTGGTACTGTGTATGTTTTAGCTTCGGGCCTGTGTTTTGTGTTGTAGCTTCTGGTGCCTGTGTATTGTGTTGTATTCGGGTGCCTGGTATTGTTTTGTAGCTTCTGGTGCCTTGTTTTGTGTTGTAGCTTCTGGACCTGTGTTTTGTGTTGTAGTTTCTGGTATTTTGGATTGTGTTGTAGCTTCGGGACCTGTGTATTGTGTTGTAGCTTCTGTACTGTGTTTTGTTTGTACTTCTGGTCCCCTGGTATTGTGTTGAAAGCTTCTGGTACCTGTGATTGTGTTGTAGCTTCGGGTACCTGTGTTTTGTTTTGTAGCTTCGGGTCCCCTGTGTTTTGTGTTGTATTTTCTGGTACCTGGTTTATTGGTTTAGCTTCGGGTACCTGGTATTGTGTTGTAGCTTCTGGTCCCTGTGTATTTGTTGAGTTCTGGTCCCTTTGGGTTTTGGGTTTGTAGTTTTGGGTGCCTTGTATTTGTTGTAGCTTTGGTGCCGGGTTATTTGTTGTACTTCTGGTGCCTGGTTTTTGGGTTGTAGCTCGTGCTGTGATTGTGTTGTAGCTTCGGGGGCCTGGTATTGTGTTTAGTTTTGGGTCCTGTGTATTGTTTGTAGCTTCGTCCCTGTGATTGTGTTGTAGTTTCTGTCCTGTGTATTGTTTTGTAGCTTCTGGTCCCTGTGTATTGTGTTGTAGCTTCGGTGCCTGTGTTTTGTTTTGGGACTTCGGGTGCCTGTGTATTTATTGTAGTTTTGGGTCCTGTGTATTGGTTGTAGCTTTGGGCCTGTGTTTTGTGTTGTAGCTTCTAGTACCTGTTTTTTTGTGTTGTAGCTTCGGGTACCGTGTATTGTTTTTGTGCTTCTGGTACCTGTGTTTGTTTGTAGCTTTGGTGCCTGTGTATTGTGTTTAGCTTCTGGTCCCTGCGTTTTGTTTTGATGTGAGCTGGGGGAAATTTGGGGTCCACCAGTTGTACAACAGAATACATTGATTGTTTATACAACTGAGGGTATTTGTGTATTGTGTTTAAGTCTGACTACTGTACCTGGGGACTGTGGGAGATTCATAAAGTTTTTGCTTTTGGGAAAAAGTAAATACGTACTGTATATTTTCCTAGCGTTTCTCTTTGAGCTATGGAAAGGATTATACCCCCCCCACAAACCCCCCACACGCCCACACCTCCTCTGGTGTGTAGTAGTGGAGGCAGGATCCCAAAATAGTTTAAGAAAAGGTAAGATAAGGGCCTTGGGGCCCGGGAGAGAGTGGACCCAGTGGGACCCGTGAAGGGCGGGCCAGGGGCTAAGATTCGACCCTTGCAACACAAATAGGCGAGTACTAAGCGTAGCTCCCCAATTACTAGGGGGAATTTTAAATGGTTTTTGAGAAGCAACCCAAATAAACCCAGAATACGCGGGGATTCGAACCATGGTTTTCTTTCGAGGGGTTTTTTGAGGATGAGGGAGCAAGGAAACTGTAGACTTGTGAGGGTCGTATTTTGGGTTTAAATTGGAAAAGTCCCAGCCTGTCAGTCTGCCTTCTGAAACCTACTCGGGCTTAGACAGGGCTGTGTGGGGTTGGGCCTACATGTGGGGAGTCGGCACGTGTTTGGCCCCACATTGGGGGAAGGTTTACGTAAGTTTGGCCTACATGGGGGGAGGAGGCCCGTAAAATTTGGCCTATGGGGGGGGGGAGGCCACGTAAGTTTTACCTACATGTGGGGGAGCAGGGCACGTAAAATTTGGCCACAATGGGGGATCAGGGCACGTAGGTTTGGGCCGGGAGCATGACCATAAATTTACTAGGAAATACATGCAAACAAGTAATATGTTGAAGGGGCGACGCTAACATATGGGGACATGGGTAGTGGAGACGATTCAGATTTTTGGGGTGATTGTAACAAAAAAAAAAAGATTTTTAACAAAAAGAATACTAAAATAAGCATTACAAATAATGGTGCTCGTAGGGAAAAGATAAAGGAAAGAGACACAGTGGGCATTATTCTATGATCACAAAAATTAGGAAAATTGTTGCAAAGAAAATAGTGCTTTAAAAAGTTTAGAAAAGAATTGACTTTGGAAGAAAACAATGGCCAAAATTGAACATTAAAAGGTATAAAAATTCCCACAGATTGTTAGGGAAAACACTAGCAACAGTTAGGTACTTTGAAAAAAAGATACCTAACTGTTTCATATGGTCTTTAAATTTAACTCTGTCGGTATTTTATACCATTTTAAGTTCATTCTGTAGACCTGCAACACAAAGGGGATGGAAAAATGGTTTTAAAAAACCGACACATGGCAATATAAACACAAAACAGCAGACTTTTGGACTACCCAGGGGTTTTTGCCACTCAGTGCAGTCCTGGCGAACTATCAGGAACACTAGAAGCCGAAGTTTCTCCACCTTATTCCCCTTTGTCCCGCACTGGCTCCTTATGTTACGACTTCCCTTCATAACCCAAAAAGCTTCAAGTTCAAACTCTCCAAGACAACTCAACCAGCGACCTTCAATCCGTTTACACTTGAAGAAGAAGTTTGACAACATCTTTCCCTTTTCCCTTTATGTTTTTCTCTGCAAAGCTCCACGAACTTGTTTTAAAGTCTATCGAAAACCCCCCAACCAAAACGATCTTCTCCACTTTACCTCACCCCGACACCAAAAACCAAAAAGTGGTGGGAAATTTTAGGTTTTTCCTGCGTGCATCAGAATCTGCGCAACGATTCCCCTTTAGGAAGAATGCACTATAATAACAAATATTTTTTAAACTCCACTTCCCGTCACTTCATCAGAGACGCAGACGGGGAGCATTAAACATCTTCAACACACCCAGAGAAGACACTGCCGAAAGAGATACATAGTCCTTCCCACCAACTCCATTCCCAAAACATGTTTCCAACATCTTTGCCAAAACATCATTCCAAGTATCCCCTCCACAACCCGACCATCAAGGACATACCAGTAGTAGGCAGGACAAGCCTCCATCCTCTGCAGGGTATACAAATCCCTTGTAATGACTGCACAAGTTATAACGTGGGCGAAACATCAAGGGACCTCCAAAACGTATTTCAAAACACCAATACCCAAGCAGGTCTGACGACACAAGGAATGCCTGCGTACAACACCGTAATTCACACAACCATTTGATAAACTACAGAAACTAAAGGGACTTATCGCCACAGAAGACAACACTCATACCGAAGAATCCTGGAAATCATCACTTATTTTCAAATTCCGACAACTTCAACCAGAATAGTGGCTTCTAAAACATAGCTGAACCACTTGCCAAGAAACTTCTTCATCGCTATCCCCACATAAGAACACTGTAGAAGGTCTGCTCACAACTTATCCAATCTCCTTTCCAAGCTACCCAAGTTTTTAGACTCTATAACCCCACTCGGTACATCATCAGATGCAGCATTCTTCACCTGACCTCAGCGGACTATAAATACTCGCGTTCCTTCCACCCCGGGTTATTCTGTTTGTGACTTGAAAAAGCCCACTGTGTGGGGCGAAACGTATTCAATAAAGGATCACATTATACTGCATTTGTGTTTATATTGCCAACACAAGGGTATCTTGGTACAGACCATCAACTTCGACAACCTCTACTAGTGAGAAGGCTGGGTTTGAGAGGGACCCCCTGCCCTCCCAAAGCAACCTACTCTCACCTCCTGGCACAAATATAAGGCCCCATCCTGTCACTTCAACTTCATATTGTTTCATACTATGGAACAATGCTCTTCTCCAGACTGAGGGACTGACCACCTCAAAACTTTAAGGGTGGATGGACTAATTACATCGTCTTCAAGTGTCTTCTGCTTCTATCAACTTTTCTGTACTCGACTGAAGAAGCCTACTGTGTAGGCGAAACGTTTCATAATAAAGATACCTAACCGTTGCATATGTGTCTTACCTAACAACACACACAAATTGATTGACATACTTCAAGACTTACTACACACAGTTGTGTAATGATCGAATTAATTTAATCATCTTTTCAAGTTACTTATATTTAACCTCAACTCTGCTGAGGTGAGATTTGCATATGCAGAGCGATGGTCATCTCTAGGGAATCAAAATCTGTAGCAATGGCTAACACATACCGTAACTCAGGAGGATTAACATTATTGTTAACTGAAATCTGAGGAGTCATTACCACCTCCAAACACGTAAGCAGCACCAACCCAACTGAACTCTCCAGGCTGAGGGACTGACAACCTCAAATTCTACGACTTTAAGGGTGATGGACTGATTACATCGTCTTCACATCTCTACTGTTCCTGCCTACTTTCTGTATTCGACTGAAGAAGCCTACTGTGTAGGCGAAAGGTTTCGGAATAAAGTTGCCTAACTGTTGCCTTTGTGTCTTACCTACCAACACAGGAGTCACATGATTTCATCGTCTACCCGTCCTCATCATAGGCAGAGGTTGTTTTGATAAGGACCTGCCTCGCATGGGCCAGTAGGCCTTCTACAGTGTTCCTCCATTCTTATGTTCTTATGACATTCCTCAGGTCACGTGCGTCACATCTCACTCTCCGCTTATAATGTCTTTCTACCTCTGTATGTTAGAAGTGATCAAGGTCCCAGGACCGAAACGTTTTCTAATAAATATGTCAGTGTTTGCTTACGTGTCTTTCTAAACCAACTTGTCGGTGTGAAAGGGAAAGGTTATAAAATACCGACAATATAAAATTAAGACACATGTGCAACATCTGGATATCTTTATTGTAAGACGTTTCGCCATCCAGTGGCTTTATCAATACAGATTCTAGACATAAATAGAAGACAGTAGAACTATATTACAAAAGATGAGGTAATCAGTCCCTCGGCCTTTGGGAGTAGTTTTCCCACAGCATCGTGGTGGAGGACAATCGGAGAAAAGGGACAAGAAGACTGGCGTTTTTTATAGGCGTCAGTGTAAGGACGGGCAGCAGACGAGGGCAGTCACTGGTAGGCGGGATTCCCCCGTGGAAGTAGGTCCTTCCCAAAGAGATGGGTTAGTTGCAGCAGCCGTGAAGAAAGGGAAAACTTGGTTCAAGGACATCTACAAGACCTTCTTCACGGCTGCTGCAACTAACCCATCTCTTTGGAAGGACTACTTCCACTGGGGAATCCCGCCTACCAGTGACTGCCCTCGTCTGCTGCCCGTCCCTTACACTGACGCCTATATAAACGCCCGTCTTCTTGCCTTTGCTCCAGATTCTCCTCCACCACGATGCTGTGAACACTAACTCCAAGGCCGAGGGACTGATTACCTCATCTTTTGTATATAGTTCTACTGTCTTCCTATTATGTCCTAGAATCTGTATTGATAAAGCCACTGGATGGCGAAACGTCTACAATAAAGATATCCAGATGTTGCACATGTGTCTTAACTTTCAACTTGTCGGTATTTATTACCAAGGTTTATACCACGTATTTCAGTACACCAATACGCAGGCAGAATGGTCGAACTGTGGAACGCTTACGTTCAACACCCAAGCTTCCACAATCATATAATCAAGTGCGCCCTGGAAGACATGTAGTACCACAGGGTCTTCGAATCGTCACTTAACTGTTGTATATCTAACAATTTCAACCACAACAACGGTTTTTAAAACGGCTGAACACCATACCAGGATACTTGATCGTTATCCTACATGACAACAACGCACTCGCCCGTCCCGTGTAGGTCCAACTCAGATCCCACCTACCCAACCTTCCCCACCTGACTCTCCACACTATATATAAGAACATAAGAACATAAGAAAGGAGGAACACTACAGCAGGCCTGTTGGCCCATACTAGGCAGGTCCTTTACAATTCATCCCACTAACAACATTTGACCAACCCAATTTTCAATGCCACCCAAGAAACAAGCTCCGATGTGCAAGTCCCTCTCAAATCCAACCCCTCCCACTCATGTACTTATCCAACCTAAATTTGAAACTACCCAAAGTCCTAGCCTCAATAACCCAACTAGGTAGACTGTTCCACTCATCAACTACCCTATTTCCAAACCAATATTTTCCTATGTCCTTTCTAAATCTAAACTTGTCTATTTTAAATCCATTTCCCGCGGGTTCTCTCCCTTTGGGGAGATATCCCCAAGACCTATTAATAACCCCTTATTATACCTATCTTCCACTTAAACACTTCGATCAGGTCCCCCCCTCATTCTTCGTCTAACAAGTGAATGTAACTTAAGAGTCTTCAATCTTTCTTCATAAGGACCCCTCAAGGAAGGTTCCTTGATGTTGGTGAGGGGCTCTTGATTTAGAGAATTGGATCTGTGCTCCAGTTCCCCGAATTAAGCCTGAATGCCTTCCACAATCCCCACCCCCCCAGGCGCTGTATAATCCTCCGGGTTTAGCGCTTCCCCCTTGATTATAATAATAATAATAATAATAATCTTCATAAGGAAGATTTCTAATGCTATGTATTAATTTAGTCATCCTACGCTGAATGTTTTCTAACGAATTTATGTCCATTTTGTAATATGGAGACCAGGTATTTAAGGGGGAGGGGTAGTCTTCCCCTCATACTAGAGGGGGTCAGTTCCAGGGGTCCTACCAGGGGCCCTGGGAACTTCTGAAGGGGTGGGTGGTGTGCAGGACGTAAGGTCGACGAGCCCTTGCCTGGTCTTGGCACTTGATAAAGTCCATTGTGTGGGCGAAACGTGGTCAATAAAGGATCATATTATACTGCATTTTTGTCAATTTTCCCGTTTCTTGGTGTCGATCTACAGCTCTCGGGTCACTGTGGTAGTGATCTACAACTCCTGGGTTTCTTGTAGGTGTTAATCTCGACCTCCTGGGCACCTTCTGCGTAAAGTTACTAGGCCTCTGGGATGTGTTGTGGTACAGGAGGCTGGAGTGATGAAACAGATCTCAATCACAGTGACCATTGTATGTTTTAATTCGGTTTAAAAAACCGTAATTATCAAATTTATCCTGCCCACTCTACACTTAAGCATTTTCGGCATATAAGGCGCACCTTTTGGAAACCCACCTGCGCCTTATATGATCAAAGATAGGCTTTGGGATAGGCTTTAGCAGTTGTTTACCCAAAAATTACGTTAAACAGCTAGGAAATACGTCTTATATACTCATGCGCCTTATATGCCGGAAAATACTCTACGTACTTTAATAACTGATTCAGAATTATCAGAGACACTAAAAGTCTTCCTATAACCACTATAAAAACAACGCGTTATCTGCATTAATAAATTATATATCAAAGGCTCCAGCTGGAAGCTTTAAAAAAAGAAAAC
>NC_069470.1:5988253-6020753 GCF_026875155.1 Cherax quadricarinatus
CATTTTGTGGTCAGTAACACAATTATACGTTTCACAGTGTGTGTCGTAACCAAAATATATCAGTTATCACAGGTGTGTCAGAACCATTATATCAGTTTCAAGTGTGTGTCAGTAACCCAGTATATAGTTTTCACAGGTGTGTCAGTAACCATGAAACATTATCACAGTGTTTTCAGTAACCGTATTATCAGTTATCACAGTGGGTTTTGTAACCCAAAATGTATATCAGTTATCACATGTGGTCTAACCAGTATATATCTACCATTTGGTGGTCAAAAAAATTAATCATTTATCACAGGGTGTAGAAACCATTTTTATCATTACAAGTGGTGTCGTAACCAATTAATCAGTTACCCAGGGGGTGTGTAAAACCCAAATTATATAAGTTTCAAGTGGTGTCAGAAACCAAAAGTTTTTCAGTTATAAAAGGTGTGTCATAACCAGTATATATCAGTTATCACAGGTGTGTCAGTAACACAATGTATAATCAGTTATCACAGTTGTGTCGTAACACAATGAAATATCATTTATCACAGTGTTGTGTCAGTAACACAAGTATATTCAGTTATCACAGTGTGTGTCAGTAACACAATGTATATCAGTTATCACAGTGTGTGTCAGTAACACAATATATATCAGTTATCACAGTGTGTGTCAGTAACACAGTATATATCAGTTATCACAGTGTGTGTCAGTAACTCAGTATATATCAGTTATCACAGTGTGTGTCAGAAACCCAAAAGTTTTATCGTTATCAAGGGGTGTGTCAGTAACTCAATTATATCAGTTACCCAAGTGTGTGTCAGTAACCAAGTATATATCAGTTATCACGTGTGTGTCAGTAACCCCAATGTAATCAGTTATCACAGTGTGTGTCAGTAACTCAGTATATATCAGTTATCACAGTGTGTGTCAGTAACACAATGTATATCAGTTATCACAGTGTGTGTCAGTAACTCAGTATATATCAGTTATCACAGTGTGTGTCAGTAACACAATGTATATCAGTTATCACAGTGTGTGTCAGTAACACAATGTATATCAGTTATCACAGTGTGTGTCAGTAACACAATGTATATCAGTTATCACAGTGTGTGTCAGTAACACAGTATATATCAGTTATCACAGTGTGTGTCAGTAACACAATGTATATCAGTTATCACAGTGTGTGTCAGTAACACAATGTATATCAGTTATCACAGTGTGTGTCAGTAACACATTATATCAGTTAAATCACAGGTGTGTCAGTAACCAGTATATATCAGTTATCACAGTGTGTGTCAGTAACACGTATATATCATTTTATCACGTGTGTGTCGTAACAGTATATATCATTTAATCACAGTGTGTGTCAGTAACACAGTATATATCAGTTATCACAGTGTGTGTCAGTAACACAATGTATATCAGTTATCACAGTGTGTGTCAGTAACACAATGTATATCAGTTATCACAGTGTGTGTCAGTAACACAATGTATATCAGTTATCACAGTGTGTGTCAGAAACACAGTATATATCAGTTATCACAGTGTGTGTCAGTAACACAATATATATCAGTTATCACAGTGTGTGTCAGTAACACAGTATATATCAGTTATCACAGTGTGTGTCAGTAACTCAGTATATATCAGTTATCACAGTGTGTGTCAGTAAAAATTATATCAGTTATCACAGGTGTGTCAAAACAAATGTATATCATTATCACAGGTGGTCAGTAACACAATGTTATCATTTTATCACAGTGTGTGTCAGTAACACAGTTTTTTTTTTTTTTTTTTTTTTTTTTTTTTTTTTTTTTTTTTTTTTTTTAAATTTTAGTAAACCCAGTTTTCATTTATCATTTCAGTCCCCCGGGTTAACATTATCAGTTTTTTTCTAAAAAAATTAAATTTTTAAGTGGGGAAAAAAAAACCCTTGCCAAACCCAAAATTTAAAAATTTTAACAGTGTGTGTCAGTAATCAGAAAAATTTCATTAAAAAGTTTTTGTCAGTAATCAGTTTATCATTATCCGGTGTGTCATCCCATTTAATATCGAAAAAAATTTTTAAACCATAAATCAGTTAACAGGGTGTAAATAACCTTTTGTTTAAATTGGTTTTTTTCATAACTCAGAAAATTTAAATTTAAAAGGGTTCAGAAACCCAGTATATAATTTCACAGGTGTGCAGTAACATTTTATTTTTACCCTTTTCATAAAAAAATTATATCAGTTATCACAGGGGTTTTTAAAAAAGTATATTTAATAATTTTTTTTTAAAAAATTTTAATTATAAAAGGGGTGCCAATTTTTTTTTTTTAAAAAATTAAATTTAAAAAAGGGGTAAAAAAATCTTTTAAAACCGTTTTAAATTTAAAAATCTAAAAATCGTTATCACAGGTGTGTCGTAACGAATTATCAGTTATCACAGGGGGGTTTTTTCAAAGATTTTAAAAAAAATTTTCTTTTCCCCTTTTTTTGAAACATTTTTAATTTTTTCCCAAAAAATTTTCAGTTTTTTTTCAGAAAAAACATTTTATTTTGTTTAACGTTTCATTAAAATGTTTCATTAAATTTTGGGATAAAACCAAATTCAGTTACCATTTGTTCCTGAAAACTTTCGTTTTTTGTTTAGTATATACATTTTCACTTGTGCAGTAAACAAATATCAGTTTCCAGTGTGTTTTAAAAAAACCAGTATATATATTAATTTTTCGTAACCCAATGTAAAAAGTTATAAGGGTGCCCCCGAAACAATTTATCTTTATAAAAATTGTTTAACAGTTTTCAGTAAAAGGTTTCTACCCATTTTAAAAATTTTTATTTTCAAAAAAACAATTTATGTTATCCAGTTTGTCAGTAAAAAAATTTTATAGTTATCACGGTGTGTCAAAAAACACGTTATACAGGGCACCTCACAGGTTGTAGGGTGGTTCAGGGTACCTATGTGTGGGGGGAGGTCAGGGTACCTCCAGGTGTGGGGCAGGGTACCTCACAGGTGTGGTTGGGTCAGGGTACCTCACAGGTTGATGTGGGGGTCAGGGTACCTCACAGGTGTGTGGGGGGTCAGGGTACCTCAACAGGGGTGTGGGGTCAGGGGTACCTCACAGGTGTGTGGGGTTCAGGGTACTTCACAGTGAGTGTGTGGGGGTCAGGTACCTAAAGGTGTGGGCGGCAGGGTACCTCACAGGTGTGTGGGGTCAGGGGTACCTTCACAGGTGGTGGTGGGTCTGGGTACGCCTCACAAGTGGGGGGTCAAGGGTACCCTCACAGGTTGTGGGGAATAGTCATGTACCTCTGACAGGGCGTTGGGGGTCAGGGTACCGTCAACAGGCGTGTGGGGTCAGGGTACCTCTCGCAAGGTGTGTGGGGGTCAGGGATACCTCACAGGTGTTGTGGGTTCAGGGATAGACCTCACAGGTGTTGGGTGGGGTCAGGGTACCTCACAGGTGTGGGGGGTACAGGGTACCCTCAAAGGTCAGTGGGGGTCAGGGTACTCACAGGTGTGGGGTGTCAGGGATACCTCACAGGTGTGGGAGGTCAGGGGTTCCTCACAGGTGTGGGAGGGTCAGTGGTACCTCACTGGGTGTGGGGGTCAGGGTACCGCACAGGTGTGTGGAGGGGTCAGGGAGGTACCTCACAGGTTTGGGGTATCTCCCATGCAATTATGTGAGAGGGGGTCAGGGTATCTTCACTAGTGTTGCTACTGTGGCGGTGTCAGGGTACTGTGTCACAGTGTGTGTGGCAGCGGTCTGGTGGTTATACCTCACTAGGTGTGGGGGGTCAGGGTCCTCACAGGTGTGGGGGAGGTCAGGGTAGGGGCGTTAAGGGAATTACCCTCACAGGGTGTGGTTGGGGTCAAGGGTACCTCACAGTTGTGGAGGGGATCTGTGGTTCCCTCGACAGGTGTGGGGGGTCAGGGTTACCTTCACAGGTGTGGGGGGTGCAGGGTACCTCCACAGGTGGTGGGGGGTCAGGGTACCTCACCAGGTGTGGGTGATTTGGTGTCAGGGTTACCTTCTCAGGTGTGGGCGGCTCAGGGGTCAATCACAGGTATTTGTGGGGTCAGGGTGTTACCTCCACAGGTAGTGGGGGTCAGGGTACACTCAAGGTTGTGTGGGGGTGTCATGGGTACTCCCACAGCCGTGTGTGGGGGGTCAGTGAGTACCTCACAGGTGTGTGGGGGTCAGGGTACCTCACAGGTGTTGTGGGGGGTCAGGGTACCTCACAGTGTGGGGTGGTCGACTGGTCACCCCTTCAACATGGTGTGCGGCGGGGTCAGTCGGTTACCTCACAGCAGGTGCTGGGGGAAGCGTGATACAGGGTACAGTCTAAATATGGGTGTGGGGGGGTCAGGGTGCTCGCTTCCAACACTGCGGTACATCAGTTGGGCTGGGGTCAGGAGTACCTCACAAGGTTGTGGCGGGTTGTCGCGGGTATCCCTGAATCTCAGGTAGTCGGGGGGTCAGCGCCGCCAGTTACCTCAATCAGGTAAGTCAACTCGGGAGCCGCCATCGGCAGGTCATGTGGTACCTCTCAGGTGTGGGGGGGTCAGGGGTACCTCACAGGCCTTGTGGGATGGGGTCTGTGGTTACCTCACAGCTGTGTGTTGGGTCAGGGTCATCACAGGTTTGGTGGTCAGGGTACCCTCACAGGTGTCGGGTGTCAGGGCCCTCACAGGTGTGGAGAGTAGTGTTGTACTGCCTCACAGGGTGGGGAGTCAGGGTACTCAAGGTTAAGGTCTCCTCGTGGGGGGGGTTCAGGGCTTCCTCACAGTGGTGTGGGGGTCAGGGTACCAGTCACAGGCTGTGTGTGGGGTCAGGGTACCTCACAGGTGTAGTGTGGGGCGCGTTCAGGGTACTCAACCAGGACGTGCTCGGCGCTGAGCCTAGAGGAATAGACCTTCACAGGTGATGTAGAAGGGGTCGGGTACCTTCACAGCTCGATCGTATGATGAAGGAAGACGCCGGTCAGCAAGCTGGTACCTCACAGAGTGAATTGGAGATGAGCGGTCATGCAGTGGTACCTCCACTCAGGTGTCGCAGCCCCCCGGGGTCAGTTTACCAGGTTCCACCTCTCAAGGTGTGGGGCTCACGGTGTCAGGGGTACCTCACAGGTGTGTGGGGGTGTTCAGGGGGTACCTCACAGGTGTGTGGGGGTCAGGGTGCCTCACAGGTGTGTGGGGGTCACGGGGTTACCTCACAGGTGTGTGGGGGTAAGGGTACCTCCACAGGTGTGGGTTTGTCAGGGTACCTCACAGGGTGTGTGGGGGGATGTCAGGGTACCTCTCGGTGTTTGTGGGGGGGTCAGGGTACTTCACAGGTGTGGGGGGTCACAGCAGCTACACATGCACTGATGAGAGGTCTCAAGACATTGGGACCACATTTTACTAGGTGTTTTAAATCCTGTTAAAACCTGCTTGGTTTAAACCTGGTATAAACAGTGTTAAATACCTTAATTAAAACAGATATAACTAAACACCTCCAGGCTGTTCAGTATGTTTATGTTGTAAAACTGAACATGGCATTTACAGCTCTGTTTTTATGTTACCAGTACTTGTACCATGTAATATTGATTGCAATGGGAGTTCTGACCACACATACAAAGCTGGTGACTGTAACTTTCAAAAAATCACCTCTGCACTTGTGTTGTCTCTCCTGCATATTGGGCTTGTAGTTCGACCTGAAGATACCTGCTGGGCAGTGGACGAAACGCTTCGACGGTAAACATACCTTAGTGTTTCTCGTCATAAAAAGTCTCAGCATGGTATGCGGTTTTCTAAGCTAGATGGTGCTGTTTTGTCTTTGAATTTTTTGGGATGTGCTCCTCCTCCTGCCTCTTGTTGTCTCGCCCATAATTTATTACCAAGAAATCCAAGATGCGAAGGGCAAGTTAGCGTATTTGTTTTTTTTATTTAGTGTGATTGAATTGGTTGTGTGACGGCCCTTTATAGTCACTACTCATTTTTTTATACTTTTCACAATAGCATTTGAAAGAAAATCAGACATATAGGAGGATTTTTTTAATGACGTGTTCATGAATTGATATTAGATTAGCAACTTGGACTATATGTTCAAATTCATTTGTTTTATACGTATTTCAGTAGAGAGATTGCCTTCAAAGTGGGTTTCCTTGACGAGATGGAGAAAGCTTCCTTGTTCATTCTTGGTACAAGGGTTCCCATCCTCCAAGGCTTGCTGTAGATCCTTTGTTTGTGGTGTGCTCCTCTCAGGAATGTAATCCACGGACTCACGATAATCGTAAATAACACAAACGCATACCAGGGAAACAGGTGGGATTCAAACCCCTCAACCCGTGTTCTGTGGTATGAAAAGTAATAGTGAATAATTCTGGTAAATGTTGTAGGTTATCGAAAATACTTGCTGGTGCTATAATTGAAGTTGTTGTAAAATAGCTGGCCCCGATTGCTGTAACAGAGAAGTGCCAATTTCCTGGCATTGGGGAGTAGGGGCATGCATTACAAGCACATTCAGGTATAATTGGTTGTCTCGCTCTTAACATTCTCTGCTCTCAAAGTTGAAAGAATTGACTGTTCACTCGTCTTGGTAGCTTTACTGTTAGACGTTGTTGCCAGCCTGTAGGCTTTATCAGTAACAAAATTCCGGGACATAACTGGAAGAGTGTGTAGAGTGTTGCAAAAGATGAATGGTAATTAGCACCTCAGCCTTTGAGATGGGAGAGTTACCGTTGTTTGGTATTGTGTGCCATGACTCATGTACAAGGTGTAGTAGTTAGTTCTGCAGTATACCCTGGAGGGTGTTCCGGGAGGGGGGTCAGCTGCCGCCCGCGGCCGGCCCCGTGACCAGTTAAACTATAAGAAGACTTCTCAGTCTATCTGTGGAATATGTTGATTACTGGGTAGTTTAAAGATGCATGTACACAGGTTCAAGACGTGTTGCGGGGAAATGTTTGCTGCCCACTCTAAAGTGGACTTCTAGTCTATATGACTGAAAGATGTCACTCTTGTGGCGGAAAACGTTTCCCTCAATAAATGTCCTGAATTGTGTGTACTTACTTTCAGATAATCTCCATAACGTCTAGTCATTTGTGGCTTAAAGACAACAACTCTTACGCTTACTTGTTCAACACCATTCAAGAAATTCGTGAATCGGTTCTTAAATGTTATGGCGATAATGATGCACTGTAGGAAAACGTTCTACACACAAAAACAACCCTCACACAGGAGAGGGAAATTAATGGCGACGTTTTCGGTCCCAACTCGGACCTTAACTAGTCACCTAATTGTTGCCTTTATTCGTTGTGGAAAAAGGTCACGCGACAGTTTTGATCCGTACACTGGTAGGCCTTTCTAGCAATGTTTTTAAACACTAAAATAAAGACAAGAATAAACTGGATTGAAGATGTCCCTGGTGGGATTAATACATGGCTTTTCTATATTAGTAAACTCGTATATTATATAGAGAGAGACCTCGGTGTATATATTCCTCTTGGAGAAGAGAACGAGCGAATGATTTAAGGTAAGACACCAATAGAGGGTGAACCGGGAAGACCTGGACAGGCGAAGAATAGCGTTAGGAGAGGAGTGTCTTAACTCGTACGAGAGAGTGCAGATTTAAATCCAGCATGGTAAGGCACTCGTGGAAGGGAATGGAAAAACCTGCGAGGAGGAGGAGGAGGTAGGCTGTGCTAGCAGTAGACATTGGGGCCGGTGGCCTGGTGGCTAAATCCTAATGAACTCCGCTTCACACACGGGAGGGCCCGGGATTCGATTCCGGCGGGTGGAAATTCCGACACGTTTCCTTTACACCTATTGTCTGTTTCACCTAGCAGGTAAATTGGGTACCTGGGTTGTTAGTCGACTGGTGTCGCGGTCGCATTCCTGGGGACAAGAATTAAGGACCCCATGGGGAAATAAGTTAAGCAGTCCTCGATGACGCACTGACTTTCTTGGGTTATCACGGGTGGCTAACCCTCGGGGTTAAAAAAATCCGAGAACGAAATCTTATCTTTATATTATCACATGGGAGGTTCTGATAAGTGGGTAGCGGAGAGTCAGCGGTAGGTTAGGAGCAGTTGTTATACTGATGGATTTAGGTGGAAGGTTTGAAAGAGCCATTTTCAGAAACTTTCTCTTGAAGGTATTGTTCCAAAGGTGAAACGGAGTGGGTTGATGAAATTTCCAGGACTTTTCCATTAGATGGAAAACGTGGTAGGTTAGGTTTGTCCCATATAGGTGTTATTGGTGTGTGTGTTTTGCCACCATCTCTCATCCTTCTCCTCGGAAGGGGGTTAGAAGTCTGTGAGCGAGTTACATGGGTACTGGAAGGTGAGCCGTGGAGTCGTCATGAGCAGGTGGTGAGGTGTGTTTGTGATGTATTGTCAGTTGGCTGTAAGAGACGTGGAAGGCGCGGGGTTGAGGTCAGTAGATATAGAATCTATCGTTGGGACAGAGGAAAGGTAGAACGGAGTCTGCAGGGTATTAGTAAGTTTCACAACTGGTGGCGAATACTCCTTGAGAATGTCAGCGTAAGGTGTGGAGTTTGGGAAATTGAAGGTAGGCGTGTTTAGTCGTAAGAGTTCGTTGATAGTAGAGTTAAATGTGCCAGGGTTCGCTGCATTTGCAAGATGCGCATACACCATGCAATACAGCACCTTGGAGGGAAGTGGAGAGAGAGAGTTGCTGGGTGGAGATGTCTGTTATGGAGCCTGTAGACTCCTGGTGGTGTCAGACTGAGGTTTAGTGATGGCGGAATATGTTGGAAATTTAGAGGTGTTCTTAATGTCTTTTTTAATTTTCTTTGACACGACTTCTTTCCTTAGTGGACACTTGGCTGCGAAGACATGTCGAGTACCCTTGGAGTTAGTACATATTGGAGTACTGATGGTGCAGGCTTTGAAGTCTTGTCTTTCCCACAGTTGGAGCAGAATTTCTTTCCTTTGGTGAGACAATCCTGGGTCATGTGATTGTACAAGTAACAGTTCCAGCAAGGGAAAACGTGAGCGTAGCTTTCTGGTTTTATGTGGCTTGGGTGTATGTGGTAGCAGGAGATGACTAGTCCGTCAGAGCGAGCTTGGGTAACCATAGTGATGTCAGAGATGATGATTTTGATCATTGAAGAGGCATTAGGAATTTGTGTTGCTGTCTACCGATAGAAGTCTTTAGTGGACAGGGACGTGACGATCTTGTCAAGCCGTTTAACGACAGAACGTTTCGCCAGCAAGAAAGAAGAGGGAGATGAATTGTGGGTCTTGTAGTGTCTTCATAGCAGAGTTGTCTACGAGGTTGGAGGCTTCAACATCGTCAGTACAGAAGACAATGAAGTCCTTCAGTGAGTATCTCTGTGAATTTGACCTCCAAGCAGGTCCTCACAGCTGTAGCAAGGACGGTCTAATCTATACTTCTTGAGTGGGAGCAGTAGCGATTGTCCTGCCAGTGACAAGGTCCCAATTGATGTATAGAGACAGAGACAAAGGCTTCGGTGTATATGTCCCACTTTGGAAATTCGCATCGTTCTTTATTTCGTTAAGTCTCAACCACTGCTGAATCCTCTTACTCTGCAAAGTAGCAACAAGCTGTTTGTTGCAGTTATTGTTGCCTAAGAAGACCAGGTGCGACTTCCATGGTGGAGTTCCTCCTCCAGTTTGTCGACCTGAAATATGGTGGACTTCCTTGCAGAGGTCACTGAGGTATTAGAGCATATGAAGAGGTGTTACAACTCTATGAAAACAAACCACGGGTGGGGTTAGAACCCGCGATCAGTGTGTCACAAAACGGGTTCTAAACCCACCCGTGTTTGCAATCGTGTCATTGTGATTTCGTGAGTCGTGTATGAAAACGCTTGCATACCTGATTGAGACACGTATGCAACATATGGGAATCTTTATTGAGGAAACGTTTCGCCACACAGTGACTTCATCAGTCCAATACAAAGCAGAAAGAGGTAAGGAGAGGCGAAACGTTTCCTTAATAAAGATTCCCATATGTGGCATAAGTGTCTCAGTCTTCAACTTGTCGGTTTTCAAACCCATTTATCACTACTGTATCAGTTTAGTCACCTTACGAAAACGTTTCGCCCACACAGTAGGCTTCTTCAGTCAGATACAGAGGCAGCAAGTGTAGTAGTGAAATGAAGATTTAATCAGTATTTGAAGTGATCAGTCCCTCTTTTAATAATAAAAAAAATTTAAATCTGAGAGATTACAAAATTTATTAACTTTTTTGTAATTTTTATCGCCCTTTTTATATCATTTATTGCCGTTATGGTACGTCATAAATTATTTATTTTTTATTAACGGCAGACAATCCAAATACCCCCCCCCCCTCAAGGGAGGTTCCTTGACGCTGGTGAGGGGCTCTTGATCTAGGGAATTGGATCTGTTCTCCAGTTCCCTGAATTAAGCCTGAATACCTTCCATAACCCCCCCCCCTCACAGGCGCTGTATAATCCCTACGGGTTTAGTGCTTCTCCGTGATTATAATCAGTGGCTCTTGATACAAGGAACTGAACCTATATATGAACCCTTGAACGTTACTGCCTTATTTTCCCAGTGGTTCGAACGCTTTCCAGAAAATGTATGGGTTATGGGTTGAAAGTGGCCCAGGGTGTAGTAATGTCTGAGGATCTCACTTTCAAGGATCACAACAGTGCCACGATCGCACGTGCAAAGAAAATGATAGGATGGATAATGAGAACTTTCAAAACGAGAGATGCCAAGCCCATGATGATCCTTTTTAAATCACTTGTTCTCTCTAGGCTGGAATACTGCTGTACATTAACATCTCCATTCAAAGCAGGTGAAATCGCAGATCTAGAGAGTGTACAGAGATCCTTTACTGCACGTACAAGTTCTGTCAAGCACCTTAACTACTGGGAACGCTTGGAAGCACTTGACTTGTACTCGTTGGAACGCAGGAGGGAGAGATATATCATAATCTACACTTGGAAAATCTTGGAAGGAATGGTCCCAAATCTGCACACAGAAATCACTCCCTACGAAAGTAAAAGACTGGGCAGGCGATGCAAAATGCCCCCAATAAAAAGTAGGGGCGCCATTGGTACACTAAGGGAAAACACCATAAGTGTCCGGGGCCCAAAACTGTTCAACAGCCTCCCATCAAGCATTAGGGGAATTGCCAATAAACCCCTGGCTGCCTTCAAGAGAGAGCTGGACAGATACCTAGTCAGTGCCGGATCAGCCGGGCTGTGGCTCGTACGTTGGACTGCGTGCGGCCAGAAGTAACAGCCTAGTTGATCAGGCCCTGATCCATCGGGAGGCCTGGTCATGGACCGGGCCGCGGGGGCGTTGATCCCCGGAATAACCTCCAGGATGCTTTTATTAAAGACGTTTCGGTCCTTGGACGTTGATCAAATGTCTGAAGCGGTGATGGCCGTAGGGCAGAAAAATCTCCAATAACAGTGTGCTAAGTGTCGACATTCACTGCTCCTTGACTACATTAAGATGGTCCAGGTACTACTCAGCATTTACTGCTAGTAAATGCCTTTATTTTCCTGTTTATTGGCGCCTTCATTTTGCCGTTTACTGTCGCGTCTGTTTCAAGTATCGGGGGATGCAGTGTTCTGTTTGCCAACTGAGTACCTGTGATACCCCTGTGACCTGTTTCCAGAGTCTTCCTATTCCCGCATCCTGACCTGGTGCCTGGTCTCCTCTGGTACTTATCTGTGTCAACCAGGCTGTTGCCCGACCAGGAATGCAGTTCTGCATTAGTTTTTAACCTGTGCTGGGTTATTTAAATGTCCACATACATAATTCTGTTAGAAATAGCCCCAGTTAGAATAATTAAAGACACATAAATGTGAATATTGAACGTAATTTGTAAGAATTAGTTTCCAGAGCGGTGAATGCTTTCCAGGTGTTTGCCGAGTGAAAGAACTGCTCGGGTTGATGGTATTTTGACTACTAAGTTCTTTTTCAGTACCTCTCTCCAGATATTAAATAGAACTGATATCAGCACTAGCAGTTCTGTTTTCCTTCTCTCATTTTTAGGATGCTACCGGAAAGTTCTTAGTCCTTGTGTAGAGGCAGGAGGAGGTGCTAGGCCTATGTTCCCCAATTTCCCCCCCCCTCCTTTTCCTCCTGGGGACTTTCCCCCTTCCCCCCCCTTCCCTTTTTTTTTTCCCCTGTTTTTTTTCCCTCTTCTTTCCCTTTTTTTGCCTTTTTTGCTGGTTTCCCCCTTTTTGGTCCTTTGGGGTTTGCCCCCCTTCCCTCCGATTGTGAACCCGCCCCCTTTCCCCTTTTTTTCCTTTTCCCCTTTCCTTTTTCCCTGGCTTCCCCCTTTGATTTTTCCCCCCCTTTATCCCCTAAAAAACCCCAAAATTTAAATTTTCGTTTTATTAGAGGGGGGCCCTTTCCCGTCTTCTGCGGGGGTGTTCTTTGTAGGGGGGAAGGAAAAAAGTTTTGGCGGGGAAATTTCAATCGGGGGGGGGCCCCAAGGGGGGGCCCAAAAAAAGGGGGGCCGGGCCGAAACAGGGCCCAAAGTTTTTTTTCTTGAAGGGGAAAGGGAAACCGGGGGCCAGTTTGGGGGAAGGGCAGGGTCCGGAACTGGGGCCCAGTTTTTGGGGTAAACAGGGAAAAGAGAAAAAAGGGGGGGGGGGCCCAGGGGGAGGGGCGGTTTGGCGCCGGAACGACCCTCTGGGGGGTTTTCTAAAAACCCCCCATAGTTTTAACCCCCTCCTCGTTTATTAGGAAACACCTCTTCAGGGGGGCCCCGGGGACCCCCCTTTTTTTCCCCCAAGGCCCCCTTTTATTTTCCCAAAACCTCGGCTTTTAATGGGGCCCGGGCCCGGGGGGGCGGAGGCCGTTTCTTTGTTTAAATCAAAAGATTTTTCCCTTTTTTTCTCTTTTTTGACCCCCCCCAATTTCCCCCTTGGAGGGGCTTGTTTTCCCATTCCGACCCTTTATTCCCAAAACCCCCTTCCCCGGGAATGAAAATTTTCTTATGAAAAAAATTTTTGGGGGTTTTTACAATTTTTTGGTTTTGTTGTTCAAAGTTTCCCTCAAATTTTTTTTTTCCTAAAAGAAAGGGTCCAAAAAAGGAGGGGTTAATTTGGGTTTGTTCCCGGTCCCCTCTAAGGGGGATCCCAAACCATTGGGTAACCCCAATTTTTTTAAAATTCCCTTCGGCCCCCCTTTTTTCATACCCAGGGGTTGGGAAGAACCCAACGAAATTAAACCCCCGGTTTGTTTTTTAATGGGGGTTTGGGCATACAAACCCAAGTTGGGGTTTTCCCCCCGCCTTTAAAACCCAGGGGGAAACACACCACCCCGTACTTTAACCCAAGTGGGGGTCACCCCAAAAACATAAAGGGGTTTGAATGGGAAAACATAGATGGTAACCAAAATTTGGTTTGAAATTTTTATCCACCTAATTTCCCCAAATTTGGAATTCAAAAAGCCAAATACCCCATTTTTTGTTGGAAAGGGAACCCCTTTCCTTCCCCTAAAACAGTTTTTTTTGGGGTATTTTGCAATAAAACGGTGTTGTGTAAATGTTCAAGCCTACTATAAAGGTTTTGATGGGAAAGCCTTAATCCCCATTGTTGTTAAGGGTTTTCACCAACCATTATTTTCCGTTTTGTGGTAAATGGGGGACACCAACCCAACTTTAACCCTGTTTGGAATGGTTTCCCATAATTAATAACCCAAGGGGTTGTTAATTTTCACATAGCATTACTAAATGGTTTTGTGTAATGGGTTCCCTGCCTTAAAATAACCCGTTTTTGGGAATGGGTTTCACCTTTGCCAAAATTACATAAAGGTGTTTTTAAAGGGGTTCAAATAGTTAAACTAACCCAAGGTGGTGAAGGGGCCCCCTGCCATTTCCCCATTTTGTTAAGGGAATCCCCTTTCCCATTCTAACCCAGGGGTGTTAATGGGTTCAAAGCATTTCATAACCCATGTTGGGGTTTGGGTGTACTAGTTTCCCCCAAAACCCAGGGTTTTTTGGAAGGGTAACCCCAAATTACCCCCCGGTTTGAATGGGAAACCCATACCCAAAACACCGGGGTATGGGAGGTACCCCTTACCAACACCGGGGGTTTGGAGGGTTTCCCATTAAAAAAACCCAAATGGCGGTTGTTGGTAGGTGTTTCCCATTTAAAACCCCGGGTTTGTAATGGGTATTTTTACCCATTAACAAACCTTTTTATGGGATAAACCCATTAAAAACCACCGGGGTTACCTGATTACAAACATTTGGAATGGGGTACCAAATTACAAAAACCCAGGTGGTGTAAGGGGTAACCTAACCCCTTACTAACCCCAAAATGTTTTTAAATGGAATTTAAAAAGGTTTTTAAATCACCAAACCATTACAAAACCCCATGTTGTGTAATGGTATAATTAGCCTTTACAAACCCGGGTTGTGAAGGGTCACCATACCCATTACATAACCCAGGGTTTTAATGGTATTACCTTTACAAACCCCGGGTTTTAAGGTTTTAAATACCAAACAAACCCGGGTTTTGTTAAGGGGAAATACCAAAATCCGGTTTTGAATGGGGATAAACCAAAAAAAAAACCCAAGGTTTTTTGGTAATGGAAACCCATACCATTCAAACCCGGGTTTGTTGAAGGGGTACCATCCAAACATACCCAGTGTTGTTGGTAAAAAGGGATACCATGCCTTTACAAAAACCCCGGGTTTGTAATGGGATCACCGCCATTACATAACCCAGGTGTTGTTAAAGGGGTTTTCACCATGGGGGCCCTTACATAACCCAGGGGGGAAGGGGGTTAAAAGAGCCATTCTACTTTTGGAAATTAAAATCCCCAACCATTCTTGGTTTTGGTAATTTTATCAAAAAAAAAAAATGTTTTAATGGGTAACCAAAAAAAAAGGGGTGTTGTATAAATTGCCATTACATCCCCCAGGTGTTTTAATGGGTATCACATACCATTCAAAAACCAAAGTGTTGTGTAATGGGTCCCCATACCATAATAACCCGTGTTGTGAAAGGGGGACACCATAGCCTTACAAAAACCCAGGTGTTGGTAATGGTATCACCATGCCATTACAAAACCAAGTTTGTTAATGGGATCCATGCCATTACATAACCATTTTGGTTAATGGGTATCCCATACCCCATTACATACCCAGGTGTGTTAATGGGTATCACCATAGCCATTCATACCAGGTGTTGTGAAAGGGGTTCACCATAGATTACATAACCCAGTGTTTGAAAACGGTTAACCCATTACAAACCGGGGTTGTTTGTAAGGGGTATTAGCCCATTACAAACCGGGTTGGAAGGGGCTAATACCATTCAAACCCGGTGTTGTGTAATTTGGGATCACCATACCCATTAAACCCAAAGGTTTGAAAATGGGATACCTTTCCAAACATAACCCAAGGGTTTGTGAAGGGGGTTTCACCATAGCCTTACATAACCCAGGTTTTTTTAATGGGTATACCAACCTTACTAACCGGTGTTGTGAAAGGGGGTATCACCATAGCCATTACTAACCCAGGTTTTTTTGTAATGGTATCCCCTACCATTACATAACCCGGGGTGTTTTGTAATGGGTATACCCAGCCATTACATCCCCCAAAGTGTTGTGAAAGGGGCCCACCAAAGCCTTTAAAAAACCCAAAGTGTTGGTAAGGGGATCACCATAGCCATTCATAACCCCAAAGTGTTGTGTAATGGGATCCCCAACCCATTACAAAACCCGGTTTTGGGTTTAAGGGGGTCACATACCATTATCCCCAAGGTGTTGTGTAAGGGGTATCACCTAGCCATTACTAACCCAGGGGGGTTGTGTAAGGGGTTTCACCAAGCCTTTAATCCCGGTTTGTGTAAGGGATCACCAAGCCATTACATAACCCAAAGTGTTGTGTAAGGGGGACACCATAGCCTTTACATCCCCCAAAGTGTTGTGAAGGGGATCACCATACCATTACAAAACCCCAAGGTTGGTAAGGGGGATCCCAAGCCATTACATAACCCAAATGTTGTGTAATGGGTCACCATAGCTTTACAAACCCCCAAGTGTTGGAAATGGGTCACCATACCCAAATTACAAACCAGGTGTTGTGAAAAGGGGATCCCATACCCATTAATACCCAGTGTTTGAAAGGGGGCACACCATACCATTAAAAAACCCGGGGGTTTGTGTAATGGGATCACTAGCCATTACATAACCCAAGTTTGTGAAAGGGGTTTTATTCAAACCCATTTTTTTTTGGGACCCCTCCCTTTTCTAACCCAGGGTGTTTTGTAATGGGTCCCATACCCCTTTACAACCCATGTTGTGTAAGGGGAAAACCCATAGCCTTTAAAATAACCAATGTTGTGTAATGGGATCACCATAGCCTTTACAAAACCCAAGTTTTTGGGGTTGGGATCACCTCCCTTTACAAAACCAAGGGTGTTGTGAAAAGGCATCACTAGCCTTACATAACCCAGGTGTTGGTAAGGATCACCATGATTTTTAACAAAGGTTTGTAATGGGACCCATAGCATTACAAAACCCCAAGTGTTTGGAAGGGGGTCACCTTTGCATTCAAAACCCAGGTTGGTATGGGATCAATCCCATTACATAACCCAAAGTGTTTTTGTAATGGGTATCCCCATACCATACATAAAACCCGGTTGTGTAAGGGGTTTCACCTACCCATTACATAACCCGGGTGTTGTGAAAGGGGACACCATAGCCATTACATAACCCAGGTGTTGTTAATGGGATCACCATAGCCATTCATAACCAAGTTTTGTGAAAGGGATCCCCATAGCCATTACAAAACCCCGGTTTTTGTAATGGGATCCCCATGCCATTACATCCCCAAAAGTGTTTGAAATGGGGACACCATGATTTTTAACCCCAGTGTTTTTAAAGGTACCTCCCTTTTCCCAGTTTGTTTACACATGGGGCCTTTCTTAAATTTTGGGTAAGGCACCAAACCCTTAAAAAAGGGGTGTAATGGGTTCACACCCTTTAAAACCCCGTTTTTTAAATGGTAAAATCCTTAAAAACCCGGGGTTTGGGGCCCATAGCCTTAAAACCCAATTTTTGGGGAAATTGGGTAAAACCAAAAAGTTTTTTGGGAAATGCCCAACCCCGTTTGGTACATCAACGGGGAAAGAGGTTTTTAAAAACCCCAGAATAAGGGGAAAAGGGGGACCCAAAAGATCAAAAAGGTTTGGGGGATTGCCAAAAATCCCCAGGGGGTGGGAAGGGAAACGGGGACAAACCCCGGGGGTTGAAGGTTTCCAAAAGGGGAAAAAAAGGGGAAAAAAGATGCCCAAGGGGTGAAAGGGGTCCCAAAGGGGAAATCCCAAAGGGTGGGGGGGGAAAACCCCAAAAAGGGGGGGAAAGGGATCCCCAAAAGTTAAGGGGATCCCAAGGGGGAAATTTCCCAAGGGGTAAAGGGATCCAAAATGTTTTACCAAAAGGGGTTCCAAAGGGGTTTTTCCAAAGGGGGAAAGGGAAAATTCCCAAAAAAAGGGGTTTGTGGGTGGGGGTTTTTGGGGGGGGTGTGGGGGGGTTTTGTCCCCCCCCCCCTTTTTTTTGTTCCCCCCCCCCCCCCCCCCCCCCCCCCCCCCCCCCTTTTTTGGGCCCCCCTATGAAAAAAGCCCAGGGGAAAATTAGCGAGGTATAAATGGACCGGAACATGTCCTTTTACAAAACATCACACTAATTTTTTTCGAACGAGTTCAAAAAGGTTGGCAATTAATAGTTTATTTAAAATATTTTGTTCGCCCCTGGGGGTTTGTTGTTGGTGTGGGAGGGGGGGTTGGTGTGTGTGTGTTTGGGGGTTGTGTGGGGGGGGGTTGGGGGGGTTGTGGGGTTGGGGGGGTGGGGGGTGGGGGGTTTGGGGGTTGCGGTGGGGGGGTGGGGGTGTTGGTGTGGTTTTTGGTTGGGGGTTAGGGTTTTTGGGGTGTGGGGTTGGGGTGGGGTGTGTGGTGGGTGGTGGTTGGTGTGGGGGTTGTTTTTTTTTTGGTGTTTTTTTTTTTTTGTTGTTTTTTTGGGGTTTTTGTTTGGTTGTTTTGGTTGTGTTTGGTTGTGTGTGGTGGTGGGGTGTGTGGTGTTTTTGGGTTTGGGTTGGTTTTGGTTTTTTTTTTTTGGTTGGTGTGTTTTGTTTTGTGTTGTGTGTGTGGGTGTGTGTGTGTGGTTGGTGTTTTGTGTGTTTTGTGTGTTTTGTTGGTGTTTGTGTTGTTGTGTTTGTGTTGGTGTTGTGTGTGGTGTTGTGGTGGTGTTGTGTGTGTGTGTTTTTGTGTGGGGGGTTTTGTGTGTGTTTTTGGGGTTGTGTTGTGTTGTGTTTGTGTGTGTGTGTGTTGGTGTTTTTGTGTGTTGTGTTGTTTTTTTGTTGGGGGGTTGTGTGTGTGTGTTTGTGGGGTTGTTTTGTGTGTGTGGGTTGGTGTTGTGTGTGTGTGTTGTGTGTGTGTGTGTGTTTTGTGTGTGTGTTTTTTGTGTGTTTTTGTTTTTGTGTGTGTTTTGGTGGGGTGTGTGTGTTGTGTTGTGTGTGTGGTTTTTGTGTTGTTTGTGTGTGTGTTGTTTTGGGGTGTTTTGGTGTTTGTTGTTTTGTGTTGTTGTGTTGTGTGTGTTGTTGTGTGTGGGTTTTGGTGTGTTGTGTTTTGTGGTGTGTGTTTTGTGTTTGTGGTGGTTGGGGGGTTGTTGTGGTGTTGTGTGTGTGTTTGGGTTTTTGTGTGTGTGTTTGTGGTTTTGTGTGTTGGTGGTTTTTGTGTGTTGTGGTTTTGTTGTGTGTTGTTGGTTTGTTGTTGTTGTGGTGTTGGTGTTGTGTGTTTTTGTGTGTGTTGGTGGTGGGGGGTTGGGTGTGTGTTTTTGGGGGTTTTGGGGGGTTTGGGGGGGGTTTGGGTTTTGTGTTGGTTGTTGGTTTTGGGGTTTGGGTGGGGGGTGTGTGTGTGTGGTGGGGGTGTGTGTGTGTGGTTGTTGGTGGTGGGGTGTGTGTGGGGGTGGGTGTTGTGGTGTTGTGGGGGGTTTTTGTGTTTTTGTGTGTGTGTTTTTGTGTGGGTGTTGTGTTGTTTTGGGGTGTTTTGTGTGTGTGTGGTGTGTGTTTGTTGTGTGTTGGGGTGTGTTGTGTGTTTTTGTTGTGTTTGTGTGTTGTGTGGTGTGTGGTGTGTGTTGTGTGGGGTTTGTGGTTTTGGTGTGGTTGTTGTTTGGTGTTGTGTGTGGGGTGTTTTGTGGTGTGTGTGTGTGTGTGTGTGTGTGTGTTGTGTTGTTGTTTGTGTTGTTTGTGTGTTGGTGGTGGTGTGTGTTGGTGTGGTGTGTGTGTGTGTGTGTGGTGTGTGTGTTTGTGTGTTTTGTGTATGTTTGGTGGGGGTGTGTTGTGTTGTGTGTGTGTGTTGTGTGTGTGGTGTTGTGTGTGTTGTGTGTGTGTGTTGTGTGTGGTGTTTTTGTGGTTTGTTTTGTGTTGTTGGGGGGTGTGTGTTGTGTTGTGTGTTGTGTGTGTTGTGTGTGTGTTGTGGTGTGTGTTTGTGGGGGGGTTGGGGGGGGGGGGGTGTGTGTGTTGTGGGTGTGGGTGTTTGGTGTGGTGTGTGTGGGTGGGGTGTGGTGTGTGTGTTGTGTGTGTGTTTGTGTGTGTTGTTGTGGGTGTGTTTTGGGTGTTGTATTTTGGGGTTGGTGTTTGGTGTTGTGTGTGGTGTGTGTTGTGTTTTTTTGTGTTGGTGTACTAACTATGGGGATGGGGGTGGTATGTTAATTTATTACGGGTTAGAGGGGTCGATTCACAGCCCGGGCCCCCGCCTTTTCACGGGGGTTTGGGGGGGGGGAGGGGTTCGTTTGTAAGCAACCCTTCCCATACGACTTTGGGTATTCGTGTAGGAAGCAACGTTTCCTGGATTCTTGGCCTCTGCAATGCCAGAGTATTTTACCCCTCTTATAAAATTTGAAGGGTTTCGGAGTTTCATTTCCCCTTTTCCCGCCCCGCCCTTTTGCCCCGGTTCCATAATTAACCAGCTTTTACTGCCGGTGAAACCCCCCCCCCCCCTATCCTCACACCTGGTTTACTCACATTTAACATAAGTACATATCCATTTTTTCCCCTTGGAAATTCCCCTACTTGTTTAGCGGGGTTTGTAATTCTTTGGGAGCAGGTGTTTTTTGTAGTGCTCTCATTGAGACGAACCCCTTTTTTTCACTGGGTTTCTTTACATATTCTCCTCGTAAAAATCTGGTTTGACAGTATCAGATTTGAACAAGGCCCCTTAAAAACCCTTCCCCGAAAAATACACGGGTCTCCCCCCCATTCCCTTCTGTACCATTTTGGGCTAAGACGCTCCAGTAATTTAAAAAGGATCGGGTCTATTCGTTTATATTATCTTTGTATTGTTTCCAAAACCCGTTATTCTTCTGTCCAAAATGACGCATCAGGGAAAATTACTTAAACGGGGAGAACAGGATTTGAAAAGTCACCATTGGGACTTTTCTCTCTTTTAAATTCTCATATCCAAGTCGTAATATTCGCCGTTTTTTTTTTTTTTTTTTGAAGAACATCAGTGAATTTCATCAGATGTTTTACATTTTCCATTTGTTATTTTGGTGAATTTTTTGTGTTTTAAATATGTCTTCATGTCTCTCATTCCTTAATTTCTAAGCAGTTGGGAAATTGTCACTACTGAATGTTATGTTATTATTCGTGCTCCTACAAATTTTTATATCTTGCAATTTTTTTTCGTTTCTTACCAAATTTTTTCCCTGCAAATGATAAATTAGCGGTGTGTTTATCTGATCCCTACGGGGTAAAACAACAGAGGTGCCAGCACCCTACCCTGTGTAGGAGATTTTTACCCCACTAATGCGGGTTTTGCCTTGTTTACCACACTTGTTAGCAGAAAAATTTAAGGTATTTGTTATTTCCCCATCATACATATAGTCAGTTTGGGCGATCACGCCATGGCAAATTTGTCAAATGTCTTTTACAAGTGGATTTAAAAACCCAAAAATTATGGGGGGGTCATTGGGCTAATCCGGGGGGGGGGGGTTTTCATGGACCTGTCCCCTGGGTCAGTGGTTTGTTGCGTGGTCCTTTTTTTAAGTTCTTTGATCATAATTTTTAAAAGGGTAAACCGGGGAAGCCCGTGAAGGCCTCGGTCAAAAAAGACCAAAAGCTCCAAGTCGGGGAAAAAAAATTCCCGTTTCTTTTAAACCCGCCTAACCTTTTCAAATGCCAGACGCACCCCGTGTTTTTTGGGTTTTCCTCCAGTGTCTTCGTATTATCAGTGATTTTGCACCGGACAGATATCTTCACCCTCGAAAAATCCAGTTGGTTTGGGTTGTGTGGCTTGTGTAAAAAACAAGTTTCAAATTTGATGTTCATTACTTTCAAAGATTTTATGATGTAAATCCTTGGTAAAAAGTCATTTAGTTATGCTGGCATTCTAGCACTTTATGAAGGGTTTTGGAAAACATGGGAAAATACACAGGGAGGATGACAAGAGTAATATTGGGTTGAAAATTATTTGGGAACGTGTTCAGTAAAATAAAAACATACTTTAACTGTGAAACATTTTATTACGTCAACGTTTCGCTCACAAACATTTCGCATTAATTGCAAAATTTTTCCCTTTTTCCTAAATGATAAAATCGTCCCCTGTATCAGAAAAACTTTCTTAAGGGAAAACGGAGGACACGAATCTTTCCCCCCTTAACAATCTAAAATCATCAACCCAAAACAGGACTGGGGCAAAGGGTACCACAAGAAAGGATACAAACCCACAAAACGTGTGTAATTTCAAATGGATTCTGCTGGAAAAAAATTTTGATTTTAGAAAGGATTTCGGAAAAACTTTTTTTGGGAGAGTTGTGGTTTTAGTGGGAACCAAACTCCCCGGGAGCCCATAGAAGCTAACCTAACCTTAATTTCAAAATTATGGCAACGCTTAGAAAAGACGTTGGAAAGCTGTAGGATAATCATTAGTTTAAATGATCTAAGAAATCCTGACTTTTAGTGACTTTGCTAGATACTTTTACCCCGGGGTTTTTTTTTAGAAATGGTATAATTAGACTCGTAATATATAAAAATTTGTTTTGGTTTTGTTGTGAAATGAGACTGTGTTTTGGGGAGAGTAGCCCGAGCAGGTGTATCGTATAGTGGTTTTCGGGGTTTGAGGGATAGCTCCTGGTTCGCGCTTCACCCATGGGTGGGGTGCGTGTGTTTAAAAACCATTTGTGGTTGCGGATCGGTACAGCCCTGGCCCCCCCTTTCGCTGGTTCTACTAGGTCCTCTCTCTCCCGCCCCCTGAGCTTATCAACCCGCTTTTAAAAATTGTATGGGCCCCTCCCCTACTTCACTTTTAGGGTATTTTCCCCGGCCCGTCTACTCTAGACGAAAAATATTTCCAAATCCCCTTTATTTATTGGTCTTCAACTTCAATTGTGACCTCTTGTGCTGTGTCCCATCTCTGGAACATCCCCTCTTTGTCCACCTTTTCATTCCGCGCAGTATTTTATATGTCGTTATCATGCTCCCTGACCTCCTGTCCCCCCTGTCGCAGGCCGATTTCCCCCCCTTTCTTCGTGGGGCAATCCCCGTACTCTGGGATAGTCTTGTTGCAAACCTTGCACTTTATCAAATTTCTTGACGTGCTTGACAGGTGTGGATTTCAAACTGGGCTCATTTCTCCAGTAAGGGCCTGGAAATGGTAACAGAGTCTTGAAAAAGACTCCTTACTAGGGTTCGGGAAATCTATCCTAGGGTTTTTCCACGCCCCAGCTGCGAGTTACTGATGGGGTGCGCCTCAGGGATATGCTGTTGTTATATCACCCCAGATTTTTTCTTTAGTGAGTTTAGCAGTCTTGGCCCCAAAATATATTTGGTCTGCGGTCTTCTTTGCCTTCCCCAACTTATGATTTGCATTTGGCAGGGTTTTAAACTCAAGGGGGCCCGTTGCTAGACCAGGGTTTTAGCCTGCCAGGTCTCTTGTAGTCCTGCTGACCTCATCCCATTTGTTCTTTTCTTTAACTTCGGCCCTCATCTGCAAACAAGGACACTTCATCTATCCCCTTCCGTTTTGCGTTCAATATCCCAAGAACACACAGGTCCCAGGAACTGACCCCCCGGGGGAACCCGCTTTTTCCCGACGCCCAAATCTACACCTCGTCGCGTACCATGATCTTTTTGCCTCCCGTCAGGTATTTCTGATCCATTGCGTGCTTTCTGTTATGTGCATCTATCCTTAGTTTTGCGGTAAACCCCTTTTGAGGAACTTTGTGTCGAGGCCTTCTTGCAGTCCAAAAAAATGCAGCGATCCACCCCCCTCCTTTTCTTACTTCTGCACCCTTGTCATAAAACTCAGTAGGTTTGGGAACCCCGGGGTTTTCCTTCCCCGAAACCGTGTTGGTTTTGTCAATATACACTTGTTTCTTTCCAGGTTCCCCCCCATTCCCCTGATGTCTTCTCCATGACCTTGATACTATACACGTTAGTGATACAGGGCTTGTTTAGTTTCCATTGTCTGTCTTCCTTTTTAAAAAATTGGGGCTACATTTGCCATTTTCCATACCTGGGGGGTTCCCAGTTCAAATGATGTGTTAGACTTTGTTAAAGGCTCACACAATATCTTGCTCCCTCCCCTTTAAAGGCCCATGGAGAGTGTTGTTGGTCCACCGCCTTTTAGGGGTCAAATTGCATAGCGGCTTCTCACCTCCTCCTTGGTTTAAAGTCCCATCCCGCACTTGCTGGTGTGTTTCCCCCCGTTCTGATTTCCCGGGGTCCCACTGGTTTCCACTGTAAATACCTCTTTTATCTTGGTTGAGCTCTGACATACCTTCCGGTGTTTTCTTGTGAATTCCCCATCACCCCTTCCCAATCTGATTACCTGGTCCTTTACTGTGTTTTCCTTATGTGGTGTACAACAGCTTCGGGTCAGTCTTTACTTTTGATGCTATGTCATTTTCATATTGTCTCTGAGCCTTCCCCTTTTTTGTGATATTCGTTTCTGGCTCTTCGGCTAATTCTTTATTTTCCTGGTTCTCTGTTTTTCTGTACCTTTTCCATTCCTTTTGTACGTAGTTTTTGCCCCCCTACACCCTTTGGGTGAACCAAAAAGGTTTGTTTTTCCCAATTTTTTGCCCAAAAACCTCTCTCTGCCTTCTTGCATTTGTTGCCAAAAATTCCATATTTTTGACTGGTTTTCCTGTCAGTTCCCTTTCCCCTGAATTCTTTAAGGGGTTCCTCATGCCTGAGTATTCCCGCTTTTGTAGTTTGGTTTTTTCCCCCCCCATTCCTGCACTCTCTCTACCTTGGAGCTCAACTAGGGTCGAAGGGACAGAAAACCCAGATACTATCCCAGGGGGCCCTTTCATACTGATACCCCGATGTCCGAAAATACCAAGGTGAATACAAGGTCCAGTCTTTCGGTTCCCTTCCTCTCTCTTGGTAGGTCTTAACATTTGATGCATAGGTTTTCCGTACCCCCATCCATCATCTTGGCTCTCCATGTTTTGGGACCCCCCCTGGGGCTCCAGGGTTTTTCCCGTCAATGTCTTGTGATTGAAATCACCCATAACTAGTAATTGCTCCTCCCATGGTGCTTCCTGGCCCCCCTCGGGGTAGTGTTCGATCTTGCTCTGTTGCCTTTATCATTTTCCTCTTGGACTCCTCAGTTCTGTGGTGGGTTGTACATTTTGTATTGTGTGTGTATGTGTGTGTGTGTGTGCGGTTATGGTTTTCACTCACCTATTGTACTCACCCGTTGGGTTGCAGGGGGCAGTCCAAGCCCTGGCCCGCCCTTCACTGGTCCCACTAGGTCACTCTCCCCGAAAACCCTGAGCTTATCATACCTCTTCTTTTAAAGCATGTATGGATCCTGCTCCACTACATCCTTCCCCAAAAATTTTTTCCCCTTCCTGACAACTTGTGGGGAAGAAAATTCCCAACATCCCCCGTGTTTTTCTGTGTCTTCAGCTTCCCCTGTGTCCCCTTGTTGCTGTGTCCAGTATCTGGAACATTCCCGTCTTTGTCCCCCTTGTCAATTCCTCTCGTTTTTTGTAAAATCGTTATCATGTCCCCCCCCCATCTCTCCTTTCCTCCCCGTGTAGTCAGGTTGAGTCCTTAAACCCCCCTGTAGGCATACTCTTAGCTCTGGGGGTATTTTGTGGCAAACCCCTTTCACTTTCCTAGTTTCTTTTCATGCTTGGGTGGTGTGGGTTCCAAATGCTGCCCCAATCCAAAATGGGCCTAAGTACACGGTGTACAGGGTTCTGAACGATCCTTTTTAAGATTCGGAAGCTGTTTTTAGGTTTGCCAGGCGCCCATATGCTGCAGCAGTTATTTGGTTTATGTGCGCTTTTTAGATGTGCCTAGTGTTATCTCACCCAAGATTTTTTCCTGAGTGGTTTAAGTTCTCTGTCCCCCCGACGTACCCCGTCTTCGGTTTCTTTGCCCCTTCCCCAAACTTCATGACTTTGCCATTTGGGGGGATTGAAAATCCCGGAGCCAATTGCGGACTAGGTCTGCAGCCCGTCCAGTCCCTTTGTGTGGTGGTTGGGGGTTTTGTGGGTTTGTGTGTGATTTTGTTGGTTGTTGGGGGTTTTGTGTGTGTGTGTGATTTGTGTGTGGTTGTTTTGTGTGATTGTGTGTGTGTGTGGTTTTGTGTGGTGTGGTGTGATTGTGTGTGTGGTTGTGTGTGTTTGTGGTTGTGTGTGTGTGGGTTGTGTGTGTGTGTGGTTGGTGTGTGTTTGTGGTTGTGTGTGTGTGTGTGGTTGTGTGTGGGTGTGTGTGGTTGTGTGTGTGTGTGTGGTTTTTGTGGGTGTGGGTTTTGTGTGTGTGTGTGGTTGTGTGGTGGTGGTTGTGTGTGTGGTGGTTGTGTGTGTTTTGTGGGTTTGTTGTGTTTTTGGTTGTGTGTGTGTGTGGGTTTGGGTTGTGTGGTTTTGTGTGTGTGTGGTTGGTGTGTTGTGGTTGTGTGGTTTTGGGTTGGTGTGTGTGGTTTTGTGTGTGCGTGGTTGTGTGTGTGCTTTGGGTTTTGTGTGTGCGTTTGGGGTGTGGTGTGTGTGTGTGTGTGTTGTGTGTGTGTGTGGTGTGTGTGTGTGGTGTTGTGTGTTGGGGGTTTTGTCTCTGGGGAAACGGTGGCGGAAAAAAAACAGTCTTAAGACGCCAGTTTGTGTTTGGAAGTGGGGGGGGGGGTTTTGAGTAAGTTTGTGCCTAGGTTAATTCTTTTTTGTACTAACTAATTGTACCATAAAGGCCTCGTGCCCGAGGCCCGTTAGTGAAAAGTAACAAAAAAGTTTTTTTTGCAGCTTAGAGGCTAAAAGACGGGGGGGGGAACGAGTTGTTTTCATATGTTAAACGACCGCTCTGCTAGTTTTTGTCTAATTGTAGAGTGTTGTAATTTTGTATATAAGTTTACTATTAATTATTTTTGTAGTTTTGGGGGTTTTGCCCCTCCTTATAAAAATAAATTATTGACCACATTTGTTTTTACGTAACTTAATAAAACGTAACAAAAAAATACCTGTATGTTAACATATGTAAAAGTACGGTCGATACCCCTCCCGTCGTCACCGTGAGCCTGCGACAAAAAAAATTTTCCCTGGACATGGACCTTTTAGGTACAATTTGTTTTAATAAAAATTAAAATAGGCACAAATTACCCAAATCACCCATCCCTTACATAAACCCCTAAATGGCTCTTTGATTTTGTTCCCCACCGCCTTTCCCGTACTGCACACACACACACACACACACACATATAATTCCTAGTAATATTCCAGTACTGGATTGTGGTAAGGGCTGTTCCTGGTGTTAAAAATTCTGTGTTAGGGAAAATTTTAATGCTAAGAATATTCTTTGTTTTTGGGGAAAATTCTAAAAAGCTAGGAATTTCTTTGTTCTGGGAATATTCTTAGTGCTGGAATTTTTAGTTCTGGGGAAAATTTTAGTGCTGGAAAAATTTTTTAGTTTGGGGGTATTTTAGTGCTGGAATATTCTTGTTCTGGGGGAAAATTCTTAGTGCTAGGGAAAATTCTTAGTTCTGGGGAAATTTTAGTGCTAGGGAAATTTTTTGTTTCTGGGAATTTCTTAGTGCTAGGAAATTTCTTGTTCTGGGAATATTTAAGTGCTTAGGAAATTTTACTGGGCTCATAACATAGACAAAATTTACTATTTTAGACAGTCAATGAGTGACTGTTGAAAGGGACTAAAACAGTGAAAATCTGACAGTTTTCTACCCCCTCCGGCTGTAGTTCTCTTTCAGTCATTTTTTTTTTTTTGATTTGTCTTAAAAAAAAATTTGTTTCCCCTTTTTAAATTGTATTTTTTTTTGGATAGAAGACAAAAAATAACATGAAGGAAAAACTGCGCAGGCCTCTGGCCCCTGCGTGAGGTCCCAGCCACCTCCCTTTTAAACCCCTGACCCACCTGTCAGGTCAGGTCACATTCACTTAAAACAAGGCATCAAACCTACAGCACAAGCTAGTCGGTCCAAAACACACCCTACCCACACATGTATTTTTCTAACCTTTTTTTAAAAATAACAAAAGGGTTTTAGCTTCTTGACGGTACTGGGGGGGTTTGTTCCATCATCTACAACTCTAATTTCAAACCTGTACTTTCCTTTCCTTCCTGATCTGATTTTTTCCCCAAATTAAAACCATTGCTGCGAGTCCCGTCTTGGGTATATTTTCAGCACATATTACATCCCCCTTTTTTTATTCTGTTTTCCCCTTTTAACCTCAATATATCCCCCCTAATTCTACGTCTTTCTGGAGTGCAATTAGGGCCCTTAGTCTTTCCTAATGGAGGGAAATTTTTTGCTAAATGTGATAGGGGCCAGCATGGGTTGGCTTGGGGAAATTTTATATAAACAAAATCTGTTTATTTATAACCGGGCTGTGGTCGTTGTTGGATACCCCGGCCAACATTACAGCCCGGTTGATCAGTCCTTTGGTCCCCGAGGGCCCCCGGGCGTGGTCGGGGGGGCAGGGGCGTTGGCCCCTGGAATAAAAAACCTGCGCCAGGAAACAGTTGTCCCATTTCCTGACGAACCTAACCTAACCTAGAAACATTCTTTGTCGTATCCGTGAGTGCTTCGTGAAACCAGAGTCGTGTACCGCCGATCTCCGGGAAGGACGCAAAAATGAATGATTATATGCTACGGTGGAACTATTCTGTGTCGTTTATTGTATGGAGAAATTTCTCCTTACTGTGGACATTATCCACAGATATTGTCCACAAGTTGAACTAGTGGACAACTGATGGTCATTAGGCGATGTTCAGTGCATCAGGAGACAAAAGTGAAGACATTCCATGTCATGTCTTCAGTCAAGCCGTCGATATTCAGTGTCTTGTTATATGGGACACACCTAAGTCGCATTAAAACTGAGATTAGACTATGTTGACTGCAGCGAGTAGGTGCTGCTGGTGGTGCTGCTGGTGGTGGTGCTGGTGGTGGTGCTGGTACTGCTGCTGGTGTTGGTGATGCTGCTGCTGGTGGTACTGGTGCTGGTGGTGCTGCTGGTGGTGCTGCTGCTGGTGATGCTGCTCCTGGTGGTGCTGGTACTGGTGCTGGTGGTGGTGGTGCTGCTGCTGCGTTCGATAAGGCTAACCAGTCAAAGTAACCAGTAGACACTGTGATATATGAGTGATGCCAACATCCAGATGACACTAGCCCACTACTTTCCAGGTAACATACGTGCAATAATAGCTTAATATAGGTCTTCAGGGCGAGTATTAACCCTGATTATAATCGCTCTCTTACAGCCTAATGGGAACTAAGACAGCCGACGTTGGTGATCGCAGACCCGCAACTAATGGGGCCTTTAGCTGTCAACGAGAGATGAGTAACCTGTGGTCACACAGTGGTCTTTACATATTGTATTTATTTATACTTATCTCTGATATTTCCCACAGTTGCCTAACCTCAAGTTGGCAGTACTGCAACTCAGCAATGTTACCACTAACTTAACACCTCTCCCCCTTCACCCACACTGGGAACACTGCATCAGTCCGCAACGCAGATTAGCAACACTGCAAGTCAACATTGTTACCACTACACGTAACCTTCCTACACCCACAGTGGGAACACTGCGGAAGTCCGCAACGCAGGTTGGCAACACTGCTGGCCCTAGCTAGACATGATTAAGACACGATACGTCAGGCAACTCCCGGCAATAATGTTCAGAGCAGCGTTCCTGGTATCATTATCCCGGCTAAAATTGTTGACTTTCTCGTGTAGTTAAGGCAACTGCACCCCGGGGAGTACCTCAAGACTCTGGATTCTGTTTTTAAAGGTGGCAGTATAATATAGCCTTACTAGGCTGCTTCCTGCTGTGTTGTGTTTTTGATAATGTCCAGGAGTGCCTCTCCTGTGTTAATAAGAGGAGGGCTTGTCGATGGTCTGTGTTGATGTGTAGCTGCTGGTGTTTGTGTATTGTGTTGGTGTAGCTGCTGGGGCCCGTGTATTGTGTTGTAGCTTCTGGTACCTGTTTATTGTGTTGTAGCTTCTGGTACCTGTGTATTGTGTTGTAGCTTCTGGTACCTGTTTATTGTGTTGTAGCTTCTGGTACCTGTGTATTGTGTTGTAGCTTCTGGTACATGTGTATTGTGTTGTAGCTTCTGGTACCTGTGTATTGTGTTGTAGCTTCTGGTACCTGTGTATTGTGTTGTAGCTTCTGGTACATGTGTATTGTGTTGTAGCTTCTGGTACCTGTGTATTGTGTTGTAGCTTCTGGTACCTGTGTATTGTGTTGTAGCTTCTGGTACATGTGTATTGTGTTGTAGCTTCTGGTACCTGTGTATTGTGTTGTAGCTTCTGGTACCTGTGTATTGTGTTGTAGCTTCTGGTACCTGTGTATTGTGTTGTAGCTTCTGGTAAATGTGTATTGTGTTGTAGCTTCTGGTACCTGTGTATTGTGTTGTAGCTTCTGGTGCCTGTGTATTGTGTTGTAGCTTCTGGTGCCTGTGTATTGTGTTGTAGCTTCTGGTGCCTGTGTATTGTGTTGTAGCTTCTGGTGCCTGTGTATTGTGTTGTAGCTTCTGGTGCCTGTGTATTGTGTTGTAGCTTCTGGTGCCTGTGTATTGTGTTGTAGCTTCTGGTGCCTGTGTATTGTGTTGTAGCTTCTGGTGCCTGTGTATTGTGTTGTAGCTTCTGGTGCCTGTGTATTGTGTTGTAGCTTCTGGTACCTGTGTATTGTGTTGTAGCTTCTGGTACCTGTGTATTGTGTTGTAGCTTCTCGTACCTGTGTATTGTGTTGTAGCTTCTCGTACCTGTGTATTGTGTTGTAGCTTCTGGTACCTGTGTATTGTGTTGTAGCTTCTGGCACCTGTGTATTGTGTTGTAGCTTCTGGTACCTGTGTATTGTGTTGTAGCTTCTGGTACCTGTGTATTGTGTTGTAGCTTCTGGTACCTGTGTATTGTGTTGTAGCTTCTGGTACCTGTGTATTGTGTTGTAGCTTCTGGTACCTGTGTATTGTGTTGTAGCTTCTGGTACCTGTGTATTGTGTTGTAGCTTCTGGTGCCTGTGTATTGTGTTGTAGCTTCTGGTACCTGCGTATTGTGTTGATGTGTAGCTGCTGGTAATTAGGTATCAGCAGTTGTACAACAGAATACATATGTATTGTGTTATACAACTGATGGTATCTGTGTATTGTGTTAATGTCTGACTACTGGTACCTGGGTACTGTGTGTGGATTCATAATGTGTGTTACTTCTGGAAAGAGTAAATACGTACTGTATATTTATCCTAGACAGTTTCTCTTTGAGCAGTGCTATGGAAAGGATTAGTATATCCCCCCACACACCCACACGCCCACACTCTCACTTTGGAGTGTGTAGTAGTGGAGGGAGGATCCATACATAGCTTTAAGAAAAGGTATGATAAGGTTCTTGGAGCCGGGAGAGAGTGGACCTAGTGGTGACCAGTGAAGAGGCGGGGCCAGGAGCTAAGACTCGACCCTTGCAACTACAAATAGGCGAGTACTAATGCGTAGCTCCAATTTACTAGGTGGAATTATATATGGTTTGGTGAAAAGCAACCGTAAATAAACCGAGAATACGCGGGGATTCGAACCATGGTTCTCTTAGGAGGGTTCTTTGATGGAGTGATGATAGCAAGGAAACTGTAGACTGTTGTAGAGGTGTCGTATTTGGTTAAGTGTGGAAGAGTCCCAGCCTGTCAGTCTGCCTGTCTTGTAATCCTACTCGAGTCTTAGACAGGTCTGTGTGGTTGGGCCTACATGTGGGGGAGCAGGTCACGTAAGTTTGGCCTACATGTGGGGGGAGGAGGCCACGTAAGTTTGGCCTACATGTGGGGGGAGGAGGCCACGTAAGTTTGGCCTACATGTGGGGGGAGGAGGCCACGTAAGTTTGGCCTACATGTGGGGGGAGCAGGTCACGTAAATTTGGCCTACATGTGGGGGGAGCAGGCCACGTAAGTTTGGCCTACATGTGGGGGGAGCAGGCCACGTAAGTTTGGCCTACATGTGGGGGGAGCAGGTCACGTAAGTTTGGCCTACATGTGGGGGATCAGGTCACGTAGGTTTGGCCAGGGAGCATGACCATAAATTTAGCTAGGAAATACATGCTACACAAGTAATACTGTTGATAGCTGGGCGACGCTAACATATGGTACATGAGGTAGATGGCAGACGATTCAGATTTTGGGCTGATTGTAAACAATACAAGGAAGATTGTACAACAAAAGGACATACTAGAAGATAACGCATTACAAATAATGGTGACTCGTAGGAATAGATAAGAGGAAATGAGACACGAGATGGATCATTATTCATATGATCTACAAATACTTAGGAAAATTGTTAGCAAAGAAAATAGTGCTTAACAGAGTTCAGAAAGAATGTGAGCAGTTAGGAAGAAAACAATGGTCCACAAATTGAACATTAAAATGGTATAAAATACCGACAGATTGTTAGGTAAGACACATATGCAACAGTTAGGTATCTTTATTTCGAAAGATACCTAACTGTTGCATATGTGTCTTACCTAACAATCTGTCGGTATTTTATACCATTTTAATGTTCATTCTGTCAGACACTGCAACACAAGGGTATCTTGGTACAGACCATCAACTTCGACAACCTCTACTAGTGAGAACGGCTGGGTTTGAGAGGGACCTGCCCTCCCAAAGCAACCTACGTCTCACCTCCTGGCACTATATAAGGCCCCATTCTGTCACTTCAACTTCATATTGTTTCAGACAACGGAACAATGCTCTTCTCCAGACTGAGGGACTGACCACCTCAAAACTTTAAGGGTGATGGACTGATTACATCGTCTTCAAGTCTCTTCTGCTTCTATCAACTTTTCTGTACTCGACTGAAGAAGCCTACTGTGTAGGCGAAACGTTTCGAAATAGATACCTAACTGTTGCATATGTGTCTTACCTAACAACACACAAATTGATTGACATACTTCAAGACTTACTACACACAGTTGTGTAATGATCGAATTAATTTAATCATCTTTTCAAGTTACTTATATTTAACCTCAACTCTGCTGAGGTGAGATTTGCATATGCAGAGCGGTGGTCATCTCTAGGGAATCAAAATCTGTAGCAATGGCTAACACATACCGTAACTCAGGAGGATTAACATTATTGTTAA
>NC_069470.1:6028253-6136100 GCF_026875155.1 Cherax quadricarinatus
AGGTTAAGAGAGTGGTGAAGCAATGTAAAAAAAGAGCAAATGAGAGAGTGGGTGAGATGTTATCAGCAAATTTTGTTGAGAAAGCCTAGAGAACGAATGGATTTGACAGTTAAATACGGAATATCTGAAGAGGGTTTTGGGGGTCAGCGCCCCCATGGCCCGATCCATGGTGGATCAGGGCCTGATCAGTCAGGCTGTTACTGCTGGTTGCATGTAAACCGACGTACGAACCACAGTCCGGCTGATCAGGTACTAACTTTAAGTGGCTGTCCAATGCCTTCTTGAAGACATCCAGGGGTCTATTGGTAATCCCCCTTATGTATGCTAGGACGCAGTTGAACAGTCTTAGGCCCCTGTCACGGTAAAACATGACATAGGTCTACCATTATTATAAAAGCTGAGGTAATCAGTCCCTCAGTCTTAAAGAACTACATATAAAAGCAGATAAGGTAATCAGTCCCTCAGTCTAAAAATAATAAATTCCTAGCAACTCTCCTCAGAGGAGATATTAGTGAAGATCTTTGGAGAATTATGCAAATTATAAGACGCTTAGTCACTATATGACAAATTACTGAAAATCTGACGAAGAATTAAGAAATTCCCCCCAAGATTCGGTCGCCACAAATTATCTTATTGATAGGCCGGGGTTGTGTCCATATTAAAACGTTGTCGTGGAGGCGAGTTTCCCATGACCAGGCAAGGGCGCGTCGACCTTACGTCCTGCACACCACCCACCCTTTAAGAAGCTCCTAGGACCCCTGGTAGGACCCCTGGGACCGACCCCCCCCCAGTATGAGGGGAAGACCATCCCCCTCCCCTTAAACACACGCCTGGCAAATTAACTGCTTCTGGCAAGTCTTGTTACTGCTACGTTTATGATGAAGTGTTGACTGATGCAGCCAGCCAGCCAGCCAGATAGCCAGCCAGCCAGCCAGATAGCAAGCCAGCAAGCCAGATAGCAAGCCAGCCAGCCAGCCAGCCAGCAAGCCAGCCAGATAGCCAGCCAGATTGCCAGCCAGATATCAATCAGCCAGATAGCAAGCCAGCCAGATAGCAAGCCAGCCAGCCAGCCAGCCAGCCAGCCAGCCAGTCAGTCAGCCAGCCAGCCAGCCAGATAGCCAGCCAGCTAGCCAGCCAGCTAGCCAGTCAAATAGCCAGTCAGATAGCCAGCCTGATAGCCAGCCAGATAGCTAGCCAGCCTGATAGCCAGCCAGATGAAGGGGGAGAGTGGAGAGAAGGAAGTGGAGGGGAGAGGAGTGAACTAGAAGAGGAAGATAAGGAAGAAGAGAGGGGTGGAAGAGGAGAAACTAAGTGGAGTGGGGAGGCAAGTAGCCATGAAGTGTGTGTGTGTGTGTGTGTGTGTGTGATAGATTTATATGCAATGAGGTCACAATAAATACGTGAAATCACAAGCCCTGATGCTCCTTTGTTTATGATGAGAGGACTGATGCAGCCAGCCAGCCGGATAGAAGTGTGTGTTTTTATAGGCTAGGTTAGGCTGGGTTAGGTTAGATTTGAATCGCTTCCCAGCTGAAAAAGTCGGTACTAGCCACGTAAAAATACAAGATTTGTCCACAAAATGGTTTACGTGTAAACCGTGACAAATTAGAGGTTTATGAATTCCAAAAAAAAACTCTATTGGATTATGTACTATACAAGTTGGGACACGTCCAGAGACTGGCTTGTACAGCGTTTGTATTGCTTACAGAAAGTTGGCTAATATTATTACAGGTTACATTTATTATTACAAGTACATGATGTAACGTATACAGACCATAGCTCATACCAGTGACATAGCCAGTTAAGTCAGTTTTGTCCCCAGGATGCGACCCACACCAGTCGATTAACATTCAGGTACCTATTTAATGCTAGGTGAGCATGGACAGCAGGTGTCTTAAGGAAACCCGTCGTAATGATTCCTTCCGTTCCGGGGATCGAACCTCGTTCCTCAATGGGTGAGCGGAGTGCGCTACCAATCGAGCTACGGGACACTTTACAGTGAGCAGTGGAAGAAATATAGTGGGTAGATTAGGTCAGATTCATCGGAAAACAGGACAAGTGTTTCCTGACGCGGGTCTTACATGCCCCACAGCTAGAGCTTTTGGTCATCTGACAGAGACATTCCACTGGCTTACCCCTCCACCTATTTAAAAATTAAAATTAGTATGGTAGTAACAACCAACAATACTGGTACTTAATTCATTGCAGGAATCCAGGCACCTAAAGTCAGTTCCGGATCAGCCGGGCTGTGGCTCGTACGTTGGTTTGCGTGCAGCCAGCAGCAACAGCCTGGTTGATCAGGCTCTGATCCACCAGGAGGCCTGGTCACAGACCAGGCCGCGGGGGCGTTGACCCCCGGAACTCTCTCCAGGTAAACTCCAGGTTAAATTACACTGGTGTGGGAACTTAATGGTCCGGTAAATGACCTTTGAGACGAGGCTTCATTATGGGAACGTTTTAGCCACTGCTGGTCGAAACGTTTCCACATTAAAGGTAATAGTGTTGAACAAGTGTCTCGTTGAGCTGCCCATTGGGAAATTTTATGATTTAAGAGGCCACTCCGAACTTAAGTATAATCTTATTGCCACGATCTTTAACGCTGGTCTGTGTTATGAGTCGTTGTAGGTTTATACGGGAAGTGACAGAGTATAGCTCTTGTCCCTCTGTTGTCAATGTTTCTGTAACCAATAAACAGTCGTAGGCTATGTTTTTATTGACAGTTCTGGGAGTTAAACAGCGTCACAGTCTTGGCTAGATGAGATCGCTGTAAAACGCTGCAGTGAGTCGCAGTTGGTGGCTTCGTTAAACATTCCAAAGTGGTGTATTGACCGGTCGTTTCAGGAGTAATTTATGGTACAATTGATGGTTTGTGTTTTGGCTTCCAGTGTCGTGCCGAATAGGCAGAACTTGCGATCTTGGCTTAAATAGCAACGCTCATCTTGCCATATAGGACAAGTGAAAATTTGTGTATGCAATAATTTCGCCAAAATCATTCTGAACCTAACGAAAAAAATATATTTCACTGTGTTTAGTATTAAATTATTGTAAACAAATCTAAAATATATTTAGTTGGGTTAGGCTAAAATAAATTGTTCTTGCTATAATAAGGTTAGGTAAGTTTTCTAAGTTCCTTTTGGTGCAAAATTATAAATTTTTACATTAACATTAATGAAAAAAAATATATCTTTAAACGTATAAGAGAAAATTTTAGAAAGAACTTAATTTTAAATGAGTTCTTGCTAATTGACCAGTTTTACATATTCGGCACGACATTATATATATATTTATATATATTATATATATATATATATATATATTATATATATATATATATATATATATATATATTTTATATATATGCAAGGAATTCGCAAGACCAGGCGAAATATACACAAACACTGATTCTGGCTGAAGAAGACTCGAACCTACGAACCTTGGAACAAGGTACGCAGTGCTTTACCAATTACCCACACTGGTCCAGTGTGGGTAGATTAGTAAAGCACTGCGTACCTTGTTCCAAGGTTCGTAGGTTCGAGTCTCCTTCAGCCAGAGATCAGTATATATATATATATATATATATATATATATATTATATATATATATATATTATATATATATATATATATATATATATAATATATATATATATATATGCGCCTGTGATTGAAGGTATATGTGTAAGTGTCGAGTGTATAAGTGTGGCTGTGTGTTAATCCCAGCTTGCTGGCAACTAAGTATATAAAACAGCATTATAATTGCCCTGGCCGGCTTCACTTTTACCAATAATTGCTTTAAAGCCGTGTGAGAGGATTTTAAGTGTGCGTGTTGAATGTCACTCTAATTCATCAAAAGACCAGCTCGCTCACCATCAAAGACACACAGTAAATCTAATATGATGTATTTCAAGTATCGTATAATTTAGGCGTGAATCGTTTTTTTCAGAATGATTTGTACAACTGTGTGGATATAATCACTGTCCGAGCGTTTTAGTCCGGTTGTTTAGCTTCAGTTACTCGTATCTGTTGCTCTCCTGTTATTAAAATCCAGAACTACTGTCATTTTTATTGTCTATTAAGAGGATAATGAATCAATGTGGATCAGTCATCTGTAAATTTCGCTTATTAAGGACCAGCAGTGGACGGAAAATGGTTTTTTTATTGTCGCTGGCTTGGCTTGGTGATTGAGGTTGTTGGCTGTATCCTAGTGGTGGCTGGGAGTACTTGTGTGTGTCAGTGGTGGTATATTGAATACTGTCTGTTTGTTATACACCTGTAATGTGTGTTGCACACTCCACATCTGTACACGTTAGTGAATGTGTCTTGTACAGCTAATGCTGTTATCGTCGTGATTGTAGCGTCACGCCTGTAGCATCACGCCTGTAGCATCACGCCTGTAGCATCACGCCTGCAGCATCACACCTGTAGCATTACGCCTGTAGCATCACGCCTGTAGCATCACGCCTGTAGCATCACGCCTGTAGCATCACGCCTGTAGCATCACGCCTGTAGCATCACGCCTGCAGCATCACGCCTGTACCATCACGCCTGTAGCATCACGCCTGTAGCATTACGCCTGTAGCATTACGCCTGTAGCATCACGCCTGTAGCATCACGCCTGTAGCATCACGCCTGTAGCATCACGCCTGTAGCATCACGCCTGCAGCATCACGCCTGCAGCATCACGCCTGCAGCACCACGCCTGCAGCACCACACCTGCAGCACCACACCTGCAGCACCACGCCTGCAGCACCACGCCTGCAGCACCACGCCTGCAACACCACGCCTGCAGCACCACGCCTGCAGCACCACGCCTGCAGCACCACGCCTGCAGCACCACACCTGCAGAACCACGCCTGCAGCACCACGCCTGCAGCACCACACCTGCAGCACCACACCTGCAGCACCACACCTGCAGCACCACGCCTGCAGCACCACACCTGCAGCACCACACCTGCAGCACCACACCTGCAGCACCACACCTGCAGCACCACACCTGCAGCACCACACCTGCAGCACCACACCTGCAGCACCACACCTGCAGCACCACACCTGCAGCACTACACATGCGGCACCACACCTGCAGCACCACACCTGCAGCATCACACCTGCAGCACCACACCTGCAGCACCACACCTGCAGCACCACACCTGCAGCACCACACCTGCAGCACCACACCTGCAGCACCACACCTGCAGCACCACACCTGCAGCACCACACCTGCAGCACCACACCTGCAGCACCACACCTGTCAGTAGTACTGAAATTAAAGTTTTGACAGGTGTTTGTAATTTCCTATTTGTTGTTTCAGAAGTCAATTCACAGCTCCCGGTCCCGACTCTTTGCTGGTGTGTTTGTGTAAATCTCAGGCAAATACATGAAATAACACGTGTGTGTGTGTGTGTGTGTGTGTGTGTGTGTGTGTGTGTGTGCGTGTGTGTGTGCGTGTGTGTGTGTGTGCGTGTGTGTGCGCGCGTGTGTGCGCGCGCGTGTGTGTGTGTGTTTGCTGTGACGACTTGTGTACACTCTGCTGATGAGGACCTCAGTTAGAGGTCGAGAGTAACATTATTTTGTCACGTGGATTGCAGGTCGACAAGTGTTGACTAGTTTTATCATTATTAAACCACGACGACGCTTCAGTAGCTGGGGTGAGGGAGTGGGGTTAGGGTTGATGGAGTGGGGTGAGGGTTGATGGAGTGGGGTGAGAGGGGACTAGTAAGGAAGGATCAATAAAGGAGATATCTGGCCACAGGTACACTATCCACATTCTGAGTCCTCTTATATCCTCTCCCCATCACAATCATCTCTCTCCCTCTCTCCCTGTAATCATCCTTCTCCCTTCTTCCTTGTAGTCTCCCTCACCCATCTCTCCCTCCACACAGCTCGTATTATTACCGCTGCTACAACCATCTCATCGCGAATGTAATCATTAAATTCCTCACCTGACTTTTCCACAAGTAGACAACCTCAATACACAGCTTCAGGAGTTAGCACGAAAAGGACAACAACACAAAATCCATCAGTGTAAACTGCAGACTGAGAAACACTGACGAAAGAGAAGACTGAATCCACATCATCTGCAACAGTTGTACTTATCCAATGCATCTGTCCACAGCAACTATGGGTTCTTAGAATTGTTTACAAACAAACTTGTTGAAGAAATGACATACTTGTTGCGCAACTCACTCTTCAAGTTAGAAATTCTTGCTTTGGTTCGTACACAATAAACTAGCCACTACCATCCACAGGATGGATATGAGGTACACAATAAACTAGCCACTACCATCCACAGGATGGATATGAGGTACACAATAAACTAGCCACTACCATCCACAGGATGGATATGAGGTACACAATAAACTAGCCACTACCATCCACAGGATGGATATGAGGTACACAATAAAACTAGCTACTACCATCCACAGGATGGATATGAGGTACACAATAAACTAGCCACTACCATCCACAGGATGGATATGAGGTACACAATAAACTAGCCACTACCATCCACAGGATGGATATGAGGTACACAATAAACTAGCTACTACCATCCACAGGATGGATATGAGGTACACAATAAACTAGCCACTACCATCCACAGGATGGATATGAGGTACACAATAAACTAGCCACTACCATCCACAGGATGGATATGAGGTACACAATAAACTAGCCACTACCATCCACAGGATGGATATGAGGTACACAATAAACTAGCCACTACCATCCACAGGATGGATATGAGGTACACAATAAACTAGCTACTACCATCCACAGGATGGATATGAGGTACACAATAAACTAGCCACTACCATCCACAGGATGGATATGAGGTACACAATAAACTAGCCACTACCATCCACAGGATGGATATGAGGTACACAATAAACTAGCCACTACCATCCACAGGATGGATATGAGGTACACAATAAACTAGCCACTACCATCCACAGGATGGATATGAGGTACACAATAAACTAGCCACTACCATCCACAGGATGGATATGAGGTACACAATAAACTAGCCACTACCATCCATAGGATGGATATGAGGTACACAATAAACTAGCCACTTCCATCCACAGGATGGATATGAGGTACACAATAAACTAGCCACTACCATCCACAGGATGGATATGAGGTACACAATAAACTAGCCACTACCATCCACAGGATGGATATGAGGTACACAATAAACTAGCCACTACCATCCACAGGATGGATATGAGGTGCTAATAACTCGCAATCTAATGACTGTATTGTAAACGCGTCTGTGGCAAGACAGTAATGGCGTGAATGATGCCAATCAAGTTTATTTTTCGGGTCACCTTGCCTTTGGGGGAGACGCTAATTTATTAATAAATAATACAAAAAGTGGAAGAAAAAAATTAAAAGTAAATATACAAAGGTGTTTAGAGTAACAAAATTTTTAAATAATTAAACATGGCGAACTGAGGGTTCAAACCAGCGGCAAGCCAACGGAAATAAATCGCTGTATTTGTACGTGAATAAACTTAGTAGTGAATACCGCACTGGTTTACCACACCTGGAGTATACCTGGGTGTTTCAGGGTCAGCGCCCCCCTCTGCCCGGCCAGTGACCAGCCCTCAGGTCAGTGAATTACTCGACATGTTCCACCCTGACCCCCTCCCCCCAGGATGCTATCTGTCCGCTGTTATTTACTCCTACCTATCTAGACGTCACACTGTCCCGTCTAGAAAGACACGTGAGCACACACTAGGACATTTACTGGACAACGTTTCGGTCCTAGGACCTTGATCAAGGTCCCAGGGCCGAAACGTTTTTTAAGGCCCTAGTGTACACGTTCTTTCTAAACTAGTTTGTTGGTGTCTGTTACCAAGATCTATACTAGCAGTGCACCTCCGGTATCATATATACTCGGTTTCCTGTTTTCTTTACTAATCTGAAGACGCCTTCGTCGGCGAAACAGCCTCGTATACCTGTCTGTATAATTGCTCAAAGATTTGTCTGGATTTTTAACCGGGGAGGGTTAGCCACCCAGAATAACCCTTTAAAGTCAGTGTCATTGAGGTCTGTCTGTCTTCCATTGTGGTTCAGTCTTGTTCCCCAGGATGGCACCCACGCCAGGCGACTAACACCCAGGTACCTAGTTATTGCTAGGTGAACAGGGACAGCAGCTGTAAAGTAACATAGCGAACATTTCCATCCGTGCTGGGTATCGAACCACGGGCACTGTGAAGCGAGTGCGTTGCCAACTAAGCCCCAGGACACTACGTACTTCACTATACACTTGATCAAGCCCACTAGAGAATACAACGTACTAATCAAGGCATCAACAGAGAGTTTAACACCAATAAAAAAATAACAGGAGTGAGTGTAACCTGGTCTCTCTCGTCCCACTCCTCGTCTGACTAACTCTTCCCTGGCGTCGAATCTTCTTGTACTCGTCAAGTGTTGAACATTTAGTGAGGCAGTTTAAGACAGTGTATGATGGTGCGTGCTCCTCCCTGTTCCAGACTATCACTGTGAAATCCAGCAATCTTCATGCTGGAATTAGAGAGGTTTTTCATCCCCAAATCAGTAACTGCATTATTCATACAACATTAACATCTGTATGATATGCGATGTGTTTCTTCACAGGGCATATTCCACTAAATCCTGACATTATCCCATGATATACCTCCTCTCCACCTGTCGCATACGTCGAGCGATATTCACCCACTTCCCACTTGGGTTTAAGAGCCACCTTGTCCAGAGCTACAGCTTGTGGGTTGAGTCTAAAATGACCTGCAGCCCAGTATTACATTTCAAAAAGCCCTGGAGACAAGTAAGTGATGTTGTCGAAACCAGGGACATTATCCCTCAAGCTTCGTCTTGTTCCATAATGGTGCGGTCCAGGGCCAGGGCTGGGGTGAGGGTGTCCTAGGGTAGGTGGCCCAGGGCCGGTCGGAGACCTGCAATACGCCAGGCTTCTTCAAGCTTTGTGGAATACAGGACTGTGACGAGCCGCCACAGTCAGCCAGGGTGCGTTCCAGAGCACAACACTCAACAACAACAAAGACTGAGCGAAGTGTAATGTGGTTTCCCCTCGGTCTGGAAAGCCGGGGGCAGGGCGGAGGCTGGGAGGAAGGAAGGGAGGGATGGAAGCAGAGGAAGGGAGGGCCGGAGGTAAGGGGGGAAAGGCAGGGAGGAAGGGAGACGCAGGGTGCTTCGGAGGGGAGAACGGACGGGAGGGTTGGAGGAAGGCAGGGAGAGGAAAGGAATCCAGATGCTATATTTGAGTCATTTTGGAAGCCACTGTGAGAAGACGATTGAAGTGGCTTTTGTGACGCGGCTCCCACTTTGTGGGGGGAACTGGGGAATGAAGAGGGTGACCTGGTTAGTGGAACACACTGTGGGGGAACTGAAGAATGATGGAACATGACCTGGTTAGTGGAACACTTTGTGGGGGAATTGAGGAATGAGGATGGTCGAACATGACCTGGTTAGTGGAACACAGTACACCGCTGCTCCATCTAATGTGGAACATCGCAAACAGGTCATATCATCCTTGGAACGCCCCCCTCTTCCCCTCAACCCCTCACTTCTTCAACCCCTCACTTCCTCAACCCCTCACACTCTCACCAACACAAACTACCAAAGAAACTATTCAAGAATGTAGGAGAACAAATAGCATAGATTCTCGAGGGATGTTAAGTAAATGAGAAAGAGAGAAGAGAGAGAGAGAGAGAGAGAGAGAGAGAGAGAGAGAGAGAGAGAGAGAGAGAGCATATATATACATGAGACAACCTCTTAATTGAATGAAAGTTTTGAAATAAATGAAAATCTCAAAAAATCAGTCAGATGGTGAACGATACCCAGACCCACAATATATATACCAACCCAAACACTGCCTGGCATATCACACCTGACGTATATATGTCTCAACCCGCCGCTGTACACACACCCAGACCGGTCTAGGACTACCACCTTCCAGACTATATACTTAAAGAGCAGTGACGGGGATTCGAACTGGGTGTTGATAGTTCCCTGGGTCACCAGAGATAAAATCACGATACAGAGATGCTGTATCTTGCTAAGTCTGGAGATAATAATTGCCTTATTTATCAGTATTATTCATTATTATTCTTTATTCTTGTTATTGTTAATTCTCATTCTTGAGATTCTGAAATTGGAAGATGTTCAAGTTTGATCTGAGGAAAGGAGAATAGCTGTAATTCCTTGGCTCTAGATCCCTTTCCTAGCACCAAACCTTGCACTGAACACCTAGCACGGTTCCTAAAACGATCCTAGCCCGGTTCCTAGCACCTCCCTAAGTGCGGTTCTAGTTCCTAGCACTACGCTTAGTACCGTTCCTATCTCTACACCTAGGACTAGTCATAGCAGCACGCCTAGCTCAATTCCTAGCACTGCTTCTAACCCTGCTAAGACCACCCGTGGCCCCACTCCTAGCACCACCTGTAGCATCACTCCTAGCAGCCATGGCTAAGGGTGTAACAGCACTTCTGGCAACATGGCAGTCATGGCTAGAAACTATCAGCTCTCCTACCAGTGCTCCTAGCAGCGTGGCAGCCCTGGCTGGGATCCAGAAACATTCTCAGCAGGGCTGAAGATTGAGAGACACTTATGCAACATATGGGAATCTTTATTCAGGAAACGTTTCGCCACACAGTGGCTTCATCAGTCCAATACGAAGTAGAAAGGCGTAAGGAGAGGAGGAGTTTGAGGTAATCAGTCCCTCAGCCTGGAGTCGATGTGTTCAGTCCATCAATCTCGTAGAATGTGCAGCATAGGGCCGTAGACGTGGCTTATATACTGTAGTGAGGTGAGGCGAAGCAGGCGGAGGCGGGGTCATAGTGGTACCATCCACTAGTCGAAGTAGATCTTCGTCCAGAGGTTGGACAAGTGTTGAAGAATTCTTTGTAACAAGATCCCATGATGCTGCAGTGTCTGACAGTTGTGATGAATGGTTTGAAAAACCATTGTTGCATAAGTGTCTCAATCTTCAACTTGTCGGTTTTTCAAACAGCCCTGGCTAGAGTCTAGAAACATTACTAACAGGGCTCCTAGCAGAGTGGCAGCCCTGGCTGGGATCTAGAAACATTACTAACAGGGCTCCTAGCAGAGTGGCAGCCCTGGCTGGGGTCTAGAAACATTACTAACAGGGCTCCTAGCAGCGTGGCAGCCCTGGCTGGAGTCTAGAAACATTCCCAGCAGGGTCCTAGCAGCGTGGCAGCCCTGGCTGGGAAGGGCAGACACTTTAATCAATGAGATCAGGAGAGTACACAGAACTCAGCCTTGGTAATTAACTCTCACAACCACAGTAATTGTTTTTCTACGCTGAGACTGGATGGTGTATTAGTGGGGATGGGTGGTAGTGATTGGCGATGGGTTGTGGGTGGTGATAGGTGATGGTGATAGGTGGCAGTGATTGGTGGTGATGGGTAATGTTATAGCAGGTTAGAGTATGGTCAGGGAGTCTTTGGGGAGATGAACAGAGAGGGCCTATGTGTCTACAAAAACTGAATATACCCTGCAGTTAGTGGGTATACTAGCTGTCCCAAGCATACCCAATACAGGTGAACCATAACTAAGTCAATATTGACAATAAGTAAGTCTATTCAGATATACACACAGTTACATAGATTATCATACATAGCAGCATATGTGTAGAGAACCTAAGACAGCAAATGCGATCATGGCGTAATAGCCCATAAAATATGTGCCAAAGGAATAACTGGGAAAGTGGGGAGATGGATCTTCAACTTCCTAACAAATCGAACACAAAGAGTAGTCAACAGAGTTAAATCGGAGGCTGCCATAGTGAAGAGCTCTGTTCCACAAGGCACAGTACTCGCCCCCATCTTATTCCTTATCCTCATATCAGACATAAACAGAGATATACACCACAGCACCGTATCATCCTTTGCGGATGATACTAGGATCTGCATGAGGCTGTCATCTGCTGAGGACGCGGTTAACCTCCAAGAAGATATAAACAAAGTTTTCCAGTGGGCAACGGTAAACAATATGATGTTCAATGAGGACAAATTCCAACTACTCCGTTATGGAAAACTGGAGGAGATAATAACTAGAACTGAGTATATTACTGACTCCGGCCATACAATAGAGCGGAAAAATAATGTAAGGGACCTGGGAGTAGTAATGTCTGATGATCTCATTTTCAAGGATCACAACAGTGCCACGATCGCACGTGCAAAGAAAATGATAGGATGGATAATGAGAACTTTCAAACGAGAGATGCCAAGCCCATGATGATCCTTTTCAAATCACTTGTTCTCTCTAGGCTGGAATACTGCTGTACATTAACATCTCCATACAAAGCAGGTGAGATCGCAGATCTAGAGAGTGTACAGAGATCCTTTACTGCACGTATAAGTTCTGTCAAGCACCTTAACTACTGGGAACGCTTGGAAGCACTTGACTTGTACTCGTCGGAACGCAGGAGGGAGAGATATATCATAATCTACACTTGGAAAATCTTGGAAGGAATGGTCCCAAATCTGCACACAGAAATCACTCCCTACGAAAGTAAAAGACTGGGCAGGCGATGAAAAATGCCACCAATAAAAAGTAGGGGCGCCATTGGTACACTGAGAAAACACCATAAGTGTCCGGGGCCCAAAACTGTTCAACAGCCTCCCATCAAGCATTAGGGGAATTGCCAATAAACCCCTGGCTGCCTTCAAGAGAGAGCTGGACAGATACCTAAAGTCAGTGCCGGATCAGCCGGGCTGTGGCTCGTACGTCGGACTGCGTGCGGCCAGCAGTAACAGCCTAGTTGATCAGGCCCTGATCCATCGGCAGGCCTGGTCATGGACCGGGCCGCGGGGGCGTTGATCCCCGGAATAACCTCCAGGTAACCTCCAGGTAACCCAGAAAGATCAGACAAAGTGACTTATTTTCACTGGAGTTCTTTGACATACTACTGACAGCTCAGGTCACGCTACATGCATGACATCCTCGTAATGCACTTAAACAATATAGGAAAGGATTGGCATACTCTACAGAAATTACTATCAGGTAGTGATTCTGTATAATGCAAAATAATTTTTGGCAGCAAAAAATGTATATTCTCAAGGATCATAGAACAAATGTGGATCATTTGTGGGTTACAGTGAATCGTTGCTATGCAATCGTGTGTGTTGATATGCAGGGACTGCATATCAACACTTGGTTGACTGCCTCTCTGTAGGAGGTATTCACTTGGTTGACTGCCTCTCTGTAGGAGGTATTCACTTGGTTGACTGCCTCTCTGTAGGAGGTATTCACTTGGTTGACTGCCTCTCTGTAGGAGGTATTCACTTGGTTGACTGCCTCTCTGTAGGAGGTATTCACTTGGTTGACTGCCTCTCTGTAGGAGGTATTCACTTGGTTGACTGCCTCTCTGTAGGAGGTATTCACTTGGTTGACTGCCTCTCTGTATGAGGTATTCACTTGGTTGACTGCCTCTCTGTAGGAGGTATTCACTTGGTTGACTGCCTCTCTGTAGGAGGTATTCCCATTTAACATCAACCCTAAGGAAAGATTTACGGAGTGATCATGTGACCTAGGAGGGTCGAATTCAGTGGTGGTGGCTGACACCTGTCGTGACCTTAACACATGTGGCCAAAGGCCATAGCGACAGTTTGTGTGTCAGTCAGGTGGTTAAAGCTGGAAGGTAGAGAGTCAGAAGGATGCTCAAATCTGGGAAGAGTGGCATCAGTAGGGTGGTCAAGCTATCACTTTTCAGTCTGGTTGTCAGAAACTCATAAGTATCACAAACGAGCCAAATATCCAAACGAAACTACATTACTAAGTTACAACTGATACATTAAGTAACTTAATAAGGGTCAACAAACTTTTGATCTGACTTAGGCAGTGTAGATGTTAGATTCAAATTAACATAACTCTCGAGTTGACTTCAGTTTTGGTTGGCTTACCCCGAGCATTCGTGATTTTGTTAAAATCTGCTGTCGACATACGAATTGTTCCTTTGATCCTCTTAAAGATTCCTTGTAACTATACAAGTCATTATGTGGTCATCGTCATTATAGCCAGGTTTTGGAGTGCATACAGCAACACCATACAGAGTATAATGTGGAGTATCACTTACTGAGACACTGTACACTGTACTGTCTTGTTTTGTAGCATGTTAATTGTTTCTCAAAAAGTATTACCTGGAGTTTACCTGGAGAGAGTTCCGAGGGTCAACGCCCCCGCGGCCCGGTTTGTGATCAGGCCTCCTGGTGGATCAGAGCCTGATCAACCAGGCTGTTACTGCTGGCTGCACGCAAACCAACATACGAGCCACAGCCCGGCTGATCAGGAACCGACTGTAGGTGCTTGTCCAGTGCCAGCTTGAAGACTGCCAGGGGTCTGTTGGTAATCCCACTTATGTATGCTGAGAGGCAGTTGAACAGTCTCGGGCCCCTGACACTTATTGTATGGTCTCTTAACGTGCTAGTGACACCCCTGCTTTTCATTGGGGTACCTAATACTTCCTAGTTGGTTCTTTCAGCTAAACCATTGTTGGCAAGATGGTGGGGGACATTAGAGGACTTATTAATATTGCATAAAGGACATAACCTCTCAAGGCTTTCATTAAAAATTCGTCTCCATTATCTATTTGAGAGACTTTGGTGCAGTCTGCAGATATATCATTCTTTAAATTCCTTGGCTACTGCCTCTGCAGTTTTATCTGCAATAGTAATGCATGGCATGATGGACCGTCATGGTCAGATGTTTATCTCGGAGGGAACTTTGGATGCTGGTCAACATTCGATACCCTTTCCCAAGGTTCACTGGTAGTTAGGTAAACCTGAATGGGATTAGGTCCTCCGACATTACCTTTGTGTTGTGTCCATACTTTCCACTTCATTACTTCAGAATATATCGCCATACAAAGACAAAAATATTTCAATTTGGCCTGTTTGATAGAAAGATCTGTGCCAGAGTAGGCAGTACCTGGGACACAAACTAGCTGCAGAACTACATTCACTAGTAACTTCAGAATAACTAGCTGGTGTACTTTTCAGCTAGGGGTAGCAAGTTTGGCTACTCGGTACAACAAATCTTAGCTCATAACAAAGTCGCTGGTAGGAGCTAGTGTTCCTATGGACAGTGTTCAAACCACCTTTGTCAGGAATATAATTACATCAGACCAAGTTGGGTCTAGACGTTCGTTGAGAATGTGCAACTTCCTCAGCACTAAATGGAGGATCAACTGCAACTGCACTACTGAGGTGAGACAAGGCATCTACAAGTACATTAGACTTTCCAGGAGAGTGTGCAAGGTAGGATTAAGCTCTGTAAGGGTCGAGGACCATCTTGCTAATCTTCCAGTTGGTTACTCTGGTGATGGTTGCCTTCGAATGGCAGAAGTGATGGAGATGGGTAACAGGGATGGTGAAGGGTGGTAAATTATGAGGGTAAGTGATTCTGATAGTAATAGTGACGGGCTGTGGTGACAGTGAAATAGTGGCGATGAATGGTGAGTTCTGGTGGTGATAGTGAGATTAATTAGTGATGCTGGGGTTGGGTGGTGGTGCTGGTGATGGTGTTGCTTGTGGTGTTAGTGACGGTCTTGGTGAGGGGTGGTGTTGGTGGTGGTTAGGGGTGATGGTGATAGTCGTGACTGGCCGTGTTGGTGATTGGTGGTTGTGAAAGGAGATGGTGATATATAGTGGTTTCGGAGACAGAAGCCAGATGTACACAAACCGTAAAAGCCTTCAACATGTGCGATTGTGTTTTAAGAGTTCACAAAATACATGCAAAAGTCATGGAAAAGTCAACACAGGTGTTTCCAGCTTCGTAACAAATGGAACACAAAGACCAATTGTAAACAGAAGTAAGTTGGAGGCTGCCACAGTGAAAGCCCTGTTCCCCAAGGTACACTTGGCCCCCCTTTCTTTTTTCTCTTCCTAATATCTGACATACAGATATATAAATCATAGCACTGTATCATCCTTTACAGACGATACTAGTTAGGTTAGGTTACCATCCATTAAGGACGCGGCAAATCTCCAAGCTGGTTTAAATGAGGTCTTCCAGACACAGCCAGCCTTCAAGCTGGTTTAAATGAGGTCTTCCAGACACAGCCAGCCTTCAAGCTGGTTTAAATGAGGTCTTCCAGACACCGCCAGTCTTCAAGCTGGTTTAAATGAGGTCTTCCAGACACCGCCAGTCTTCAAGCTGGTTTAAATGAGGTCTTCCAGACACAGCCAGTGTTCAAGGTGGTATCAATGAGGTCTTCCAGACACAGCCAGTCTTCAAGCTGGTTTAAATGAGGTCTTCCAGACACAGCCAGTCTTCAAGGTGGTTTAAATGAGGTCTTCCAGACACAGCCAGTCTTCAAGGTGGTTTAAATGAGGTCTTGCAGACACAGCCAGTCTTCAAGGTGGTTTCAATGATGTCTTCCAGACACAGCCAGTGTTCAAGGTGGTTTAAATGAGGTCTTCCAGACACAGCCAGTCTTCAAGCTGGTTTCAATGAGGTCTTCCAGACACAGCCAGTCTTCAAGCTGGTTTAAATGAGGTCTTCCAGACACAGCCAGTCTTCAAGCTGGTTTAAATGAGGTCTTCCAGTCACAGCCAGTGTTCAAGGTGGTTTCAATGAGGTCTTCCAGACACAGCCAGTGTTCAAGGTGGTTTAAATGAGGTCTTCCAGACACAGCCAGTGTTCAAGGTGGTTTCAATGAGGTCTTCCAGACACAGCCAGTGTTCAAGGTGGTTTCAGTGATGTCTTCCAGACACAGCCAGTGTTCAAGGTGGTTTCAGTGATGTCTTCCAGACACAGCCAGTGTTCAAGGTGGTTTCAGTGATGTCTTCCAGACACAGCCAGTGTTCAAGGTGGTTTAAATGATGTCTTCCAGACACAGCCAGTGTTCAAGGTGGTTTCAATGAGGTCTTCCAGACACAGCCAGTGTTCAAGGTGGTTACAATGATGTCTTCCAGACACAGCCAGTGTTCAAGGTGGTTACAATGAGGTCTTCCAGACACAGCCAGTGTTCAAGGTGGTTACAGTGAGGTCTTCCAGACACAGCCAGTGTTCAAGGTGGTTTCAATGATGTCTTCCAGACACAGCCAGTGTTCAAGGTGGTTTCAATGAGGTCTTCCAGACACAGCCAGTCTTCAAGGTGGTTTCATTGATGTCTTCCAGACACAGCCAGTGTTCAAGGTGGTTTCAATGATGTCTTCCAGACACAGCCAGTGTTCAAGGTGGTTTCAATGAGGTCTTCCAGTAGGACGCAGAAAATATGATGTTCAATGGGGGGCAAATTTCAGTTAATCCATTATGTAAAATTTGAGGAAATGAAGGCTAGAACGGACTATAAACTAATTCTAAGTACACAATAGAGTGGAAAAACTAAAGTGAGGGACAAACATGTCAAAAGATCCCGCTCAGTGATCACGGCAGTGATCACAATGGATAATGAGAACATTCGAAACCAGGGATGTCTAGGCTGGAATACATCTGTACACTAACAGATGTATTCCAGCAGCTCTAGAAGGTGTACAGAGCTCCAGTTCTCCTTGGAATAAAGGCGAGAGAGGCACTTAATTTACACCTGGAAAAATCCTAGAAGGACTAGTCCGAGATCTACACACAGCAGTCACTTCCTACGAGTGCCAGAGGCTCGTCAGACTGTGCCAGTGAAAAGCAGGGGTACCATGAGTACACTAAGAAATAACAACAACCTCCTACCATACATGGAGCCCTGGTTGTCTTCAAGAGAGAACTTGATAGGTTCCTAAAGTCACTTTTCGATTGACCAGGATGTGGATCATATGTTGGACTGAGTGTAGCCAGCAAGCCTTCCTGTCTGGTCATGGACCGGGCAGCGGGGGCACTGACCCCCGGAATACCCTCCAGGTAGACTCCAGGTATAGTTGGCGATGGTGAATAGTGATTTATAGCTGGTATGGTGATTGAGCGGTTATAACAGTGACTAATATAGTGACTGGCGATATACACAAGGTATATAAGCCTGTAGGAACGTACACAGCCATGTACACACACACACACACACACACACACACCATACACACCTCAAAAGCATTTTTCACCTATCCAAATTGTTAAATTATTAATACTTAAAAAACTCTGGCACACATTCAATAGAAAGATATTAATCAGAATATTAAATACCACAATCCTGTAAAAGTGACAAATTATCACAATGTTATCCCGTATAAAAATACTGAATACTTTTCAACGCTGGCGTGAATGATCAACGCCAGACTACATTCAACAATTTTTATTAATGGTGTGATTGTTAGTGGAATTAGGTACTTTTAATAGGTGATTGTTAATATTAGCACTTTTCCTGAGCAGTTGCTGCGAAAAGGTCGAGAGGTCGAGGATCAGGTTGATACTTAGATGTGTTAACTGTGGTGGTGTTTGGTGTCTGTGGTGGTGGTTTGTGTCTGTGGTGGTGTTGGTGTCTGGTGGTGCGGGTGTTTGGTTGGTGGTTGGTCGTTGTTGGTTCTGTGGTGGTGGTGTTCTGTGGTGGATGTGTCGTAGTGGTGTGTATGGTGCTGTGAGGGTGGTTGGTGTCTGTGGGTGGGTGGTGTTTGGTGACTGTGGTGGTTGTGGTGTCAGTGTGGTTGTAGTCTGTGTGGTGTTTGGATGTTGTGTGGTGGTCTGTAGTGGTGTTGTGTCTGGGTGTGTGTCTGTGTGGTGGTTTGGTCTGTGGTGGTGGTGGTGGTCGTTCGTGGTGTGGTGCTAGTCGTGTGGTGTGTAGTTTGGTGGTGTTTGTGTCAGTGGTGGTGTGGTTGGTGTCTGTGTGGTGGTGGTATGGTGTCTGTGGTGGTGGTGTCTTAGTGGTGTTGGTTGTCTGTGTGTGGTGTCTGTATGGTGTGTTGGTGTCTGTGGGTGTGTTGGTGCGTGTGGTGTTGGTGTCTGGTGTTGTGTTGTAGTGGTGTTGGGTCTGTGTTTGGTGTCTTAGTGTGTGTGGTGTTGGTGTCTGTAGGTGTGGTGTCTGTGAGTAATGGTAGTTTAGGGTGGTTGGTGTCTGGTGGATACTGTGGTGTGTGTTGTCTGTGGGTGATGGTGTCTAAGGGTCGTGTTGTGTGGTGCTGGGGTTGTATGTAGGTGTGTTGATGTCTGGGTGGTGGTGTTCTGTGTGTTGTCTGTAGGTGTTGGTGTCTGGGTGTCTGTGGTGTGGTTGGTGTCTGTAGGAGTCGTTTCTGTAAGGGTTGTGTAGTTGGTGTTTGGTGTGGTTGTGTCTGTGTGTGAGTTGGTCTGTGTGGTTGTTGGTGTCTGTGGTAGGATTGTGCTGTGCGTGGTGTGTCTGCGTATGGTCGGTGTGTCTGAGTGGTGGTGTTGGTCTTGTGGTTGTTGCGTGTGGTGGTGTTGGTGTACTGTGGTAGGGGGTGTGTTGTGTCTGTGGTGTGTGGTGTCTGTGGTGGTGGTGTTGGTGTCTGTGGTGGTGGTGTTGGTGTCTGTGGTGGTGTGTTGGTGCTGTGGTGGGTGTTGGTGTCTGTGGTGTGGTTGATTGTGGTGCTGTGGTGGTGCTTGTGACTGTGTGGTGGTTGTTGTCTGGTGGTGGTGTTGGATGCTGGTGTGTGGTTGTCTGTTGGTGGTGTTGGTGCTGTGGTGGTGGTGTTGGTGCTGTGTGTGGTGTGTTTGGTGACTGTGTGTGGTGTTGGTCTGGTGGTCGGTGGTGTCTGTGGTGTGGTTGTGTCTGTGGTGGTGTGGTGTCTGTGGTGGTGGTTGGTGTCTGTGGTGTGGTGTTTGTGTCTGTGAGGGTGGTTTGGTGTCTGTGGTGGTGGTGTTGGTGTCTGTGGTGGTGTTGGTCTGTGGGTGGTGTGGTGTCTGTGGTGGTGGTGTTGGTGTCTGGTGGTGGTGTTGGTGTCTGTGTGGTGGTGTGGTGCTGTGGTGTTGTGGTGTCTGTGGTGTGGTGTTGGTGTCTGTGGTGGTGGTGTGTCTGTGGTGTGTGCTGTGGTGGTGGTGTTGGTGTCTGTGTGGTGGTGTTGGTGTCTGTGTGGTGGTGTTGGTGTCTGTGGTGGTGTGTTGGTCTGTGGTGGTGGTGTTGGGTACGTGTTGGTGTGTTGGTGTCTGTGGTGGTGGTGTGGTGTCTTGTTGTGGTCTCTGTGGTGGTGGTGTTGGTGTCTGTGGTGGTGTTGGGTTGTGTCTGTTGGGTGTGTGGTGTTGGTGTCTGTGGTGGTGGTGTGGGTCTGTGGTTGGTGTGGTGGTGTGTGTGTCTGTGGTGGTGGGTGTGGTGTCTGTGGTGGTGTGCTGTGGTGGTGGTGTGTGTCTGTGGTGGTGTTGGTGTCTGTGGTGGTGGTGGTTGGTGTCTGTGGTGGTGGTGTGGTGTCTGTGGTGGTGGTGTTGGGTCTGTGGTGGTGTGTTGGTTCTGTGGTGGTGCTGGTGTCTGTGGTGTGGTGCTGGTGTTTGGGTGTGGTGTTGGTGACTGTGGTGTGTGGTGTCTGTGGTGTGGTGGGGTGGTTCTGGGTGTGGTCTGGTGGTGGTGTGGTCTGTGGTGGTGGTTGGTGTGTTGGTGTGTGGTGGTGTGTCTGTGGTGGTTGGTGTCTGTGGTGGTGGTGTTGGTGTCTGTGGTGGTGGTGTGGTGTCTGTGGTGGTGGTGGGTGTCTGTGGTGTGTGTGGTGCTGTGTGGTGGTGTTGTGTGTGGTGGTGTCTGGTGTGGTGGTGGTGGTGTTGGGTTGTGTGTGTGTGTGTGGTGGGTGTTGGTGTGTGGTGTGGTGTTGTGGTGGTGGTGTGGTGTCTGTGGTGGTGTGTGTGTGTCTGTGGTGGTGGTGTTGGTGACTGTGGTGGTGGTGTTGGTGTCTGTGGTGGTGGTGTTGGTGTCTGTGGTGGTGGTTGGTGTCGTGGTGGTGTGTGGTGTTGTGGTGGTGTGGTGTTGGTGTCTGTGGTGGTGGTGTTGGTGTCTGTGGTGGTGTGGTGTCTGTGTGTTGGTGTCTGTGGTGTGTGGTGTTGGTGCTGTGGTGGTGGTGTTGGGTCTGTGGTGGTGGTGTTGGTGTCTGTGGTGGTGGTGTTGGTGTCTGTGGTGGTGGTGTTGGTGTCTGTGGTGGTGGTGCTGGTGTCTGTGGTGGTGGTGTGGGTCTGTGGTGGTGGTGTTGGTGTCTGTGGTGGTGGTGTTGGTGTCTGTGGTGGTTGGTGTGGTGTCTGTGGTGGTGGTGTTGGTGTCTGTGGTGGTGTTGTGTCTGTGGTGGGTTGGCTGTGTGTGGTGCGTGTTGGTGTTGTGTGGTGGTGGTGTTGGTGTCTGTGGTGGTGGTGGTGCTGTGTGGTGGTGTTGGTGTCTGTGGTGGTGGTGTTGGTGTCTGGTTGTGGTGTTGTGTTGTGGTGGTGGTGTTGGTGTCTGTGGTGGTTGGTGTCTGTGGTGGTGGTGTTGGTGTCTGTGGTGGTGGTGTTGTGCTGTGGTGGTGTTGGTGTCTGTGGTGTGTGGTGTTGGTGTCTGTGGTGGTGGTGTTGGTGTCTGTGGTGGTGGTGTTGGTGTCTGTGGTGGTGTGTTGGTGTCGTGTGGTGGTGTGGTTGGTTCTGTGGTGGTTGGTGTCTGTTGGTGGTTTGTTGGTGTCTGTGGTGGGTGTTGGTCTGTGTGGTGTTGGGTCTGTGGTGGTGTTGGTGTCTGTGGGGGGTGGTGCTGTGGGGTGTGTTGGTGTCTGTGGTGGTGGTTTGTGTGCTGTTGGTGGTGTGGTGTCTGTGGTGGTGTTGGTGTCTGTGGTGGTGGTTGTTGGTGACTGTGGTGGTGGTGTTGGTGTCTGTGGTGGTGGTGTTGGTGTCTGTGGTGGTGGTTGTGTGTCTGTGGTGGTGGTGTTGGTGCTGTGTGTGGTGGTTGTTGGTGTCTGTGGTGGTGTGTTGGTGTCTGTGGTGTTGGTGTTGTGGTGGATGGTGGTGTTGGTGCTGTGGTGGTGGTGTTGGTGTCTGTGGTGGTGGTGTGTTGGTGTCTGTGGTGGTGGTGTGTTGGTGTCTGTGTGTGGTGGTGGTGTTGGTGTCTGTGGTGGTGTGTTGGTGTCTTGGTGGTGTTGGTGTTGGTGTGGTGTGTCTGGTGTTGTGGTGGTGGTGTTGTGTCTGTGGTGGGGTGTGGTGTACTGTGTGGTGGTGTGGTGTCTGTGGTGGTGGTGTTGGTGTCTGTGGTGGTGGTGTTGGTGTCTGTGGTGGTGGTGTTGTGTGGTGGTGTTGGTGTCTGTGGTGGTGGTCTGGTGTGGTGGTGTTGGGTCTGTTGGTGGTGTCTGTGTGGTGGTGTTGGTGTCTGTGGTGGTGGTGTCTGTGTGTCTGTGGTGTGTGTTGGTGGTCTGGTGGTGGTGGTGTTGGTGTCTGTGGTGGTGGTGGTTGGTGTCTGTTGGTTGGTGTCTGTGTGGTGGTGTTGTGGTGGTGGTTGGTGGTGTCTGTGTGGTGGTGTTGGTGTCTGTGGTGGTGTCGTGTGGTGGTTGGTGTCTGTGGTGGTGGTGTGGTGTCTGTGGTGGTGGTGGTGTTTGGTGTCTGTGGTGGTGGTGTTGTACTGTGGTGTGTGGTGTCTGTGGTGGTGTGGTGTCTGTGGTGGTGGTGTCTGTAGTGGTGGTGTTGGTGTCTGTGGTGGTGGTGTCTGTGTGGTGGTGTTGGTGTCTGTGGTGGTGGTGTTGGTGTCTGTGGTGGTGGTGTCTGTAGTGGTGGTGTTGGTGTCTGTGGTGGTGGTGTTGGTGTCTGTGGTGGTGGTGTTGGTGTCTGTGGTGGTGGTGTCTGTAGTGGTGGTGTGGTGTCTGTGGTGGTGGTGTCTGTAGTGGTGGTGTTGGTGTCTGTGGTGGTGGTGTGGTGTCTGTGGTGGTGTTGGTGTCTGTGGTGGTGGTGTCTGTAGTGGTGTTGGTGTCTGTGGTGGTGGTGTCTGTAGTGGTGGTGTTGGTGTCTGTGGTGGTGGTGTTGTAGTGGTGGTGTTGGTGTCTGTGGTGTGTGTTGGTGTCTGTGGTGGTGGTGTCTGTGGTGGTGGTGTTGGTGTCTGTGGTGTGGTGTCTGTAGTGGTGGTGTTGGTGTCTGTAGTGGTGGTGTTGGTGTCTGTGGTGGTGGTGTTGGTGTCTGTGGTGGTGGTGTTGGTGTCTGTGGTGGTGGGTTGGTGTCTGTGGTGGTGGTGTTGGTGTCTGTGGTGTGGTGTTGGTGTCTGTGGTGGTGTCTGTGGTGGTGTTGTTGGTGTCTGTGGTGGTGGTGTTGGTGTCTGTGTGGTGGTGGTGTTGGTGTCTGTGGTGGTGTTGTTGGTGTCTGTGGTGGTGGTGTTGGTGTCTGTGGTGGTGGTGTTGGTGTCTGTGGTGGTGGTGTTGGTGACTGTGGCGGTGGTGTTGGTGTCTGTGGTGGTGGTGTGGTGTCTGTGGTGGTGGTGTTGGTGTCTGTAGTGGTGGTGTTGGTGTCTGTAGTGGTGGTGTTGGTGTCTGTGGTGGTGGTGGTGTTGGTGTCTGTGGTGGTGTTGGTGTCTGTGGTGGTGGTGTTGGTGTCTGTGGTGGTGGTGTTGGTGTCTGTGGTGGTGGTGTTGGTGTCTGTGGTGGTGGTGTTGGTGTCTGTGGTGGTGGTGTTGGTGTCTGTGGTGGTGTTGGTGCTGTGGTGTTGGTGTCTGGTGGTGTGTTGGTGCCTGTGGTGGTGGTGTTGGTGACTGTGGTGTTGGTGCCTGTGGTGGTGGTTGGTGCCTGTGGTGGTGGTGTTGGTGTCTGTGGTGGTGGTGTTGGTGACTGTGGTGGTGGTGTTGGTGCTGTGGTGGTGGTGGTGTCTGTGGTGGTGGTGTTGGTGACTGTGGTGGTGGTGGTGTCTGAGGTGTTGGTATCTGTGGTGGTGGTGTTGGTGTCTGTGGTGGTGACTGTGGTGTTGGTGACTGTGGTGGTGGTGTTGGTGTCTGTGGTGGTGTTGGTGACTGTGGTGGTGGTGGTGGTGTTGGTGATTGTGGGGTGGTGTTGGTGTCTGTGGTGGTGGTGTCTGTGGTGGTGGTGTTGGTGTCTGTGTGTTGTGTCTGTGGTGGTGGTGTTGGTGTCTGTGGTGGTGTTGGTGTCTGTGGTGGTGGTGTTGGTGACTGTGGTGGTGGTGCTGGTGTCTGTGGTGGGGTGCTGGTGTCTGTGGTGGTGGTGCTGGTGTCTGTGGTTGTGGTGTTGGTGTCTGTGTTGTGGTGTTGGTGTCTGTGGTGGTGGTGTTGGTGTCTGTGGTGGTGTTGGTGACTGTGGTGGTGGTGGGTTGGTGCCTGTGGTGGTGGTGTCTGTGGTGGTGGTGTCTGTGGTGGTGTGTTGGTGTCTGTGTTGTGGTGTTAGTGCCTGTGGTGGTGGTGTTTGGTGGTGGTGTTGGTGCCTGTGGTGGTGGTGCCTGTGGTGTGGTGTCTGTGGTGGTGGTGTCTGTGGTGGTGGTGTCTGTGGTGTGGTGTTGGTGTTTGTGGTGGTGGTGTTGGTGTTTGTGGTGGTGTTTGTTGGTGCTGTGGTGGTGGTGTTGGTGACTGTGGTGGTGGTGTTGGTGCCTGTGGTGGTGGTGTTGGTGCTGTGGTGGTGGTGTTGGTGACTGTGGTGGTGGTGTTGGTGTCTGTGGTGGTGGTGTTGGTGATGTGGTGGTGGTGTTGGTGTCTGTGGTGGTGTTGGTGTCTGGTGTTGGTGACTGTGGTGGTGGTGTTGGTGTCTGTGGTGGTGGTGTTGGTGACTGTGGTGGTGGTGACTGTGGTAGCGGTGTTGGTGTCTGTTGTGGTGGTGTTGGTGTCTGTGGTAGTGTTGGTGTCTGTGGTGTTGGTGTCTGTGGTAGCGGTGTTGCTGACTGTGGTAGCGGTGTTGCTGTGTGGTAGCGGTGTTGCTGACTGTGGTAGCGGTGTTGGTGTCTGTGGTGGTGGTGGTGTTGGTGTCTGTTGTGGTGGTGTCTGTGATGGTGGTGTTGTGACTGTGGTAGCGGTGTTGGTGTCTTTGGTGGTGTTGGTGGTGGTGGTGTTGTGTCTGTGGTGGTGGTGACTGTGGTAGCGGTGTTGTGTCTGTGGTGGTGGTGTTGGTGGTGTTGGTGTCTGTGGTGGTGGTGTTGGTGTCTGTGGTGGTGGTGTTGGTGTCTGTGGTGGTGTTGCTGACTGTGGTAGCGGTGTTGGTGTCTGTGTGGTGTCTGTGGTGTTGGTGTCTGTGGTGGTGTTGCTGACTGTGGTAGCGGTGTTGGTGTCTGTGGTGGTGTTGGTGTCTGTGGTGTTGGTGTCTTTACTGGTGGTGTTGCTGTCTGTGGTGGGGGTGGTGATGTGGTTGCGGTTTGTTGCTGACTGTGGTGGTGGTGTTGGTGTCTGTGTGGTGGTGTTGGTGTCTGTGTGGTGTTGGTGTCTGTGTGGTTGGTTTGGTGTCTGTGATGTGGTGGTGTTGGTGTCTGTAGTGGTGGTGTGGTGTTGGTGTCTGGTGGGTTGGTGTGTAGTTGTCTGTGGTGTGGTGTCTGTGGGTGGTTGTGGTGTGTTGTGTCTGTGGTGGTGGTGTGTTGGTGTCTGTGTGCTGTGGTGGTGTTGGTGTCTGTGGTGGTGGTGGTGTTGGTGTCTGTGGTGGTGTGGTGTCTGTGGTGGTGGTTGTGTGGTGAGTGTCTGTGGTGGTGTGTGGTGTCTGTGGTGGTGGTGTCTTGTGGTGGTGTGGTGTCTGTGGTGGTGGTGTTTGGTGTCTGTGGTGGTGGTGTTGGTGTCTGTGGTGGTGGTGTTGGTGTCTGTGGTGGTGGTGTTGGTGTGTGTCTGTGGTGGGGGGTTGTTGGTGTCTTGGTGTGGTGCTGGTGTCTGTGGTGGTGGTGTTGGTGTCTGTGGTGGGGTCTGGTGCTGGTGTCTGTGGTGGTGGTGGTGTTGGTGTCTGTGGTGGTGGTGTTGGTGTCTGTGGTAGGTGTGGTGTTGGTGTCGTGTTGGTGGTGGTTGTTGGTGTCTTGTGTGTGGTGGTGGTGTTGGTGTCTGTGGTGGTGGTGCTGTGGTGGTTGGTGTCTGTGTGTGGTGTGTTGTGTCTGTGTAGGTGGCGGTGTTGCTGACTGTGGTAGCGGTGTTGCTGACTGTGGTGCGGTGTTGCTGACTGTGGTGCGGTGTTGCTGACTGTGGTACGGTGTTATGACTGTGGTACCGGTGTTGGTGGTAGCTGTGTGTACGGTGTTGCTGACTGTGGTAGCAGTGTTGCTGACTGTGGTAGCAGTGTTGCTGACTGTGGTGCCGGTGTTGCTGACTGTGGTAGCGGTGTTGCTGACTGTGGTAGCGGTGTTGCTGACTGTGGTAGCGGTGTTGCTGACTGTGGTAGCGGTGTTGCTGACTGTGGTAGCGGTGTTGCTGACTGTGGTAGCGGTGTTGCTGACTGTGGTACCGGTGTTACTGACTGTGGTACCGGTGTTGCTGACTGTGGTAGCAGTGTTGCTGACTGTGGTAGCAGTGTTGCTGACTGTGGTGCCGGTGTTGCTGACTGTGGTACCGGTGTTGCTGACTGTGGTACCGGTGTTGCTGACTGTGGTAGCAGTGTTGCTGACTGTGGTACCGGTGTTGCTGACTGTGGTAGCAGTGTTGCTGACTGTGGTAGCAGTGTTGCTGACTGTGGTAGCAGTGTTGCTGACTGTGGTAGCGGTGTTGCTGACTGTGGTAGCGGTGTTGCTGACTGTGGTAGCGGTGTTGCTGACTGTGGTAGCGGTGTTGCTGACTGTGGTAGCGGTGTTGCTGACTGTGGTAGCGGTGTTGCTGACTGTGGTATAACATGGTATAACAGCATATAACAGCATATAACAGGAAGATATCTATAATAATGAAGGTATATAACAGTGTCTATTAGACCATAATGGCGCTTGTAACATATGACAACTGTTACCTGACTGTCAGAGTGAGAGTGGGTGAAGATAAGATAAGATAAGATAAGATTTCGTCCGGATTTTTAACCCCGGAGGGTTAGCCACCCAGGATAACCCAAGAAAGTCAGTGCGTCATCGAGGACTGTCTAACTTATTTCCATTGTGGTCCTTAATCTTGTCCCCCAGGATGCGACCCACACCAGTCGACTAACACCCAGGTACCTATTTGCTGCTAGGTGAACAGGACAACAGGTGTAAGGAAACGTGTCGGAATGTTTCCACAAAGTTTTCCAGTGGGCAACGGTAAACAATATGATGTTCAATGAAGACAAATTCCAACTACTCCGTTATGGAAAACTGGAGGAGATAATAACTAGAACAGAGTATACTACTGACTCCGGCCATACAATAGAGCGGAAAAATAATGTAAGGGACCTGGGAGTAGTAATGTCTGAGGATCTCACTTTCAAGGATCACAACAGTGCCACGATCGCACGTGCAAAGAAAATGATAGGATGGATAATGAGAACTTTCAAAACGAGAGATGCCAAGCCCATGATGATCCTTTTCAAATCACTTGTTCTCTCTAGGCTGGAATACTGCTGTACATTAACATCTCCATACAAAGCAGGTGAAATCGCAGATCTAGAGAGTGTACAGAGATCCTTTACTGCACGTATAAGTTCTGTCAAGCACCTTAACTACTGGGAACGCTTGAAAGCACTTGACTTGTACTCGTTGGAACGTAGGAGGGAGAGATATATCATAATCTACACTTGGAAAATCTTGGAAGGAATGGTCCCAAATCTGCACACAGAAATCACTCCCTACGAAAGTAAAAGACTGGGCAGGCGATGCAAAATGCCGCCAATAAAAAGTAGGGGCGCCATTGGTCCCACTAGAGAAAACACCATAAGTGTCCGGGGCCCAAAACTGTTCAACAGCCTCCCATCAACATTAGGGGAATTGCCAATAAACCCCTGGCTGCCTTCAAGAGAGAGCTGGACAGATACCTAAAGTCAGTGCCGGATCAGCGGGCTGTGGCTCGTACGTCGGACTGCGTACGGCCAGCAGTAACAGCCTAGTTGATCAGGCCCTGATCCATCGGGAGGGCCTGGTCTGGACCGGGCCGCGGGGCGTTGATCCCCGGAAACCTCCAGGAAACCCCGCCGGGAATCGAACCCGGGCCCTCCGTGTGTGAAGCGGGAGCTTTAGCCACCAGGCCACCGGGCCACCTAAAGTGAGTCAGAGTGAGAGAATGAGTGAGAGAAAATGAGAATGTGTGAGAGAATAAGTGAGAGAGAATGTGTGAGTGTGAGAGAGTGTGTGAGTGTGAGAGAATGTGTGAGTGTGAGAGAATGTGTGAGAGAATTTTGTGAGAATGTGTGAGAGAATGTGTGAGAGAATGTGTGAGTGTGAGAGAATGTGAGAGAGAGAGAGAGAGAGAGAGATTGAGAATGAATTAATTTACTTACGAGGGACTGACCCAGTAAACCCGGTCCAGTGCAACAGTTATCATTATCTAACAACGTGGCGGCTACACAGCAGGCTGCTGCAGTCGAACACAACGGCCATCTTGGAGAACTCAGCCGCCTGACCACTGGCTACGAGGCAGGAGCCTTTGATTCAAGAGTAACTTAAGCAATAGGCACTACACTGCCTCTCCTTGCATGATTCCTCTTGCAACATTTGGGGATCTGTCAAGATTGATGGGTTGAACGCATCGACTCCAGAGTGAGGGACTGATTACTCCAAGACTAAGTCTTCAAGTATGATGGACTGATGATATCGTCTTCACACCTCTACTAATGCTGCCTCTGTACTCGACTCAAGAAGCCTACTGTGTAGGCGATACGTTTCGGAATAAAGGTACCTAACTGTTGCCCAGGATGTAACGTGACACAGGTATAAGGAGACATAACAGGGTATAGCAGGGTATAACAGGACATATCAGAGTATAGCAGGGTATAACAGGGTATAGCAGGTATAACAGGATATAACAGGGTATAGCAGGTATAACAGGGTATAGCAGGTATAACAGGGTATAGCAGGGTATAACAGGGTATAGCAGGGTATAACAGGGTATAGCAGGTATAACAGGATATAACAGGGTATAGCAGGTATAACAGGGTATAGCAGGTATAATAGGGTATAGCAGGTATAGCAGGGTATAACAGGGTATAGCAGGTATAGCAGGGTATAACAGGGTATAGCAGGTATAACAGGATATAACAGGGTATAGCAGGTATAACAGGATATAACAGGGTATAGCAGGTATAACAGGGTATAGCAGGTATAACAGGGTATAAGAGGGTATAACAGGGTATAACAGGGGTATAACAGGGGTATAATAGGGGTATAACAGGGTATAACAGGTATTCAGTATTGTCAGCAAAATATGACTGGATCTTCTACAGGTCATTATTAATGATGGTACTGTTGCTGCTACTGTTGCTACTGTTGCAACAGAAGCAACACCACTTTCTCAACCACTACCTTCACCCACCGTATATACCACTACCACTAATCACCACCAGTGTTGCCCACTACCACCTACCACCTCAGTGTGTGTGTAGGGAGAGGGGGTAAAGAGTGAGTGTACTCTCCTATATGTAGTTGAAGGGTTAGTCTCAGCTCCTGGCCCGTGTGTGAGAGTTACCGTTTTGTCCTAGGCACCTGTCGATTACACACTAGGCCTGTGTGTGTACCTGTGTGTGTACCTGTGTACGTGTTTATCTGACCATGAGTACCGTAAGAATTACAGGTACAAAGCATCAACAGAAACAACAGAATAAAATGAGCTACAACAGATACAACGGCTGTAACAAAACTAGCCACCGCAACAGTATTTAAAATTACAGCACTGTTACAAACAGGAGCAGCAATAATAGCATTAAACTAGCATTAATAAGCTATAACAGTAGCAGTTGTAATAGCATTAATAACAGCGATAGTACTAGGAATAGCAGCAGTACTATCAGTAATAGCAGTAATAACATAATAGCGTCAGTAATAGCAATAATAGCAGTAATAACATTAACAGCAGCAGTAATAGTAATAGCATCAGTAATAGCGTCATTAATATCAATTGTAATAGTAACAGTAGCAGTAAGAAAATAATAGCAACAGTAATAGCAATACCAGCAGTAAAAATTATGATCATTAATAACAGTATTAATAGCAATAACTGCATTTATTACTGCTATTAATGCAGCATCAATAGCAGCATTAACAGTAATAATAGCAATATCAGTAAAACAAGTAATAATAGCATCAATAGCATTAATATCAGCAATAATAGCGGTAATAAATAGCAACGGTACCGTAATAACAGTAGCAACAGCAATAATAGCAGTGGTAACAGTAATAGCAGGAGTAATAGCAGTATCAGAAGTAGTAAGAACAATAAATAGCAGTAAACAGCATTAACATTAATACTAGTAATAACAGTAATAGCATTAATAGCAGTAATAGGTCACAGTCATCACAGCAACAGTAAAATACAGCGGTAACAACAGGAACAACAGAGATATTAGAGCAGTATGCTTATATACATATATGTATACATATACATATTAAGATGTATGTATGATAATATATGTGTATATTACTCACCAGAATAATCACCGAGTTCCTTGAGTAAGTAACAGTAGCAACAGCGGCAGATGTGAGATCACATAAACGGTAAAAAAAACAACAATAACGGGAGATATAATTCAATAACAACAGCGGCAGATGTGAGATCACATAAACGGTAAAAAACAACAATAACGGGAGATATAATTCAATAACAGCAGCGGCAGATGTGAGATCACATAAACAGTGAAAACGGTAAACGCAGCAACATGAGAGAGAAAGCAGTAACAGCAGCAATAACAGATGTGAGATCACATAAACAGTAAAAAACAGCAATAACGGGAGATGTAAATTAATAACAACAGCGGCAGTTACGAGATCACATAAACAGTAAAAGCCAGCAGCAACGGGAGAGGTGAGAGCGCAACAGAAACAGTAGTCAGAGCAGCAACGACTGGAGTTAGAACAACGATATCAGATACACCGGGAAGAGAGGGACAGAGAGAGAGAGATTGTTGTAGCTGGGATGGTGGAGAGGGCAGGGTAGGTAGCTGATGAGTGGAGGGGTAGGGAAATGGGACCGATGAGTGAGGGGATGAAGGGGCAGGGGGTGATGAGTGTGGAGAGAGAGAGGGGCTCAGGTGACGGCAGGAGAGCAATATTGCTGGGATGCTAACAAGGGATGCTGGACAATGTTAGGGTGAAGGGTGATACTAGGGTGAGCTGGCTCCTGCAGCCTCTCATTGTGGACGCTTTTATTAAAATTCTTTGTAAAGAGAGGGGACGCTGGTGAGGGTAGAGGGGAATTAGTGGATGTAATTGGCTAACTCACAGCTTTAATTAGGAGAGCGAGCGTTGGGGAGGGTGCAAGTAGGAACCGACACATACTCCGACACACCTTGCTAAGTGTTCAAGGGAGCAATTTGCAACGCATTATTGGCTATGTGGGTATATCAACTTAAAGAGGGTATTGCAACACCTGAGCAGTAATCTAGTGGATAATTATTCGTGAAATCTATTAAGAGGATGCTGAGGAGGATGTGACGTGGAGGGAAGCTGAGGTTAGGTAATGAGAGGAGGTGATGCTCTTGGGAAGTCAATTAGGATGTCTAAATGGAATGATATCACGTAGGGAAACTGGTTAGTTGGTTGTGTGTGTCTGTGTGACGTATCACAGGACGTGAAGGATATTGATTGATGAAGTGATATGGGTTCGTGAGGAGACTCGGCTCCTGGCCCTGGCGTGTAGTGGTTCCTAGCTTCTAGGTCCTGTTATACCGAATCCTTGAGGCTGAAAAAGCATTTCTTAACATCTCTGTGGCTTCCACATATGGATCAGGGAACGGGTGAGGTTTGAACCCAGGGCAAGCGAGTCCTAAAAGTCATAGGTCAGTGCGTTAACCACTGGACCAGTTGGTTCTAATTAAATTCATCCAGCTAGGCATATTTCTGTACATCCTAGGAAGGTTAGCATGGGCCACAACTGTGACCACAAATGCCCGTCTTTACAGATGAATCCCACACCAGTGTGGCTGTGTTGTGCTCTACCTCAAGTCCCCTCCAAGCCGCCATCATGACTCAAGAAATGGCAACACTATTGCAAGTTAATCGAGTGAGTTATTTGCAAAGATGTATCTAATTTCACAGTCTGTCCCGAGTACTTCATACGTCGTTATCATATCTCCCCTGGTGCTTCTCCAAGATGTTCGATCTCCTTTCAACCTCTCACTTCTGTGTTCTGGGACTAGTTTAGTTGCAAATGTCTGCCTTTACATCCTACATCACTTCGTGAGTTTACACAGGAGTTTACCGTTGTTATTCTAAGGATCTCCCACCGCACTACGACATCCTACACTTACTACGTAACTGTCGTAGATCTATCACGTGATAGATCTACGATGAGAGATGTTTTGTGTGTACAGAAAACTGTATACCTGGAGTATATCTGGAATGTTTCGGGGCTCAACGCCCCCCGCGGCCCGGTCTGTGTCCAGTTCTGGATGTATTTTCCCCGGTGTGGATTGCATGTTGGTGCTGCGTCTTCCAGAGTATGACGTACGTAGTGTACGTAGTGTACGTTGTGTACGTAGTGTACGTTGTGTACGCATTGTACACAGTGTACGCAGTGTACGTAGTGTGCGCAGTGTATGTTGCGTACGTAGTGTACGTAGTGTATGTAGTGTACGTAGTGTACGTAGTGTATGTAGTGTACGTAGTGTATGTAGTGTACGTAGTGTACGTAGTGTATGTAGTGTACGTAGTGTACGTAGTGTACGTTTGAGGGTTGGTAAAAAAAGATAAACCTAAAAATCAACGTTAAACAAAAGCGAAAAAAAACAAAAAAACCCAACGAAAAAAAAAAACAACAAAAACAGAAATAGACAAAAATAAACCAATAAACGAAAAAGAAATTTAATATTAAAAATAATTTTGTAAATATTCTTGATTTTTTTAAATTGTAAAAATATTTTCAAAATTTTATTTTTAATTTTAAAATTCTATTTTTATTATTAAAAATAAAAATTGAAAATATTCGTAAAAATTGAATTTAAAAATTATTATTAATATTCCAATATTTTTTTCACAAAAATTAAATATACGAGGTTAATGGTGTTAATGGTGTTAAATGGTATTGTGTTAATTGTGTTGTGTTAATTGTGTTAATTGTGTTAATTGTGTTAATTGTGTTAATGGTGTTAATGGTGTTAATGGTGTTAATGGTGTTAAGCGTGTTAAATTGTGTTAATGGTGTTAGTGTTAAATGGTGTTAATGGTGTTAAATGGTGTTAATGGTGTTAAATTGTGTTAAATTGTGTTAATGGTGTTAAATTGTGTTTTAAAGGTGTTAAATTGTTTTAAATTGTTTTAATGGTGTTAAATTGTATTAATGGGTTAAATTGTTTTAAAATTTGGTTTAATTGTTTTAAAGGGTTTTAAATGGTGTTAGGTTTTAAAATGGTTTTTAAGGGGTTTAAATTTTTTTTTTGGGTTTTGTTTATGGTGTTAATGGTTTTTGTTTTGTTATGATTTTAGGGTGTTTATGGTTTTTAGGTGTTTATGTTGTTTTTTTTTTTGGTTTTTGGTGTTAATGGTGTTAATGGTGGTTTTGGTGTTTATGGGTTTATGGTTTTTATGGTGTTTAGGGGTTTTTTATGTGTTAAGTGGGGTTAATGGGTTTAATTGTTTTTAAAAAGGGACCTATTTTAGGTGTTCCTGGCTGTTAGTTAGGGAGGGGTTAAAGGACTAACAGACGATCGTCATTATTTACCCCCTGACTAACTTGTGTTTTCCCTTTTACCCTTGTGTGTTCCTGTTTACCTTTGTGTGTTCCTGTTTCCCTTGGGGTTTTCCCTTTTTTACCCTTGTGGTTCCTGTTTCCCCTTGGTGTTCCTGTTTACCCTTGTGTGTTCCTGTTTTACCCTTGTGGTTTACCCTTGTGGGGTTTACTGTTTTCCCCTTGTGTGTTACTTTTTCCCCCTTGTGTGTTCCTTTCCCCCTTGTGTGTTCCTGTTTCCCCTTGTTTTGTGTTTACCCTTGTTTTTTTCCTTTTTTCCCTTGTGTGTTTACCCTTGTGTTTTTTGTTTCCCTTTGTGTGTTTCCCCTTGTGGTTAAAGTTTCCCCTTGGTTTCCTTTTTTTAAACCCCCTTGTGTGTTCCTGTTTACCTTTGTGTTTCTTTTTTCCCTTGTGTGTTTCCTTTTTTACCCTTGTGTGTCCGTCATTACCTCCCGTGTTCATTACCCCCCCGTTTTCTTTCCCCCCGTGTTACATTACCCCCCCGTGTTTTTACCTCCCGTGTTCTTCCCCCTTCCGTGTTCATTACCCTCCCGTGTTCTTTTCCCCTCCCGTTTTACATTACCCCCCCGTGTTCTTACTTCCCGTGTTTTACTCCCGTGTTCTTTACCTCCCGTGTACATTACCCTCCCGGGTACATTCCCCCTCCCGTGACTTTCCCCTCCCTGTACTTCCCCCTCCCTTGTACATTGCCCCCCCTGTACTTGCCCTCCCGTGAAATTACTTTCAGTTAAAATTACACCCCCGTGTAATTACCCTCCCGTGTTCTTCCCTCCCTGTTTTTCCCCCCGTGTTATTACCCCCCGGGGTTTCATTACCCCCCGGTACATTGCCCCCCGTGTACATTCCCCTCTGTGTACTTTTCCCTCCGTGTACTTCCCCTCCCCGTGTCTTGCCCCCTTTGTACATTGCCCTCCGTGAAATTCCCTTTGTGAAAATTTGGGCCTCCGTTTTAAATTGCCTCCGTGTAAATTACCATCCCGTGTAAATTACCCTCCCGTGTTAAAATTACACTCCGGGTTTTACATTGCCTCCGTGGACATTGCCCTCCGGGGTTTACTTTGCCCTTCTTGTACATTGCCTCCGTGTAATTACCTCCCGTGTTCATTTACCCTCCGTTTTACTTAACCTTCCGTGTAAATTACCTTTCCGTGTAAATTACCTCCGGTTTAAACATTACCTCCGTGTACATTTCCCCCCCGTGTACATTCCTCCGTGTTAATTACCTCCCGTGTATGCCCTCCCGTGTACATTTACCCTCCGTGGTAAATTTGCACTCCCAGCTTGTTAATTACCCTCCCCTTTTGTAAAATTGCCTTCCCGGTGTACTTACCCTTCCGTTTAAAATTTTCCCTTTCCCGTTTTTTCTTAAACCCCCGTTTTTTCTTTACCCTGTGTTTTACCCTTTGGGTGTACTTTTCCCTGGGAAAAATTATTTTTCCCCGTGTTTTTTTACCTCCTGTTTTCCCTTGGGGTTCCATTCCCGTGTTTTCCCCTTGTGTCTTCCCCCTCCCTTTGTTTACCCCCGTGTACTTTACCCCCCGGTGTCTTTTACCCTGTAAAAATTCCTTCCCTGTCTTTTTCCCCTGGGTTCCTTCCCGTGTCTTTACCCTGGTGAAAATTTTGCCCCCCGTGTTAAATTACCCTGGTGTAAATTTTCCCTTTGTTGTTTTTACCCCCCGTGTTTCCCTCCCGTGTCTTTTTCCCTGTTGCATTACCCTCCCGTGTTTTACCCTTCCCTGTCTTTACCCTCCCGTGAAATTACCCCCCGTGTTTTTTTCCCCCCCCGTTAATTCCCCCCCGTGTAAATTTCCCCTCCCTGTAATTACCCCTCCCGTGTTAAATTACCCCCCGTGTTAAATTACCCTCCCGTGTACTTACCCCCCTGAAAAATTGCCCCTCCCTTTTAATTACCCTCCCGTGTAAATTTACCCTCCTGCCATTCCCCCCCCGTGTAATTTCCCTCCCTGTAAATTACCCCTCCCGTGTCATCCCTCCCGTTTTCTTCCCCTTTCCCGTTTAAATTCCCTCCCGGTAATTACCCCCGGTAAATTCCCCCCCGTGTAATTCCCCCCCCGTGTAAATTCCCCCCGGTGTACATTACCCCCCGTGTACTTTTTCCCCCCCGTGACATTCCCCCCTTTGTTTTTTACCCTCCCGTGTACATTACCCTCCGTGTACATTACCCTCCCGTGTACATTACCTCTCCCGTGTACATTACCCTCCCGTGTAATATTACCCTCCCTTGTACTTTACCCTCCCTGTGTAAATTACCCTCCGTGTACATTACCCTCCCGTGTACATTACCCTCCGTGTACATTACCCTCCCGTGTACATTACCTCCGTGTACATTACCCTCCCGTGTACATTACCCTCCCGTGTAATTCCCTCCCGTGTTCATTACCTCCGTTGTACTTACCCTCCCGTGTAAATTACCCTCCGTGTACATTACCCTCCCGTGTAAATTACCCTCCGTGTACATTACCCTCCCGTTGTAAATTACCCTCCGTGTACATTACCCTCCCGTGTACATTTCCCTCCCGTGTACATTACCCTCCCGTGTACATTACCTCCTCCCGTGTACATTACCCTCCCGTGTACATTACCCTCCCGTGTACATTACCCTCCCGTTGTACATTACCTCCCGTGTAAATTACCCTCCGTGTCATTACCCTCCGTGTATTACCCTCCGTGACATTACCCTCCGTGTAAATTTACCCTCCCGTGTTACATTACCCTCCCGTGTAACATTACCCTCCCGTGTTACATTACCCTCCGTGTACATTACCCTCCGTGTACATTACCCTCCCGTGTACATTACCCTCCCGTGTTACATTACCCTCCGTGTACATTACCCTCCGTGTAAATTACCCTCCCGTGTACATTACCCTCCGTGTACATTACCCTCCCGTGTACATTACCCTCCCGTGTACATTACCTCCCGTGTAAATTACCTCCCGTGTACATTACCCTCCGTGTAAATTACCCTCCCGTGTACATTACCCTCCCGTGGTAAATTACCCTCCCGTGTACATTACCCTCCCGTGTAAAATTACCTCCCGTGTACATTACCCTCCCGTGTACATGTACCCTCCCGTGTACATTACCCTCCCGTGTACATTACCCTCCGTGTTACTATTACCCTCCCGTGTACATTACCCTCCCGTGTACATTACCCTCCCGTGTAACATTACCCTCCCGTGTATAATTACCCTCCCGTGTACATTACCCTCCGTGTAAATTACCCTCCCGTGTACATTACCCTCCGTTGTACATTACCCTCCCGTGTACATTACCCTCCCGTGTACATTACCCTCCCAGTGTACTACCCTCCGTGTACATTACCTCCGTGTACATTACCCTCCGTGTAAATTACCCTCCCGTGTAAAATTACCCTCCCGTGTACATTACCTCCCGTGTAAATTACCCTCCACGTTTGTACATTACCCTCCGTGTTACATTACCCTCCCGTGTACATTTACCCTCCACGTGTACATTACCCTCCCGTGTACATTACCCTCCCGTGTACATTACCCTCCCGTGTACATTACCCTCCCGTGTACATTACCTCCCGTGTACATTACCCTCCCGTGTACATTACCTCGTGTAAATTACCCCCGTGTACATTACCCTCCCGTGTACATTTACCCTCCGTGTACATTACCCTCCGTGTACATTACCTCCCGTGTACATTGCCCTCCCGTGTACATTGCCCTCCCGTGTACATTACCCTCCCGTGTACATTGCCCTCCCGTGTACATTGCCCTCCCGTGTACATTACCCTCCCGTGTACATTACCCTCCCGTGTACATTACCCTCCCGTGTACATTACCCTCCCGTGTTCATTACCCTCCCGTGTACATTACCCTCCCGTGTACATTACCTCCCGTGTACATTACTCTCCCGTGTACATTACCCTCCCGTGTTACATTACCCTCCGTGTACATTACCCTCCGTGTACATTACCACTCCCGTGTACATTACCCTCCGTGTACATTACCCTCCCGTGTATATATTACCCTCCCGTGTACATTTACCCTCCCGTGTGTACATTACCTCCCGTGTACATTACCCTCCCGTGTATATTAACCCTCCCGTGTTACATTTACCCTCCCGTGTACATTACCCTCCCGTGTACATTACCCTCCGTGTAAATTAACCCTCCCGTTTTACATTACCCCCGTGTACATTACCCTCCGTGTACATTACCTCCCGTGTAAATTACCCTCCCGTGTACTTACCCTCCCGTGTAAATTACCCTCCCGTGTACATTACCCTCCCGTGTACATTACCCCTCCGTGTACATTACCCTCCGTGTACATTACCCTCCGTGTACATTACCCTCCCGTGTTAAATTACCCTCCCGTGTACATTACCCTCCGTGTAAATTACCCTCCCGTGTACATTACCCTCCGTGTAAATTACCCTCCCGTGTACATTACCCTCCACGTGTACATTTACCCTCCGTGTAAATTACCCTCCCGTGTACATTACCCTCCCGTGTAAATTACCCTCCCGTGTACATTACCCTCCCGTGTACATTACCCTCCCGTGTCATTACCCTCCGTGTACATTACCCTCCGTGTACATTACCTCCCGTGTACATTACCCTCCGTGTAAATTACCCTCCCGTGTACATTACCCTCCCGTGTAAATTACCCTCCCGTGTACATTACCCTCCCGTGTACATTACCCTCCCGTGTACATTACCCTCCCGTGTACATTACCCTCCCGTGTAAATTACCCTCCCGTGGTACATTACCCTCCGTGTAAATTACCCTCCGTGTACATTACCCTCCCGTGTAAATTACCCTCCCGTGTTACATTACCCTCCGTGTACATTACCCTCCCGTGTAAATTACCCTCCCGTGTACATTACCCTCCCGTGTACATTACCCTCCCGTGTACATTACCCTCCCGTGTACATTACCCTCCCGTGTACATTACCCTCCCGTGTACATTACCCTCCCGTGTACATTACCCTCCCGTGTCATTACCCTCCCGTGTAAATTACCCTCCCGTGTACATTACCCTCCCGTGTTAAAATTTCCCTCCCGTGTACATTACCCTCCCGTGTACATTACCCTCCCGTGTAAATTACCCTCCCGTGTACATTACCCTCCCGTGTACATTACCCTCCCGTGTACATTTACCCTCCCGTGTACATTACCCTCCCGTGTACTTACCCTCCCGTGTAAATTACCTCCCGTGTACATTACCCTCCCGTGTACATTACCCTCCGTGTACATTACCCTCCGTTTGTACATTACCCTCCCGTGTACATTACCCTCCCGTTTTACATTACCCTCCCGTGTAAATTACTCCTCCCGTGTACATTACCCTCCCGTGTACATTACCCTCCCGTTGTACATTACCCTCCCGTGTACATTACCTCCCGTGTAAATTACCCTCCCGTGTACATTACCCTCCCGTGTACATTACCCTCCCGTGTACATTGCCCTCCCGTGTACATTGCCCTCCCGTGTACATTGCCTCCGTTGTACATTGCCCTCCCGTGTACATTGCCCTCCCGTGTACATTACCCTCCCGTGTACATTACCCTCCCGTGTACATTACCCTCCCGTGTACATTACCCTCCCGTGTACATTACCCTCCCGTGTACATTACCTCCGTGTACATTACTCCCGTGTACATTACCCTCCCGTGTACATTACCCTCCCGTGTACATTACCCTCCGTGTACATTACCCCTCCCGTGTACATTACCCTCCGTGTACATTACACCTCCCGTGTATATTACCCTCCCGTGTACATTACCCTCCGTGTACATTACCTCCCGTGTACATTAACCTCCGTGTATATTACCCTCCCGTGTATATTACCCTCCGTGTACATTACCCTCCGTGTACATTACCCTCCGTGTAAATTACCTCCCGTGTACATTACCCTCCCGTGTACATTACCCTCCCGTGTACATTACCCTCCCGTGTAAATTACCCTCCCGTGTACATTACCCTCCCGTGTAAATTACCCTCCCGTGTACATTACCCTCCCGTGTACATTACCCTCCCGTGTACATTACCCTCCCGTGTACATTACCCTCCCGTGTAAATTACCCTCCCGTGTACATTACCCTCCCGTGTAAATTACCCTCCCGTGTACATTACCCTCCCGTGTAAATTACCTCCCGTGTACATTACCCTCCCGTTGTACATTACCCCTCCGTGTAAATTACCCTCCCGTGTACATTACCCTCCCGTGTTAAATTACCCTCCCGTGTACATTACCCTCCCGTGTACATTACCCTCCGTGTACATTACCCTCCGTGTACATTACCCTCCCGTGTACATTACCCTCCCGTGTAAATTACCCTCCCGTGTACATTACCCTCCCGTGTACATTACCCTCCCGTGTACATTACCCTCCCGTGTAAATTACCCTCCGTGTACATTACCCTCCGTGTAAATTACCCTCCGTGTACATTACCCTCCCGTGTACATTACCCTCCCGTGTACATTACCCTCCGTGTACATTACCCTCCCGTGTAAATTACCCTCCCGTGTACATTACCCTCCCGTGTACATTACCCTCCCGTGTAAATTACCCTCCCGTGTACATTACCCTCCCGTGTACATTACCCTCCCGTGTACATTACCCTCCCGTGTACATTACCCTCCCGTGTAAATTACCCTCCCGTGTACATTACCCTCCCGTGTACATTACCCTCCCGTGTACATTACCCTCCCGTGTACATTACCCTCCCGTGTACATTACCCTCCCGTGTACATTACCCTCCCGTGTAAATTACCCTCCCGTGTACATTACCCTCCCGTGTACATTACCCTCCCGTGTACATTACCCTCCCGTGTAAATTACCCTCCCGTGTACATTACCCTCCCGTGTACATTACCCTCCCGTGTAAATTACCCTCCCGTGTACATTACCCTCCCGTGTACATTACCCTCCCGTGTACATTACCCTCCCGTGTACATTACCCTCCCGTGTACATTACCCTCCCGTGTAAATTACCCTCCCGTGTACATTACCCTCCCGTGTACATTACCCTCCCGTGTTCATCATTTCCTCTAGCTTTTTTTCCATGATTTTATCTTATGTTTTTCTATTGTGCGTTAAAATTATTTTTCATATTGGATAACCTAACGTGACCTAAAGTAATCTAACGTGACCTAACGTGACCTAACGTGACTTAACGTAAACTAATCTAACGTGACCTAACGTGAACTAACGTAATCTAGCGTGACCTAACGTAGCCTAACGTGACCTAACGTGAGCTAACGTAATCTAATGTGACGTAACGTGACCTAACGTGGCCTAACGTGACCTAACGTGGCCTAACGTGACCTAGTAACCTAACTTAAGAAATGTGCTGTAAATCATACGTGAAGAATCTGTTAAAATGGGTTGGGTTGGTTAGGTTTGGCTTGAGAAACAGTGGGTGGCTTAGACCTGTTAATTTTGGCGAGAGTGTAAGACATGACCTCATGCTAAGAGTCTGTAAGACGCCTCATCAGCCAGATTATTACTGTCTGCAGTTTGCAAGGCATTACAACCTGGTTGATCATGCGTCTTCTGAGGATACTACCCCTCCTTTCTTCCGGCAGTGAACCCCTTCAAGGGCGATACTTTAATGACAGCAAAGGGCTCTTGATCCAAAGAATTACACCTACCCTTCCCTTCCCTCGATTCATAACTGCTGGATCACGAGAATATAATTGTTGTGGGAGACCCAGATGCTAAAGTGGGATAAACTGCCATGTAGGGTGTAGTAGGGAAGTTGCAAGTGTCAGGGGTAGATAATGGCACCTGTAAGAGAGCTATGTATAGAAGAGGTCTGGTAATAGGTCGTGGCTATTTTAAGAGGATAAATTTACGAAATATAGAGCGTAATGATATTAGTTTGATTATGTATTGGTAGATAAGAGGATGATGGGTAGATTTCTGGATGTGCATGTTAGTAGAGGAAGGTTCGGTTTATTTAGATCACTTAGAGATACAGAAATAGGTAGAAAGGGGAACAAGGAGACTGTCATTAGTAGGTAAGAGGGAAGTGAAAGCAATTAATCCAAAGAGAGTCATTTAGAGTAAGGTAAATCATAGAGATCAACAGTATTTTGATAAAGCTAAGGAATTTTTTGTGACGTGATTTTTAGAGAAGGTATGATAGGGATAGACGAGTAATGTGACGAATATCGTAAATATATGGAACAGGTGGTTTGTTAAGGGGAATAAGGAGTTTTTATGAGAATAGTGAGGGTCAGGTTAGGTATGTGGGAGAGAAAGGGATGTGTTATGTCACCATGATGATTTAACATATTGTAGACGACGTGGATGCTGGAGTATTAGGGAGTGTGAGGGATTAAAAGTTAAATTTGATGTAAACTGGGACTTACCACAGTAGCTTTTTGGGAGATTCTGAAAAGAAGTTGCAGAGGTTGGCAGACGAATCTGGGAGGGTATGTAAAGGAAGGGAAATAAAAACAGGAAAATTCATGGTGATTTGAGTAGCAAAGCAATTTAGATGAAGATTGGATATATTGGATGGAGTATGGAGGAACCGAATGTGTTCAGATATTTGGGAATGGATTTGTCAGCAGGTAAGAGACTAGGGGGCGAAAAAATTATGGTGGTGCACTGAGGCATCTGTGGAGACAAAGAATTTTTGTATAGAGGTAAAGAGAGGGAAATATACCAGAGTGGGTACCAACTTTGTTACATGGGTGTGAAGCATGGGTTATAAACGTTGCAGCTAGGAGGAGGCTGGAGGCAGTGGAGATGTCGTGTTTGATGGCAATGTGTGGTGTGAATATTATGCATAGAATTTGGAGATTAGAAGGTGAGGAAGGGTTGTTAAAGTGGTTGGATATTTAGAGAGGATGGAGCAAAATAGGAAGACTTGGAGGTTGTATAAATCTGGGATGGAGGTAGGAAGGAGTCGGGGTCGTTCCACTAAGGGTTGCAGAGATAGAGGGGGGTTAAGGGGGCTTTGAGTGCTAAGTGCTTGGACATCCAACAGGCTTGTGTGAACGTGATAGACAGGAGTGAGTGAAAGCAAAAGGTTATAAGGAGTTGACGTGCTGTTGGAGTGTGAGGGAGGTAACATGAAGGGATTCAGGTAAACCGGTTAGCCAGACTTGAATCCTGGAAGTGGGAATTACAGTGCCTGCACTCTGAAGGAGGAATTGGGATGCTATAGGTCAGGAGCCCATAACCGTGATGTCGGCATGCTTCTGGTAAGACCAGTATTGAATGTGTGATGGTATGTAGCTCAAAGCAAGTCAATGAAAATAAGTCACTGACTTTTTTGTGTTATCCCAGGTTCTCTACACATATGCTGCTATGTATGATAATCTGTGTAACTGTATTTGTGTATACGAATTGCCAATAAACCCCTGGCTGCCTTCAAGAGAGAGCTGGACAGATACCTAAAGTCAGTGCCGGATCAGCCTGGCTGTGGCTCGTACGTCGGACTGCGTGCGGCCAGCAGTAACAGCCTAGTTGATCAGGCCCTGATCCATCGGGAGGCCTGGTCATGGACCGGGCCGCGGGGGCGTTGATCCCCGGAATAACCTCCAGGTATACCTGAATAAACTTGCTTATTCTAGGCCTTTCGTGTTGTAGTCAACACATCAGGAGCTTGCAATGTTGCAAAGAAAAGAATGACGTCCGAGCAGACACGTTCAGAGAGCATTTTTTGCTAGAATAAGGGAGGAAGGAAGCAGAGAATAAATGGCCAGGCATGCCAACCAGTGCCCTGTGCCTGGTGCCTGAAAGATTAAGTATTTTTTTAAGGCATTATAAAATCGTAAAACTGCAAGCACTGATACTGTCGTGGCAGCCCGACGAGCATAACCATTAGTGGTACGACAGTCAACAACTGTCAACTTCGAGATGCAAAAGGCTTAACGTTCTAAATATTGATACCTGGCAACTGTCTAGGTATTTTTCCATACCTTAGAAAACGGGTCCTCGGTGACTCAATTAAAGGGGGAGACATTTATAGTCTTCCCTCAGGGACGAAGGCCATAGTTAGGTTATAGTTTATCCTACAAGGTTCTTAGGGAGAGACTGGTCTAACCATCAGAACAGACCATATTCCTCTGTGTGGTACATTTAATACAAAGCATCGCATTCTTGTTTTAGGCTATGGACTACAGCCTTTACTGTAAATGAATCTGATTTGCATAAGCTGTCACTGTTATTGTATAAGGAATATTTATCGTATTTTATGATGGCCGATTCTATAATGCTCCGTCCAAGTCAAGTAGAACGAGGAACAAAGACTTTAGCTACCGCCAATTTACCATGTTATTACAGACTAATGTGGCAAAAAATGGCATTTGATTCTTGGGCAGTCCGTATCGAATATTTGTGTTGTGATAACCTAATAACTAGAGGTTTGCCAGTGTGTCCCACATAAGCTACACCCATTGCAACCACTTCTATACACACTACAAATGCAAATGATGTGAAGAATTTTCTATCGGGATGCTACTAACAGTTCGTACATTCTTAAAAACTAATTGTATGTTAAATATTTTAAGAGGATTCGTCAGGACAGATAAATTCTCATTGTATGGGAGAACTAACACATTTTTTATGAGTTGTTATCCTAAATTCAGTCCTATGAGTTTTTCTGTCAGCAACACTGATTCCACAAAATCTCTAGGGTACCGCAGTTTTGTGGTAATACCAGAAATTTTCCTAATTTCTTCATCAAGAAATCCCGGGCTACATATCGTTGAGCTCTCGGATATGGTGAGAAAGACCCTCATTTTTACTGTGGTCTAATAGCTGGGATAATAGTGGATATATGAGCAGACATTAGTGACCTTCCTATGTAATGTGAATACGAATTTTTAATTAACACGATGTATCAACACATCGAGGAGAGGGTGTTTAAACTCCACTTGTTTCTCCACAGTGGATTTAATAGACGGGACCAAAGGATGAAGAGTTTCTCCACAGTGAATTTAATAGACGGAACCAAAGGATGAAGAGTTTCTCCACAGTGGATTTAATAGACGGGACCAAAGGATGAAGAGTTTCTCCACAGTGAATTTAATAGACGGAACCAAAGGATGAAGAGTTTTCCCACAGTGAATTTATAGACGGGACCAAAGGATGAAGAGTTTCTCCACAGTGAATTTAATAGACGGGACCAAAGGATGAAGAGTTTCTCCACAGTGAATTTAATAGACGGGACCAAGCATGAAGAGTTTCTTCCACAGTGAATTTAATAGACGGAACCAAAGGATGAAGAGTTTCTTCCACAGTGAATTTAATAGACGGAACCAAAGGATGAAGAGTTTCTCCACAGTGGATTTAATAGACGGGACCAAAGGATGAAGAGTTTCTCCACAGTGAATTTAATAGACGGAACCAAAGGATGAAGAGTTTCTCCACAGTGGATTTAATAGACGGGACCAAAGGATGAAGAGTTTCTCCACAGTGAATTTAATAGACGGGACCAAAGGATGAAGAGTTTCTCCACAGTGAATTTAATAGACGGGACCAAAGGATGAAGAGTTTCTCCACAGTGAATTTAATAGACGGGACCAAAGGATGAAGAGTTTCTCCACAGTGAATTTAATAGACGGGACCAAAGGATGAAGACTCGGTAAAAATGTGTCCAGGGCCGTATCATATCTGAACCATCTATCTACTGTAGTATTAGTGCCTTAAAAAATATTTAGCCTTCTAGGCACTGGGCACTGGTTGGCATTTATTCTCCGATTCCCTCTTCCCTTATTCTACCAAAATGCTCACTCGGAACATGTTTGCTTGGACCTCATCCTCTTTCCTGCAATATTGCAACCTCCTGATGTATTGATTGCAACACGAAAGGCCTAGAGCTATCTTTAAACTCCGCCGTGGTTGTTTGCATCTTGCTTCGCTTGTTCGTGTGTGTGTGTGTGTGTGTGTGTGTGTGTGTGTGTGTGTGTGTGTGTGTGTGTGTGTGTGTGTGTGTGTGTGTGTGTGTGCTCCCCTACTTGTGGTTGCAGAGGTCGAGTCACAGCTCCTGGCCCCGCTACCCGGTCACTCTTCCCTCTCCGTGAGCTTTATCATACCTCTTCTTAAAGCTATGTATGGATCCTGCCTCCACTGCATCACTACCCAGACTATTCCACTTCCTGACAACTCTGATTGAAGAAATACTTCCTAACATCCCTGCGATTCATCTGAGTCTTCAACTTCCAACTGTGACTCCTTGTTGCTGTGTCCCATCCATGTATATATATTTTTTTTTTTATTATTATTATCACACCGGCCGATTCCCACCAAGGCAGGGTGGCCCGAAAAAGAAAAACTTTCACCATCATTCACTCCATCACTGTCTTGCCAGAAGGGTGCTTTACACTACAGTTTTTAAACTGCAACATTAACACCCCTCCTTCAGAGTGCAGGCACTGTACTTCCCATCTCCAGGACTCAAGTCCGGCCTGCCGGTTTCCCTGAATCCCTTCATAAATGTTACTTTGCTCACACTCCAACAGCACGTCAAGTATTAAAAACCATTTGTCTCCATTCACTCCTATCAAACACGCTCACGCATGCCTGCTGGAAGTCCAAGCCCCTCGCACACAAAACCTCCTTTACCCCCTCCCTCCAACCCTTCCTAGGCCGACCCCTACCCCGCCTTCCTTCCACTACATGTATATATATATGTGTATATATATATATATATGTCGTGCCGAATAGGCAGAACTTGCGATCTTGGCTTAAATAGCAACGTTCATCTTGCCATATAGGACAAGTGAAAATTTGTGTATGCAATAATTTCGCCAAAATCATTCTGAACCTAACGAAAAAAATATATTTCACTGTGTTTGTTTAGTATTAAATTATTGTAAACAAATCTAAAATATATTTAGTTGGGTTAGGCTAAGATAAATTGTTCTTGTTATAATAAGGTTAGGTAAGTTTTCTAAGATTCTTTTGGAGCAAAATTAAAATTTTTTACATTAACATTAATGAAAAAAATATATCTTTAAACGTATAAGAGAAAATTTTAGAAAGGACTTAATTTTAAATGAGTTCTTGCTAATTGACCGGTTTTACATATTCGGCACGACATATATATATATATATATATATATATATATATATTATATATATATATATATATATATATATATATATATATATTAGTGTGTGCACGTGTAATAGTCAAGCTGAAGGTGCACACAGCTGATGGAAAGTGTACACAGGTGTACACACACAATACCTACATATAATTCAACAATATAATACATTGTAAGCGTGAGTGCTGAATTACAATGAAGAATCAAGAAAGCAAATGGAAGGGAAGAGGAGGGAGAGGGATAAAGAGGGGGTGGATAATGAAGGAGAGGATCAGTGGGAGGGAGATTACCTTGGTGGTGGGGTGGGGGGCGAAGCACCCCAGGGGGGAGAATTAATTAAGCACGTGCCTGAGGGGAGGTATGGGTGGGGAGGTGGGGGAGATGAGGAAACGGATAGATGGATGAGGAGGGCGAATACAGAGAGGGATAGAGGAAGAGAGTGGAAGGATTCGTGGGAAGGATGGAGGATGGATGGCTGTAATGGAAGAGTTCTTGTACCAGTTGTTCCAGTACCCAGTCCTTCCAGTATCCTGTTCCAGTACCTAGTGGTTCCAGTACCTAGTGGTTCCAGTACCTAGTGGCTCCAGTACCCAGTGGTTCCAGTACCTAGTGGTTCCAGTACCTAGTGGTTCCAGTACCTAGTGGTTCCAGTACCTAGTGGCTCCAGTACCCAGTGGTTCCAGTACCCAGTAGCTCCTGCACCCAGTCCTTTCAGTACCCAGTCGTTCCAGTACTCAGTCTTTTCAGTACCCACTGGTTCCAGTACCCACTTGCTCTAGTACCCATTCGTTCCAATATCCAGTTCTTTTCCAGCACCAGTTCTTCCATTATTAGTTCTTCCACTGCCAGCATTTCCAGCCCTGGTCATGACTTCTGTGGGTAACACAGGTGACAACTGACTCAGAGAAAGTCGAATTTCTCTACATCATCGCCGTGTTCATGAACCAAATGGGTTGAGATGATTGCAGATGAAGGGAATGAATAATGAATGGGGTGAAGGTGCGAGAATCCACGTTGATAATATTTGTGCTCTGACAGCAGTTGAAGAGTGCCATCACCCGTTCCAGGTTTTAATTCTATTAATCGATGTCTTTGAGAGTCCAGGGGCCGCTCCCTCGATTCAGTCGATGACAAACAGCAGAACCCATTCCTGAAACCTTGTGATCACTTCGATGTGTATGATAGGTGTCGGTTTACCTTGCCTGAGTTTGACGTTGATTAACGAGTAGCTGAGAGGAGAGAGAGAGAGAGGCTATACAACGAGACACCAGGAGACAGCGTTAGGTCTCTCTGTTGAGGAGAAAACACCTTGGACAACTTTTACAGGTGAGAATTGTTTGATCTGAGAGGGACTCGACCTCAGTGGCTACATTCTCACTACTACTACTCTGCACCTCTCCTTCCGACAGTATTTAAGTCTCCGCACTGTCGCTTAACCTTCAGATAGTTCCTGACTATGGAACAGAACTTCTCCAGGCTGAGGGACTGACAACCTCAAATCTACGACTTCAAGGGTGATGGACTTATTACATCGTCTTCACTTTTCTACTGTTCCTGCCTACTTTCTGTATTCGACTGAAGAAGCCTACCGTGTAGGTGAAACGTTTCGGAATAAAGTTGCCTAACTGTTGCCTATGTGTCTTACCTACCAACCATGTCTCTCTGTTAAGGACAAGATCCCAGAGTGAATATAGACTACATTTCTAGATCCCTGGCAACAGAATATCGAGGGACAGTTACATAGTGACTGGAGAACAACAAGGCACAATACTGAGACTGGAAGAATACACAAATAACACCCACATAGGAGAGAGAAGCTTACCAAGACGTTTCGGTCCGACTTGTACCATTAAGTAGGAAATGGTGGATATGGCAGCAAGGATTATTCCAGATGTGAAGTAAAACGTTTAACACCTCAAGGTATCCCAAGTATCCAAAGTATCCAAAGTATCCCAAGTATCCTACGGTTACCGACTGGTTTTATTAAGAGCAAATCATAAAGCCTAAAGTTACTGAACAACGTCGCAGTTCAATAACACGGGAATGTGCCCCAGATCATTTATATCATCAATTATACTTGCTGTGTGTCAACACGACGCTTGAATCTCGTGATTTAATTGATGTTCTCAGTAGTCTGGTATTTACTGATGGAGCTACGGAGCCTGCATGATGCCGTACTCCCTTCCCTCGAAGAGGTATGTTATCCGTTCTTATCACATTGGTCTTCGACAATGTTTATAATTCGTCCCCTTGATATGTACCGATACGTGGCACACTGCGGGGAGAATCACTTACGTAACACAGATGATGATCACGGGATTTGGCAGACACTTCAGTGTTGGATTTATTCGGCTGAGGATTTATCGGATGTTTTCTGCTACTAGAACATCTATATTCGATATACTAAGTTTGAGAATTCGTGAAAATGAAGGTGGTAAGGGTCAAACCATACCACGGGCGGGGATAGAACTCGCGATCAGAGTGTCATAAAACTCCAGACCGACGCGTTTTATGACTCTCTGACCGCGGGTTCTATCCCGCCCGTGGCGTGGTTTGTTTGCAATCGTGTCATTACGATTTCGTGAGTCGTGGTAAGGGTCCCTAAAGAAATTAATATAATGGTATACAATACCGTCAGGTTGATAAGTAAGACACAGGTGCAACAGTTAGGTATCTTTATTCCGAAACGTTTCACCTACACAGTAGACTTCAGGCGAGTACAGAGGCAACAGTAGAGATGTGAAGACGATGTAATCAGTCCATCACCCTTGAAGATGTAGTTTCGAGGTGGTCAGTCCCTCAGCCTGGAGAAGAGTTTTCCTCCATAGTCTGGAACAGTGCGAAGCATCATTTAAGTCCTCTATGGGGAAGGTCCATAATTATGGGCACAGGTAATTATAATTTCCTGTGTTTTCCGTCTGGCGTCTTGGATAAAATGGGTAGGAAATTTTAGCTCAGAGGAGCTGGTTATATTCCACTCGCCCCCAATGAATCCAGAGTTGTAACTTCGAAAGACTGTTAAGAGGAATCCAACGAGAACACCACACTTGGCTTTGTTGGCCGAGCGCTAAGAAAGTTGTATAAACAATCATTGTCAAGTGGAAGGTCACGGTCAGATGACCGAAAGCTTCACCTATGGGTCATCATATAACTGAGACCCGCGTCAGGAAACACTTGTCCTGTTTCCTGACAAACCTTACCTAACCTAGTCTTTGTCAGTGGGCTTTCTGGAGACTTTGTATCTATGTAAGATTCTCTTGGACCTGGACTTCTGGAAAGGTGGAGAGTCTCAACTGGCAGTGCAAATTTGGTTGAGGGTGTTATGGTGTGGTGGTGCTGACGATGGTGTGGAGGTGGAGGTTCATTGGCACTAGAGGGCAGGGTAAAGGGTCGTGGGTCCTGGAAGGTGAGGTAGGCTCGTGGGTCCTGGAAGGTGAGGTAGGGTCGTGGGTCCTGGAAGGTAAGGTAGGGTCGTGGGTCCTGGAGGTAAGGTAGGGTCGTGGGTCCTGGAGGTAAGGTAGGATCGTGGGTCCTGGAGGTAAGGTAGGGTAGTGGGTCCTGGAGGTAAGCTAGAGTTCTGGGTCCTGGAGGTTAGCTAGGGTCGTGGGTCCTGGAGGTAAGGTAGGGTCGTGGGTCCTGGAGGTAAGGTAGGGTCGTGGGTCCTGGAGGTAAGGTAGGGTCCTGGGTCCTGGAGGTAAGGTAGGGTCGTGATTCCTGGAGGTAAGGTAGGGTCCTGGATCCTGGAAGGTAAGCTAGGGTGTGTTCCATCAACAAGGGGAGAGGGAGGTGCTGGTTGCTATGTGATAAAACACTCTGGTGAGGAACTCTCTCAAGGGGCGGAGGTGAGGGGAGGAAAGGCTGAGAGAGGGGAGAGGAGGATAATTGAGATAGAGGACAGCAGGAAGAAAGAGAGAGAGAGGTAAGCCAAACGAGGGGAGAGAGGGGGAGAGAGAGCTGGACGAACACGAGAGAAGCAGGAAAGACGTAAAGACGACACACATGAAAGAGATGGAAAGGGAGGAGGAGGTAACGAAGAGGGGAGCACACGCAGCAGCCAAAGAAGGGGAAGTGAGAAAAATTGAGGAGGGTTAGAGGACACTAGGGTAGCGAACAGATGGGAGAGGAAGATGGAAGAGGAAGAGAGATAGGGAGAGGAGAATGTGTGATAGGTGAGGGTGTTAGTAACTGGTGTTATCACTGTGATGGGTGAGGGTGTTAGTAGCTGGTGTTATCACTGTGATGGGTGGGGGGTGTTAGTAGCTGGTGTTATCACTGTGATGGGTGAGGGTGTTAGTAACTGGTGTTATCACTGTGATGGGTGAGGGTGTTAGTAACTGGTGTTATCACTGTGATGGGTGAGGGTGTTAGTAACTGGTGTTATCACTGTGATGGGTGGGGGTGTTAGTAGCTGGTGTTATCACTGTGATAGGTGAGGGTGTTAGTAACTGGTGTTATCACTGTGATGGGTGAGGGTGTTAGTAACTGGTGTTATCACTGTGATGGGTGGGGTGTTAGTAACTGGTGTTATCACTGTGATGGGTGGGGGTGTTAGTAGCTGGTGTTATCACTGTGATGGGTGGGGGGTGTTAGTAGCTGGTGTTATCACTGTGATGGGTGAGGGTGTTAGTAACTGGTGTTATCACTGTGATGGGTGAGGGTGTTAGTAACTGGTGTTATCACTGTGATGGGTGAGGGTGTTAGTAACTGGTGTTATCACTGTGATGGGTGAGGTGTTAGTAACTGGTGTTATCACTGTGATGGGTGAGGTGTTAGTAACTGGTGTTATCACTGTGATGGGTGAGGTGTTAGTAACTGGGGTTATCACTGTGATGGTGAGGGTGTTAGTAACTGGTGTTATCACTGTGATGGGTGAGGGTGTTAGTAACTGGTGTTATCACTGTGATGGGTGAGGGTGTTAGTAACTGGTGTTATCACTGTGATGGGTGAGGTGTTAGTAACTGGTGTTATCACTGTGATGGGTGAGGTGTTAGTAACTGGTGTTATCACTGTGATGGGTGAGGGTGTTAGTAACTGGTGTTATCACTGTGATGGGTGAGGGTGTTAGTAACTGGTGTTATCACTGTGATGGGTGAGGGTGTTAGTAACTGGTGTTATCACTGTGATGGGTGAGGGTGTTAGTAACTGGTGTTATCACTGTGATGGGTGAGGTGTTAGTAACTGGTGTTATCACTGTGATGGGTGAGGTGTTAGTAACTGGCGTACTAGTAGAAGAGTGTTCAGTGTTAGGAGGTGTTATAGTAGAGTATAAAGAGTTCTATGAAATTTAGACACATGTGCAACATCTGGGTATTTTTATTGTAGACGTTTCGCCATCCAGTGGCTTTATCAATACAAATTCTAGGACATAACTTGAAGACAGTAGAACTATGTACAGAAGATGAGGTAATCAGTCCCTCAACCTAGGAGTAGGTGCGAACAGCACCATAGTCGTGGAGATTATGAAGCAGAAGAAAGGAGCCTGCGTTTAATAGTAACTCGGTGTAGCAGAGAGGGCATAGTCACTGGTAGGCGTCTGCTTCACCTGACGTTACTATATAACGCCAGGATCCTGTCTTCTGCTTCAGAATCTCCACGACTATGGTGCTGTTCGCACCTACTCCTAGGTTGAGGGACTGATAACCTCATCTTCTGTACATAGTTCTACTGTCTTCAAGTATGTCCTAAATTTGTATTGTAAGCACTGGATGGCAACGTCTACAATAAAGATACCAGATGTTGCACAAGTGTCTTACTCTCATCTTGTCGGTATTATATACCATTCGTACACAACATGTCCATTCTGTAATATGGAGACCAGAATTGAGCTGCATAATCTAGGTGAGGCCTTACTAGATTTATACACCTCAATCATATCCCCCCTAATTCTACGTCTTTCTAGAGAGTGCAGATTCAGGTCCCTTAGTCTATCCTCATAAGGAAGGTTTCTGATACATGGGATCAACTTTGTAATCCTCCTTTGTACATTTTCCATGTTAGATGCAGGAAAAATCGGGGATATGTCCTGGTGCTACATTCCCGGTAATCATTTATCTCCAAGCAAATCAACTTGTCCAGATTTCTGACTTTGCAATATCTGGTTCCAGTCCTTGACAGTCTGTCCACCCTTACCCTCATGTCTCTTAGAATGAAATTGTTTCTTTAGCGTCTATTGGTGTTGAAAGTTAAGACACATGTGCAACATCTGGATATCTTTATTGTAGTAGACGTTTCGCCATCCAGTGGCTTTATCAATACAGATTCTAGGACATAATAGGAAGACAGTAGAACTATATACAAAAGATGAGGTAATCCGTCCGGCCTTGGAGTTAGTGTTCACAGCATCGTGGTGGAGGAGAATCTGGAGCAAAGACAAGAAGACTGGCGGTTTATATAGGCGTCAGTGGATAGGGACGGGCAGCAGACGAGGGCAAAGTCTAGTCTATTGGTGTTCCATATACCTGAATGTTTATCTAAAATCCACTCCAGTATATTGCAGCTTGTGTTTATGTGGAATATAATCTGTTCTTTTCGTACGTTTTTCTTAATCTTGATTTCAAGACATACAATATCCAGTTTCATTTTGACCTGAAGCAATGATTCTGAAGGAAGTCTTTGGGGTTGGGTCCCATTGTGACTCGTGGTAAATTGTGGGAGTCTTTTCTTAGCCTTTAATCCTTTGTAGATGAATAGTTCAGAGAACCGACACGTTGTTAAATTAGACACATGTGCAACTCTTGGGTATCTTTATTGAGGAAACGTTTCGCCCCACAGTGGCTTCATCAGTCTATACAAAGGAGAAACTTGAAGAACAGGAGGAGAATGAGGTGATCAGTCCCTCAATCTTGAGTCGATGTGGTCAGTCCATCAATCTTGAATAGAATACGGCATATGAGCGGAGAAGCAGCTTATAAACCGTAGACAGGTGAGGTGCAGCAGTCGTAGGTGGTGTCACATTTGTCCAGTGTGGAAGTAGGTCGTGCCCAAGTGGCGAAATACTTGGACCCCGATCCATGTAGACCCTGGAAAACACATTCCTCCATATAATGGTTTTTAAGTTTGTTCAATATCTGTGGTGCTGAACCATTTTGATGTTCACCCTGTCAGACACTGGTACAGAAAACACCTAGGACAACCTTTTCAAGTGAGAATTATTGGATCTGAGAGGGACACGACCTCTCAGTGGCTACATTCTCACTACTACTACTCTGCACCTCTCCTTCCCACAGTATTTAAGTCTCCACACTGTCGCTTGATCTGAGGGACTGACAACCTCAAATCTACGACTTCAAGGGTGATGGACTGATTACATCGTCTTCACATCTCTACTGCTCCTGCCTACTTTCTGTGTTCGACTGAAGAAGCCTACTGTGTAGGCGAAACGTTTCGGAATAAAGTTGCCTAACTGTTGCCTATGTGTCTTACCTACCAACCTGTGGTGCTGCTGGATTTTGGCCAGTGATGCGCGATCTTCCTCTGATAATTTCTTCAATCTTCTTCCTACACTTGACTTTATCACCACTCTAAACATTTTTAAATTTCTCTACACGTTTATATTTGTTTATACCATCACAGATACCTCCATTGATAAGTTATTACGTTCATTTGTTACATCTCTCTGTTTATCTGCTGATCAGTGTATGACCTGGAGGTTACCAGGTTATTTTCGAGTTATCTGATTAAAGTTTGACGCGACTCACGAAATCGTAATGACACGATTGCAAACAAACCATACCACGGGTGGGGTTAGAACCCGCGATCAGAGAGTCATGAAACTCCAGATCGACGCGCTAGCCAGTGGTAGAATGGTTCACCGTTGACGGTGATAGTGAGAATGGTTCACCACCTACAGTGATAATGAGAATGGTTCACCACGGTGATAGTGAGAATGGTTCACCATCAACGGTGATAGTGAGAATGGTTCACCATCCACGGTGACAGCGAGAATGGTTCACTATCCACGGTGGCAGTAACAAGTGGAGCAGGTGTGTGTGTGTGTGTGTGTGTACTCACCTAGTACTCACCTAGTTGAGGTTGCGGGGGTCGAGTCCAAGCTCCTGGCCCCGCCTCTTCATTGATCGCTACTAGGTCACTCTCCCTGAGCCGTGAGCTTTATCATACCTCTGCTTAAAGCTATGTATGGATCCTGCCTCCACTACATCGCTTCCCAAACTATTCCACTTACTGACTACTCTGTGGCTGAAGAAATACTTCCTAACATCCCTGTGATTCATCTGTGTCTTCAGCTTCCAACTGTGTCCCCTTGTTACTGTGTCCAAACTCTGGAACATCCTGACTTTGTCCACCTTGTCAATTCCTCTCAGTATTTTGTATGTCGTTATCATGTCCCCCCTATCTCTCCTGTCCTGTGTGTGTGTGTGTGTGTGTGTGTGTGTGTGTGTGTGTGTGTGTGTGTGTTGTGTGTGTGTGTGTGTGCTGGCTTACCTGTCACACGACAGACGTGACAACGTCACACATGGTCACCCACACAATTTCCTTCCAGTTTACCTAGTGTCTAACTGACACCAAAGATGTCCTTCTATGGGACTGTAGTCAGCAAAATCAGTACCTTATTTACGGAACCTAACTGCTAATACTACAAATGTCTGACTGTGGTGGAAACACTGTCAGCTGATCAGGAGTTAGAATTGTAACGTTAGTTGATGCTACTTTGGCGTGTTATCTACGTGTCACGAAGCTAGTTTGGTATGCCATCTACAAGAATAGTAATAACTTAACCTAACTTAACCTAACCTAACCTAACCTAACTTAACCTAACCTAACTTAACCTAACCTAACTTAACCTAACCTAACCTAACTTCACCTAACCTAACCTCACCTAACCTAACCTAACTTAACCTAACTTAACCTAACCTAACCTAACTTAACCTAACCTAACCTAACTTCACCTCACCTAACCTCACCTAACCTCACCTAACCTCACCTAACCTCACCTAACCTAACCTAACCTAACTTAACCTAACCTAACCTAACCTCAGTTAGGTTATACCAGACTAACTTCATGACACGTAGATTGCATTTTTTCCTTGTAGATAACAAGCCAAAGTGTTGTGTAGATATCTTTTGCTTGTAGATAACAAGCCAAAGTGTGGTGTAGATATCTTTTGCTTGTAGATATCAAGGCAAAGTGTGGTGTAGATATCTTTTGCTTGTAGATAACAAGCCAAAGTGTGGTGTAGATATCTTTTCCTTGTAGATAACAAGCCAAAGTGTGGTGTAGATATCTTTTCCTTGTAGATAACAAGCCAAAGTGTGGTGTAGATATCTTTTGCTTGTAGATATCAAGCCAAAGTGTGGTGTAGATATCTTTTCCTTGTAGATAACAAGCCAAAAGTGTGTGTTTGTAGATATTTCCTTGTAGATAACAAGCAAAGTGTGGGTGTAGATTCTTTTGCTTGGTAGATATCAAGCCAAAGTGTGGTGTAGATATCTTTCCTTGTAGATATCAAGCAAAGTTGTCGGTTGTAGATATCTTTTCCTTGTAGATAACAGCCAAGTGTGGTGTACAGATACTTTTGCTTGTAGGTAATCATGCAAAGTGTTGTCTGTAGATATCTTTTCCTTGTAATTATCAAGCAAACTAGCACTCGTCAGTTGTGTTATGACAAGGTTGATACAGTGGGTGGGTTTCAGTAGTTAATGATCCTGGACTCAGTACATCCTATACAATATAGTTAAACCAAATCATCATCATCAAACCACTAATAACAGAGACGAGGATGTCTGTTGGGTATTTTCGATGTAAAATTCGGTAATTGTGCTGAGGGGACACAAATAGACTTTTTGACAGTCTTCAATGGGTAATTATTCAGTGGTATTATCAGTCACAAGTTTGGGTTTCCTTATATATATAATATAAAATTATATATATTATATTATAATATATTTATATATTATAAATATATATATATATATATATATATATATTATATAATAATATATACCAGCTTCAAGGATATCGTTCCCTATCAACAAGTCCACTGACATGATGGGAGATACATCACTGCAAATACCCACTGAAATATAACCAAGATCAAGATATACTTTGTACAGAGGTACTTTTATAACAGCCCCTCCATAGGCCTCTAACAATACATCTATCTTGGTATAATTATCATTAATTAAGGGCAGTACAACTCTCAATAAGGTGAGATAATTACCAGTATGACAGAGTAATTATCTCAGCTGGGATTCGTCAAGTCCCACTTTTCAGGGCTCTTGATCTAGGGAATTGAATTTGTATACCCTCCACATTCCCCTTCAGGCGCTGTATAATCCTACGAGTTTAGCGCTTCCCCCTTGATTATAACAATCTAGATAAGTAAGGATTCATTGCTGAACGAATCTCCTCGTCAGATACACTTTCTGAACCTAGACATCTATTCTGAGTAATATTATCTAACACAACTGGATTAGACATGTTACTAGAATCTTGATGCCCTTGTTGCACTGAAGATAGGACTCGTGTGGGGGCGCCAGCCGCACGATTATTTCTCGCATCTCTTTCTAAATTACAGCAATACTCCCTAGCATGTCCTCTTCTATGAGAATATGTACATTTAACTTTCTTATTCACGGTATATGATGTCTGTTTAGTCCCAGAGACAGATTTAGGATTGTGAGTTGTGCTTGTAAACGTACGAGAAGTTGGAACACATGGATCAAGCCGTCAGTGATCAGCTGATCTGGGTTGACAACTTCTAGGATATTTTTTCGTTACCTTGTTTGTGTTTTCGTGTGTACAAATTCGTGAGATATCTCGTAATTGTCTCCTAATACCGCTGTTTTTAGGACGTCTGAAGTAGTGTGATGGATCAGATATTTTTGTACGTTGTCAAACTCTTCGTTAAGTAACAACTGAAACAGACTGTCAGGTGTTGCAATTACTGGCTCTGCAACACCTGTCAAATGCAAGTTTTTCCTCACGTGCAAGTACGACACAAGTTTGACCTTGTCGTAGCTGCAACGTACGAAATGGACGTCGCTAACTTACAGGTAACAAGTAATGTGTCTGTAGAATAGTTTTCTTGACAGTGTCGTAGTTAGTGTACCTGTCAAAGGGCGAAGCAGCAGTGCAAGTTTGAGCTCTGCTTGTCATAGCTGTCAAACCACGTGTCTGATGTCAGAACACATCAAAGTGTCTAAGTCACTTTGAAAGAACTTAGGAATCATTAAGGCAGCGTCCTGCACGTTAAATGTATCTGTGGTGCACTAGTCTATCAGATCTATCAGTCTGTTGTCTTTCCAAACGAACAGTCTATGTAAATCTTCTTTGTTCAATTTCCTCTGTGCCTCTATTTGTGCAATTTGCAACATAATTAGACCTTCCATCCTGTCTATTTGATCCTGAGAGATAGAACCAGTGGGTAACGGAGAAGTGGGGAAATTAATGAATGAATCTGGACGTGTTTTAAGTTGGGCTCCGAGTCCAGCCATTCCTAGAGATTCTAGATCTGGTCTAGGATAAGATATATAGATGTAGAATATAAAAATACGGATGTAGAATATACAGTACCAGTAGGAAGCAGAGTCCCACTGCCAGCTACACTGTACCAATGTGGCAGTCAGGTGGGAAGGTGAGACCGTTAACGGAGTTACACTTAACTCGACACTTCTGCCGTAGTTGCTCTCTCTCCTACGTTATCCCTCAAAGGAGGTTCCTTGATGCTGGTGAGGGGGGCTCTTGATCTTGGGAATTGGATCTGTGCTCCAGTTCCCTGAATTAACCCTAAATGCCTTCCATTCCCCCCCCCCCACATGCGCTGTATAATCCTACGAATTTAGCGCTCCCCCATGATTATAATAATTACGATCCTTATAGGAATTTACAAGTTATACTAGGCATTAGTGATGGGTGTCTCAGAGCTCATTAACAGTATTTCCATCTCCTTGGATGAAGAGACTCTGGCAAGTACATACATCCACCTATTATGTTGTACAGAATCTAACTCAAAGTCTTTAGATCAAGAAATTACCCAGTGTTTGTCCGTAGAGTTACTAGTATATCAAATTAGACAATTTTTCCAACACCTTGGATCAAAAGCATCCAGGACAGGCCCCTATTTGTTTCTAAAACACGATATCTATTAAGCATAGACATCTCCCTTCTAGCACTAAGCCTGTTACTAGGCTTTTCTTTTAGTAAATAGCCGGTATATTGGTCCAGTTATCCGTTAAAAAAATTTTAATTTTAGTTTTGACTAGTTAGTATGTTTCTAGTTGTGGTCCTAAAGGACTATTAAACTTGTGATAAATTATGACTGATAACTGGACCAGTATACTGTTAGAAAAACCCAGTAACAAGTGGTGATAGTGTGATGTTGCAGTGGTGGTGTGGTGATAGTGTGATGTTTGCAGTGGTGGTGTGGGGATAGTGTGATGTGCAGTGGTGGTGTGGTGATAGTGTGATGTTGTAGTGGTGGTGTGGATAGTGTGATTAGTGGGGGTGTGGTGATAGTGTGATGTTGGGAGTGGTGGGGTGGTGATAGTGTGATGTTGCAGTGGTGGTGTGGTGATAGTGTGATGTTGCAGTGGTGGTGTGGTGATAGTGTGATGTTGCAGTGGTGGTGTGGTGATAGTGTGATGTTGTAGTGGTGGTTGGTGAAAGTGTATGTTGTAGTGGTGTGTGGTGATGTGTGATGTTGTAGTGGTGGTGGGTGATAGTGGGGATGTTCAGTGGTGGTGTGGTGATAGTGTGAGTAGTGGTGTGATATGTGATTTGCAGTGGGTGTGGTGATAGTGTGATGTTTTCAGTGGTGTGTGGTGAAGTGTGATGTAGTGGTTGTTTGTGATGTTTGTAGTGGTGGTGTGGTGATAGTGCGATGTTGCAGTGGTGGGTGGTGATAGTGTGATGTGTAGTGGATAGTGTGATGTTGCAGTGGGGTGTGGTGATAGTGTGATGTTGCAGTGGTGTGTGGGTGATAGTGGATGTTGCAGTTTTGGGGGTGGTGAAGTGCGATGTTGCAGGGGGGGTGTGGTGATAGTGTGATGTTTCAGTGGGGGGTGTGGTATAGTGCGATGTTTTCAGTGGTGGTGTGGTGATAGTGTGATGTTGCAGTGGTGGTGTGGTGATAGTGGTGATGTTGCAGTGGTGTGTGGTGATATGTGATGTTGCAGTGGTGGTGTGGTGATACTGTGATGTTGCAGTGGGGGTGTGGGGATAGTGTGATGTGCAGTGGTGGTGTGGGGATAGTGTGATGTTTTCAGTGGTGGTGTGGTGTATGTGATGTTGCAGTGGTGGGGTGGTGGGTACGTGATGTTGCAGTGGTGGTTTTGGTGATAGTGTGATGTTTGCAGTGGGTGTGGTGGTGTGGATGTTGCAGTGGTGGTGTGATAGTGGGATGTTGTAGTGGGGGTTGTGGGGATAGTGTGTGATGTATAGTGTGGTGTGGTGAATAGTGTGAAAGTAGTGGTGGTGTGATAGTGTGATGGGTGGTGGTGGGGATAGTGTGATGTGCAGTGGTGGGTGGTGATAGTGTGAGTGGTGTGATAGTGTGCGTTTTCAGTGGTGTGGTGATATGTGATGTTGCAGGTGGTGGTGTTGGTGATAGTGTGATATGTTGCAGTGGTGGGGTGGTGATAGTGTGATGTTTCAGTGGGTGGTGGTGATAGTGTGATGTTGCAGTGGTGTGTGTGATAGTGTGATGTTGCAGTGGTTGTGGGTGATAGTGTGATGTAAATGGTGGGGTGATAGTGTGATGTGGTGGTTGTGTGATATGTGATGTTGCAGCGGTGGTTGGGGATAGTGTGATGTTGCAGTGGTGGTGTGTGATAGTGTGAAGTTGCAGTGGTGGTGTGGTGATAGTTGATGTTGCAGTGTGGGGTGGTTTATAGTTGTGATGTAGTGGTGTGATAGTGTGATGTTTCAGTGGGGGTGTGGTAAAAGTGGATGTTGGGAGTGGTGGTGTGATAGTGTGATGTTTCAGGGGGTGTGTGGTGTGGATTTGCAGTGGGGGGTTTTTTGGGATAGTGTGGATGTTTCAGTGGTGGTGTGGTGATAGTGTGGATGTTGCAGTGGTGGTGTGGTGATATGTGATGTAGTTGTGAAAGTGTGATGTTGCAGTGGTGGTGTGGATAGTGTGATGTTGCAGTGGTGGTGTGGGATAGTGTGATGTAGTGGGGGTGGTGATAGTGTGATTGTGGTGTGATAGTGTGATGTTAGCGGTGGTGTGGTGATAGTGTGATTGTTGCAGTGGTGTGTGTTTATAGTGTGATGTAGTGGTGGTGTGATAGTGTGATTGTGGTTGGGGATAGTGTGATGTTGCACGTGGTGGTGTGGTGATAGTGTGATGTTGCAGGTGGTGTGGTGATAGTGTGATGTTGCAGTGGTGGTGTGGTGATATTGTGATGTTGCATGGGGTGTGGTATAGTGGGGATGTGGTGTGATAGTGTGATGTTGCAGTGGTGGTGTGTGATAAATGTGATGTTGCAGTGGTGGTGGTGTAGAGTGATGTTGCAGTGGTTTTGTGTGTGATAGTGTGATGTTGCAGTGGTGGTGTGGGGATAGTGTGATGTTGCAGTGGTGGGGTTTGGGGATAGTGTGATGTTAGTGGGGGTGTGATAGGTGATGTGGTGGTGTGATAGTGTTTATGTTGCAGCTGTGGTGTGGTGATAGTGTTGATGTTGCAGTGGGGGTGGGGATAGTGTGATGTTGCAGTGGGGGTGTGGTGATAGTGTGATGGGTTTCAGTGGGGGTGTGGTGATATGTGATGTGCAGTGGGGTTGTGGTGATAGTGGATGTGGTGGTGATAGTGGGGATGTTGCAGTGGGGGTGTGGTATAGTGTGATGTTGCAGTGGGGTGTGGTGATAGTGTGATGCAGTTTGGGGTGGTGATAGTGTGATGTTGCAGTGGGGTGTGGTGATAGTGTGATGTTGCAAATGGTGGGGTGTATAAATGTGATGTTGCAGTGGTGGTGTGTGAAGTTGAGTTCATGTGGGGGTAATGTAGTTGCATGTGGTGTGGTAAAGGGGATGTTGCAGTGGTGGTTGTAAGTGTATGTTGCAGTGGTGGTGGTATAGTTTATGTTCCCTGGTGGTTTTGGTATAGTGGAGTAGTGGGGTATAGTGTGATGTGCAGGTGGTGTGGTAAAAGTGTGATTTCAGTGGTGGTGGGATAGTTGATGTTGCATGGTGGTGTGGTAAAAGTTGAGTTGCAGTGGTGGTGGTGATACTGTGATGTTGCAGTGGTGTGGTGATAGTGTGATGTGCAGTGGGTGTGGTGATACTGTGTGTGCAGTGGGTGTGTGATAGGTGATGTTCAGTGGTGGGGATAGTTGATGTAGTTACTGTGTAACTGTCAAAGTAGAATAGTTTAGCAACACACGCTGATGTATCCAAATTTTTGTAAATGAAATGGTCCACTAAACCCCCTTTGACCCGTCACGACCACCATCTTGTTGTCTCCACCACCTGGCGTCACCTTTATCTCACCAAGCCCCTTCGCCTGCCACCTTCGGCCTAGCCACCTTGCCTAGCCACCTTCGCCTAGCCACCTTCGCCTACCACCTCGCCACCCACCTTCCCACCCACCTTCGCCCACCCACCTTCGCCCACCCACCTTCGCCCCCTCACCTTCGCCTACCCACCTTCGCCCACCCACCTTCTCCCCACCCACCTCGCCACCCACCACCAAACAAAAGCAGTACCTCACTCGAGGCTTCTGATAATCCCAGAAAAGAATCAAACGGCAAGACTTCTGTATTTGACATGTAAATACTGTCACATTAGGTTCAGAAAGATACCTGATTTCTCATGTCTTGAGACAGATCCCATTATCTTCCTGTCCTCACCCAGTATAACATTCTTCAGGGCACTGTGTCACCGCACCTCACTTCTCCTCGGTATTACTGCTATTAACCTATGTTAAAATGATTAAGTTTAAAAGACCCAAAACGTTTCCCAGTAAGTTTAATTGTTTGCTTACTTTTAAAACCAAACTGTTTGGTACTAGTACCACAAATGTTACCCTTAACAAGTCCAAGGGAGTGATCGGCCCACTCCCAATATAAATCTCAAAGACTTTCCCTACCCTTTAAAAACAAGAAACAAGACGGGAAACAAACGGGAAACAGACGGGAAACAAGACGGAAACAAACGGGAAAAAACGGGAAACAAGACAGTTTTTAATTATGTTACCCAGTAAGGGTGGAATGTTGGGATGCATAATCCCACTGACAAATCGGTCCGTATCTTACCTGACAGCCTATCTCGTAAACACCTGACAGATTTCCAAATGCGTTGGAATTGGTTTTGCAGCTGTTGTTTAAAAGACAACGTTTTTGGATTATAGAATTCAAAACGGAAGGGGGGGGGGTTAGACACTGTTTTCACTTAGCAAATTCCCCGGAATAGAACTGTTGTTTAAACCCGGGTTTAGAAACTGTTGTTTAAGTGAGACAGTTTTGTAGGTCTTTGGGTGTCTTTTTGGAAAAATTTCGCCCCCAGGACTTTTCCCGTCCAGTACGTATGTTTGGTCTCAGGGGTTGCCCCGTACCACGTATACTCCACACTACCACCACACTACCACCATCACTACCACCCCACTACCACCCTCACTACCCCCATCACTACCACCCCCCACCACCACCCCCACCCTCCCACCATTCACCACTCACCATGACCACTCACCATCACTCACCCCCACTCACCATGATCCCATCACCACCCACTCAAAAACACTAAACCCCACCACACCACTACGAGCATCACTCACCATCACCACTCACCATCACTCACCAGCATCACCATCTATGTCATCTCACAACAATAAAATAATCAAAAGAAAGACGGCTTCAATACCGTCCAATTACTGCTGCTCGATTGTCCGGCCATTTGAAAACCAAAGTAATAATTCCATGAACTTTGACGGCAACGCTTTGAAATGCAGTAAATCAAAGCTGTAGTGAGAATGTATAACATCAAAGACAGTATATGTGAATATTTAGTACTGATGTATTAACTGCATGGGTGTGTGTGTGTCCAGGTGTGGCTCCACTTATTTACGTATTTTCTGGCCAGGTTGTTGTCCTGTGCTCTTGTGGTGGGTGCACACTCTTATTCTCTCTCATCTTAATCCTCTTCCCTTCCTCCTCTTCCCTTCTTCTTCCTCCTCTTCCTCTTCTTCCTTTCCTCTTCTTCTCTTCCTCTTCCTCCTCTTCCTTCCTCTTCCTCCTCCTCTTCTCTTCCTCCTATTCCTCCTTCTCATTTTCCTCCTCGTCTTCCTCCTCTCCTCTTCCTCTTCTTCCTCCTCTTCCCTTCCTCCACCTTCTCGTCTTCCTCCTCCTCTTCCTCTGACCCTGTTGCTTTTTTTTTGTATTTATAATGGATTCAATTTTGGCTTTGTTGAGTCGTCAGGCAATAGTGAGTTAATTGTTTATACTCAACCATAAACCTCCCTCCCACTCTCCCTCCCACTCTCCTCCCACTCTCCCTCCCACTCTCCCTCTCACTCTCTCCTCCCACTCTCCCTCCCACTCTCCCTCCCACTCTCCCTCCCACTCTCCCTCCCACTCTCCTCCCACTCTCTCCCTCCCACTCTCCCTCTCACACTCCCTCCCACTCTCCCTCCCCTCCCACTCTCCCTCCCACTCTCCCTCCCACTCTCCCTCCCACTTCTCCCTCCCACTCTCCCTCCCACTCTCCCTCTCTCCCTCCCACTCTCCCTCCCACTCTCCCTCTCACTCTCCCTCCCACTCTCCCTCCCACTCTCCCTCTCACTCTCCCTCCCACTCTCCCTCCCACTCTCCCTCCCACTCTCCCTCCCACTCTCCCTCCCACTCTCCCTCCACTCTCCCACTCTCCCTCCCACTCTCCTCCCCACCTCCCTCTCCCTCTCCCCTCCTCTCCCTCCCACTCTCCCCTCCCACTCCCCTCCCACTCTCCCTCTTCTACGTGCCTACCCTCCCTCTCTTTTGCCTACCTCTCTTTCTTCTACCTGTCTCTCTAACCTTTCTCCATTTATGCTACCCAAACTTTCCTTATGTCATACATACATATAGATATAATATATAATATATATATATAATATATATATATATATATATATAATATATAAATATATATATATATATACATACATACATACATACATACATACATACACACACACACACACAACACACACACGACTACAAACATCACTCAAGGAAAAAGATCTTGGGGTGAGTATAACACCAGGCACATCTCCTGAAGCGCACATCAACCAAATAACTGCTGCAGCATATGGGCGCCTGGCAAACCTCAGAACAGCATTCCGACATCTTAATAAGGAATCATTCAGGACCCTGTACACCGTGTATGTTAGGCCCATATTGGAGTATGCGGCACCAGTTTGGAACCCACACCTAGCCAAGCATGTAAAGAAACTAGAGAAAGTGCAAAGGTTTGCAACAAGACTAGTCCCAGAGTTAAGAGGTATGTCCTATGAGGAGAGGTTAAGGGAAATCAACCTGACGACACTGGAGGACAGGAGAGATAGGGGAAACATGATAACGACATACAAAATACTGAGAGGAATTGACAAGGTGGACAAAGACAGGATGTTCCAGAGACTGGACACAGTAACAAGGGGACACAGTTGGAAGTTGAAGACACAGATGAATCAAAGGGATGTTAGGAAGTATTTCTTCAGCCACAGAGTAGTCAGGAAGTGGAATAGTTTGGGAAGCGATGTAGTGGAGTCAGGATCCATACATAGCTTTAAGCAGAGGTACGATAAAGCTCATGGTTCAGGGAGAGTGACATAGTAGCGACCAGTAGAAGAGGCGGGGCCAGGAGCTTGGACTCGACCCCTGCAACCTCAACTAGGTGTAGTAACAACTAGGTGAGTACAACTAGGTGAGTTTGTACACAAACACACACACACACACAGACACAGACACAGACACAGACACACAGACACACAGACACACACACACACACACACACACACACACACACCCACAACACACAACACACACACACACACACACACACACACGCAGAACAAGTAGTGTGAAGAAATGGTTATTTTCTAAGCACTTTCGTAATATTTGACATTATCAGAGTTTCTTGTCCCTACACCAGCTGTGATCCTACTACTACCTTGTACACCTGTGTTCCAAACACCACCTGTGACCCCATCCAGTAGCCAGACAAGATTAATAAATAGAAAACAGAGAAAAGAGAGGGAGAAAAGTGAGAGAAGATAGGAAGATGCAAGGTAGAAAGAGGGAGGTGGGAAGAGGCAAGGTAGAAACAGAAGGTAGGAAGACAGGAGGCATGAAGACAGGAGGCATGAAGACAGGAGGCATGAAGACAGGAGGCATGAAGACAGGAGGCATGAAGACAGGAGGCATGAAGACAGGAGGCATGAAGACAGGAGGCATGAAGACAGGCATGAAGACAGGAGGCAGGAAGACAGGAGGCAGGAAGCCAGGAGGCATGAAGCCAGGAGGCATGAAGCCAGGAGGCATGAAGCCAGGAGGCATGAAGCCAGGAGGCATGAAGCCAGGAGGCATGAAGCCAGGAGGCATGAAGCCAGGAGGCAGGAAGACAGGAGGCAGGAAGACAGGAGGCAGGAAGACAGGAGGCATGAAGCCAGGAGGCATGAAGCCAGGAGGCATGAAGCCAGGAGGCATGAAGCCAGGAGGCATGAAGCCAGGAGGCATGAAGACAGGAGGCATGTAGACAGGAGGCAGGAAGACAGGAGGCATGAAGACAGGAGGCAGGAAGACAGGAGGCATGAAGACAGGCATGAAGCCAGGAGGCATGAAGCCAGGAGGCAGGAAGACAGGAGGCAGGAAGACAGGAGGCAGGAAGACAGGAGGCATGAAGCCAGGAGGCATGAAGCCGGGAGGCATAAAACCGGGGGCATGAACCCAGGGGGCCCAGAACCCAGGAGGCATGAAGAAAAGGAGGCATGAAGATAGGGGGCATAAGAAAAGGGCGGGAAAGGGAGAGGTAGGTTTGTTTTTGGGAACTCACCATTGAAGTTGCATTGGTCGCCAAGCTCCTGGCCCGTTATGTTGGGAGTGTGTGTGTGGTTTGTGGTGTGTGTGGTTTGTTTTAAATTAATATTCTATCAGAAACCCAAAAAAAATAAATTCTAACCTCACCCTGTGTGTTTTTGACCTAAAATTTTTTTTCTTTTTTTAAAAGAAATTTTTTATAACATTTTAAAATTTTAAACCGCCCGAAGCAAAACAAGGGGTTGAAAAGTGAAAAACCCCTTTTGTGGCAAAGGGGCGATGGTCTTAAATAAAATTAATCGGGACACTGTAGGGGGCCCAGCCTCTTTTAGTGCGGTTTTTCCCCTAATTTCGATAAAGCCGTCATTGTTTCAAAAACATAACCCTGAAAAAGGGTTTAAAAATTTTTTTTCTTTAAGGTAGGTTTGTTTTTAGGGGGGTTTATCTCCGTAGTGGCTGTTTATTGGGTAAAACAAAAACCATCCGTGGATGGAAAGGGGCTAGTTTATTGTTTTACCTCATATCCATCCTGTGGAGGGTTAGGGCTATTTTAAATTGTGTACCTCATATCCATCCTGTGGATGGTATGGCTTTTTGGGTTTTGTGTACCTCAAACCCAAACCCTGTGGATGGAAGTGGCAATTTTATTGTCCCTCATACCCCCACCTGGGGGAGGGATGGCTTTTTTTATTGTGTACCTCATACCAATCCTGGGGAAAGGAAGGGGCTTTGTTGGTTGTGAAAACCTCAAAACCCATCCTGTGGAGGGTAGGGGGCTGTTTTTTTGGGCAACCCATATCCACCCCGTGGAGGGTAGCACAAAAAAATCCCGATACAAAAAATACCTAGGAACTAGGCCCCAAAAGGGTAACAAGTTTAAAACTGGAAAATAAATTATAAAATATAATATATATATATAAATTATAAATAGATATAATAAAAAATATAAAATATAATAATATTGTCTGATTTATTTAAATTAAGAATATTCATACTGGACTCTTTATTTTCATTGTGTAAATTTTCTAAAATTTCATTGCATCGGCACCTTTACCAGCGTTTTTGTTAGTTTGTGAGGGTTCTGTCATATTTCTAAAGGATGTATCTGGGGGTGTTTGTTTTAAAACCCCAAAGGGGGATTACTTAGTGTTGTGTGGTTACAGAAAAGCAGGGGGAACTTTACGATGGGCGAAAGATTGTCCTCCACAGGTTTTCCCAGTTTTTTGTTTTGACCCCAGCAGTGTTCCAGTTTTTTTATCCCCCAGAGTGTTCTAGCTTTTTGTTTTGTCTCACAGCAGGTTCCAGCTTTTTTTTGATCCCCCAGCAGTGTTCCAGCTTTTTTGACCCCCCAGCAGTGGTTCCAGCTTTTTTTTTTGATCCCCCGCAGTGTTCCAGCTTTGTTTTTGACCCCCCAGCGGGTTTTCCATTTTTTGTTTTGATTCTCAGCAGTGCCAGTTTTTTTTTGACCCCTCAGCAGTTTTTCAGCTTATGTTTGGACCCCCTCAGAGTATTCCGCTTTTTTTTGACCCCCCGCAGTGTTCCAGTTTTTGTTTTGATCCCCAGCAGTGTTCAGTTTTGTTTTGATCCCCCGCATTTTTCCAGTTTTTCTGACCCCCCCAACTGCCAGCTTTTTGATCCCCCAGCGTGTTCCGTTTTTTGTTTTGATCCCCCAGCAGGTTCCAGCTTTTTTTTTGACCCCCCACAGTTTTCCAGCTTTTGTTTTGCCCCCCCAGCTTGTTCCGCTTTGTTTGATCCCCCAGCAGGTTCCCTTTTTTTTTTGACCCCTCAGCAGTGTTCCACTTTTGTTTTGATTACCAAATTTTCCACTTTTTTTTTGTCCCCAAGGGTTCCACATTTTTTTTGACCCCCCAGCGGGTTTTTCCAGTTTTTGTTTTGACCCCCCAGCATTTTCCACTTCTTTTTTGATCCCCCAGCGTGTTCCAGCTTTTGTTTTGACCCCCCCACTGTTCCACTTTTGTTTTTGACCCCCCAGCAGTTTTCCCCTTTCTTTTTTTGATCCCCAGCATGTTCCAGCTTTTGTTTTTGATCCCCCACGTGTTCCAGCTTCTTTTTGACCCCCAGCAGTTTTCCAGTTTTTGTTTTGACCCCCCGGCGGGTTTTCCCCAGCTTCTGTTTTGACCCCCGAGTTTTCCCAGCTTTTGTTTTGACCCCCCCGCAGTTTTTCCAGCTTCTGTTTTGACCCCCGCAGTGTTCCAGCTTTTTTTTATCCCCCGGCAGGTTCCAGCTTCTTTTTTGTCCCCAGCAGTTTTTTTCCACTTTTTTCTGATCCCTGCAGTTTTTCCGCTTTTGTTTTGATCCCCAGAAGTGTTCCAGTTTTTGTTTTGATCCCCACATTTTTCCAGCTTTTGTTTTGACCCCTCCAGTGTTCCACTTTTGTTTTGATCCATCACAGTTTTCCAGTTTGTTTGACCCCTCATCAGTTTCAGCTTCTGTTTTGATCCCTCAGCATTTTCCCCAAGCGTTTTTTTTGACCCCCACGTTTTCCGCTTTTTTGACCCCCCCACAGTGTTCCGGGTCTCCCAGCAGTGTTCCGCTTTTGTTTTGATCCCCAGCAGTGTTCCACTTTTTTTTGTCCCCTCGTTTTTCCAGCTTTTTTTTGATCCCCCAGAAGTGTTCCGCTTTGTTTTGATCCCCCACATTTTCCCAGCTTTTGTTTTGGCAAACCCAAAGTCGAGTGAATTTAGTTTTAACATATTTTTGGGGTTTGTGTCCAAAAAAAGTTTAATGATATTAAAAAAACGTTGAAAAACCTAAGATTCATCAGGAAAACTTTTCGCCTTTGTGCAGTTTTGTTATTAAAGCGGGAATGAATTAGTAAGAATGGGTTTAGTTGTAGGAGTAGCTTAAATACATCCAAACGTCTTGTGGGTAACCCAGCCCTCACCTGGTGGACGAAACATCACTACTCTTGTGGTAGTAACTCCACCCCTCACACGGGGGACGAAACATCACTACGTTTGTGGGTTTAACCCACCCCTCACACGGGTGGACGTAAACATCATACGTCTTGTGGAGTAACTCCACCCCTCACAGGGTGATCAAAACTCATACGTTTTGTGGTAGTAACTCCCCCCCTCACATGGTGTATCTAAACATCATACTCTTGGGGGAGTAACTCCAGCCCCTCAACGGGGATCGTAAACGCCAAACGTCTTGTGGTAAAACTCCAGCCCCTCACAGGTGGTAAAAACATCACTACGTTTGTGGTAAAACCCCCTCCCTCACCGGGTGGATCGTAAACTCACTACGTCTTGGGTAGTAACCCCGTCCCCACACGGTGATCGTAAACATCATTTCTCTTGTGGTAGTAACCCACCCCTCCACTGGTGGATCGTAAAATCACTACTCTTGTGGGAAAAAATCCACCCCCTCACACGGTGGATCGTAAACTCACTACGTTTTTTGGGGTAGAAACCCCCAGCCCCTCCACGGTGGATGAAAAACATAAATACGTCTTGTGGGATCCAGTCCCCCAAAATGGGGATCGAAAACCACTACGTCTTGGGGTAGTAACTCCGTCCCTCCACTGGGGTGTAAACACATACGCTTGTGGTATAACTCCACCCTCTCACACTGGGGTCGAAACTCACTAGTTGGGGTGGTATAACCTCCAGCCCCCAAATGGGGGGTTCCTTATTGTTGGAAAATTGTTAGACCCATTGTAGTTGAGAAAAGTGTTTGTGGCTTGCAACTGGCAGTACCTTTGACTGTGACTGTAAAAATACACGAAACTCTCACAAAGGAGATTGGAACTTAGGACGACGTTTGGGCCCCCGACTTGCCCTTTTTTAACGCCACCAAAAGCGGAAGGAAAGGAAGTCCATAATTTAAAAAACATTGTGGGGGGGGCCCGAAGTGGTAGAACGAAGGAAGAACAAGTGAAGTAGTGCAACAGGGGGACGGAAATGTTTGAAATAAAGTTGATGGGAGGCACTGTGATCTATTGTTATTAATCCCGGGTCTGAGGAAAGCCCCATTTAAAAGCTCTAAGCAAAAACCCCTGGAAATAAGTTGAAAAAAACTTGCAATCCATACGTTTTAAGGTTTCCCGAAACTATGAAGTACTTGAACCCCTTTCATTAGGGTCTGGATTTAGGATCACGTTTTTAATGGACCAACAAGTTGAAATAAACATATGTGCAAGAGTTAGCTTTGTTTTCAGCGAGAAAAGATTTTCACTCAACCTCAGGAACCCTTTTTCCATTTCACTCTGCGAAAATAAAGGGAACTGGAATAAGTTTTGCGGGTACTGGGTTGTAAGTTCATGGTTCCCCTCACTGTTGGGGCCAGAGTTTGTGGCCTTTTAACGACCCCCCCAGTACACTTAAGCGAAGAAAGAGTCTGAGATATTTACCTAGAAACAAGCAACATAAATTTTAAAGATTGATCAAAGCCACCCTGCTTCAGGAGTTTTTAAATTGCATTAAAAACCCACTTGCAAAAAACAAAATTGGGGAAAAGCCCTCTTTTAATATCCTAATTAAAAACCCCCAAAAGTTCCTACATTTTAAAACCAAACTTTTTTTAGATAAATAAACAATTTGGCAAGATTACGAAGGTACCCAAATTCACATATTTAGGAAGCCCGGTTTTTCGTGTGAGTTTTGGCTACTATATAAGGGTACGCTCCAATTTCGTAAGAGGAGAATAGTATATATTTTCACCCGGTTAAGACTAAAGAGGTTGGTAACATGTTGTTTTGGTATCCCGCGGGGAGCGTCTCCGCAATTTTTTTGTGCCCAAAGGGTCCCGAGACCTTCTTTGTGACTGTGAGATTGTTAACTTGGGCAAAAAAGTTTGTACTTTGAAAGCTTTGGAGTTAGTAGAGAGGAAAAGAGAGAGGAGAGGATTTATAATGACTAGGTTAGGTAACACTCTTAGCTTTAAAAAAAGGGAAGGAACCCTTTTCCTAACCTTGTAAAACCCCCGAAAAGAGAGAGAGGAGAGAGGGGAGAGAGAAGAGAGAGAGAAAAAGAAAGCACTGCAACTTCAACATCTTGCCCCGCTCAAAGTGGGAAGAATCGTTCATGCAAAAATATTGCATAGAGGATAAACAGGGCGAATCTGGAATCTCATTCATGGGCGAGGGATATCGTCACGGGTAAGAGGGAAACCACCTTTACCAGTATTGGTTCATCATGAAGTGTGAGCAAGGTTTGAGAGAGGAGAGAAGCTTTAAAATGAGTAATTTACATAACAGCTCTTGCCCGTAAATAGGAATACAACCCTTTTAAAAAACCCCCCCTTTTTAAGAGAAGAGAGAGAGGAGAGGAAGAGAGAGAGAATCTGTGACCTCAGGAGAAGGACTCGCCTTCCAAAAAGACTCTGCGAGGGGCCTGGACTAGTCTGGTGTAAAGTCCCCACAAAAACTGCCCAGTTTTAAGTGCCTTACAAACTCTCTTTTACCCCTGATCTTTTCACCCTTGGGGGAAAGTTGTCAGTGGAACACCGCGGTAAATCTCTCTCTTCTCTCTCTTCCCCCTCCTCTGTCCCCTCCTCTTTTCCTCTCTGTCTCTCTCGTCTTGTCTCTCTTGTCTCTTCTCTCTCTGCTCTTCTCTCCGCTTGTCCCTCTGTCTCTCTCTCTCTTCTCCCCTCTCCCCTCTCTCTCTCTGTTTTCTCTTCTCTGTCCCCCTCTCTGTCTCTGTCTCTCTCTTCTCTGTCTCCTTTTTTCTCTCCTTTTTGTCTCTCTCTGAACAACGAATTTTTTCGGGCCATCCAGCCCTCATCAGGACGAAGTAGTTTTGAAATTTTAATTAATTTTAAAATATATTTGAAAAAAGTGGCGTGTAGTGACCTTATATTGTCTCGTTTTAACGAAAAACTACCCCGTTAATCCAGACTGGGGAAACCCCGTTAATCCTAACTAGGGCCTACCATCGTTAATCTAGATAGGCCTCCATCGTTTTAAACCCAGACTAGGCCTACCATCGCAATCCAGCTAGGACCTACCATCGTTAATCCTAGACAGGGGCGCACCCTCGTTTTTTCCCTTTACTGGATGCTCCATCGTTAATTCTAGACAGGATGTTTCCATGTTAAAACCCAAAAGGACGCTACCAACGTTAATCCTAGACTGGGCCTACCACGTTAATCCTTGACTAGGAGCTACCAAACGTTAGTCCTGACTAGGACGTACCATCGTTACCAGACGGGGCGCTACCCTCGTTAATCCTGACTAGACGCTACCATCGTTAACCAGACTGGCCTACCATCGTTAATCCTAGACTGGGGGGCTACCCCTCGTTAAACCTAGACTGGACCTACCATCGTTAAACCCAACAGGACCCTTCCATCGTTTTAATCCAGACTAGGGCCTACCCTCGTTTAAACCTAGACAGGGCCTACCATCGTTAAAACCAGACTGGCGCTACCCGTAATCCAGACTAGGGGGCCCACCATCGTTAAACCCAGATAGGGCGCTACCTCGTTAATCCTAGCTAGGACGCTACCCCATCGTTTTAAACCTTGAATAGGGCGCTACCATCGTTAATTCTAGATGGGAGCACCTCGTTAATCCAGACTAGGACGCTACCATCGTTAAACCCTTTAATAGGGCGTACCATCGTTAAATTTTAGCTGGTGTTACCCTCGTTTAAACCCAGACTGGACGCAAAACCCTCGTTAAACCCAGATAGGACGCTAAACCATCGTTAACCAGAAGGACGCTCCATCGTTAATCCAAATAGGGGCGCTACCATCGTTAATCCTAACTGGATTTACCATCGTTATCCTAACTAGGGCCACCATTGTTAAACCCCAGACAGGCGTACCCTCGTTAATCCTAACAGGCGCTAAACCTCTTATCCTAGACTAGGGGGTGATGAATGGTTTTAAAAAACCACAAGTTGAAGATGAGACACTACAGCATTGGGAAACTTTATTCAGGAAACGTTTCGCCCCAATGTCAGACACGCACATCATGGGTTTCTTACAAGAATTCTTTAACCTTGTTTTAACCCTTTGGGCAAAACCTACTTGACTTGGATTACCACTGACCCCCCCTCCGTCTGCTTCAAGTCACCTCACTTTCAGTAATTTTAAACACGTTACGGCCTAGTGTACATTCTACAAGATTTTTATGGACTGAACACATCGACTCCGGCTGGGGCTGATTACCTCATACTCCCTCCTTCCCTTCCTCTTGTATTGGACTGATGAAGCCCTGTGGGGGCGAAACGTTTTTCCCGAATAAAATTCCATAGCTGTAAATGTCTCAATCTCAAAACCTAGTAGGCCTACCATCGTTAATCCTTGAATAGGGCCTACCATCGTTTAAATTTTGACTGGGGTGTTACCTCGTTTTCCAGCTAGGACGTACCTCGTTAATCCAGACTAGGGCGCTACCATTGTTAATCCTAGATAGGGCCTACATCGTTAATCCTAGATAGGGCGCTCCCCCGTTTAAACCCCAGACTGGGGTTTACCTCGTTTAATCCCAGACTAGGGCGCTACCATCGTTAATCCTTGAAAAAGGGCGCAAAATCGTAATTCTAGACTGGATGTTACCATCGTTTTAAAACCTAGACTAGGAAGGGCTAAACCCTCGTTAATCTTTGACTTGGAAGCAAACCCTCGTTAATCCTAGGGCTAGGGGCGCTAAAACCTCGTTTAAACCCAGACAAACGCCAAAACCCCGTTTAATCCTAGACCCAGGACGCTAAACCCCGTTTAAACCTAAAACAGGACGCAAACCCTCGTTAATCCTTGGGCTAGACGCCCACCCTCGTTAAACCTTGACTAGGAGCCAACCCCCGTTTTAAACCTTGAAATAGGGCCTACCATCGTTTTAAACCTTGACTAGGACGCTACCTCTTTTAAAAACTAGACTAGGATGTTACCAACGGTTTAAACCTAAATAACCTACCCCAAAGTTAATTCTAACTAGGACGTACCTCGTTTTAAACCTAGACTAGGACGAAAACCCTCGTTAATCCTAGACTAGGGGCACCATCGTTTTAAACCAGGGCCCAGGACTCTACCAACGTTAATCCCAGACTGGAACTTTCCCTCGTTTTAAAACCCAAGCTTTGCTATCTACACTAGGACGCTTCTTCGTTTTAAACAGCTATACATGGCTTAAAAAAAATTAACCCCGTCATACATAGCTGCGATTTAAAAGCAATAAAAAAAACGGGCTAACGAGTTTCAAAACAATTTTGAGAAATTTTGTTTTTTTTTTCCCCTTTTAAAAATGTAAATAGTTTTTAAACCCTATGACTTCGTTAAACGTTTAATTTAAAAAATTTTTTCATAGTTCCCTTGACGAGAACCCCCAGGGGTGCGTTTAAACTTTTATTTTCTTGAAGCGCCGTTGAACGATTTTGGGGTGGCTGGGGGCTTTTTTGGCTGGGGGAATTTTTGTGGCTGGGGGGCTTGGGGTGGGTGGGGGCTGTTTGGCTTTGGGGGGGGTTTTTTTGGCTTGGGGGCTTGGGGTTTTGGCTTGGGGGGGTTTTTTGTGTCTTGGGGCCCTTTTGGGCTGGGGGTGTTTGTGGCTGGGTGTGTTTGTGGCTGGGGCTTTGTGTGGCTGGGGGTGTTGTGTGGCTGGGGTGTTGTGTGGCTGGGGTCTTTTGTGGCTGGGGGGTTTTGTGGCTGGGGGTTTGTGGGCTGGGGTGTTTTGTTGCGGGGTTTGTGTGGCGGGGTGTTGTGTGGTTGGGGGGCTTGTGTGGTGGGGTCTTTTGTGGCTGGGGTGTTTGTGGCTGGGGTTTGTGTGGCTTGGGTTTTTGGGTGGGGTTTTGTTGGGGTGGGGGGGTTGTGGGTGGGGTTGTGTGCGGGGGGTTGTGTGGCTGGGGTGTTGTGTTGGCTGGGGTGTTGTGTGGCTGGGGTGTTGTTGGGCACTGGGGTGTTGTGTGTTGGGGTGGTGTGGTGGGCTGGGGTGTTGTGTGGCTGGGGTGTTTGTGTGGCTGGGGTTTGTGTGGGCTGGGTGTTGTGTGCTGGGGGTGTTTGTGTGGCTGGGGGTCTTGTGTGGTTGGGGTCTTGTGTGGTTTGGGCCTTGTGGGTTTGTGTGTGTGATGATGTGTCGGAGTGGGGTCTTGTGTGGCTGGGGGTCTTGTGTGGCTGGGGGTCTTGTGTGGCGGGGTCTTGTGTGGCTGGGTGGCTGTGTTGGCTTGGGTCCTGTGTGGCTGGGGGTGTTGTTGTGGCTGGGGGTTTGTGAGTGCTGTGGTGTTGTGTGGGCTGGGTCTTGTGTGGTTGGGTCTTGTGTGGTTGGGGTCTGTGGTGGCTGGGGTTCTTGTGTGCTGGGGTCTTGTGGTGGCTGGTGTCTTGTAGTGGTTTGTGGGGCTGTTTTGGCTGGGTCTTGATGTGGCTGGGTGTCCTTGAGGTGTGGCGGGGGGTCAGTTTAGGCTGGGGTCGAGTGTGTGGCTGGGGGGTCTTGTGATGTGCGCTGGGGGGTCTTTTTGGCTGGGGTCCTTGTTGGCTGGGTGTGGTCTTGTGTGGAGCTGGGGGTCTTGTGTGGCTGGGGTCTTGTGTGGCTGGGGGGTCTTGTGTGGCTGAGTGGGTCCATGTGTGGCTGGGGGGGTGCTACGTATGTGGCTGGGGTCTTGTGTGGCTGGGTGCGAGAGTGTGGCTGGGGGTCTTGTGTGGCGGAGGTCCTTGTGTGGCTGGGGTCTATGTGGGCTGGTGGTCTTGTTTGTGGCTGGGGGTCTTGTGTTGCTGGGTCTTGTGTGGTAGGGGGTCTTGTGCGCCTGGGTCTTAGTGTGGCTGAGTCTTTGTGTGCCTGGGTCTGAGATGGTCTGTGTGGCTGGGGTCTTGTGTGGCTGGGGGGCTTATGATGTGCTGGGGTCTTGGTGTGGCTGGGGTCTTGAGTGGCTGGGGTCTTGTGTGGGCGAGTGCGGGTCTTGTGTGGATTTGTGGGGTCTTGTGTGGGCTGGGGTCTTTGTGTGGCTGCGGGGTCATGTGTGGTTTGTGGGGTCTTGTGTTGGCTGGTGGTCTTGTGTGGCTGGGGGTCTTGTTAGGCTGGGGGTCCTTGTGTGCTGGGGTCTTGTGTGTCCGGGGGTCTTGTGTGGCTGGGGGTCTTGTGTGGCGTGGGGGTCTTGTGTGGCTGGGGGTCTTGTGTGGCCTGTGGGGTCTTGTGTGGCTGGGGTCTTGTGTGCGTCTGGGGTCTTGTGTGGCTGGGGTCTTGTGAGGCTGGGGGTCTTGTGTGGCTGGGAAGTTCCCTTGTGTGGCTGGGGGTCTTTGTGGGCTGGGGGACTGTGGTGGCTGGGGGTCTTGTGTGGCTGGGGGGTCTTGTGTGGCTGGGTTTTTGTGTGGCTGGGGGTCTTGTGTGGCTGGAGGTCTTGTGTGGCTGAAGGGGTCTTTGTGTGGCTGGGGTGCCTTGTGTGGCTGGGGGTGCTGTGTGGCTGGGTTCTTGTGTGCTGGGGTCTTGTGTGGCTGCTGGGGTGTTGTGTGGCTTGGGGTGTGTTTGTGTGTGCTGGGGGGTGTTGTGTGGCTGGTGGTCCATGTGTGCTGGGTCTTAGTGGGGGGGGGGGGGGTCTTGTGTGGCTGGGGTCTTGTGTGGTTTGTGGGTCTTGTGTGGCGGTGTGTCTTGTGGTGGCTGGGTCCTTTGTGTGGCTGGAGTGGTCTTTTTGTGGGCTGGGGGTCTTGTGTAGGCTGGGGGTTCTTGAGTGGCGGAGGTCTTGTTGTGGCTGGTGGGGTCTTAGGTGTGGCTGATGGGTCTTGTGTGGCTGGGGGTCCTTGTGTGGCTGGAGGTCTTGTGTGGGCTGGGGTCTTGTGTGGCCTGGGGTCTGTGTGGCGGGGTCTTGTGGGCTGGGGTCTTGTGTGGCTGGAGGTCTTGTGTGCAGGGGGTCTTGTGCGGCTGGGGTCTGGGTGCCTTGTGAGTCTTAGTGTGCCTGGGTCCCTTGTGGGCCTTGTGTGCTGGGGGTCTTGTGTGGCTGGGAGGTTCTTTTGTGGCTGGTGTCTTGTGTGCTGTGGAGTCTTGTGGTGTTTGTGGTCTTGTTGCTGGGTCTTGTGTCGGCTGGGGGTCCTGTGTTCCTGTGGGTCTTGTGTGGCTGGGGGTCTTGTGTGGCTGGGGGTCCTTGTGTGGCTGGGTCTTTTGTGGCTGGGGTCTTGTGTGGCTGGGGTCTTGTGTGGCTGGGGTCTGTGTGGGCTATGTGGGGTCTTTGAGTATGCTGGGATCTTGTGTGGCTGGGGTCTTGGTGGCTGGGGGTGCGTTGTGTGGCTGGGGGTCTTGTGTGGGCTGGGGGGGGTCTTGTGGTGGCTGGGATTTAGTAGTGGCTGGGGTCTTGTGTGGCCGGAGGTCTTGAGTGGCTGGTGGTCCTTGTGTGGCTGGGAGGTCTTGTGTGGCTGGGGTCTTGTGTGATGGCAGGGGGTCTTGTGGCGGCTGGGGTCGTGGTGCAGGTCCTGTGTTTCTTGGGTCTTTGTGTGGCTGGGGGTCTTGTGTGGCTGGGGTCGTGTGTGGCTGGTGGTCCTTGTGATGGCTGGGTCGTGTGTGGGCTGGGGTCCCTTGTGGTGTCCCTGGGGTCTTGTGTGGCTGGGGTCTTGTGTTGCTGGGGGTCTTTGTGGCTGGGTCTTGTGTGGCGGGGGAGCTTGTTGGCCTGGGGTCCTTGTGTGCTGGGGTCTTGTGTGAGCGAGTGGGGGACTTAGTGTGGCTGGGGGGACTTGTGAGGCTGGGGTCTTTTGTCTGGGGGTCTTGTGTGGCGGGGGTGTTGTGTGGCTGGGGTGTTGTGTGGATGGGTTGTGTGTGGCTGGGGTGTAGTTGTGGCTGGGGTGTGTGTGCTGGGGGGGTGTTGTGTGGCTGTGTCTTGTGTAGTAAGGTGACAGCGGCAAGGCGGTTTACTGTGTAGGTTATTCCCGGGATCAACGCCCCCGCGGCGCTCGGTCCATGGACCTAGGCCGATCCCGATGGATCAGGGCCTGATCCAACTAGACTGTTACTGCTGCCGCAGAACAACGGTAGAAACAGCAAGTAGGATCAGCAGCGACAATCAGCCTAGAGGAACAGGAACATCAACACAGTAGGGAACAGATAGCAGCTGCAGCAGCATTCAACACAGTAGGGGAACAGATAGGCATCTGCAGCACAGCATCACACAGTAGGGAACAGATGAGCAGCTGCAGCAGCATCAACACAGAAGGGAACAGTTAGCAGCTGCAGCGCATAATCAACACAGGATGGAGAAACAGATAGAGCAGTGCTGCAACAGCAGTCAAACACAGTAGGGACAGATAGCACTGCAACACATCAAACACAGTAGGGAGCAATACAGCTGCAAGCAGCATCAACACAGTAGGGAGCAAGATAGCATCTGCATGGCATCAACTGCAACACAGTAGGGGAACAGATGCAGCTGCAACAGCATCAACACAGTAGGGAACGAGATAGCAGCTGCAGCAGCATCCACACAGTAAGAGGCAGATAGCGAGGCAGCAGCATCAACTCAGTAGTGAACAAATAGCTGCAGCAGCCTCAACCACAGTAGGGAACAGATAGCAGCTGCAGCAGCAACCACACAGTAGGAGTCAGATAGCTGCAGCAGCATCAACAAGTAGGGAACAAATATCTGCAGCAGCTTCAACACAGTAGAACAGATAGCAACTGCAGCACATCACAACATAGGGAGCATGATAGCTGGCAAGCAGCAAGCATCATCACAGTAGGGATCAGGATAGCAGCTGCAACAGCATCGACCACATGTAGGGAGCAGATAGCTGCAGCGCGTCATCAACACAGTAGGAGCTGATAGCACTGTCAGTACAGCATCAACACAGTAGTGAGCAGATACATCTGCAGCACACATCCACCACATTAGGGAGCAGATAGCTGCAGCAGCAATCAACACAGTAGTGAGGCAGACCAGCTGCAGCAGCATCAACACAGGAGGGAGCACGATAGCAGCTGCAGCAAGCATCGAACACAGTAGGAGCAGATAGCAGCTGCAGCAGCAACAACACAGTAGGTGGCATGCATAGCAGGCTCAGCAAGCATCACACAGTATGTGGACAGATAGCAGCTGCAGCAACAAGTAACCATCAACTAGACGGTAGAGGAGATTGCAAAGCATCATGCAGCAGGTGAGGCAACAGCTTGTCACCGCCCATATAAGAACAGGTTACCTGTCTGGCTTTAATTGACCCCTGATACAAGACTCTGAGATTATCCGAAATTGGAACCTTTCATCTCTTGAACTTTTAACCTGAGGAGTCCTGGGAGATTTATTAAGGCCGTCAGCCAGGAGACTCGGGAGACTGGTAGTGATGGTGGTAGTTGTGGTTGACACACACTGCCACAACCACCATTCCTATCACCATCACCGCTGGAGCCACACGAAGGCTGATGTCAGTAATAAAGACAGGTTGCAAGACGATGTTTTGAGAAATGTTGGCCATCTTTTCTTCGCCATCCCATTTTGACTGACCAATACCAGGAAGGTGTAGTGTTATATGCGATCCTTTTCTATACGACTCCATACCCATCCTGTGGGCGGTGGTCAAAAAGATTACAGAGGTACATAATGGGTCCAGGGACAGGGCCCCAAAATTTTGATAGCTGAGAAAGGTACAGAGGTAATGAATCATTCTCATGCCCACACCTGATCACAACTGCAAAGAATTATTAATGCAGATATTAGTTTTATTTATAGTGGGCAAAGTCAGGGTATTTTTCCAGAATGGTTGGTAATATACCACTGTGGATAAAATACTTGGACATGCCTTGACCATTTCTGACTGAGTTGTCTCTAAATTCGTTAATTTTATCGCACTCCAGTACATAATGACGCAGGGTGTGACAATAGTCCATGTGACAAAGTTTACATTTCGTTTGGTCTACATCTGGTGGTGGTGATTTAACCTGCCAAAGATACTTGTAACCCAGCCGGAGCCGGGCGGTAGTGACATCCAAGAGTCGGCTTATTTTGTTGGATGCACCATAGACATGTGACTCCTCCTGCATGATAGAATGACGAAGGACTTATTGGTGTCAGTCACCCTCATTTTAAAATCAGTAAATTTCAGTTGGAGTTCTATACGTATAATTCTCAAACTGCTAACTGACAAGCTAAGATTATAATCTACCCATTCTCTGAAAGCATACAACTTAGCCAATCCATCAGTTCCATCATGCATCTGGAGACCAATATGAGATGGCCTACAGCATGTGCACTCTGACTCCACTGTCCACAATCCTACCATACCTGTGTCTGGCTTCTGACACAATCATGCCATAATTAAATACTTAATGAGTTGAGAACGCTTAGTGTTAACTGTCGATACATAGACGCATTTGAGTGCAAGGAGTATGGCAGACAGTTCTGTTTGAAGGGTAGAGGCCTAGTTATTGATGCTTGTTCCAGTATCTTTACGAGAGTCATAACTCTGTACATGCTTCAGGAAGCCTGCAGGAAGGTTTCCTGATGTATGTATGATCAGACCTGCCTTACCACCTGCTGTTGTTACTGCTGCTGCCTACCCCTGCTACTGCTGTTTAAGGCTGCTGCCATCTGCTGTTATTGCCCCTGCTACTTACTGTTGTTACTGGTGCTACCTGCCTCTCCTATTGCTGTTTGAGGCTACTACCACCTATTGTTGCTCCTGCTACAGCTGTTTAAGGTTTCTGCCACCTGCTGTTGTTGCAGCTACCCACTGTTGCTGCTGTTGCTACCTGCTCTCTGATGCTACGCTGCCCAGCAGGTGACTTTAGTATCCCGTCAGCAGCAGCTCTTCTGTTGCCCGAGGATGTTCCAGCTGTACACACTTCACCTGTTTACTTTCTCATGTCATTGTTTACTCTCATGTCAGCTGTTTACCTTCTCATATTGTTTACCCTCTCATGTCGTTGTTTACTTCATCGTTTTGTCGTCAAGTTGAGTTCCCTTAACCTCTCCTCGTAGGACATTCCCCTTAGCTCTGGAACTACTCTTGTTTCTCTAATTTCATGACGTACTTGACCCGGTGTGGGTTCCATACTGGTGCTGCATACTCCAGTATGGGTCTGACGTACACAGTGTACAGTGTCTTGAACGATTCCTTATTGAGGTATCGGAACGCTGTTCTCAGGTTTGCCAGGCGCCCATATGTTGCAGCAGTTATCTGGTTGATGTGCGCCTCAGGAGACGTGCTCGGTGTTACACTCACCCCAAGATCGTTGAGTGAGGTAGGCAGTATTTGGCCACCTAGCCTATACTCTGCGGTGTGTGTGTACTCGCCTAGTTTGGTTGAAGAGGTAGATTCACAGCTCCTGGCCCCGCCTCTTCACTGGCCGCTATTGGGTCACTCTTCCCGCTCCATGAACTTCATCATACCTCTTCTTAAAGCTATGTACGGATCCTGCCTCCACTACATCACTTCCCAAACTATTCCACTTCCTGACAATTCTGTGACTGAAGAAATACTTCCTAACATCCCTGTGATTCATATGAGTCTTCAACTTCCAACTGTGACGCCTTGTTGCTGTGTCCCATCCGTGTGTGTGTACTCACCTATTTGTACTCACCTATTTGTGGTTGCAGGGGTCGAGTCCTAGCTCCTGGCCCCGCCTCTTCACCGGTTGCTACTAGACCCTCTCTCCCCGCTCCATGAGCTTTATCAAACCTCGTCTTAAAACTGTGTATGGTTCCTGCCTCCACTACGTGTGTGTGTGTGTGTGTGTGTGTGTGTGTGTGTGTGTGTTTATGTGTTGTAGAACTAACGTCCAGTCTGCCCGCTCGGGTGATTGCCTTGTTAAGAAAAGATATACATTATTGGCCGGGATGAATTGGGCAGCAATCAGTGCTAAATAGATACACTGCCTGCTTATACATGTAGATGGTCGACTCCATTCTCATCTACCCTAGCCTCATCCTAGGCTTTCACAGCCTTTCGCCTGGTTTCTGGTTTTCTCCCCGATTCAGAAATCACCGTTCAGAACCGTTCTGAACGGACGAGTGGTGTTATAGCACAAATGGGCAGCAATATAGTCTTTACCAACACAGAAGCGTATTCTGGTTTAATGGTTTAAATTGGACTTCTCCTATTTGGTCTTGAACGTTGGGTTAAGTAAAAAGCCTGTGGTGGAGAGGACGGGAGGGAGGCTCCAGGCTGTGCTGGAGACTTGATGATGACCAGTGCTGGAACACCAGTGGTGGAGAGGACGGGGGGGGGGAGGCTCCAGGCTGTGCTGGAGACCTGATGATGACCAGTGCTGAAACACCAGTGATGGAACACCAATGATAGAATACCAATGATGGAACACCAATGATGGAACACCAGTGCTGGAACACCAATGATGGAACACCAGTGCTGGAACACCAGTGCTGGAACACCAATGATGGAACACCATTGCTGGAACACCATTGCTGGAACACCAGTGCTGGAACACCAGTGCTGGAACACCAGTGCTGGAACACCAGTGATGGGAAGATGTGTTTATGGTGCGAACACACTCGCACATCTGTGAGGAAGGAGACAAAAATCTGTACTTACATTAGACGGAGACTTGCGGAACAATAAAACGAACTACACCTGAGCAACTCTCCGCTACTGAAGACAAGAGCACATACCTGGAGAGGGTTTTAGGGGGCGACGCCCCCGCGGCCCGGTCTGAGACCAGGCCGCATGCTGTGCCTAAAGAGAGAAAGGAAGTGTGTGTACTTAACTATTTGTCTGCAGGGGTCGAGTCACAGCTTCTGGCCCCGCCTCTTCACTGGTCGCTACTAGGTCACTCTCCCTGCTCCATGAGCTTTATCATACCTCTTCTTAAAGCTATGTATGGATCCTGTCTCCACTACATCACTTCCCAGACTATTCCACTTCCTGACAACTTGACTGAAGAAATACTTCCTAACATCCCTGTGGGTCATCTGAGTCTTCAGCTTCCAGTTGTGACCCCTTGTTGCTGTGTCCCATCTCTGGAACATCCTGTGTGTGTGTATGTGTGTGTGTATGTGTGTATACACTCGCCTAGTTGTGGTTGCAGGGGTCGGTCCACAGCTCCTGGCCCCGCCTCTTCACTGGTCGCTACTGTGTGTGTACCGCTGTCACTGCTGACACATCATCCTCCAGATAGCTTGAAAATTTTTTTCAAATTTTAGCCAATATTCCAATAGGGATACTCAACAGTGAACTACAAACCGGTATCCCTAGTAGGCAAATTGTTGAGGCCAGCTGTTATGCTGCCTCGGCTCATTTACAGGCCAGGAAACAAGCAAGCAGACAAGCAGGCGTACAAGCAATCAGACAAGCAGACACGCAAGCAGACGGACAAGCAATTAGATAGGCGGATAAGCAAGCAGACAAGCAGGCAGGCAAGCAAGCAGGCGTACAAGCAAGCAGGCAGACAAGCAAGCAGACAGGCAGACAAGCAAGCAAGCAGACAAGCAGACCAATATATTTTAACTAATAATAGTATAATATTTCCGACCTGATTTAGACCAGCATAATTGCTCGGGTATTAATTATGTCAGTCTCTAAATTGCTCTGTACTAAGTGGTGGGCGTACGGGCGTGCACGTGGGCGGCCAGCCGCTTAGGTGGGTAGGTTGAACTCTAGTTCCTGGGTAACTACTCGTCTTAAACATTGATCATCGCTAATGTTTGGAACCTTTGGAATTCTCTTGTACTGTACGTTTTTCTCTTGTACGTTTTTTTCTTGTACGTTTTTCTCTTGAACGTTTTTCTATTGTGTAAGTTATTGTGTTTTTGGACTGACAGGCGAATAAAAGTCAATGCCTGACCTAACCTAGCCTGACCTAACCTAGCCTGACCTAACCTAGCCTGACCTAGCCTAGCCTGACCTAACCTAGCCTGACCTAACCTAGCCTGACCTAACCTAGCCTGACCTAGCCTAGCCTGACCTAACCTAGCCTGACCTAGCCTAGCCTGACCTAGCCTAGCCTGACCTAACCTAGCCTGACCTAGCCTAGCCTGACCTAGCCTAGCCTGACCTAACCTAGCCTGACCTAGCCTAGCCTGACCTAACCTAGCCTGACCTAGCCTAGCCTGACCTAGCCTAGCCTGACCTAACCTAGCCTGGCCTGACCTAGCCTGACCTAACCTAGCCTGACCTAACCTACCCTGACCTAGCCTACCCTGACCTAGCCTAGCCTGACCTAACCTAGCCTGACCTAGCCTAGCCTGACCTAACCTAGCCTGACCTAACCTAGCCTGACCTAACCTAGCCTGACCTAGCCTAGCCTGACCTAACCTAGCCTGACCTAGCCTAGCCTGACCTAACCTAGCCTGGCCTGACCTAGCCTGACCTAACCTAGCCTGACCTAACCTACCCTGACCTAGCCTACCCTGACCTAGCCTAGCCTGACCTAACCTAGCCTGACCTAGCCTAGCCTGACCTAACCTAGCCTGACCTAACCTAGCCTGACCTAACCTAGCCTGACCTAGCCTAGCCTGACCTAACCTAGCCTGACCTAGCCTAGCCTGACCTAACCTAGCCTGGCCTGACCTAGCCTGACCTAACCTAGCCTGACCTAACCTACCCTGACCTAGCCTACCCTGACCTAGCCTAGCCTGACCTAACCTAGCCTGACCTAGCCTAGCCTGACCTAACCTAGCCTGACCTAACCTAGCCTGACCTAACCTAGCCTGACCTAGCCTAGCCTGACCTAACCTAGCCTGACCTAGCCTAGCCTGACCTAACCTAGCCTGACCTAGCCTAGCCTGACCTAACCTAGCCTGACCTAGCCTAGCCTGACCTAACCTAGCCTGACCTAACCTAGCCTGACCTAACCTAGCCTGACCTAGCCTAGCCTGATCTAACCTAGCCTGACCTAGCCTAGCCTGACCTAACCTATCCTGATCTAACCTAGCCTGACCTAACCTAGCCTGACCTAGCCTAGCCTGACCTAGCCTAGCCTGGCCTAACCTAGCCTGACTTAGCCTAGCCTGACCTAGCCTAGCCTGACCTAGCCTAGCCTGACCTAACCTAGCCTGACCTAACCTAGCTTGACCTAACCTAGCCTGACCTAGCCTAGCCTGACCTAGCCTAGCCTGGCCTAACCTAGCCTGACCTAGCGTAGTCTGACCTAACCTAGCCTGACCTAGCGTAGCCTGACCTAACCTAGCCTGACCTAGCCTAGCCTGACCTAACCTAGCCTGACCTAGCGTAGCCTGACCTAACCTAGCCTGACCTAACCTAGCCTGACCTAACCTAGCCTGACCTAATCTAGCCTGACCTAACGTAGCCTGACCTAACCTAGCCTAGCCTGACCTGACCTAGCGTAGCCTGACCTAGCCTGACCTAACCTAGCCTGACCTAATCTAGCCTGACCTAACGTAGCCTGACCTAACCTAGCCTAGCCTGACCTGACCTAGCGTAGCCTGACCTAGCCCGACCTAACCTAGCCTGACCTAACCTAGCCTAGCCTGATCTGACCTAGCGTAGCCTGACCTAGCCTGACCTAACCTAGCCTGACCTAGCGTAGCCTGATCTAACCTAGCCTGACCTAACTTAGCCTGACCTAACTTAGCCTGACCTAGCGTAGCCTGACCTAGCGTAGCCTGACCTAGCGTAGCCTGACCTAACCTAGCCTGACCTAACCTAGCCTGACCTAACCTAGCCTGACCTAGCCTAGCCTGACCTGACCTAGCGTAGCCTGACCTAGCATAGCCTGACCTAGCGTAGCCTGACCTAGCGTAGCCTGACCTAACCTAGCCTGACCTAGCCTAGCCTGACCTAACCTAGCCTGACCTAACCTAGCCTGACCTAACCTAGCCTGACCTAACCTAGCCTGACATAACCTAGCCTGACCTAACCTAGCCTGACCTAGCGTAGCCTAGCCTGACCAAGCGTAGCCTAGCCTGACCAAGCGTAACCTAGCCTGACCTAGCGTAGCCTAGCCTGACCTAGCGTAGCCTAGCCTGACCTAGCGTAGCCTAGCCTGACATAGCGTAGCCTAGCCTGACCAATCGTCGCCTAGCCTGACCTAGCGTAGCCTAGCCTGACCTAGCGAAGCCTAGCCTGACATAGCGTAGCCTAGCCTGACCAATCGTAGCCTAGCCTGACCTAGCGTAGCCTAGCCTGACCTAGCATAGCCTAGCCTGACCTAGCGTAGCCTAGCCTGACATAGCGTAGCCTAGCCTGACCAATCGTAGCCTAGCCTGACCTAGCGTAGCCTAGCCTGACCTAGCGAAGCCTAGCCTGACATAGCGTAGCCTAGCCTGACCAATCGTAGCCTAGCCTGACCTAGCGTAGCCTAGCCTGACCTAGCATAGCCTAGCCTGACCTAGCGTAGCCTAGCCTGACATAGCGTAGCCTAGCCTGACCAATCGTAGCCTAGCCTGACCTAGCGTAGCCTAGCCTGACCTAGCGAAGCCTAGCCTGACATAGCGTAGCCTAGCCTGACCAATCGTAGCCTAGCCTGACCTAGCGTAGCCTAGCCTGACCTAGCATAGCCTAGCCTGACCTAGCGTAGCCTAGCCTGACCTAGCATAGCCTAGCCTGACCTAGCGTAGCCTAGCCTGACCTAACGTAGCCTAGCCTGACCTAGCATAGCCTAGCCTGACCTAGTGTAGCCTAGCCTGACCTAGCATAGCCTAGCCTGACCAAGCGTAGCCTAGCCTGACCTAGCGTAGCCTAGCCTGACCTAGCGTAGCCTAGCCTGACCTAGCGTAGCCTAGCCTGACCAAGCGTAGCCTAGCCTGACCTAGCGTAGCCTAGCCTGACCTAGCGTAGCCTAGCCTGACCAAGCGTAGCCTAGCCTGACCTAGCGTAGCCTAGCCTGACCTAGCGTAGCCTAGCCTGACCTAGCGTAGCCTAGCCTGACCTAGCGTAGCCTAGCCTGACCTAGCGTAGCCTAGCCTGACCTAATGCAACACAACACTGAGTATACATATAATGTCCGGTATTGTTAATAAATGGCTGACAAACGGTTTTGCTTCATTGCTTGACTTAGCTTATGTGATGCCATTATGTGAGGCCAGGAGTAACAACCTGGCTGATCAGACCCTAAGCCACCACGAGACCTGGTCTCGGACCGGGCTGCGGGGGCGTTGACCCCCCCCCCCGGACGCCTCTCCAGGTATATTAACGTGTACAAGTCACGTACTGTCAGTTAATAAGTAATTTAGATTATATTTATGGTGTGATAAATGGCTCATGGTATTTGTGACACTACCAGTGACCTTTTTTTGCCGGTTACTGACGGTTCAGACATGGTCGTAATGTGTACGATAGTAGTGAGGATTACCGACTCTAGTAAATGGCTTTTGGATAATTCAGGGTAAATGGCCTTGGATTGATATTTAAGGGTAAATGGTCTTGGATTGATATTTCAGGGTAAATGGCCTTGGGTTGATATTTCAGGGTAAATGGCCTTGAATTTATATTTCAGGGTAAATGGCCTTGGGTTGATATTTCAGGGTAAATGGCCTTGAATTGATATTTCAGGGTAAATGGCCTTGGGTTGATATTTCAGGGTAAATGGCCTTGAATTGATATTTCAGGGTAAATGGCCTTGGATTGATATTTCAGGGTAAATGCCCTTGGATTAATATTTCAGGGTAAATGGCCTTGGATTGATATTTCAGAGTAAATGGCCTTGGATTGATATTTCAGGGTAAATGGCCTTGGGTTGATATTTCAGGGTAAATGGCCTTGGATTGATATTTCAGGATAAATGCCCTTGGATTGATATTTCAGGGTTAATGGCCTTGGATTGATATTTCAGGGTAAATGACCCTGGATTGATATTTCAGGGTAAATGCCCTTGGATTGATATTTCAGGGTAAAGGGCCTTAGATTGATATTTCAAGGTAAATGGCCTTGAATTGATATTTCAGGGTAAATGGCCTTGGATTGATATTTCAGGGTAAATGGCCTTGGATTGATATTTCAGGGTAAATGGCCTTTATTTCAGGGTAAATGGCCTTGATATTTCAGGGTAAATGGCCTTGATATTTCAGGGTAAATGGCCTTGATATTTTAGGGTAAATGGCCTTGAATTGATATTTCAGGGTAAATGGCCTTGATATTTCAGGGTAAATGGCCTACCTAACACCATCGGGAAATGTTGAACCATGCAGTGCACACTGCAATATATAATGTGTGCAAAGAAGTGCACGTCAGATCAAGGACCTGCCCTGTGTGGGCCAGTAGGCCTTCTGCAGTGCTCCTCCACTCTTATGTCCTTACTGAAGCAAGCAAGTGAGATTTAGCACAGTTAAGAGAAAACACGAATCGTCAAAGGAAGGGGAAATCAACACGGAGAATGTAGTGCAAGAAAGGTATAAAATACCGACGATATGAAAGTTAAGACACATGTGCAACATCTGGATATCTTTATTGTAGACGTTTCGCCATCCAGTGGCTTTATCAATACAGATTCTAGGACATAATAGGAAGACAGTAGAACTATATACAAAAGATGAGGTAATCAGTCCCTCGGCCTTGGAGTTAGTGTTCACAGCATCGTGGTGGAGGAGAGTCTGGAGCAAAGACAAGAAGACTGGCGTTTATATAGGCGTCAGTGGAAGGGACGGGTAGCAGACGAGGGCAGTCACTGGTAGGCGGGATTCCCCAGTGGAAGTAGGTCCTTCCCAAAGAGATGGGTTAGTTGCAGCAGCCGTGAAGAAGGTCTTGTAGATGTCCTCTGAACCAAGATTCCATGAATCTTGGTTCAGAGGACAAGATTCCATGAATCTTGGTTCAGAGGACATCTACAAGACCTTCTTCACGGCTGCTGCAACTAACCCATCTCTTTGGGAAGGACCTACTTCCACTGGGGAATCCCGCCTACCAGTGACTGCCCTCGTCTGCTACCCGTCCCTTCCACTGACGCCTATATAAACGCCAGTCTTCTTGTCTTTGCTCCAGACTCTCCTCCACCACGATGCTGTGAACACTAACTCCAAGGCCGAGGGACTGATTACCTCATCTTTTGTATATAGTTCTACTGTCTTCCTATTATGTCCTAGAATCTGTATTGATAAAGCCACTGGATGGCGAAACGTCTACAATAAAGATATCCAGATGTTGCACATGTGTCTTAACTTTCACGGAGAATGTAGATAATTGTTCAGAGAACCGACAAATTGTTAAATTTATTGTATAGGACTGTTAAAGTCACTGTGTGCGAAACGTTTCCTCAGAAAAGATGTCCAAGTGTTGTACATGTCTAATTTATCCATGGGTAGCTTTTGGGGAAGGGTTAGACAAATGCGTGGAAGATTTGTATTCGCCAGTAGGCCTCCTGCAGTGTTCCTCTCTTATGTTCTTATGACTTGTTAGTCCACACACAGGTTATCTACTGAGATATCTTGTTCTTCTGTGTAGAATGTTATCACAGATAAAGTTACAGGCCAAGAGCTGTTATCCTACCTCGGCTCATTTACTGGCTAGGAACTATCCTACCTCAGATCATTTACTGGCTAGGAACTATCCTACCTTAGATCATAAACTGGCTAGGAACTATCCTACCTCAGATTATTTACTGGCTAGGAACTATCCTACCTCAGATTATTTACTGGCTAGGAACTATCCTACCTCAGATCATTTACTGGCTAGGAACTATCCTACCTCAGATTATTTACTGGCTAGGAACTATCCTACCTCAGATTATTTACTGGCTAGGAACTATCCTACCTCAGATCATTTACTGGCTAGGAACTATCCTACCTTAGATCATTTACTGGCTAGGAACTATCCTACCTCAGATTATTTACTGGCTAGGAACTATCCTACCTCAGATTATTTACTGGCTAGGAACTATCCTACCTCAGATTATTTACTGGCTAGGAACTATCCTACCTCAGATTATTTACTGGCTAGGAACTATCCTACCTCAGATTATTTACTGGCTAGGAACTATCCTACCTCAGATCATTTACTGGCTAGGAACTATCCTACCTCAGATTTACTGGCTAGGAACTATCCTACCTCAGATTATTTACTGGCTAGGAACTATCCTACCTCAGATCATTTACTGGCTAGGAACTATCCTACCTCAGATTATTTACTGGCTAGGAACTATCCTACCTCAGATTATTTACTGGCTAGGAAACTATCACTACCTCAGATCATTTACTGGCTAGGAACTATCCTACCTCAGATTATTTACTGCTAGGAACTATCCTACCTCAGATCATTTACTGGCTAGGAACTATCCTACCTCAGATCATTTACTGGCTAGGAACTATCCTACCTCAGATCATTTACTGGCTAGGAACTATCCTACCTCAGATTATATTACTGGCTAGGAACTATCCTACCTCAGATCATTTACTGCTAGGAACTATCCTACCTCAGATTATTTACTGGCTAGGAAACTATCCTACCTCAGATTATTTACTGGCTAGGAACTATCCTACCTCAGATTATTTACTGGCTAGGAACTATCCTACCTCAGATTATTTACTGGCTAGGAACTTCCTACCTCAGATTATTTACTGGCTAGGAACTATCCTACCTCAGATTATTTACTGGCTAGGAACTATCCTACCTCAGATTATTTACTGGCTAGGAACTATCCTACCTCAGATTATTTACTGGCTAGGAACTATCCTACCTCAGATTATTTACTGGCTAGGAACTATCCTACCTCAGATTATTTACTGGCTAGGAACTATCCTACCTCAGATTATTTACTGGCTAGGAACTATCCTACCTCAGATTATTTACTGGCTAGGAACTATCCTACCTCAGATTATTTACTGGCTAGGAACTATCCTACCTCAGATTATTTACTGGCTAGGAACTATCCTACCTCAGATTATTTACTGGCTAGGAACTATCCTACCTCAGATTATTTACTGGCTAGGAACTATCCTACCTCAGATTATTTACTGGCTAGGAACTATCCTACCTCAGATTATTTACTGGCTAGAACTATCCTACCCAGATATTTACTGGCTAGGAACTATCCTACCTCAGATTATTTACTGGCTAGGAACTATCCTACCTCAGATCATTTACTGGCTAGAAACTATCCTACCTCAGATCATTTACTGGCTAGGAACTATCCTACCTCAGATATTTTACTGGCTAGGAACTATCCTACCTCAGATTATTTACTGGCTAGGAACTATCCTACCTCAGATTATTTACTGGCTAGGAACTATCCTACCTCAGATTATTTACTGGCTAGGAACTATCCTACCTCAGATCATTTACTGGCTAGGAACTATCCTACCTCAGATCATTTACTGGCTAGGAACTATCCTACCCCAGATCATTTACTGGCTAGGAACTATCCTACCTCAGATCACTGCAAAACCCAGCACTAAATTGTTCTACCACACCCCAGGATGCCACCCACAATATTCGACTAACACCCAGGTACATACTTATTGCCAGGTGAACAGGTGTAGGGCATCTTGCTCAGCATTTCCACCCATGCCAGGGATCGAGCCCCCAACGTCAACCTGTTTATCACATATTCACCGCACATATATTTAGGTGAGGATAGTACTGTTATTAAACAGAGAGAAGCGTTTGTTAAACTTTGATGTATTCGTGATATTAAACTTTTTAAAACTAAAGGTTAACTTTCCATTTAATTCCATTAGATGTAACCTTGGCTGCTTGTTGTGGTTAATAAGGCCATTGACAGCTTACACTCTGTGTTGGGGTTTACAGGGCTACTGTCATATTACACCGTATGGTTTATAGGGCTAGTGCCAGTTTACACCGTCTGTTGTGGTTTATAGGGCTACTGACAGCTTACACCGTATGTTGTGGTTTATAGGGCTACTGACAGCTTATACTGTCTGCTGTGGTTTATAGGGCTACTGACAGCTTACACCGTATGTTGTGGTTTATAGGGCTACTGACAGCTTACACCGTCTGCTGTGGTTTATAGGGCTACTGACAGCTTACACCGTCTGCTGTGGTTTATAGGGCTACTGACAGCTTACACCGTCTGCTGTGGTTTATAGGGCTACAGACAGCTTACACCGTATGCTGTGGTTTATAGGGCTACTGACAGCTTACACCGTCTGCTATGGTTTATAGGGCTACTGACAGCTTACACTGCTGTGGTTTATAGGGCTACTGACAGCTTACACTGTCTGCTGTGGTTTATAGGGCTACTGACAGCTTACACCGTATGTTGTGGTTTATAGGGCTACTGACAGCTTACACCGTATGTTATGGTTTATAGGGCTACTGACAGCTTACACCGTCTGCTATGGTTTATAGGGCTACTGACAGCTTACACTGCTGTGGTTTATAGGGCTACTGACAGCTTACACTGTCTGCTGTGGTTTATAGGGCTACTGACAGCTTACACCGTCTGCTGTGGTTTATAGGGCTACTGACAGCTTACACCGTCTGCTGTAGTTTATAGGGCTACTGACAGCTTACACTGTCTGCTGTGGTTTATAGGGCTACTGACAGCTTACACCGTCTGCTGTGGTTTATAGGGCTACTGATAGCTTACACCGTATGTTGTGGTTTATAGGGCTACTGACAGCTTACACCGTCTGCTGTGGTTTATAGGGCTACTAACAGCTTACACCGTCTGTTGTGGTTTATAGGGCTACTGACAGCTTACACCGTCTGCTGTGGTTTATAGGGCTACTGACAGCTTACACCGTCTGTTGTGGTTTATAGGGCTACTGACAGCTTACACCGTATGTTATGGTTTATAGGGCTACTGACAGCTTACACCGTATCAAGCCCTCGCATATCCGGCCGCTCAGGTATACACTGAGATATAAAATGTTACAAGTGTATATAGACTGAGATGTGTATCTTATGATTTACATATATACACCGATATATACATCTCGGTGTATATACTCTCGCTTCTTGCTAGAGCCATGAGATAATTATACACATCTTTTTTGGAAATAAATAAAAATTGCAACACTAGTCTTTTCTACTTATGACGTAAAACACTCCATTTGCATTTACGAATTTTAATTAAAAAAATTACTATGGTAAAAAAAAAAAATATGCAATATTGGTATAGAATCTGTGTATTTGAAATACATTTAAATAAATATGAATCCTTTAACTCAATACTTGACCGACCTACATTGTTTGTATTCGTGGAATGACACATGGAATGGCGCGGAGAATGAGAGTGATCGACGGTATTACACAGTATGGAGACTGCAGAGATGTGTCAGATGTGAAAATTTAGATATTCACGGGTGCAGATGTGTATGAGGATGTTTTCTTTTGCGGATGTGGATGTAAGAAATTGTGCCGAGTTCCCCAGATGCGGATATCTGTTTACAGTAAAATGTGGATGCGGCGCAGATGCGGATGTGGTGCAGATGCGGATGTTATGCGGATGCGGATGTTATGCGGATGCGGATATCCGATACATCACTAATAGACAGATCATGGAAAGATGGGTTATTGTAATTTTTAAGAGCTGTTAAAGCCGTTTGTGTCACAGCAAAGGGTTGTAAGGACTCGATCCTCAGTTTGCTAATAGCCAGGCTTAGCCTCGGGATCTGCCGGGATTAACTGGCCACCGATTAGAATGCTTGGATAATGGTAAATAACCATAGGTGATTTTTATTGGATACGTTTCTCTATGTGTAAAGCTTTGTCATGCAAAGCTCTACATAGAGCGAAACGTTCTCTCAAAGCCTGTTCTGTAAGCGTCAGCATATCCTGTCGAGATGTGCACTGTAGTTAACGTTACACAGTACGCCTACCTATCCTGTTGTACATGGAAAAGACAGCAGAGGATTTGAAAGTCCACACGGAGGCTGTCTACTTAGGACTGTCTATTTCTATCTAGCTATCTAGATTAAGAACTGTCATGTATTGTATAGATTTGTAAGAGATTATAGAGTGGAAAGTTTGCTTTTTAAGTGTTCTGAGATTGTCACCATAATACAGTAGTGAGACATGTACGGAACGAGCCCATTACCTTACTTTCTTACCTACAGAAGAGGGTCCCTTACCTGAAGAGAAGGGGGGTCCCTTTCCTGTGGAGAAAGGGGCCCCTTTCGTACAGAGAGGGGGGGTCCCTTTCGTACAGAGGGGGGAGTCCTTATCGTACAGAGGGGTAGTCCCTTTAGTACAGAGAGGGGGAGTCCCTTTCGTACAGAGTGGGGGGAGTCCCTTTCGTACAGAGAGGGGGAAATCCCTTTCGTACAGAGAGGGGGAATCCCTTTCGTACAGGGAGGGGGGAGTCCCTTTCGTACAGAGAGGGGGGAGTCCCTTTCGTACAGAGAGGGGGGAGTCCCTTTCGTACAGAGAGGGTTCTTCCCTTTCGTACAGGGAAAAGGGGTCCCTTGCCTCCAGAATGGGCCCAACATCCCCCTAAAAAATCATTCAGGACCTAAAGACTAGGGCCCCTTCCATTCAGAAAGTGTCCGTCACCAATATAGTTATAATTAATGTCCACTGTATTTATGCGTACCCCTTACCTCTAGAACAGCCCTCTTACCTCTAGAACAGCCCTCTTACCTCTAGAACAGCCCTCTTACCTCTAGAACAGCCCTCTTACCTCTAGAACAGCTCTCTTACCTCCAGAATCGGCCCTGTCCTCGAGCGACATCTCAACCATTCACTATTATCTCCTCTCGCCCTATTTGGTACGCTCCTCCTCCACGTTTACCAGAAGGATATTCACTATGGTTTTTCTGGCCAAGATTGTAACCCCATTATCAGTTATGGGTGGCAGCGGAGCCTGTTATCAGGACACTCCTTGCAGCCCCCCTCCTGCCCAGTCATCATCAGTCATGGCCGGTATTATCTACTGGACCCTTAGTCCAGACACCGAAGTGTCGCTAGCCGGGTTCATTTGCCCGGTACTGACATGCTCGCTCGCTCTCTCTCTCTCTCTCTCTCTCTCTCTCTCTCTCTCTCTCCTCTCTCCTCTCTCTCTCTCTCTCTCTGACCCTGTTTGTCCACACTCATCCCATCCTTGTAAAAAAAACCAAACCATACCACGGGTGAGGTTTGAACCGGCGGTTAGAGAGTGGCTAACGCGACGGTCTGGAGTTCTGAGACTCTGCCGCGGGTTCAAACCCCACCCGTGGTATGGTTTGTTTGCAATCGTGTCATTACGATTTCGTGAGTCAACCTTGTAAGTTTATTTAGGTACAGGTACACACAAATGCAGTTCCGCAAATTATCATACATAGTAAATTGTGTATATTAGACAGGATAACCTCAAAAAAGTTAGTCTTATTTCCATTGGGGTCTTTGTCTTATTTCCATTGGGGTCTTTGTCTTACTTCCATTGGGGTCTTTGTCTTGTTTCCATTGGGGTCTTTGTCTTACTTCCATTGGGGTCTTTGTCTTATTTCCATTGGGTCATTTGTCTTGTTTCCATTGGGGTCTTGTCTTATTTCCATTGGGGTCTTTGTCTTATTTCCATTGGGGTCTTTGTCTTATTTCCATTGGGGTCTTTGTCTTATTTCCATTGGGGTCTTTGTCTTATTTCCATTGGGGTCTTTGTCTTGTTTCCATTGGGGTCTTTCTTGTTTCCATTGGGGTCTTTGTCTTATTTCCATTGGGGTCTTTGTCTTGTTTCCATTGGGGTCTTTGTCTTATTTCCATTGGGGTCTTTGTCTTACTTCCATTGGGGTCTTTGTCTTACTTCCATTGGGGTCTTTGTCTTACTTCCATTGGGGTCTTTGTCTTACTTCCATTGGGGTCGTTCCATGTGTCTCGCAAATAGTTTACAGCTAATATTATTTTTGCTATTTATCATAGGTATATTTAATTTAGTTTTGGTAATATTAGATTTAGTTAGGCTAGATTTGGCAACATTAGATTTAGGTTAGATTTAGTAAGGTTAGAATTAGATTTGTTAAGATTAGATTTACTTAAGCTAGATGTAGTCTATCAATAAAATATAGCAAGGTCACAAAAATTTTTGACGCGAAAACAGAAAACTGAGACCCTCAGAGGACAGTAGAAAATAAGTCAGATAATCACTGCTTAAGGAACAGTCATCCATTTGACTGTTGAGATCATAGGCTGCCTCATCTCCCCTTGATAGTAGTTCCTTACACGTGTCTACATGTGTGTGTATATATATGTACCTGTGTATATATGTACGTGTGTATATATGTACTTGTGTACATGTACGTGTGTATATATATGTACCTTTATATGTACGTGTGTATATATGTACGTGTGTATATATGTACGTGTGTATATATGTACTTGTGTACATGTACGTGTGTGTATATATGTACCTTTATATGTACGTGTGTATATATATACTTGTGTACATGTACGTGTGTATATATATGTACGTGTGTATATATGTACGTGTGTATATATGTACGTGTGTATATTATGTACGTGTGTATATATGTACGTGTGTATATATGTACGTGTGTATATATGTACGTGTGTATATATGTACTTGTGTACATGTACGTGTGTATATATATGTACCTTTGTATATATGTACGTGTGTATATATATACTTGTGTACATGTACGTGTGTATATATATGTACCTGTGTATATATGTACGTGTGTATATATGTACGTGTGTATATATGTACGTGTGTATATATGTACTTGTGTATATGTACGTGGGTATATGTACGTGTGTATATATATGTAATTGTGTGTATATATGTACGTGTGTATATATGTACGTGTGTATATATATGTACTTGTGCATATGTACGTGGGTATATATATGTACGTGTGTATATATATGTACGTGTGTATATATAGTGTGTATATATGTACGTGTGTATATATGTACGTGTGTATATATGTACGTGTGTAATATGAACCAAAAATATATCTTTATCATTGATTATTCCTTTTTTTAAAGGGGATTACACCATCCCTATGGTATAAACTGGTTGAATAACGCGAGAATTTACTTAAATCCCTTTTTAGGTATTAAATTATTAGGTGAAAAGGAGACATCAGAGTTGTATAGATAGGCTTTAAAAACCCAAAAACTAACCGATAAAGAATCTAGAATATTATAGTTTAGAAATTTACGGTAATGAAAGGCAAGGGTTGAAAGCAACTCCCGGGGGCCCTCAAACCTTGCTGTCGGGCAAGGGTTGAAAGCAATCCCGGGGCCCCAAACCATTGCTGTCAGGCAACGTTGAAAGCAGTCTCCTGGGCCCTAAAACCCATTGCTGTCGGAAAAGGGTTTTGAAAGCAGTTCCGGGCCCCCTCAAACCTTTGCTGCAGGTAAGGGTTAAAAGCAGTCCCCGGGGGCCCCTAAAACCCATTCTGTCAGGAACGGTTGAAAGCAATCTCCTGGGCCCTCAAACCATTGCGTCAGGTAACGTTGAAAGCAGTCTCCGGGGCCCTCAAACCATTGCGTACAAGGGTTTAAACTCCCTGGCCCTAAACCTTTGCTGTCGGTAAAGGTTAAAGCAGTTCCGGCCCCAAACCTTTGCTGTAGGCAACGGTTGAAAGCAATTTTGGGGCCCTCAAAACCATGCTGTCGGGAAAAACGGTTTGAAAGCAGTCTCTGGGCCCCCAAACCATTGCTGTCGGGTTAAAGGGTTAAAGCAGCCCCGGGGCCCTCAAACCTTGCTGTCAGGAAGGGTTTGAAAGCAATCTCCGGGCCCCTCAAACCATTGCTTAGGAAGGGGTTGAAAGCAATCTCCTGGCCCTCAAACCATTGCGTGGGCAAGGGTTGAAAGCGTCTCCGGGGGCCCCAAAATTGCGTCAGGCAACGGTTGAAAGAACTCCTGGGCCCTAAAACCCATTGCTGGGGCAACGGTTGAAGCAATCCCGGGCCCTCAAACCATTGCTGTCGGTAAAGTTAAAGCAGTCTCCTGGGCCCTAAAACCATTGCGTCAGGAAGGGTTGAAAGCAATCCCCGGGGCCCTCAAACCATTGCTGTCAGGTAAAGGTTAAAAGCATCTCCTGGGCCCTAAACCTTTGCTGTCGGGAAGGGGGTTTGAAAGAAATCCCTGGGCCCTCAAACCTTTGCGTCGGGAAACGGTTAAAGCAATTCCGGGGCCCTCAAACCATTGCGTAGGCAACGGTTAAAGCATCTCCGGGGCCTCAAACCATTGCTGTCAGGAAAACGGTTGAAAGCAATCCCGGGCCCCTCAAACCTTTTGCGTCGGAAAAGGGGTTAAAGCAATCCCCTGGGCCCCTCAAACCTTGCGCCGTAAAGGTGAAAGCAGTCCCGGGGCCTCAAACCCTTTGCTGTCACAAGGTTTGAAAGCAATTCCTGGGCCCTCAAACCATTGCTGTAGGAAAGGGTTGAAAGAAATTCCCGGGGGCCCTCAAACCTTTGCTGTCGGGCAACGGTTGAAAGAAATTTCCCCGGGGCCCCTCAAACCATTGCTGTCAGGCAACGGTTGAAAGCGCTCCTGGCCCTAAAACCTTGCGCGGGAAAGGGTTGAAAGAAAATCTCCTGGGCCCCAAACCATTGCTCAGGCAAGGGTTAAAACAGTCTCCTGGGCCCTCAAACTTTACCCCAAAGGAAACTTTTTGAAAGAAAATCTCCGGGGCCCCAAAAACCATTGCTGCGGGCAAAGGGTTTTAAAGCAGTTCCTGGGCCCTCAAACCATTGGCGGGAACGGTTGAAAGCATTTCTCCGGGGCCCTCAAACCAGCTGTCGGGCAAGGGTTGAAAGCAATTCCTGGGCCCTCAAACCATTGCTGTCGGCAACGGTTAAAAGCAGTCTTCGGGGCCCTCAAACCTTTGCGTCAGGAAACGGTTGAAAGCAGTCTTGGGCCCTCAAACCATTGTTGTAAGCAAGGGTTGAAAGCAGCCCCGGGCCCCTAAAACCATTGCGTCAGGCAAGGGTTTGAAAGCGTCCCTGGGCCCTCAAACCATTGCTGTCAGGAAAGGGGTTGAAAGCAATCTCCGGGGTCCTCAAACCTTGCTGTCAGGCAACGTTAAAAGCATCTCCGGGGCCCCTAAACCTTGCTGTCAGGTAAGGTTGAAAGCAACCCGGGGCCTAAAAACCATACTGAGGCAACGGTTGAAAGCAATCCCCTTCCCCTAAAACATGCTGCGGGCAACGTTGAAAGCATCTCCGGGGCCCCGCAAACCTTTAAAGCCAGCAACGGTTTGAAAGAATCTCCGGGGCCCCCTAAAAACCATTGCTGTCGGGAAAACTTTTTGAAAGCAATCTCCGGGCCCTCAAATCTTTGGGTTTTCGGGCAAGGGTTGAAAGCAACTCCGGGCCCTCAAACCATTGCTGCGGGGCAACGGTTAAAGCAGTCTCCGGGGCCCCCCAAAAACCATTGCGTCGGAACGGTTAAAGCGTCCCCGGGGCCCTAAACCTTTGCGTAGGCAAGGTTTTGAAAGCAATCTCCGGGGGCCCCTCAAACCATTGCTGTCGGGCAACGGTTGAAAGAGTCCCTGGGCCCTAAAACCTGCTGTCAGCAACGGTTGAAAGCGTCCCGGGGGCCCTCAACCTTGCGGGTGGCAAGGGTTGAAAGCTAATCTCCTGGGTCTCAAACCATTGCTGTCAAAAACTTTGAAAGCAGTCTCCTGGGCCCCAAACCATTGCTGTCAGGTAAGGGTTAAAACAAACTCCTGGGCCCTCAAACCATTACTGCCAGGCAAGGGTTTTGAAAGCAACTCCGGCCCTCAAAACATTGCGTCAGGCAACTGTTGAAACAGCCCGGGGGCCCGCAAACCAATACGCCAGGCAACGGTTAAAAGCAATCTCCGGGGCCCTCAAACCTTTTCTGTCGGGAAAGGGTTGAAAGAAATCCCGGGGCCCTCAAATATTGCGCCCAAAAGGGTTTAAAAGAAATCCCCCGGGGCCCCCAAACCTTTTGCTGTCGGGCAAGGGGTTGAAAGCAGTCTCCGGGGCCCTCAAACCATTGCTGTCGGCAAGGGTTAAAGCAATCTCCTGGGCCCTCAAACCATTGTTTAGGAAAGGGTTTGAAACAGTCTCCGGGGCCCTCAAACCTTTGCTGCGCAACGGTTAAAAGCAATCTCCGGGCCCTAAAACCCAAAGCTGTCAGGAAACGGTTTTAAAGCATCTCGGGGCCCTCAAACCATTGCTGTCACAAGGGTTTGAAAGAAATCTCCGGGGCCCCTAAAACCGTATTATCAATGAGTGCTCACTAAAAAGGGGGTTTGACATCTGTATTGCAAAACTTTTTGGCCCGCTCCAGGCAGCACTTCCATGATTTTACTCCCGAGAAGGTGACAACTTCAGTAATAAAGACAGGTAAGGTTTTTATTAATCAGTTTGTTTTGTGTCCATTAACAACGATATGGAGTACCTGTTATACCTTAGTTTTTTCTACTGGATCTGCCGTCAGGTTGCACTGCGGATCTGCCACTCGGGTTGACACTGCTGGGTCTGCCAGCTCGGGTTTGACCTGTGGAGTCTGCCAGCTCAGGTTGCCATGGGAGTCCCAGCTCAGGTTACACTGGGGGTCTGCCGCTCAGGTTGACATGCGGAGCGCCAGTCAGGTTATACTACTGGAGTTTTCCACTCGGGTTGCCTACGGAGTTTTGCCAGCTCGGGTTGACACTGCTGGAGTCTGCCAGTCAGGTTGACACTACTGGAGTCTGCCACTAGGTGAAGCTGGAGTCTGCCAGCTGGGTTTTGACATGCTGGAGTCCCCCAGTCGGGTTGACACTGTGGAGTCTCCCAGCTCGGGTTTGACACTGCTGGAGTCTGCCAGCCAGGTTGACACTGCTGGAGTCTGCCAGCTCGGTTTTGCACTGCGGAGTCTGCCAGCTCAGGTTGACACTGCTGGAGTCTGCCAGTCGGTTGACAAGGAGCGCCAGCTCAGGTTGACACTGCTGGAGTCTGCCAGCTCGGGTTTGACACTGCGGGAGTCTGCCAGCTCGGGTTGACACTACTGGGTCTGCCCTAGGTTGATACTAGGAGTCTGCCACTCGGGTTTGACAAGGGAGTCTGCCAGCTCAGGTGACCTGCTGAGTCTGCCAGCTCAGGTTGACACTACGGGAGTCGCCAGCTCAGGTTGACACTGCTGGAGTCTGCCAGTCATTGAAAATGCGGTCTGCCAGCTCAGGTTGAACTGCGGGTCTCCCAGCTCAGGTTGATACTACTGGAGTCTGCCGCTCAGGTTGACACTCGGGAGTCTGCCAGCTCAGGTTACACTGCGGGAGTCTGCCAGCTCGGGTTGACCTGCGGAGTCTGCCCTCGGGTTTGACACGCGAACTCCGCTCAGGTTGACACCGGGAGTTCCGCTCGGTTGATATAGAGTCGCCACTCAGGTTGACACTGCGGAGTCTGCCAGCTCGGGTTTTGACACTACTGGGTCTGCAGCTAGGTTGAAAACTGCGGGCCCTGCCAGCTGGGTTGACACTCTGGAGTCGCCAGCTCGGGTTGACACTATGGAGTTGCCAGCTCAGGTTACACTTCTGGAGTCGCCACTCAGGTTACATACTGGAGTCTGCCACTCAGGTTGACACTACGGAGTCTGCCAGTCGGGTTTGACACTACGGGAGTCTGCCAGCTCAGGTTGACATGCTGGAGTCTGCCAGCTCGGGTTTGACACTGCGGGAGTCTCCCAGCTCAGGTTGACACTACTGGATTGCCAGCTCGGGTTTGAAAATACGGGAGTCTGCCAGCTCAGGTTGACACTACGGGAGTTTCCCCACTCAGGTTGAAAACTACGGAGTTTTCCCGCTCAGGTTCCACGGGAGTCTTCCCAGCCGGTTGAATACGGGAGTTTTCCCAGCTCAGGTTGATACTACTTTGGCCGTTGGTGGTTGCATGTACGAGTCGCAGCTCCTGGGCCCGCCTGTTCCCGCTAGGTCCTCTCTCGCCCAAGAGCTTTGTCCTTTGTGTGTTATCACCTCATCTATTTGTACTGCCAGTGTAGTTGCAGGGGTTGAACACAGTTCAAATTGTGACATGTATGTGTGGGGGGGTCATTTAGCTGTGTTTTAAACTAGTTCCCCCCCGACTAGTTTTAAAAACCGAAAAGCTACGAATTGAGACAAAGGTAATCTGATATCCGTTTCCTCGGGACGGGGCCGCCACAACGGGGAAAAATCGACACGTTTCCCAAATCATTGACAAAAACCCAAACAGGACCTTTTGTGCTACCTTTAAATATTTTCTCGTTTTAAGCTGTGGGAAACCCCATCAAAATACAAATCTAACGGTTCTCTTGAAGGGGGAAAATAACGTATATAAATTTTTAATTTCACATACCTAAAAATATATTTTTTAATTCGTTGGAAAAGGGGTGAAAGGGGGGGGGGACGAAGGTAGAAAACTTAAGATTGTCACTTGTTTTTGGGTGAAAGTGACAGGGTTTTGGGTCTCCAACGTCAGGGGGGGACCAAGGAGCAGACAGCTGTGCTGCGGCTGTCCAGTGTTTTGTCCCTGATCTTGTGCTAATTACCATGTAGATGACACCCCCCTTAGGGTGCAATGATGAGAAAAGAGACAGACAGACAAAAACTAGAGGACAGACACAGAAACAGAGGAAGAGAGAGAGAGAGAAGAGAGAGAAGAGAGAGAAGAGAGAGAAAAGGAAAGAGAGGAGAAGAGAGTGAGTGGTAGTTGTGGAAAAGGGAAAGGAAGAGGAGGGGTTTAAATAATGGGGGGATGGGGAAAAAGAGGAAAGGTTGAGAGGTATCTAGCCCCAGCACTGGAGATAGCACTAGACCTCACTGAGAGGGGCTATAGCCCGCACCGAGAAGTTCTATCCTGCACCCGGGGGTAGCTACTAGCCCCCCCACGAGAGGTATACAACCCAGACCGAAAGTACTATAGCTCCTTTTACTGAGGGAGCCGAGAACCTGCACTGAGAGGTGCTACAGCCCTGCACGAGAAGAGTACTAGCACCTGACCGAGAGGAGCTCTGCCCCAGCACTGGAGGTATACTAGCTCCTGACTGAGAGGTAGCACTGCCCCAGCACGAGACGTAGCTACTGCACCTCACCCAGAGGACTACTAGCCCCCCGCAAGAGAGGGAGTTTCCAGCCCCCGTACTAGAGGTAGCTACAGCACCTGCATGAGAGGGGCTACTAGCACCGCACTGAGAGGGAGCTATACCCCGCATGAAGGGAGCTACAGTCACGTCTGAATGGGGCACTGCCCCAGTACGAGAGGGAGCTACTAGCCCCCGGGACTGGGGGTGAGCCATTTCCCCGGACTGGGAGGAGCCCAGCCCCGGGGACTGGATGAGCCCCTAGCCCCGGCCTGGGAGGAGTCACAGCCCCCTATGGGGGGGGTCATACCCCGGGAATGGGGGGGAGCACAAACCCCGGCAAAGGGGGAAATCACTAGCCCCCCGGCACTGGGAGGGAGCCATAGCCCCGGCGCTGGGGTCCAAACCCCCGGGACTGGGATGAGCCACTAGCCCCGGGGACTGGGGGGGAGTCACTACCCCGGCAGGGGGGGAGTCCTGCCCCGGCCTGGGAGGGGCCACAGCCGAAAAATGGGGGACCCCTAGCCCCAACAGTGAGAGGGAGTCACTAGCTACAACAGTGAGGGGGAATATGCCACAACATGAGAGGGGAAAAATAGACAACAGTGAGAGGGAGCCACTACCACAACAGTGAGGGGAATTAATAGCCACAAAAGTGAGAGGAATATAGCCCCCAAAATGAAGGAAAATACCCAACAGTAGAGGGAACTATAGCCACAACAAGGGAAATCCCCAAACAGAGGGGGGTACTAGCCCCACGGGGAGAGAACTACCCCCAAACGAGGGGCACTACCACAACAGGGGGAGCTCTAAACCCCAAAAAGTGAGAGGGAGCTACTAGCCACAAAAGTGAGGGGAGTACTACCACAAAATGAGAGGGAAAATACTAGCCCCAAAAGGGGAGGAAACTATAGCCACAACAGTGAAGAATACTAGCCACAACAGTGAAAGGAATAGCCACAACGTGAGAGGGAACTACCACAACAGTGAGAGGGGAAATATAGCCACAACAAGAGGGGAAATACTAGCCACAACAGAGGGGAACTACTACCACAAGAGGGAACTACTACCCAACAGGGGAAAAACTATTGAAAACCCTTTTTGGGGGAGGGGGAAAACCACCCAAAAAGGGGGGGGGAGCTATTTGCCCAGAAGGGGAGGGAATAACGCCAAAAAAGGGGGAGCTACAAGCCAAAAACATTTGAGAGGAAACTACTACCACAACAGTGAGGGAGAAAAAACCCCAAAAGGGGGGCAGACATAAATAACCCAAAAAGGGGAAAACTAAGAAAGGAGAGGAACATAAAACAAGAGGCAGACATAAGGGGGAAAAAGCAAAAATGGGGGGAATAAGAAAAGTAAGGGCCAGCCCCCAAAAAAAAACCCCAAAAACAAAAAACCAAACCCCCCCAAATTAAAAAAACATTTACAGAGGTTTCAGACTTTAAAGGGATCTACACACATAGAGGTCACCACCACTAAATGGGGCAATACAGACAAATTTAAGGAACTACTGACAAGTAAAGCCCGCTAAAAGAACAGCATGGGAACCTAGCACAAAAGTAACCCAAAGCAGACTTAAATAAACAAGAGGAACTAAGCCAAAAAGTGAGAGGAAATATAAGAAACAGAGAGGCTCTAGACAAAGTAAGAGAAATACTAGCCACTAAAAGTAAAAGCAACTCAAGGCCAAAATAAGGGGGAATAAAGCAAAAGGAAAAAATAAAGCAAGAGGGACTAAAGCAAGAAGGCTACATTCCAAAAAAAGGATGCAAAAACAGAGAAGAATAAAGTAAGCAATGAGGCAAAACAAAAAGTAAAAAAGAGGCGACTAAAAAAGGAAAGGGAACATAAGAAAAGAAAGGAGGCAGATATAAGAAACATGAGGTGAATAAAGTAAAGCAAAGGGCAGACATAAAGTAAGCAGGGCAGACATAAGATAAAGAAATGATTTGGGACTAATCAAACAAGAGGGACAAAAGAAAGCAAGAGGGAGACATAAAGTAAACAAGAGGCAGACAAAAATAAAGCAAGGGGGCCGCCATAAAGTTAAAGCAAAGAGCACGACCATAAAGTAAAGCAAAGGGCGACAAAAAGTAAAGCAAGAGGCAGACAAAAGTAAAGCAAGAGCAGACATAAAGTAAAGCAAGAGGCAGGAATAAAGTAAAGCAAGAGGCAACATAAATAAAGCAAGAGGCAGACAAAAAGAAAGAAAGGGAGGCGAATAAAGTAAAGCAAGAGCAGACATAAAGTAAAGCAAGAGGCGGGAATAAAGTAAAGCAAGAGGCAGACATAAAGTAAAAGCAAGAGGCGGGAATAAGTAAGCAAAGAGCAGACATAAAGTAAAGCAAAGGAGAATAAATAAAGCAAAGGCGAAAAAAGTAAAACAAGAGGCGGACATAAATTTAAAGCAAGAGGCAGACATAAAGTAAAGCAAGAGGCAGACATAAAGTAAAGCAAGAGGCAGACATAAAGTAAAGCAAGAGGCAGACATAAAGTAAAGCAAGAGGCAGACATAAAGTAAAGCAAGAGGCAGACATAAAGTAAAGCAAGAGGCAGAATAAAGTAAAGCAAGAGGCAGACATAAAGTAAAGCAAGAGGCAGACATAAAGTAAAGCAAGAGGCAGACATAAAGTAAAGCAAGAGGCAGACATAAAGTAAAGCAAGAGGCAGACATAAAGTAAAGCAAGAGGCAGACATAAAGTAAAGCAAGAGGCGGACATAAAGTAAAGCAAGAGGCAGACATAAAGCAAGAGGCAGACATAAAGTAAAGCAAGAGGCAGACATAAAGTAAAGCAAGAGGCAGACATAAAGCAAGAGGCAGACATAAAGTAAAGCAAGAGGCAGACATAAAGTAAAGCAAGAGGCAGACATAAAGTAAAGCAAGAGGCGGACATAAAGTAAAGCAAGAGGCTGACATAAAGTAAGGCAAGAGGCAGACATAAGTAAAGCAAGAGGAGACATAAAGTAAAGCACGAGGCAGACATAAAAGAGTAAGCAAGAGGCAGACTAAGAAAAGTAGAGGCTGACATAAAGTAAGAGGGCGACATAAAGCAAGAGGCAGACATAAAGTAAAGCAAGAGGCTGACATAAAGTAAAGCAAGAGGCAGACATAAAGTAAAGCAAGAGGCAGACATAAAGCAAGAGGCAGACATAAAGTAAAGCAAGAGGCAGACATAAAGTAAAGCAAGAGGCAGACATAAAGTAAAGCAAGAGGCAGACATAAAGCAAGAGGCAGACATAAAGTAAAGCAAGAGGCAGACATAAAACAGGGAACTAAGAAGAGAGGAATTAGAAACAAGAGGCAGACAAGTAAGCATAGCAACTAAGAAGCAAAGGAGACATAGAAGAAGAGGAACTAAACAGGGAAATAAGAAAAAGAGCAGATAAGTAGAAAAGCAAAGTAGAGGGACATAAGAAACAAGAGGGACTAAGAACAAGAGGACATAAGAAACAGAGAAATAAGAACAGAGAGAAAAGAACAAGAGGGAATAAGAACAAGAGGGAATAGAAGAGAGGCAGACAAAAGTAAGCAAGGGAAATAAAGTAAACAGGAGGAAAATAAAGAGAGACTAAAGTAAAGTGAGCGAAAAGTAAGCAAGAGCAGACATAAGTAAAGCAAGAGGCAGACATAAAGTAAAGCAAGAGGCAGACATAAAGAAAGCAAGGAACATAAGTAAAGCAAGAGGCGTATAAACGTAAAGCAGAGCGACATAAAGTAAAGCAGAGCAGACATAAAGCAAGAGGCAGACATAAAGTAAAGCAAGAGGGACATAAAGTAAAGCAAGGGCAGACATAAAGTAAGCAGAGGCGACATAAAGAAAGCAAGAGGCGACATAAAGTAAGCAAGGGCAGATAAAGTAAAGCAAGAGGCAGACATAAAGTAAAGCAAGAGGCGACATAAGTAAAGAGGGCAACTAAAGAAAGAAGGCAGACATAAAGCAAGAGGCGACATAAAGTAAGCAGAGGCAGACATAAAGTAAAGCAAGGCAGACATAAAGTAAAGAAGAGGGCAAAATAAAGCAAGAGGCGGACAAAGTAAAGCAAGAGGCAGACATAAGCAAGAGAGAATAAGTAAAGCAGAGCACATAAAGTAAGCAAGAGGCGCATAAAGCAGGGCGATAAAGTAAGCAGAGGCGACATAAAGTAAGCAAGAGAGAATAAAGTAAAGCAAGGCGACATAGAAAGAGGCAACATAAAGTAAAGCAAGAGCGACATAAGTAAGCAAGAGGCGACATAAATAAGCAGAGGCGACATAAAGAAGGGCAGAAAGTAAAGAGAGCGAATAAGTAAAGCAAGAGGCAGACAAAATAAAGCAAAGAGCAAATAACAAGAGGCGAATAAAGTAAAGCAAGAGGCAGAATAAGTAAAGCAAGAGCGACTAAAGTAAAGAGAGCGACATAAGTAAAGCAGAGCACATAAAGCAGAGGCGAATAAGTAAAGCAAAGGCAGACATTAAAGCAAGAGGCACATAAAGAAGAAGAGCAGACTAATAAAGCAAAGGCGACATAAAGTAAAGAAGGGGACATAAGTAAGCAAGAGGCGACTAAAGTAAAGAAGGGCGCATAAGTAAAAAAAAAAAGGG